>BPTQ01000001.1:32633808-33379094 GCA_019973895.1 Chrysanthemum seticuspe
CCAACTCCCACATACTCTATACTCCACAGTTCATAAATCGAGAGTGTGCACGAAACTTACTTATTTCTATGAGCATTGTAGCGGGGGGACCCTTAGAAGTACTTCTTCTAATTTCCGTCGTTAATTTCTTACTCTTTGATTTATTCAATGAATAATGTGGGAACTTGAAAGTCATTTACGTATTGAGCGAGGGACAACAAGGTTTGTTTTTCCTATCCTTATTCTATTCAGTGGAACTTAATTGTGACATTTCTTCTACTTCTCATAATGTAAGTAGTAGTACATACACAATAGGCAAAACTATGAGTTGATTCTTACACTTTATAATGTAAGAATGGTTTACACTATTCTTAAACCATAAAATGGTTCATATATACTTTCTTTACTATTTGTAGTGAACAATATAATGACACTGCTAAGACTACTAAAACAAGAAAAAAGAATAAACACAAAAACTTTTATAAATCCTTCTAAAAACACAAAATACTATTATACTTTATAATCTTTTCCACAAATTAACTTAAGAAAAAAGAACAAAATCATCAGAATCGTCACAGTAATATAACAAGTGATGTTTATCATTTCTTTCATATATACTTGGTAAAATACCAAATTCTTATCACATTTGGTAAGAATGTAATATTTCACATTCTTAGTTGAGTATCAAAACGGATAACACATACATGATGATGAATGTAATACTCTTCATCTTCTTTACAGTGTTAATTCAAGGTGACTTATCTTATTCCTATCCTTTTTGTTTGGAACAACAGGGAGCGAGTTATGCATTTACTGAAAGTTCAAGGGTGTAATAAGTAACTTATTTAGTTTCTCATTCTTTAATTGCTGCCTTTAATCTTCTTCATGAAGATTCCCAGGGGGGCGATGTTACGAGTATCTTTATTCATTCAAAGCACGTGTGAGAGCTAAATACTTGACACCTCATATCTCATACACCCTCAACCTTGTCTTCCGATATGAATATCAATCAAAGGTCAATTCACATAACCACCTGAGATACAAAATAGATGGGGAGGATGAGACAAAAGTTTTCTTAATTTACCCTTCACATATGAGAGAAGATGGATGGTTCATTGTTCCATTGTATCACTTTACAAGCCTACAAAAAACTGCTGACCTTCTATTTGAGTTTGGACACCGTACTCTTAGTACGAGTCTACTAGTCGCTGGTATCGAGTTCCAACCTTCTGAAAAGAAAGTAAGCAGTTTATTTTGTCAATGGTTATGTTATTTAAAAAGAAAGTAAAGTTAACAATGACACTTAACCCGAATCTATGGCTCACTTGCTTGTATATGTCATTATACAGGTGGAACTTCCAGTGTTTGAAGAGTACCAAGACATTGTCGAGGTTGCCTCACAACCTCTCGTCTACACATCCCTTGATGAACTTAAACAGATTCTCTCTAACGGAGTCCACCTTAACAGATATAAAACGGTATTTAATTGGCTATGTCTACTTAATAAAAATGATACGAGCACAACTAATTCCCAGCTTACTAATTATACAGTGGTTTTCAATTAATGAGAAAGGAGAACACTGCCACATGATATCCATGGAAGACTGTTTGATTCCAAATGAAGATTATGCTCCTCAATATGTGTCTCATTATGAATCAAGGTGACTTGTCATACTCATACTTATCCATATTGTTTCATAAGTGTATATAAATTGATGCATCATTCTTTGCTTCTTCTTCTTTATGCAGATTTCCAGCAGGCTTTTATCAAACAAACAATAAAGGATTTAAAACACATGTGAAGACTCAGTTTTTGTCCCCATCAGTCACATACACCGTGAACCTTGTATACTACAGTGTTTCAATTGGTAAACAAGTGTACGTAGACCTCAAGTACAAATTAAGAGGGGAGGCAACAACTTCTGTTGTGTAGCTTGCAAATAAGAGATATGATGATCCGTGTTATATGGCTGAATTGTATCAATTCACTAGCGATGGGAGTATTATTGATCTTGAAATTATTTTTGAAAATTCTGGAGCCAATATAGTCGGAGTAGAAGGCATAATGTTCCAGCCCCTGGAAATAGTAAGATGACAAAACTGGTTTAATCATTTAAGTCAATTTTTAATCATCATTTTATTATTCTTACGAAACAGGTAAACAACTACTATAATCATTTGAATTGAACAGTGGCAAAAAGATTAGGTCTGATAATAAGTCGAAATTGGTTTGGTCAAAACGGGCCATTTTTTTCTGAGTCGGACGTACGGGTTGAAAAATGAACCGTGTTTCCGTGAATGGAATCTTAGATTTCCTTAAAACTGATAAATAGTCAAAGGATATTGATACAAAATTTAGAAAAGTTATGAATCAATTTTTTTATAGCTAAATGTAAAACTGAAACTGCTAAACCAATTACTTTGTAAAAATAGGTGGAAGGTCATCGAGAATCTGATCCAGCACAAAAGCTTCTGGATGATTATGAAGAAATATTCAGTAAACATAGTCTGATGTGGACATTAAAGAAGGAACTCTACTCAATTCTCAGAAGCGGGTTCCGGATCAACAATGGTCAACAGGTATACTTAGTAGGAATTATAAGACTACTGTCATTAGGTCAAACTTATTTTAAATGTAATATTCCTACACTTACATATCTATATGGATTGTTAGTGGTTCACTGTTGATAAGCATGGGAAGAAATGTCCAATGCTATCTGCAAGAGCGACTTGGGTAAGAGATGATAAAAACTCAGCTTGCAAGTCTTCCCACGAATCAAGGTTCTTTCTCTATCATTTCTAACCAGTTTTCCTGTAATAGTTTATATGTTAATCATATGTGTGCACCATTTCACAACTACCTACAAATACAGACACTTTTTTCTGAAGAAATTAAATTCTTTGTTTTACACTCAATTGAGATATTATAAACTCTGGCTGAAATATGTAAATTCTTGTTTGGTAGTGCTTATTACCTTAAGTGAGCGACAAGCATAACTCCCATGGTAAACCATATATGATTAGACTAATAATGAAATCAACATAGTTAGAAATCTATTGTACACATCCATCTTCACAATTCAAACCATCACTACACTGTAATGATAAAAATTCTCACTTGCTTCAAATAAGACTTCGCTATTGATCCTTGTTTCCTCTATCAGACTTCTGAATATTCATTCCCACATTCCACACCTTTGCTACATGGAGGGCCGCCTCAGTTGGCTTCACATAACAACTCAATAGCCTTTTTTCATCTCTGAAATTCAGTAATCTCTTTCCTGCCACATTCATCCTCCATCTTTGATTATAGCCGCATGCTAGCCACATTGAATTGGAATGCCCGTTCCTAATTTATAGACAATATGAGACTTCACTCACCTCAAACAAGTTCTTTCATTCCCAATTGTCTAAATCTTCGTGTTTAACATCCTAAACACCATTGTGTGACACCATTATATTCCATAAATGGGTCAAAACGGGTAATAGTTAAGAAAGACACTTTATTACACTGCAATATTCTTTTGCCTTTTAACTCCATTGTGCGACTCCATTATATTGCACAAATGGGTTAAAACGGGTAATACTTAAGAAAGACACATTATTACACTGCAAGATTCCATGAATGCTTGATCATTATAGATTTATTCGATATAAATCTTTTTTGTAACTGTTCTAAGCAAGAATACATAAGCAATCAATTCTGAAAATCCTTAAAAGGTGATAACATTTAAACAGAGCCTTAAACGTTGGATTTTTACCCTGACGATATGCCAAAGCATTGCCTGACTTTTTCTTTGGTGTTAGATGGCATGGAAAATTTTCATCGACCAATTCTGCTCACTTTAAATGTTATCAGTGTTTGATGATGGCATGTCGTTCAGTTTACCCATAGTCAATAAGAAAGCCCTTAAAGAGCCTTTCATTTCATAGAAAATATAGCAAGTCCACCCGTTAAATAATAAACAATAAACAACCTAACACATTAGTTGGCTTTGACTACTTGGATGTCTTAAAAACTTTCTGAGTCAATTACATATTAGATGAGTTTTTTGTTTATGCAGATTTGGAGAAGTGCTTGTAATAACTGCGGGGGGAAAATTTGAACTTGTGAATGAAATAAAACCCGAAGTGCTATCAGCTGATACACTATATGCAAGTTACTTTGTCTACAAGTTACCACAAGACCAGTCTACATTTGAGTATCCTCTGAAAATTAATACTAAAAATGGTTCCGTTTGGGATGCGTGGTTTGTCTATTTAGTAAGCCCTCCAGGTACCCCAGTCATTGGACCAAAGTTTGATGAAAACAGACACAACCCACTAAACAGACACAAATTAAGTGCTCTTACAAAACAGAGGAGTGATGGTTGGATGGAAGTAAAAGTATGGCAGTTTAAATCCTGGAGTACTCCTGAAACAGTTTCAATGCATCTTAAGTTAGAGCATCCAGTTGAGAAGGATCTTAGTGGGCTTATCATACATGGGATTGAGCTTAGACCCATATAGATTCTCTTATTTTAGTGATGATGGGGGTATCTGCAAGAATCAAGTACATGTAAACCCATCAGTTAGTTTGTTTTCATTGAATGTTAAAAATAAAATTTAAATGTGAAGTTTTTATTTGGCAATCAAGATTCGTTTTCTGCCACTAATGGAGGGAAGTTTGCATTAATTAGTTTAAAGTCAATTAATGGGAGATGTTAAAATGGAATTTTGATTTCTGCAAACTGGTAATCGGGTCCAATATCAGGTCAGGATGAAGAAGATGACTGCTTTGAGCGTTTTGAATAAAATGATTCTCTCAAATATTTTTTAGTCAGGATTGGTCATTCGAATACAATAGTGATTACATCTTTGGCATACCATGAAGAGTAGTTGTACGAGTCTCAATGGGGATATTGAACCAAAGCTTCTTGTACCGTTGATTACTTTTATTAGGCGAGTAGTTTGGATGATTAAAAGTAAAGACCTACAAAAAATAACAAATCAGAGACATCATGTAGTGTACAAAAAAATATGCAGTTTGGTGTCATGTCAAATAGCTATTATTAATCAACTCACAGTTTGAGATGGTGAAAGTTGAGCAAAACGGTGAATCCTTACAACATAGGCGGTTTCGAAGGATGCGCAAGATCTGCAGACGATTTTATCTGCATTTGAACAAATAAATAATGTATACTTTTAAAAGGATTATGGAAATGTAAAATCATAAATAAAAACAACTTACATTGTTATACAAGTTTGTTGTAGTCACTGGCTATAGAAACTTGTATACCTGACACAAAGCAAGCAAATATAAGTTACATTTATAATAAGCATAACTCAACCATATTTAGATCTTTTAAGTATAATACTACGTTTTGATTAAATAAAAAAAGTTAGGGGGCATAATCGTCTGGAGGATGGAAGGCACGGAGAACGAAAGGCTATAAAATGTTTTTGTTTGTAAAATTAGTTATAGTTTAAGTCTCATTTAGACCCGTTTCTCTATAACTGTGGCTCTGATACCAATCTGTAACACCCCCAATTTCGTGATACGCAGCAGAATTCAAACTTAACCATGGTTAACATTTAACCCAATATATGGTTAACCAAACTTACCCTCCTATAAATAGCAAGTGAAATACATCCTAAAAACCCTAAAACACTGATTCAGGTCGTTCATAGCATAAATCCATCATATCTTCCATAATTTGATCTTTAAACTCCAAGTTTATGCAAAGAAGTTTCAAGTAGTAAGTTACTACATCAAATCTCTAGCAAGTTTAAGTGATCTTCTTGAGTTTAAATCCACTCAAGTCACTTAGTACTTCATCACCAACTCTTCAAGATTGCAAGGGTGCCAAGGTGTAGAAAGCTAGCTCAATCTGAAGTCATAAGTGATCAATCAAAGTCCGATCCTTACTTGTTACTCCTTTCTTAATTGAAAGCCAAAAGTTGTAAGCAACTAATCACCACCATCATCTCATATTTATTATTCATAATCTTAACAATTTCATGCTATATATATAGTTACTATGTTGATTCATGATGTACATATACTCAATCACATGTTTTAATTCACATATTGTCGTAAAAGTAACAAACTAGTAAACTAGTCATATTCTACACGTTTGAAACCATTAAAACCTATCACATATGGAATTTTTAACTTACATATTATGGTAGACAATATAAAAAGGTAAAAATAGCAATTTGAATCACCCGAAACGGACAAACGAGTCAAAAGTTATGGCCAAAAGAAGTTAGCGAAACCAAAACGCCGAAACTGCCTAAACACAAGCTGTTAAGCAGCTGTCCGTGTTGAAAGTGGTACTTCTGGTCCGAATCATCAAAAAGTTAAAACACGAAAATTGTCCAGAACGGCGTTTTCCTTCAATAGCAAACAAGCTCGGACCTTGAAAACGCATAAATAGGCCATATTCTTTCAAAAACTCAAACTGCCCTATATATAGTTTCACGACTATACTTTTGTCACAACTAAAAGCAAAACCAAGTTATTTTCATAGCTAGTTACATATTAACTTAATAAAACTTCATTATATCTTTGAAATAGTGTTCTCACAGGTAACGGAAAAATAACCATTTTACCCTCTTCCGACGATTTTTACCAAAAATTCATTCTTGAACATGTTAATAAGTTGTAATCACTAGTAAACAATGAGAACTTGTAAAAACTAGATATTTATTAAAAACATGATAAAATTTATGATATAACAATCTTCATTCAAAATCTATGTTTTATCTACTAAGTGCTACAAAACTAGGGAGCTTCATGTGAGGGGTTTCATTTGAGTAGAACGTATCGACGAGTTGCTGGATTTACGATTTAAAGTGTTTAGCTCCTCGAACGTTTACTACATGACCTCTGAATTGTGATGGCCAGAACGGTATTACAATATATATACACTATACACGTTTCCACAACTAGACCATTTATATAAACGACATACACAAAAACCATGAACTACATCATGATCAACATAGAGACGTATATAGGTTTGCTATTTCTTTCGCATCATTATTTCAAACCTAAGTCGCAACATCCTATTCTAGGTTGCTCGTAGAAGTTCTCACGGCATATCCATCATTCTCATTATACATTTGATATCATCTACTCTGAGGTGAGTTTATAGCCCCACTTTTATTACTTAATTGTTTTACAAACCCTTGGGGGAGATACATGCTTTATTTTAAAC
Source organism: Chrysanthemum seticuspe (assembly GCA_019973895.1). NCBI lineage: Eukaryota > Viridiplantae > Streptophyta > Magnoliopsida > Asterales > Asteraceae > Chrysanthemum > Chrysanthemum seticuspe. The sequence goes on from BPTQ01000001.1 coordinate 32,640,990, forward strand.
CGAACACATTGCTTTGAAACTATATGCTTATCTGAATGTATTATGTGCACTAAGTACCACTATTGCCAAACTTAAGTCCCTATTATCATGAACCATTAATCACTTGCGGGTGAGCGCGAATAATGTGGATAGATCTATCGGGATTGACGAATCCCGTTTGTTTGACCAAGTCCGGTAAACAAACGCACTCTATTTGAAGAACCATAGGTTAATTGGCAAATTACCTATTAGGGCAACTGTTTGACCAATGATCTGGCAAACTATTATATCAATTTCTATTAACAAGCTGTTAACGTTTTCGGTATCATGAGCTTAGTGCAATAATAACTGTTTTGTTTTCAAACCATTGGTGTGAGTCTATAGCTCACACGACAAACATAATGTGTTCAACCATCAAACAAACTCTATGAATTTCACTCAACCTTTGTGTTGACAGTTTTAAGCATGTATTTGAGGTCCATATTGTACGAGGCTGGCACGGAGGAGCACAGATACTCAAGAAGGCTATAAATTTTATTATCATTCGAAAACTCATTTAATGTATTTTGTAAACAATGGAACCAACTGGAACCTCATTTTTGTAAACTCTGATATTTATATGAATCGAATGATAAATCTTTTAAAACGACTTCATTAGAGTTCGTTTTCTATTGTTATGACTGTTGTGCCATGAAGTAACACCCAGTTTGAATTTCGCTGCGTATCACGAAATAGGGGGTGTTACACAATAAGTCCAAATAAATATGATAATAGACTTTCATTAATGTTAACCAATCCGCGATCGAATTCACATTAAATTTCTTAAATAGAAAACTTGGGCTTCGTGTCTCGAAATGTGTTACATTATTATTTATTTTTAGAAACATTGATTATCTTATACAATTAAACTATTGTTTAATTGCATTATTTAATGCTCATGATTTTTCCAAAACGTAGTATATTTAACTCATTCGACCTATCATTTCCAGTCAACCCTTCTCGAGATAATAATATAGTCCAAAATGTCCATATAATCATAAAGTCCATATTGGCTACTCGTGGTTAATCCGAACCATAAGGTCTCGGATGATTCACGAAGTGCTCAAATCATCACGACTCAAATCAACGACATTATCATAACGGCTTAGACATTTATTATTAATATTATTATTAGTTATCCGTTTTTATTTTTTAAGTTTCGATATGTTTAGCATCAGTAATATCACAAGATTGACCAAGTCAACCCGAATCATTCGGATATCAAAACTGCCACCATTGCCGTGACCATAAGGTCCCGGTCTCAAAGTCCCAATCGTGTGGTAACCGCCTCGCCAAGGTTACCCTTGGCTGCGGAAACCCTAACACGAGCCATGCCGTGACACAAAATGTGTCCCGGTCTCAATACATCATTGACATACCCAATAATACCACCACAGTCGCACCACCACAAGGGTTTGGTGGCGGCGATGGTTACATCCGAACAACAAAAACAACCCACGATAAAACACTACAACAAATAATCCATCCCAAAGAGTCTTCGGAGACTCTCGACACCACGACAAGTCTAACAAATGTATCATAACATCTCTTGTTTTCAATTAAACATCTTTTCTAATATTTCAGATTATCATAAAACACAAAAATCTTCCTAAATATTTTCAAAAACACAAATAAGAAAAAAGAACAAAATCATCAGAATCGTCATAGTAATATAACAAGTGATGTTTACCATTTCTTTCATATATACTTGGTAAAATTCTAAATTCTTATCACATTTGGTAAGAATGTAAAATTTAACAATCTTAGTTGAGTATCAAAACTGATAACACATACATGATGAAGAATGTAATACTCTTCATCTTCTTTACAGTGTTATATCACATAGATAAATAAGTGTCACTTATAAATATCAAAATGAATAAAAAGGAAGCAAAAATATGAAAATAGAAACTTGACATATTCTCAAAATCAAACAAGTGTTGCATTAAATTAGCATTGTTTTTGAGCAAAATAAGAATTCACCTAAAGAGACTTTAACCCTTTTATTTCTACTAACAGTATAATATCACAAGTGATAGATAACGTTGGTTGCATTTAAAAAAAAATATGCGCTTGTCAATTGCGATGAAAGGCACAAAAACAATCTTGTAACAAAAATTATAAAAATATTAGAAAACACATAGGTGGTAATGTATAAAAATATGCAGAGCAATGAAATATCTCAGGTGATATTAAAGGTTAAAAAAACATACTTGTTTGTTTATGAAATATCACAAATGATATTAAACATTAACTATTTTTTATAAAATATCACAATTGTTATTAGATATGTAATATAATAAAGTTTAATAATAAGCATGAAAACGGACGAAAACGTATAAAAACTGCCAAAAACGGACGAAAACGGACAAAAACGTAGAAAACAAATGAAAAACGTATCAAAACGAATGAAAACGGACGAAAACGTATAAAAACGAATGAAAACATATGAAAATGGATGAAAACGTATATAAACCTATGAAAACGGATGAAAACGTATAAAAATGGACGAAAATGTCTGTAAACGGACGAAAATGTATAAAAACGAACGAAAATACATGAAAACGTAAAAAAAACAGACGCAAAACGTATGAAAATGGACGAAAACGTAAGAAAACGGATGAAAACGTATGAAAACGGACAAAAACGTTAGAAAACGTCTAAAAATGGACGAAAACGTAAAAAACATACAAAAATGCTTGAAAACGGGCGAAAACGTATGTAAACCTATGAAAATGTATGAAAACGGATGAAAACGTATAAAAACGGATGTTAGGAATTGGAAATTCCATGTTAAAGTGTTGGTCACCCCAATTATGGTCTAGCATAAGTTAGCTCGTAGACGTGTCGTTATTTACGTTATTTATTAGTTAATTAGTTAGTCAGTAGCGTAGAATAGTTTAGTGTAACACCGTGGAGGAAGAACGAGTCTTTACCCACTGTATATATGATCCACAGGCCGTCAGGAGGTCGTTATGTTTGTAACTATAAATACCCCTTCCATCCTTGGAAGGGGTGGTATTTCTCAATCTAACATTCCATATTTTGTAAACCAAGTCTCTACCAAGAACACCCTCTCTATCTTTCTCTCTCTAAAACATGGCATACTTGTATCATCATCATCTAAGGCCACCCGAATCATCTAACACAATAAATATAAGATCCTTACAAATGGTACCAGAGCCAAGGTTATTTATGTTTTGATGATTTTTTTTGGTTTCTACATGTTTAAGCTGTTTTTGGTGTACTATTTCTGCTGGTCGAAAACATTTTTCTCAAATATTGAAGCAAAACAGTTTTTAACATGTTATTGTATCATCTTTTGGTCAAAACGTCATATGGTCTAATCAATGTTTAAAGATTCTGTCTTGTGTATATTTGTCCAAACAAATTCTTTATATTATCAAGTGATTTTTTTTGTTACCAACTGCTGTGAAAAACTTGTGGTCAAACTGTCATATTTGCAGTCAAACATGGGTCATAATGATATATTCATATGCAAGTTTTCTGGGTTGTTGCAACTTGGTCGAAATAAAATTGTCTAAACTGGTCCTTTTTTCTTCATAGCTACTTGTGGTTAACTTTGGCAGCGAGTTGTGATAACAGTTAAAGTAGCGACTTGTCTTAACAAGTCGTAGCAACTTGACAAATCTTAGTAGCGACTTAGCGAGTTGACAAAAGCGACTTGTAAGGTTAAATGGCTTAGCGACTTGTAAGGTTAAATGGCTTAGCGACTTAACTATTGACTATTGAGTCAATAGCGACTTGTAAGGTTAAATGGCTTAGCGACTTGTACTTTGAATATGATTAGCGACTTGACATAAGGTTAGCGACTTTGTGACAGAAATGAAGAAGAAGAATGACAAAGAACTAGACCTTGACCACTTGACCACAACACAAATACCAAAAAAACCATACACCAAGACATTAAGACTTCAGGTTCAACCAAACCATCATCTGTCCATCAACTCCGACACTACAACATAAGTAATAATAAAAGAAATGACATTGCAAATGAGTTCCAATTCTCATAATCATCTCGTGATAAATCATTGTGTTTATCTTGACCTTGAAGATCAATATTCACGAAAGTATCATCACTGAATTCGTTCTTTTGTTACGTTTCTTCTATGCTAATATCCGAATGTAAAAGGAAGTTAATAACAATTATGTTACCACTTTCCTTTTGATTCGTGAATGTCTAAGAAAATTAAGGAAGAAGAGATTCGGTTATGAGTCAAATACAAGATTAAAACCTACCTTGCACCCTTTCGATTATCTCATGTCATCCCTGTGACTAAGTCTTTTCAAGACATTGTTCGGGCTCAGCCATCCCTGTGGCGAGATCTTTATAATTATCAAGAAATGAGAAGTGTTTCCACTTGTTTTATTCGTGATTCTTTATGAGGATTCAACTGAGATGAATTAAAGAGGTGGAGGTTCTTGTTTTTGGATGCTTTTTGTGGATGGAAGTGGATAGGAGATAGCTGTGACAAAAAGAGGCGGAGTGTTTTGAGAATGTGTTTTAGGGTTAGTTTGTTAATGCAATGACCTAAAAATTAGGTATCTCATCTCTTATAACCGTTACTCAAGTGGTGTTGGCTGGATCGGGTTGTATTTGATGTTGGATTGGACTGGTTGTGGGCCTAACTAATTTGATTATTATCCAACCGGTTTGGACATTTACTTGGAGTGATAAGGAGTGTAATGTTGGGCATAGACCATAATGGGCCTTAATATCCGAATGGTAACAGGTGGGAATTCTTGTTGTGTAATTGGCTGAAATCTTTATTATGATTTGATAATGTTGGATATGGGTTGATAACTAATATTTTGTTAAATCAGACTTATGAGGATAAAACAAATCTTAATCATCTTAATCTAATTTTTGGAGGCTTATCAAATTTTAAGGAGATCGGGTATATCTGCTAAGGTTGGAAAGCACATCGTCTTCATTGGGTTTCGATGTTAATTTGTTACATGTGCTGAAAAGATATATTGTGAATGTGGGCTTGAGTTATTTGTTCTGAATGATTATGTTCTCGATGTAAACCGGGTCTTTAACTAATGTGTGACCGAGTGAATGTGGATCAAGGGATATCTTAGCTTGGGGGTTATGACTTGAGTTATTTAATTAATATTATGGATCGAACTTACTCAGTATGCGTGTTGTAACAAGATGATGCATTTAGACAATGTTGCGAGTTATTATCACATGGATTGTGTGTTCTAAGTTGATGATGAGATTTGTTTAAGTGATTGGGTATGATGATGAGATTTGTTGTTTTATGGGGTTTGATACTTTGGTTATGCATTATCACGAAGCTTATTATGTCACGGTTTTGATGTTTGTAATATGTTGACAACGGGGTGGACGGTATTTCTTATTTGGATTTGTCGTGAGGTTTTCCGGGCACTGTTACTTATTTTGTCTTCTTTCTTTCTACCTTTCCGCGAAGATGACTTGTTTGGGAATTTATAGAGGGTGGTAAAGACTTGCCTATTTAGTTACGTTTCTGATTCTTTCTCGCTTAACCCACAACGTAGCTATCACTTCGGTGTCTCACTCAGTTGAGAATGTCAAGAGGTTTTGTACATTGGGTACACCGTTTCTTTTTCACGAGGATTAGTACAAGTTTAAGTAACAAATATGGGGAATTTTACTTCATGATCAAGTTTGGCATATCGGGTTTACTTCACCATGTTGTCACATCAATAGCCGACGGAATGCATGAATGAAGTGATTACCAAAGTGTTTTTGGATGGTTGATGATATTGTTGATGTTGGATACTGAACCGTTGATATACTGTTGCATGTTCCCCTAAAACAGATATTCACCGAAACCAAAGTTGTCATAACACATTCAAGCTGACATTGTTTACGGTTTTGTCTTGATTTTGTAAAATCCCGCGAAAGAATCTATTTCTCGGTTTAATTCATAGACTTGTAAAATCCCGTGACAATGGACACATCCTGGTAATCGTAAAGTGCATTTCCGGATCTATATTACGGTTTATTCTTGGTTTTGTAAAGTCCCGCGAAAGAAACTATTTCTCGGTTTAAACTATAGAATTGTAAAATCCCGTAATGATGGATTCATCCTGGAGAAAGGAAAGTGTAATTCCGGATCTTATCTGATGCTGGTGCTACAGTTTCTGCTTCAAAGAATGGATAAAAGGTGTACTTCATGTTCTAGATGTGTGTTTGGATTGGCTTCATGGCAGTTTGGCTATTACAAGGTTTTACGAGGTTATGTGCTTTTAACCATGGTCGGGATGAAACCATTGTCAAAGTTCACATAAAACGTAAAAGAAGGCTAGATTTGAGCTTTTGAACAGAAGATGTGACAACGGCGTTAATTCACTATTATTTATTTGAGGTTGAAGTGAAATATCATGGGCAAGTGTACTTAGTATCTGAAGGTATCGGGGATGGTTGGATGAAGATTCTTCAAGATCCTTGTTCGAGCTTATTATCAAAAACGAAGAATTGGAAATCTAGTTATTGTTGGGTGACTTTTACCTTTTCTTTTTACCACTTGGGGGAATTGGGCTCTTATCACCACAAAATAACTATCACTTAAAGGAGTTACGTTGTAGTGCTCAGTGTCACATTCAATTGTGGATTTTCAAGAGGTGATGTACGTCTTATACTTGATGGTTGGTTGGATGAAGAGTATAGAGTACATAGAGATTCAATGGAGGATGAATTCTCGTCACCGCTCTTTGTTACATATGTGCAAGTTTAAGTCACGAGTTCGGGTTAGTTTACTTCAGGGTCAAATTCATCATATTGGGTTTTCTCCATCAGCTGTCACTACAAAGAGCCTACTGAATGATAATGGTGATGATTACATGTTTTGCCAAGAGATGATGAAAAGAGAGAGATTAATGACGTCTGTTCACATCAGTTCAGGCCTCGTACTTCATCATTATGACGTATGAACACAACAGTTCATGCCTAGTACCTCAAAGAAAAGAATAGTGTACGCTTCAGTGTGCTTTATCTTCTGAAGAAGAGAAATCTTCTTATTATGACCATTCTCATCAACATGCCTCATGCTTTTTCCATGCGCTTCAGTCATCAAGTGAACCGGACTTCTGTTGATTGTTTTCTTATTCCACTTGCTCAACTATAATGACGATGGCGACATCATGTGATAATTTTGCGAAGGAGAAGTGTGAATTGAATACTTTTGGATAATTTCACTTATTCAATCAAGAATGGCATCTTCGTATGCAATTCTTGAGGGGGAGAAGAAGTATGATAATTCTGCATGGTTGATTGTTATTAGAGAATAAATGGTAAAACGGCTCCAAACTCATGTAAGAACCGAGCTTCTTCTTATCGGGTCATTTCTACATGAAGTTTCTTCTAAGAGCCATTGGTTGACATCTTCACGGGCTGATACGATTTTAATGACAAAGTGCTTCCAGTTGCGGGGTTGATTTCCTTGATGAACATCTTTCTGTTCTTGTTTGATTGGGAGGGATTTGATTTAAGGGGATTTGCTATTTGTAAGTTAACGGGAATGCATTTGGTGAGTTGAAGATGTTGACTTTCTATTCCCCATTTGGACAATCTTGAAGAAGGTCGAGTCTACAGTCGGTTCTACATTTTCTGCTGCATGATATAAGACTAAAGACGAGTTGCATTTGATTATCCAAAGACTTCTTCTTAATCTGGGCATTTATCAAACAGATTGTCGGTTTAGGGGATAGTGCTAATTGGGGGAGAGTGATATGTCGAATTTAATCCCCAATTAGACTTGCTCACATTATTCAACATGTTGATTCTCACAAAGACTTCAAGCGATCTTCTCAACAGATTTCAAGTATTTGGCCTTATAATGTTTTGCTGATTCTGAAGTGTCAAAACCAGCAAGGGGGAAGGAGACAAGCACCTAAACGCCAGTAAACTTGATGAACTTAATACTTCTAAGTAATTGAAGATATCCCGGGAAGACAAATATTATTACCGCAGAGAAACTCAAGGTTTGACTCATGGCGAGTAAACTTGATGAACTTAATTCTTCTAAGTGATTGAAGATATCCCGGGAAGACGTATGTCATGACCGCAGAGAAACTCAAGGTTTTACTCATCAAGGAGTTTAGTGTTATTATTCCAACTATGTGGGGGAAGTGATGTTAGAGAAAGTTTCTGAAGATATAAGAGGTACACAAGTGTGTGATGATCTCGATGTTATCGCAATCATCAGGGGAGAGAGAATTGTGTACATTGGGGGTACTCAGTTGTCTCACTTGAGGACTTAATCAGTGATTCAGAGATATAATCACTTATTCCGGAGTTGAACTCCGCAGAGATTGTCATCCGCAGAGATAATCAGTGATTCGGCCTGCTTCTTCAATGTTATCGGTTGTTCTTTCTTTGGGGAATGTGTGTACTTCAGGTCCTTAAGCTTCATACACGATCATCAGGGAAGAAAGCCATTGTTTACCACAAACATTGGGGAGGTGTTTTCTCTCCGGGCATGATGTGTATTCGGGAGAGTTCTTGGATATTGGTGTACTTCGGGTTCTTGAGCTTCATACACATTCATCAGGGACGAAAGATGTGAACATTGGGGAGGTGTTCTTCATTACCCTCATGATGTGTATTCGGGAGAGTTCTTGAGCATTATACAAAGAGACTGGCTGCATCTATTCAACTACTTGGGGTAAATGTTATCTTGACACCTTTTGGGATGGACTGCTTCAGACTTTAGTGGAAAAGGAATTTGAGAAGAGTTATTTAAAAGTGGGATAAAACGTTGTTGTTCTTCTTTTGGATGATATAACCCCGAACGATGAACCACGATGATTATTCTTAAAAGGAGCAGCAAGTACGATGATAATGGTGTGCTTCTTTGTGCACCTGGCTAAGGGAAGCTTGAAAGAAAGCTTTGAATCTGCTCTGCTAAAGGATTTTCAGTTTGGGAGGAAGCTGCCAAAATCTCACTTTTAGATGGTTCATTTTCTTTCTTCAATGCAAGAGCCTCGGAAGCTTTGGTGGTGAAAGTTTGAGGGATGATGACTTCTATCTTCTACAACGAGGCTGTTCGATATCCTTATCTCGGTACTCGTATCATCATCTTCTTAAACTATATCATCTACTCTATCTGTGTATATCTTTTTCAAAAACAAAATAGAAAATTATAAAACCAACAAAAACCCATAAAAATCAGAAAAATTTGAAAAAGACCAAAAATATGTTTTCTCTAGACATGTCTTCTGGTATCGATAACATCTACGGTCTTAGAAATGTCATTCAATAATGGCACGGGACCATAGATGAAGTTCGAGCAGGAGGTGTAAATATTCTTTTTCCAAAACATGTCTCTAAATGATGGCTTACAGTTACTTCATACTGTAACCCGTGCTTAAAACTATGGCTTGCTATTATTTCAGATAGCAACCCACTCTTTAAAGAAGGAAAGTGCTGCGCAAAACCAATTTTCAAAAATTTCGTGCACTTATCCTATAAACAAAAATGAGGAAAGTATGTCGAAGGACTGTTGTTCCTACACAAATGTTTTTCCGTCTAAAATTCTTCAAAAAAATATTTGTTGTATTACAAAATGGTGGAAAATGAGTTGCTTTAAAACAATCTGATTCAGTGTATTATAAAATTGAAAACTCAATCAATGACTTCAGCGCTTTTAACCTTTTCAGAAAAACAAGTCATTGATTGAGGAGGAGAATGTTTTCAAATTTATATCATCTATCGGACTTTCTTAATTATCCTACATGCTTAATTAAAAATGATATTTGCCTATGTCGAAGGACTAGGAATTTAGGATATGATTGTTAGGATTAGATGATTAGAGTTTGATAATCACATTATTCCCATACCTTATATGAACTGATTGATATGTTGGATTGACTTTAATTAGTCGATTGTTGTTTGGGTGATGTCGACCACCATATATCTGTATGTGTGTTCACTAACGTATGCAAGTATATTGGTATATAAGAATGTTCCCGATACGGATCCCACAATTGAAGATGATTGGATGCCAAAAGGAAGGGGTAACTATATCTTGGGTTGACAAATGAAGAAACGAAGCTTAATTGGACTTCTATAGAGAGTTGGCATGGAAAAATGCAACGTAAGAGGTCTCACTGCATCAGCAGATGGTTTTCTTCATCAGCAAATGAAGAAACGGAGCTTAATTTGACCTCAGTTGGCATTAAAATGCAACGTAAGAAGTCTCACTGCATCTGCAGACGGTTTTTCTTCCAAGCCCTACAGCAACAACATAAGCTTCACAACCACCTAACGTTTCTTTGTGCAGGATACCACTTTTAAACAATTTTGTGATAATTTGATTAAATTGTTTTGAAAATGGAAAAATATTGTTTTGAAAATTAATTGGACTTAATTTTGAAAATCACCGGACTTCATTTTATCAAAACTTAAGTCACTCAATCATCGACTACGGTCATCGATTGGGGGGGAGAGTGATTTAAAATAAAATATTTTCAAACGGTATTTCTTCATAAAAGTCCATTTGTACAATAATAAGTGGTGATCTAAAGATTTAATGTTATGTCGTGGTATGATTTTCTTTAAAACTCAAAGATCCTACAAAATGAAATTATTTCTGTTCTTGTTTGATTGTGAAATTGTTTTATTTTAATTAAAGATCTCTTAAAAACTATCATACCTGACACTAACAATCTTTAATGTCGAAAAACTGTTCCTTATCTGTCATTTTTTAAAAGAAAATCAGGCCACGTCTTTCCCCTAAAATTTTCTAAATGATTTAAATCAACTGGGATCACGAATCTCAAATGGTTTGAAATTTTTGATCGGGGGAGAGATCGTGATTTAAATCTCAAATCTGTTTTAGTCCTTTAAAGGCACTCTTGCCTCCATGTGCCAAACGATTTCAATATATGATGCACATGTTGAGGAGGAGCAGTTATCCAAAAACAAGATGAGTATTTAAACCAGGCCACATATTCTCCCATGTTTTCCAAACCTTATTAAATCACTTGGGATCCAAAATCTCAAAGGGTTTGATATTTTTGATTGGGGGAGAGTTTGTGATTTAATATGAAATTTGATAAAAAGTGATCATTTGATTCAATGTGCTGACTCTCTCTAATATGTGCTAAACTCTTTCATATATTGATGCACATATTGAGGGGGAGCGAATGGTTTCTTAATGGCTTGTGTGATCGTAAATGTGCTTCAAAAGAACTCTTTCCTCTATGTGATAAAATGATTTCAAATATTCTATGCACATATTGAGGGGGAGAATTTACCAAAGAAAATCAAATGGCTTTTTCCATGGAAATTGTGATCAAGAATTTATTTCAAAAGAACTCTTGCCTCCATGTGCTAAACAATTTATAAAATCATATGCACATGTTGAAGGGGAGCATTTCTAAAAGATCAAAAAAATTAAGGTACAAAATGCTTTGATATTATATCACAAGTACCGTGATTGATTTTCCAAATGATTTTTCAATTGGTTTCGAGAAGGAAAGAACAATACCAAAAGACCGACCAATTTACTTTATGCATGGAGTTATTAGGATGGTTAGGTTAGGTATTCGTTCCCACGATCCCGCCAATGCCGGAGGGATCTACCCAGGGACAATCCACTAGATAGTGTAGAGTCCTTAGGTATGATGAAAAAAGGAGAAAAATGAGAATTGGGAAGAGTGCGGACTGAGACAGAGCTAGTACTGGAATAAACCCAACAAAGTTCGAGTTATGAAGTCTCGGTAAGCACTGAAGGGGTTGAAGAATGAAAAAGAATTGAATGTGAAAAAGGGTGAAAAGAAATAGCCCTCCAATAATTCAACCTTAGGGCAGAAACCGGGTTCAATACATATGCTACAGGTGGTTACTAAGGTAACACTGGTATTGAAGACAAGACGTCATGGACCCAGTGACGCACTGCACTACAACTTCCCAAGCTACTCAAGTTCCTCTTAAAAGGGCTTGTTTCATTCTCACGGGGAACCTACATAATCTATCGACTTTCTCTTAGAGATTGTTGATATTGAAGAAGGAGACCCTCTCCCTAGTCTCCGGCATAGGAACCAAATGTGCACATTTGAGTCTAGAGCCAAAAGATCATCCACAATATCTCATTAGGACACAAAATTAATGAAGACTTGTTGTTTCACACAATGTGGAAAGTGAGTTTATATCTTAAGAGTCCTACGCATTATCCTTATGGTATTGCTAGAACATCCGAGTGATATGTAAAAGTATTCACGATGAAGATGGAAATCCTTCTAGAGCCAACATCAAACAAGCTCTTGGTGGGTGACATGTGAGATCTTTTCAAAAGATCAAGCTTGTAACAACTGGACAGAAACGATGGGGCGATTCTCTATTGAATCAACCTTGGTCCAGGAATGGAATTGACGAATTCTTTTGGAAAAACCGTTCGATGTGCAAATCTTCTTTTCTCTAGCACGTCGAATGTGTATTCATTTTCAAACACAAAAAGTATCTCTGATTAAAAATACTTTTAGAAAAACCGTTCGATGTGCGAATCTCTTCTTTTCACTAACACGTCGAATGTGTACTCATTCTCTAATACAAAAAGTATTTTGATTGAAAATTGATCTTTCTCATAAAACCTTCGTCGTATTGCAAAACTCTTTCTTCAAGCAATACACGATTGTTTTTCAAATCAATTTTTCATCAATCAGTGAATCTCAATTCGCTGGTTCACTCACTCCGTGTTGTCTTCTTTGAGACGTTCCGGTTTGAGAACAGCTAGAGCAGCTGCGAAACCCTGTCAAGGAGATTCTTCGGAATTATACCTGATCACATGCAGTACTTGTACTGATCAACTGGGAACCGTGGGCCGTGTACCTCAATTCAACTAAAGTGATCAAAGACACTTTCGTGTGTTTTATTGCTAACTGTTGTTTGCAGGTACATTTGGACGGTTGCTGCTGATCAGAATTGAGGAGTCAATCCAAAGCCGCATGCTCACAACATCCACACTTAATTGAAGAAATCATGACTGGTGCATATCTACATAACCTGGTTCTGATATTTTTATACTATGCTTCTGCTACGCTGCTGCAAATATCATGAACCAGTAAAGCTTCCGCTACTCTGATGGAAATATGTCATGATCCAAAAGTGTGAGCATGTCGGTCCAAAAGTCACAACATCACATGATGGCAACACAATAAAGGGTGATCCAGATATTTACTGTGGCTGATGATCTCAATGAAAGCTCGAAGATCATCAAAGATGTTGATTAGTTCAAAGACGTCCACTGAAAGTACAAAGTAATCGGACTTTGAAGAATCACTGCTAAAGCACAAAGATGCAGATGTTGAAGAATTAAAGTCTACGAGCTCAGAACAGAAGACAAATTAGAATGCTAGGATTCGAAATGTAAAACATGGGGTGACCTCCGGAAGATTGTTAGGAATTGGAAATTCCATGTTAAAGTGTTGGTCACCCCAATTATGGTCTAGCATAAGTTAGCTCGTAGGCGTGTCGTTATTTACGTTATTTATTAGTTAATTAGTTAGTCAGTAGCGTAGAATATTTTAGTGTAACACCGTGGAGGAAGGACGGGTCTTTACCCACTGTATACCTGATCCACAGGCCGTTAGGAGGTCATTATGTTTGTAACTATAAATACCCCTTCCATCCTTGGAAGGGGTGGTGCTTCTCAATCTAACATTCCATATTATGTAAACCAAGTCTCTACCAAGAACACCCTCTCTATCTTTCTCTCTCTAAAACATGGCATACTTGTATCATCATCATCCAAGGCCACCCGAATCATCTAACATAATAAATATAAGATCCTTACAACGGACGAAAACGTTTGAAAACGTATAAAAACGGACGAAAATACATGAAAACGTAAAAAACGGATGAAAATGGACGAAAACGTATGAAAACAGACGAAAACGTAAGAAAACGGACAAAAACGTATGAAAACGGGCGAATACGTAAGAAAAAGGACGAAAACGTTTGAAAACGGACGAAAACGTATGAAAGTGTAAAAAAAAGCGCGAATTTAAAAAAAAGCGTTAATTTCATAAGAACGTGAAAAAAAAAAAAAAAAAAAAAAAAAAAAAGACAAAAATACAAGGGAAAAAAAACATGGACTTATGTTTATCTATTAAATCTTAGGTTAATCCCCACTATTAGATCAAACTAGATAAAAAGTGGAGATTTGTCCCTTGGTTAGCATGGATTTTTAAGTAAGCAAAATAAAGTGACTCTATTAACATATATGTGACGGAGGCGTGTCAACGTCAAATGAATGATCTTAATAATGCATATGTTTTACTTTTTGGTAACCAATTCCGTTTTGTTCAAAAAAAAAAAAATACAATTTTGTTTTGATCGCTCCGATTGTTTTGGAGAACAGTAAGTCTTTCTATGTTTGTCTTTCAGAATAAATCCAACTTACACAAGCATAAAAGTCTAACATTCTAACATTGTTATCTGATTTTTTTCTATTATTATTTAATCTACTAATTATAATGACGTCTAGCTGTGAAAGAGTTTGAACATCTAGAAATTAAACATGAAGATATTAAGTTAGCCACCAGCAACTTTGATGAAAGAATGTTATCGGAAATGGTGGTTTTGGTAAGGCCTATAAAGGGGAAATGTCTCACTCCATGGGGCAACGCCTGGTTGCTTTAGAGCACAAGGTACTCTATGGTACCATGAGCTGGTGTTATCGAAAAAGTTATATCACTATTCAAAAAAATTTCTGAAACATTAAATCTGTCACTGAGCATAAAACACTCATAATTCCTATAACACTATCGGTGCCATAAGACACCCATGGATCCCACATTTTTTTTTACTTTTTTGGGTAACCATAGTGTCTGACCTTTTAGCCGAATAATCCACGGGGTTTGAACCTACCGCCACACAGACTCAAGCCAGGTAAAGCCCTCCCTTTTTCTGGAGGTTGGCGTGTTTGTTTTTCTTCAATATATCTCGCATTGTTCGACCCAATTATGTTGCATATTCGATTGTGAAGAAACGTACAACTTGTTAAATTTAGTAAGTGACATGATTTTTCTCATTGTCATTATATCAACAAATAATGGCGCTCCAAATACTTTATAAACACTCTGTGATATAAATAAAATTAATGCGATAAGAAAACACAAACACTCTTATGGGTATGTTTGACACAATGAGATAGGGCCAGGGCTGGGGCTTAGGCTAGGGCTGAGGCTTAGGCTGGGGCTGAGGCTTTTATTATAAGCCGAATATGAAATTTGTATTTTTGTAAACTTATTTGGCAAATGGGCTTAAGCTTAGGCTTATTATTGCAAAATTATTAAAAATGACATAATTAAAAGAGTGGAGATTTATGTGGACCAATTACACCACCAACACCTTCTGGAAAGAACTATATATTCTTGTTAGTCGATGACTACTCAAGATATATGTGGGTGTATTTCCTAAACACGAAAGATCAAGCATTTGAGACTTTCAAGGAATACAAGAATACGATAGAAAAGGAGTTAATGACAACATTGAAGATGTTAAGAACTGATCATGGAGGAGAATTCACATCTAATGAATTCACTCAATAATGCAAAGAAAATGGCATAGCACGACAACTTACCGCACATTACTCACCACAACAAAATGAAGTAGTTGAATGAAGAAATAGGACAATTATGTCTACAACGAGATGCATGATGAAAGCAACCAACATGCCTCAAAATTTTTGGGCTGAAGCTGTTAGACATGCTATATACATTCTAAACAGCGTTCCTACAAAATCAAGTCCTTTATTAGTAGTGTAACTAGCAATCAAACGAAGAAAGACAAACTTAGAGAATCTAAGAGTTTTCAGTTGCATAGCATATGCAAAGGTACCATCACAACATCTGACGATGTTAGATGATCGAAGCAACAGAATGGTATACTTAGGAAACGAACAAGGATCAAAAGCTTGCCGACTGTTTGATCCAACAACACAAAAGATATGTGTTAGTAGAGATGTGAAGTTTAAAGATTATGAAGCATGGGATTGGAAGGATTACATGAATGAGCACACTAACGATGAACCCGAATGGATTGACTTCAAAGTTGGAAATCTTGAAGCCACAAATGAACATCATGAGCAAGAATCTAACCAAATGACAAAGACAACGATTTCCCTAACAATGATGATGATGAATATGCAACATCAACAACAAACTCACCCTCACATTCACAAACACTTCACACACCATCAACAATTTCATCACGAGTAAATTCTCAAGTTACGCCCACTACCTCAGTACAATCAACTTATCAAAGTAATAGTGGGTCAAACATAACCACAAATTTACACCCTAACTTTGATCATACACCGTTGCAAGGTTTTAGAACATTAAATGATTTATACAAAAACACCAAGGAAGTATTACTGGCTGAAGATGAACCCAAGAATTACAAGGAAGCATCAAGCGATCAAAAATGGATTGAAGCAATGAAGGTCGAATTAGATTTCATCAATAGAAACAATACACGGGAACTAACCACTCTACCCAAAGGACATAAAGCAATTGGATTAAAGTGAGTATTCAAGACCAAGAAAGATGCTAATGAAAATATAGTCAAGCATAAAGCAAGACTAGTAGCAAAAGGCTACATACAAGAGCATGACATAGACTTTGAAGAATCCTTTGCACCTGTAGCAAGAATGGAAACTGTCCGATTACTATTAGCCATAGCTGCTAACAACAAATGGGAAGTACATCACCTTGACGTCAAATCTGCATTTCTGCATGGAGACTTAAAAGAAGAAGTGTATGTTACACAACCCGAAGGATTTATAAAGAAAGAAGATAATGGAAAAGTCTATAGACTCATAAAAGCTCTATACGGTTTAAGACAAGCACCACGTGCATGGAACATAAAGTTAGACAACACCTTGAAGTCATTAGATTTCAAGAAATGCGCTTTGTAACAAGCTGTCTACACGAAAAAACTAAAGGACTCAATACTTCTAATAGGAGTCTATATAGATGATTTAATAATGACTGGCACACCAAAGAAGGAGATAGACAAGTTCAAAGCACAAATGGAAGAAAATTTTGAGATGAGTGACCTAGGATTATTATCTTACTATTTAGGAATTGAAGTCAAGCAAACTGGAGGTGACATATCAATAAAACAATCCGCCTACGCAAGCAACATCCTAAAGGAAGTTGGAATGACAGACTGCAAGGAAAGTCTAATACCTATGGATCCAGGAAAAAGATTGACAAAGAACACTTAAGGAACAATGGTCACCTCAACTGAATATAGAAGTTTAATTGGATGCTTAAGATATCTGCTATATACAAGAGCCGACTTAAGTTATTTCGTTGGATTACATAGTCGTTTTATGCAAGAACCAAAGGAACAACACATGAATGCTATAAGGCAAGTACTAGGCTATGTAAAAGGAACAAAAGACTATGGAATCACCTACAAACACAACAGAGGAAACCAAATACAAGTTTATAGTGACAGTAGCTACGGAGTCAACACTCAAGAAGAAAAGAAACTACTGGAATTATATTCTACTATAATGAATCACCAATAAGCTGGAGTACACAAAAACAAGCCACGGTATCACTATCATCATGTGAATCAGAATTTATTGCAGCAACACAAGCATTATGGTTAAAGAGATTACTAAGCAAGCTTACACACTCACTAGAAGAAAATGTTACAATAATGGTTGACAACAAGTCTGCCATAGAACTAATGAAGAACCCTGTATTTCATGGAAGAAGCAAGCACATTGATATAAAATACCACTTCATAAGAGAATGCGTTGAAAGAGAAGATTTACAAGTCGAATTCATAAGTGGAGAATATCAGAAGGCTGACATACTCACAAAAGCACTACCGAAGATCAAGTTTCTAACAATGAGACAACTTATTGGAATCAAAGATCTACGACAAAACGATTGTGATTAAAGGGGAGAATATTGGGTTAATCCCAATCTAACAAAGTCAAACCCAAAAGTCAAACGGCAATTACAAGAAACGGTTATTTGACAGTTACAACAAAGGGATACGCCTGTTGGACATTCTGAACCAACACAACCTTTACTCATTAACTCATACCCTTTCATTTAGTATAAATAGATTGTATATGTATTTGAATGATGATGATGACACATTTATAATAAAGCATTTTACATTTAAATCGTTCTTATTGTTTTGGTATATTTTGAAGTAAGTCAGAAAGATCATAAATCCGTTAATGAGGCCAACAATTATGAATTCGACAAGTGTCCCATTGTACAAGTTGCCCGGTCTATTTCGAATTAAAATTATTTTTGGTTTAAAAAGTGACAGGTCCTAAGCGACCGGTCTATTTTGGTAAATTTTCCTAAAAATAAACTAAGAAATATTTTCTTCAATTAAACGATCGCTAACAATGTGTTTAGTCATCAAAAAACGAGGCTCTTTAAAAAAATAAAACCTCGAAGCATATATTATTTGTTAAGAATAAAAGAGAAACAACAAAAAGAAAACACATAACCATGTGCAAGTGCAACATCTACTTTGTTTACATAGGTAGTCAAAATAATATACAGTACATTCTTATGTTGGTGTAATGGTCACCCGGCCACTGCCTCCACTTTAGCGCCACATCAGTTTTTTAACACCACGTTACCATCGCTTTTAGAGATGTAGTAGTCACAACCTAACCAAACACATAAAAATATCTCACTTAATACAAACATACCCCACAATATACCCTACACACAATCGCAAACAAAACATTTTCCCTTATTTTCCTTCTTTTTCGTTAGGTGAAGCCGCCCACCTAACCAACCCCAATGCAACCCCTTCATGCGCCAAGGTGTCACCTCCATCATGGTCTTCACGTGTGATCCCAGCCCCTTCACGTGTGGTGGATGGCCACCATAACGCCTAGTCTTAGAGGATTCATCCCCTTTAGACTTCAGTTACAAGTTTTTTTTTTAACTTAAATTGATAGCTATTGTGCAAAACTTAAAAGCAAAAGTGGATACAACCCAAAAATGTTAGAAATCAATTTCTCAAACCATTGTTTTATTCTCAGTTCAATTGTTAGCATTTCTAAAAAGGTAAAGATAGGTATTCTAATCCAAAGTATGTTATTAAGATTCAGGATCGGCCAAGAACTCACCATTTATCAAATGGATGCATGAGACAGTTGCATAAGTATTCCACTTCATCCAACAATAAACCCTGCAAGTATGCTGAATCCGATTTCAAGCTCATCAAAGGTACAAAGATCAAGTAGGCTGCACATCCATTTTTCCTTAAACATGTCTGCAAACTCATCAACCTTCGATAGGTTGTTATCTCATGCATTTTTCTTCTCGTTGTCGCTTTTAGCTTTCTTTGCATACTTACTCTTCCATTAATATAAATATATAATATCAATGATAATTGAGATATACACATTATTTTTAACGGATCCTTATTTTAATATCAATTAATGGAATGCAATGTATTCAACATATACCTATTCAGTTATATATAATGAATTAACCTAAATAAACATTTATACTAATCATTGCCCAATCTGAATATCATTGTGATCGAAGTACCTTAACATCGTTCAAGAACACCATGTGCTGAAACAAAGACACTTAATGAAGACGGAAATCGGGATGGCGAAGAAGTTGAGAATGAAAATGGAAAAAAAAAACGTAGATCGACAATGTCACTTACTGATTTCAAAGCAAAGATTAGTTTAAAACATATTAGAGTACCAAATTTCTACCAGGTTATTGACTTTGTGGAAAATCATAATCACAAACTTATTGACCCGTCTACTATGGATCTTTTTCGAGCTCCACGCCAGTTGGAATTTTGTGATCATATGTTTATTCATCGTGCGTCATTGTCTAATATTGGTCCACATAAAGCTCATAGGCTAAGAGTAGCACTTTTGTGTGGTTTTGATAAAGTGCGTGGAATGACTGTTGATTGGAATAATTTTAGACGTGGTTTGAATATATTCATTGGTAAAAGACATTCACAGATATTGGTTGACAAGATGATCAATAGGCAGGAGCATGTCCCTCATTTCTCGTTTTATCATCACAAAAAAAAATAATAATAAATAAATTAAAAAAATAAAAAATAAAAATGAGTTGTGCCTTATATTTTGGGCTAATGAAATAATGAAGTGCAACTATGTTGCATTTGGCAACGTTGTTTCTTTTGATGTTACTTTCGATACTAATAAGTAAGTTCCTCTAATATTTATGTTTCAACTTTTTTTTCAGATCTAATATGTGAATACAAAATATACAGGTATGACATGGTTTTCATTCCATTCATTGGTATATACCACCACCAGAGAAATGTGTGAAATTTGGTATTGTGCTATTGTCTAACGAAACATTTGAATCTTATTGGTGGATGCTAGAGGCATTTCTAAAGGCTCATGGAAAGCAACCACTAAGTGACGTTCCTCTAATATATTTTAAACTAATCTTTGCTTTGCAATCACTAAGTGACGTTGTCGATCCACGTTTTTTTTTTCCATTTTCATTCTCAACTTCTTCGTCATCCTGTTTTTCGTCTTCATTAAGTGTATTCGTTTCAACAGTCTTCCTTGGTTTACCAGATCTATGAAATACCAAATACTTGTGTGTTATTTGGTCGTTCTTGCTTTTGGTTCCTGATTTACGTACACCAAACCTAGCCACCAAACCTAGCTTTAGCAGCGTACACCTTGTACATGTTGTATGCTTCGTCAAAACTTTCAAAAATAACACCTTTTTTAGGCTTTTCAACCACGATGAGACCCAATATATGTGTCCATTTGGTGTGGGAATAAACTCCACGTCAATATCATACACATCAACGTCATTAGCATCTACAAAAATACAAAACAAATTACTTAAAAAAAAGATAATAGAGTTCAATGCATGAACGGAAACATAACATAATACATAACCATGCTCTTTAGGGGTTGAATCAGTTGTAACTTAGTTTAACACCCATGCATATGATAAATCAGTTTCACATGATACACAGCCTATAACGAAATAACATGCACGCACATAAAACCATAAATAACTTGATACACAGCCTATAATGAAATAACATGCATGGACATAAAACCATAAATCAGTTTAACATTAAAATTTCTACTGTATAAACTATTGTTTCAATAAACTACTGTTTGGATTAAAAACTATATAAAACTTTAATAACAAACTACAAATATGTTATTAACATGTTATAAGGGTAACAAGTGTACAGAAAAATAAATAAATAAATAAATAAAAATACCATTGTTCCCGTCTTGATCATGTTGCACATAGTCCATATCAATTTCAAGTTCCGATAACACAAGTGTTCGATTATTTTGTTCTTGAACAATATGAACCATGTTTAATCTTGTGAAACAGTAAACAATTGTGTGCTTGATATGATGATTTTCAGAATTAGGGTTTGCTTGATACGATTGAAGAACAAGATGAGGGGGGGGGGGGGGGGGGGGGGGGGTTGAATTGAAACCGTATTAAGGTCAAGATCTGGAAAATAAAATGAGAAAATAAAACCTGATTTTTTCCATGTTTGTAGCAAAATTTGAATTTGAAAAGGGTCAATTGCATATATACCCACTAAAACTTGCATATTTGTATATATACCCAAAACATTCTTAACTTGCACTGTACATCATGCATTGAAAACTTGTATTTTGAGGAAATATGCAAGTTTTTAAGTTTTAGTGGGTATATATGCAATTCTCCCATTTGAAGATATCAGAATTAATGAGATATATGATAAATTACTTTAATGACCCTGCACGTTCTAATAATGGTCGATACTAAACAATCTAATAACGTGTCGATGAAACCATGTGTACATAAGTTACTTTTACCCCTTGTCTACTTATATAATTTTTATACCATCTCATCCTTTCATTGATATCATATTGTTGTGTTCACAAGTTTGGTGAAACCATGCCATAGCTCTGCTATTTAGAACACAAATTAATATTAATCATGTGATCAGTCGTTCTTATTATGTCAACCAAATGTAAAAGAAACCATTATTAACATTAGGTTACTTCCACCTTTTTATAGTCTATAATAAGCATATAGATATTGAACATATTCAACATCAGCTAGCAGAATACAACTTGTTTTAATGGTTACAAATTTACCGTCAACTTGTAATGACCATCTTTTACTCATAAACATAGTTTAAGAAACACTAATACATTACCTCAGTGTAATATCTACATAAGCAGCTTATAAGCCCTTCCAGAATTGGCTTATCTTCCAACCCAACAGCTTATTAACAGCTTATTTCAACCAAATTCAAACATTTTAAAAACTTAAAAGTAAAAAAGACAAGTATATAGAAATAAACTGAATTTTATTAAGACTTTTAAAGAGTACAATGCTTGAAAGAAATACAATATTAAAAAGCACTTAAAATTTACAATAAGCAGTAAATAAGCTGAATTTAAACGACTAAAAAACTAGATGTCCCTTGTGCTTGGTGTGAAGGCCTTTTTATAGGGAGCCATGGAGGGTTCTAGCGGCTTTGGATCCCTCTTGTGCTCTCATCTCATTAGCTAGCTATGATACCTTAACATCATCAGGTATGTTGCAATTTTATGTAAATCACTGTATCAAACACCTTCCGTGCATCATATAGCTATACAGATTGTAATATGAAAATATGGAGATGTCGTATATCACACAAAGCGGGGGAAACGGCCACCCATGGTGTTAGTGGCAATTTTATTAGTAAGGGGACTTAAAAACCCTACCAAATACAAGTTAAGCATGAAATTACAATACAAATAATAATAAGTAGATGAAAAAAAAAAAAAACACAAAAAGCATATATCACTATGCGCGCGCAACCCTTCGCCATTTTTCTATCAACACCACCACCTTTACGTACGCCCAATCTTTCAACCTATCATGCAACTGGTAAAAAGCATGTCTCCCACGGCGGTTAAGAAATAAAGCACTACAAACTATCCAAAATCCAGTAGCAAAACCACTAGCCCCGCCAATATAAAACCATCTTTCTATCCCTTCCTCGTCTCCTTGACTCTTACCAACAGTGTGTGGTTCTTCTAATTCTTCATCTCCGGGACATTTTTTCGGCAGAGGACTTCCACATAGCCCCTCATTTCCTATGTACCTCACAGGTTCAAAGGTTTGAAGTTGAGTGCCAGATGGAATCCTCCCAGACAAGTTATTATGAGACACATCAAGAAAATTTAGAAAATTCAGCCGAGACATGCTTGAAGGCAACCATCCGGAGAGATTGTTTTTGGATAAATCCAAAGTTTGAAGTTCTTTCATTTTTCCAATGCCTTTCGGAATCTCTCCAAGTAGAGTGTTGTGTGACAAGTTTAGTACTACTAATCCCTGCAGATCGGTAACTTCATATGGGATTTGTCCTGTGAGACGGTTGCTTGATAAATCAATGCTCTTCACGAATCCCAGATTGCTACTAAACTCATTTATCTTCCCTTGCCATTCGATCATCAGATGATCAGTATAGCTATTTTCAACAGCACTGGAGTTGTAGGTGTCGGCATTCTGTTCATTAGGTATCAAATAAACAAAACTATGATAATGATGTACATTCTGGTCCAAAAACAATCCTTTTTGAACCAAGGAAGTAAGATTATTTACACACGATGGGATTGCTCCATGTAGATTATTAAATGACAAGTCTAAGATTTGAAGACTTACTAACTGACATATCTTTTAAGGGATGGTTCCAAAAAAGTTGTTTGATTTTAGGCTAACGGCAAACAACTTTGACAAATCTGTTCCAATCCAAACAGGAATATTACCATATAATTAATTTGTTGGCCCCCAAGTCCAGAAGACTTAACTTGGTGCAATTCTTCAAAGACAATGTCAATTCTCCAGAGAAGCTATTGTTGTATAAACACAACGTCTCGAGTTGACCCAAACATCCTACCGAGGGAGGAATACTTCCTGATAGAGTATTGTGTCCTAGATTAAGAACTTTAAAATATGTCAAATTCCGAATACAGTCCGGAAGTTGCCCGGTCATTGTATTACGTGAGAGATCAAGAAATTCCAAATTTGTATACGGTTGGCTCAAGAAAGAGAGTCCTCCATGGAATTTGTTTCTGGACAGATCAAAAAAAACTTATACGTGCTGGCCGGAAAAGCAGGTATTGGACCATAAAAGCAGTTGAAACTCAAATCTATTAAATCAAGGTTGTGATTTGATAATGATTTTGGTAATTTCCCGCTGATGTTGTTGAAAGAGAGATCCAAATAGCTCAATTGAGAAGACTTCCACTGGTTCCAGTACTTGGTGGAAACTGTGTCTGAAATGCTATTTTTGGAAAGATCAAGATGCGCGATATTTTTTAGTTTTTGTATCCATTTGGGGAAACAAGTCCCTAGCTTGTTAGAACTGAAATCTATATATTGTATACTCTGAGAAAGGTTTGACACGGCATCATTAGAAGGAACTCCTTTGAGCGAGTTGTTTGAAAGATCTATATACAAAAGATTTGATTTTCCAATGTTTTCAGAGACAACACCTCTGAGATAATTGGAAGATAGGTCCAGTCTTTCAAGTCTGGGTAGTTGCCATAGTTTGTCACTTATTGTTCCATCTAACTTATTTGAAGATAGGTTCAATCTATCTAGGGATGAAAAGTTTAGGATCACATCAGATAATGACCCTGTGACTTGGCTACTGGAAGCATCCAATTCTTCTAATAATCTAGCTGATCTGCATCCAGACAACTTGTTCAGAAATTCTGAAAGTTCCCTATCAAACTTGTTGCCCGAGATAGTAAGAATTCCAAGCTTATTACCAACTACTGGGCACAACCAACGAAACATGGATGAGTTGAGAGAAAGGGAATAAAGAGATAAAGAAGAGTTGACAGATGAAGAGTATGGATGCATGACTTGTGAGAGGTCACATCCATTTAAGCTTAAAACTAATAGGTTTTGGAGACCTATAATTACATTTACCCAGTTATTTGCTTTGGCCAGAGAAATTCCATCCATATATTGGTTTTCTAAAGAAGATAGAGAAGACAACCAATCTAAGTTTTCAATGCTACAACTTCCGAGGGAATATAGCCAAAGGAATGCCAAATTGGTGAGGTTTCCAAATACCGTAGGAATGGTACCATAGAAAGAGTTGTATGAAAGGTCAAGGTCTTCCAATTTGGTCAAGGAACCAATGGACATTGGAATGGTGCCGCTGAAATTATTCACACTAAGTTTGAGGGATGTTAAATTGGTTAAGGAACCAATGGACATGGGAATGGTTCCATTGAAATTATTCTCACTAAGGTGAAGATAAGTTAATTGGGACATGTTACCAATGGACTCAGGAATGGTGCCAGTAAACTGATTCCAAGAAAGGTCAAGGTAATCTAAGTCATGGAGCATATGAATTCGAGAATGGTTCGATGATTTAAGTAGCTTAAGTTAAGTAATGAAAAGCTAATCTCACCTTCAAGATTATGCAATCTAAGATCTATGACATGACCTGTTTGGGTGTCACACATGACTCCACCCCATTGACAACAATCATCTTCTTCTTTAGGTTTCCATGTAGAGAGCATGTCATATGGGTCTTGAAGGTGAGCTTTGAAATCAAGAAGAGCTTGCCTTTCCTTATCGATGCACTTATGAACAGCTCCTCCTGCTGCAGCAACAAGTTGGTGGCCAAAGGAAGTTGCAGTTGCGGTATTAAACCACAGAAAGACAAGTGACAAAATAAACAAAACATGAGTATGCATAAAGTAAAAGTAAATATTTTCTCTCATAATGTATGTTGTATAAAATTGTATTGATGTTTTTGATCTGATAATGAACACATATACCTCTATGCAGCTTTATATAGACTTCGATAACAAAGAATTGAACTAGAGGGATATAAATTGTGTGGAGCAAACAATACTTGGAATAAAGATCATGCAATAAATTTGAAGTCCCACATTAGACGATCAAAGACTCTCAAGTCTTTGCAATTTCTAGCTATTCAATATATCTTTTGGTCCTGAAATTATTCTGTGATGTAAATGTAAATCCAATGAAATGGACCCAAATAAATCAGGCTGCTGGAAAATACAGTCAGCAACTACTATGAAAGTAGACCCAAATATGCAAAAGACTAAAATAATGTTGGATTGGGATCAAGTGGGCCTTTTAAAGCATATTGGAAGAATGGTCCAGTGAGTAATTAAAATTCAGATTTATAAATCTAAATCCACTGAAGAGATTCACATCATAGATCGAGGATTGTGATAACTGAAAAGTTTACTACTTTGTTGATACTTGATACCACTTGACCCAATCACAAACTTACAGTAATGTCTTCATGGATAAATCTATTCACACATGATTCTCTTCTTTTATTTCTTATAAGGCTGCATAAATCCAAGTTCTATATAGTTTTTAATCCAAACAGTAGTTTATACAGTAGAAATTTTAATGTTAAACTGATTTATGGTTTTATGTGCGTGGATGTTATTTCCATTATAGGTTGTTTATCATGTTAAACTGATATATGGTTTTATGTGCGTGCATGTTATTTCGTTATAGGTTGTGTATCGTGTTAAACTGATTTATCATATGCATGGGTGTTAAACTAAGTTATATCTGATTCAACCCCTAAAGAGCATGGTTATATTGTTTTTATGTATTATTTTATGTTTCCATTCATGCATTGAACTCTAATATTATCTTATTATAAGTCATTTGTTTTGTATTTTTTTGGATGCTAATGACGTTGATGTGTATGACATTGATCCGGAGTTTATTCCCACACTAAATAGACACAAATATTGTGTCTCATCAGTACCTGTGGATGAAAAGACTAAAAAGAGTGTTATTTTTGAAAGTTTTGACGAAGCATATAACATGGGTCTTATTTTTGAAAGTTTTGACGAAGCATATAACATGTACAAGGTGTACGATGCTAAGGCTAGGTTTAGTGTACGTAAATTAGGAACCAAAAGTAAGAACGGCCAAATAACACACAAGTATTTGGTATGTCATAGAAGACACTTAATGAAGACGGAAATCAGGATGCGAAGAAGTTGAGAATGAAAATGAAAAATAAAATGTAGACCGACAACGTCACTTACTGATTGCAAAGCAAAGATTAGTTTATAACATATTATAGGAATAAACTCCTACCAGGTAATTGACTTTGTGGAGAATCATAATCACAAACTTATTGACCCGTCTAATATGGATCTTTCTCGAGCTCAACGCCAGTTGGAATTTTTTGATCATATGTTTCTTCATTGTGCGTCATTGTTTAATATTGGTCCACAGAAAGCACATAGACTAAGAGTAACACTTTTGGGTGGTTTTGATAAAGTACGTGGAATGCCACTTGATTGGAATAATTTTAGACGTGGTTTGAATTTATTCATTGGTGAAAGGGATGCACAGATGTTGGTTGACAAGATGATCAACAGGCAGGAGCATGTCCCTCAATTCTCGTTTTATCATCACAAGAAAAAAGAAAGATAAAAAGATGAATTGTGTCGTATGTTTTGGACTGATGAAACAATGAAGTGCAACTATGTTGCATTTGGTGACGTTGTTTCGTTTTCGATACTAATAAGTAAGTTCCTTTAATATTTATGTTTCAACTGTAGAGAGTAATGATCTAATATGTGAAAACCAAATATACAGGTATGACATGGTTTTCGTTCCATTCACTGGTATAAACCACCAGAAATGTGTTACATTTGGTGTTGCGTTACTATCTGACGAAACAATTGAATCTTATTGTTGGATGCTAGAGGCATTTTCAAAGGCTCATGGAAAGCAACCACCTCTTGCGCTTACAAACCAGGACGCTGCATTGCGTAAGGCTATTGTAAATATGTTTCCCCAATCGCATCATAGATTATGCATGTGGCACATTACTCAAAAACTTCCCGGGAAGGTATATTTATTTTGTTCATTAGTGTTTACAGATTCAATTTTGTACACTAAATTTAAATATCAAATTAAACTCCAAACGTGGCCAGCTAAGAAATATAATAAAAAAACATTAGCGAACATTTAAAATTAACATAAGAAAACATTAAAGTACTTACAGTTAGCAATGTAATTGGACCCAAAAAATAGCTGTTAGACATGTCCTTTTTTCATCCTTTTTTGCATGTTTTAAGACACCTCCAAACATGCTTGCACCAATTTATTGTTGACCGATCTATTTGCCTGCTTATATGATCCAGAACACTATCATCACATACTCCTTTAGATTTCATGCTACCCATCACCGATGTAAAAAGGACATTGAAATTCAGTTTGAATTTCATGTCCGCGACCTTTGATTTTCGAATGAGATTTTAAGATCACCGGTAGTGATATATTTTCCTTGTTTAAACTGGTCCCTCCAGTTTTTAACCATCTTATCATTCTTTGCGATCTCTTCAACTATTATGTCCCTCCCCTCATTCCTTAAAACGAGCATCAATAGCCTGCTTTGATTTCCATCCTTTCTGGATTAAATTTGTCAACCAGATAAAACCCTAGTTTAGATAGAATTCAGTCTAATTTAAATTACAATAAATCTCCAAACCCAATTTGTTCCAAACATGCGTTTTGAATTGGCTTCAGTGTCTGGATGGCATTGAATAATACTTTTGGGCTTTGTCTTTGTGAGCAAGTAATCTCGATCTACTGCTCCATTTATCAAGACAAGAAACTTGAAGGACCGAAGTTGCATATTACATACTTAATAACCGAATAGCAGTTATTATAGTTATTACAGTTATTTTACAGAACCAACATGTCTGTTGGAGACACCTTTTAGATATCTATATATAGATGATACATGTACAGAAATTTCGACAGTTAGACATATTGACAAGTTATTCATATATTGCAATTTCGTTATATTTGTTTACTCATATCGGGACCAACATTTGGCATCAAGAGCCTTGTCCATACACTCGTTACATCGATACAACCATCATCCTAAACACAAAAAATCCGAACCAGAAAACAGAAACAAATTCTGTTGTTAACGAGTACAAAACAAAAACCAGAAACTCTTGAACGAGAAAGAAGGAACCAGAAAAGACGCAACGTATCATCATACATACGCTGCCTGGATAACTTGAGACGCAAGGAAAGTAGTGCACGACCGTACTTGTGTAAGAAATTGCATTCGACAAGCCACCAAATTGTGGTGACTTGGTATTTTTCTGTTGGTTTGATACTAAACGCAACAAGAAACAGTTTTTGATTCGAAAGTTTGTTGGCTTTCAATCATACAACGAGACACTTTTTGTCGAGACAAGAGTGGAGAAGAAGACGTACGTGAAGAAGAAAAAAGAGGACGTTGCTTGGATTAAAGAAGAAGGGTATACCGAACCAGAAAACAATCATTTGTTTTTGGAAAGACGTTTACAATACAAAGAGGGACAACAACAGGAGCATCCTGATCATTTGCTCGCAAGGATACCGTTGGTATTTCTGTAGGTTGTTGTAGATACGGTGTGGAATAAAGAAGAAGGAGTATTGTTTGAACGCGGACAAGCAACGAAGGCAACAAGGACATCACTTGTTGACATACTACCGTCGAGTAGTAGAACAAGACAAGCAACTCGCTTGGTCTTTTGGAAGAAATTACCGAGACTAATTTCTGAAACGTTTTGTGTTTATTCGAAACTTGGAGATAAAGAAGCAAGTCGACACAAAATCCGAGACTTGGAGATAAAGGAAGCAAGTCAACAAAAGAAAGGACAACGTGATACAAGGGAAAGAAAAACATAGTTGGTATATTCTAGTACCGACAAGAAGGGAATACGCAAGTGACAAAACAGGTCACACGAAAAATCTTAAACTTTTGGATTTTCTTTCATATTTATAGTATAGATACTTAGTTTATACTATTAGAAATCCATAGTTCCATATTAGGATTCCCAGATAACTATTTCTGTTCCCGTAGTATTAAGTAATACTACTAGTTAGAAATCCCTATACGAAGTAGAAAGTGAAGATCATAAGCACCATCAAAATGCCCGGTGACGACGCAAGTGGCAGTAACACTGCACCAAAACCCGTAACCCCTATGACACAGTATCAATGCCCAAAACTCAAAATCACAAACTACACAGTTTGGACTATACAAATTAAGGTGATACTAGAAGCACAAGGATTATGGGAAACAATAGAACCTAAGGCTGATACACAATTAGATGTTAAGAAGGATAAGGCAACAACCGCCTTCTTATATCAAGCGTTAACCGAAGATGTGATCTTACAAGTAGCAAGTTGCAAAACAGCAAAAGAATTATGGGATTCGTTGAAAAAGAGACACGTTGGAGAAGAAAAGGTGCAACAAGCACGATTACAATCATTGATGATTGGATTTCAGACTCTTCAAATGAAGGAGGATGAAACGGTGGATGTATTTACAGCCAAATTGAACGGCTACGCCACGAAGGCAAAAGAATTAGGAAAAGAGTTGGATGAATCACTTTTAGTTCGAAAACTATTAGACTCCACACCAGATAGATTCATTCAAATAGTAGCATCCATAGAACAGACGAATGATCTCGATGACATTACGTTAGATGAGATCACAGGAAAACTTAAGGCATTCGAGGAGAGAATAAAACTCCGAAAGGGAGGACAAGTAGATGGCCAGGATAACTTATTATTCGCACAAGGCGAACATTCTAGAAATAAGAAACGATTTACAAAATATAGAGGTAAATCAAACTATTCACGTGGAAACTGGCAGAATAAGGGAAATAGAAACAACTCGAATGGAGGAAACTCATCCCACTCATATAAGTCAAACAATGGAAAACAAGGATGGGATAAGAGCAAAATCACATGCTATAATTGTGGAAAACTCGGACACTACAAGAAGGATTGTAGAAGTCCATCAACAACTCAAGAACAGTCAAACCTTATCTTAGAAGACGATGAACCATCATTGCTAATGGCTATACACGAAACTGAAGAAATCTTGTTAAATGAAGAAAAAGTACAACCCCGAAAATATGCTACGACAGATGCTAGCATATGGTATTTAGACAATGGTGCAAGCAACCATATGTCAGGGACAAAAGGCCATTTTAAAGATATTGACGAAAACATCACTGGACGTGTTCGTTTTGGAGATGGATCGTATGTAGAGATAAAGGGTAGAGGTTCAATAATATTAGGATGTAGAAACTTACAACAGAAGATGATCTCGGATGTTTACTACATTCCAAACCTCAAGAGCAACATACTTAGTCTAGGACAACTTACCGAAATAGGTTGCAAAATCATCATGGATGGAAATTTACTGACTTTGTATGATAAGAACAAGAAGTTGTTGATGAAGGTAGAACGATCTAAGAATCGACTTTACAGTATTAGATTACATATAGTAGCACCTATATGTCTTTTAGCAAACGTAGATGACCAAGCATGGTTATGGCATGCTAGATTAGGTCACCTGAACTTTGATGCAATAGATAAAATGACAAGGAAAGGTTTAGTGGATGGAATACCAAGAATAAAGCATGCAGGACAAATCTGTGATGCATGTTTATTAGGAAAACACACCAGAACACCATTTCCAAACCAAGCTAATTCAGATCAAAGAACCCGTTAGACTTAGTATATGGAGATCTTTGTGGTCCCATAAGTCCAACAACACACTCCGAAAAGAAGCTCATCTTCTTATTAGTCGATGACTGCACACGATTTATGTGGGCTTACTTTCTAAACTCGAAAGATCAAGCGTTTAGCACATTCAAGGAATTTAGACACCAGATCGAATCAAAGTTGAAGTTGAAAATCAAGATGCTAAGAACTGATAGAGGAGGTGAATTTACATCACATGAATTCACCAAGTACTGTAAGGAAAATGGAATTGAGAGACAATTGACAGCACCATACTCACCGCAGCAGAATGGTGTAGTAGAGAGGAGAAATAGAACAGTGTTATCAACGACTAGGAGTATGATGAAAGCAATGAAGTTACCCTTAACTTTTTGGGCGGAAGCAGTAAGGCACACCATTTACATACTCAACAGGGTACCGACGAAAGCCCTGAAAGACAAAACACCATATGAAGCCCTCTACAACAGAAAACCAAACCTAGAATACCTAAGAATATTCGGATGCACAGCTTATGCTAAGGTTACGATACCTCACTTGAAGAAGTTAGATGATAGAAGCATTCCAATGATTTACTTAGGAGTTGAAGAAGGATCAAAAGCATGTAGGCTATATGATCCAGTAGGAAAGAAGAAACATGTTAGTAGGGATGTAAAGTTCATGGAAACGAAACCGTGGGATTGGAATAATAATGAAGAGGATACGAGTACTGAAGTTACGTTTTGGACTACCTTTGTAATAGATGGAGTTGACTATGATAATCCTACACCAGTCAACATAGAAAACACTGACAACACGTATCAAGAACAAGAACCTATACCAGATCCACCCTCACCAATCACGCCACCATCATATACTTTCAATCCTAACTCAGATGAAGAAAGAGCTACTATAAGTTCACTAGAGAGCTCAGATCCTAGATTTGATCATAGACCTATACAAGGTTTAAAGGATATTACGGAAATTTACCAAACTGCACGTGAAGTAGAAGCGCCGAGCTTATTCTTTACAGAAGAAGAACCCCGTAATTACAAAGAAGCATCAAAAGATGAGAAGTGGATTGAGGCCATGGAAATTGAATTAGATTCAATCAACAAAAATAACACATGGACCCTTACCACATTGCCTGAAAATCAGAAAGCAATAGGACTCAAATGAGTTTATAAAACCAAAAGAGATGCACAAGGAAGGATCATAAAGTATAAAGCAAGATTAGTAGCAAAAGGTTACGTACAAGAACAGGGAATAGACTTCGATGAAGTGTTTGCACCAGTTGCTAGGATAGAGACAGTTCGATTGATATTAGCGCTAGCAGCATATAATGGATGGCAAGTACACCACTTAGATGTAAAATCAGCATTCTTACATGGAGAATTGAAGGAGGAAGTCTATGTTACACAACCTGAAGGTTTCATTCAACAAGGGAACCTAGGAAAAGTCTACAAGCTAACTAAAGCTTTGTATGGCTTAAGACAAGCGCCGAGAGCTTGGAACGTGAAGCTTGACCAAACATTAAAGTCATTAGACTTTAAGAAATGTAATCTCGAACAAGCGATCTACACAAAGAGAAGCAAGACTTCTACACTTATCGTTGGAGTATACGTAGATGATCTGATAATCACAGTCACTCCAAAGAAGGAAGTAGATTTGTTCAAATCCCAGATGAAAGATAAATTTGAAATGAGCGACTTAGGGTTGCTAGCATATTACCTTGGGATAGAAGTTACACAGACAGGAGGAGAGATTACAATCAAGCAAACTGGATACATTAACAAGATCTTGAAAGAAACAAGCATGACAGACAGTAATGACACGAAGACACCAATGGACCCCGGCACTAAGTTGGTCAAGGCGGAAGATGGAAACCCAGTTGACGCAACTTATTACCGAAGCTTAATTGGAAGTCTCAGATACTTACTACATACAAGACCAGATCTTAGTTACTCAGTCGGACTACTCAGCAGATTTATGCAAGACCCAAAGGATCATCACCTGAAGGCAGTAAAACAAGTAATCCGATACATCAAAGGAACGAAAGACCATGGAGTAATATACAAGAAAGACGGAGGCTGCAAGATTACAGGATACAGCGACAGTAGTTATGGAGTTAATACAGATCAAGGAAAAGGAACTACTGGAATAGTATTTTACTTTGGAGAGTCACCTATCACTTGGTGTACTCAGAAGCAACCGACAGTAGCGCTCTCATCATGTGAATCAGAATTCATGGCGGCTACAGCAGCAGCATGTCAAGCATTATGGCTAAAACGATTACTCAGTGAATTAACTGGATTAGAAGAAAAGAAGATAACGCTCAGAGTTGACAATATATCACCTATACAACTCGTAAAGAACCCAGTATTTCACGGAAGAAGCAAGCATATAGACATTCGCTATCATTTCATTCGGGAATGCGTAGAGAATGGTCATATCAAAGTAGAACCCGTAAGTGGAGAACTTCAAAGAGCAGATATTCTAACTAAAGCATTACCAAGACTCAAGTTCGTGACTATGCGACAAATGCTCGGAGTTCAAGACTTAGGACGAAGCAACGATCAAGATTAAGGAGGAGAATGTGAGCAAGTAATCTCGATCTACTGCTCCATTTATCAAGACAAGAAACTTGAAGGACCGAAGTTGCATATTACATACTTAATAACCGAATAGCAGTTATTATAGTTATTACAGTTATTTTACAGAACCAACATGTCTGTTGGAGACACCTTTTAGATATCTATATATAGATGATACATGTACAGAAATTTCGACAGTTAGACATATTGACAAGTTATTCATATATTGCAATTTCGTTATATTTGTTTACTCATATCGGGACCAACAGTCTTGTCTTGAACACATTGAAAAGTGTTCCATAATGCCATCCAGAAAAGTGTTCCATGCTTTTCAATGTGTTCGAGACAAGAACAAGCCCAAAAGTATTCTTCAATGCTATCCAAAGTTCCAAACACTGAAGCCAATTCAGAAAGCATGTCTGGAACAAATTGGGTTGAATTCCGTCCAAACTGGGGTTTATGTGGTTGACAAAATTAATCCGGAAAGAGTGGAAATTAAACTCTGTAAATCATCTGTTGTGATCAAAAAGCAGGCTATTGGAGAGATGTTAGGTATAAGGAATGAGGGGAGGGACATAATGGCTAAAGAGATCGTAAAGGATGATGAGATGGTTAAAAACTGGAGGGACCAGTTTGAACTAGGAAAAGATATCACTATTGGTGATCTTAAGAGTCTAATTCGAAAATCAAAAGTCGCGGACGTGAATTTCAAACTGAATTTCATTGTCCTTTTTACATCGGTGATGGGAAGCGTGAAACCTAAAGGTGTATGTGATGATAGTGTTCTGGATCATGCAGGCAAACAGATCTGTCAACAACAAATTGGTGCGAGTATGTTTCGAGGTGTTTTAAAACATGCAAAGAAGGATGAAAAAGGGACATTTCTAACAGCTATATTTTGGGTCCAATTACATTTCTAACTGTAAGTACTTTAATGTTTTCTTATGTGAATTTTAAATGTTTGTTAATGTTTTTTATTATATTTCTTAGCCGGACACGTTTGGAGTTTAATTTGACATAATAACCTTTTAAATCACTATCCTTGTCAAGAATGGCAGTTCTGCGTAGCGAACTAAAAAAATAACTCTTTTAGACATTAAAGTTGACATTTTTGTCTTTCTTTAAGTATTCTGACCATATTATGACCATTTTACCCTTCGAAAAATATTTAAAAAAAAAGAAATTCGAAAAAAAAATTCAGAAATTTCAAAAAAAAAAGTATTTCGAATAAAAAATTCAAAAAAATTTTGGAAAAAAAATTTCAAAAAAAAAGTATTTTGAAAAAATTTTAGAAAGGGTAAAATGGTCATAATATTGTCATAATACTTAAAAAAGACAAAAATGTCAACTTTAATGTCTAAAAGATTTATTTTTTTAGTTCGCTACGCAAAACTGTCATTCTTGACAAGTATAGTGTTTTAAAAGGTTATTAACCCTTTAAATTTAGTGTATAAAATTGAATCTGTAAACACTAATAATGCACATAATAAATATACCTTCTCGGGAAGTTTTTGAGTAATGTGCCACATGCATAATCTATGATGTGATTGGGAAAACATCTTTACAACAGCCTTATGCAACGCAGCGTCCTGGTCTGTAAGCGCAAGAGATGGTTGCTTTAATAATGCCTCTAGCATCCAACAATAAGATTCAAATGTTTCATCAGACAATAACGCAGCACCAAATGTCACAAATTTTTGGTGGTGGTCGATCTATACCAATGAATGGAATGAAAACCATGTCATACCGGTATATTTGGTATTCACATATTAGAATAGGAAAAAAAATGATTTACTTATCTCTACAGTTGAATAATAAATATTAGAGGAACTTACTTATTAGTCTCGAAAGTAGCATCAAACAAAACAACGTCACCAAATGCAACATAGTTGCACTTCATTGTTTCATCAGCCTAAAACATACGGCACAACTCATCTTTTTTTTTTTAATGATAAAACGAGAATTGAGGGACATGCTCCTGCCTATTGATCATCTTGTCAACCAACATCTGTGCATCCCTTTCATCGATGAATAAATTCAAACCACGTCTAAAATTATTCCAATCAACAGGCATTCCACGTACTTTATTGAAACCACCCAGAAGTGATACTCTTAGCCTATGTGCTTTCTGTGGACCAATATTAGACAATGATGCACGATGAATAAACATATGATCACCAAATTCCAACTGGCATCGAGCTCAAGAAAGATCCATATTAGACGGGCCAATAAGTTTGTGATTATGATTCTCCACAAAGGCAATTACCCTGTATGAATTTGTTACTCTAAATGTTTTAAACTAATCTTTGTTTTACAATCAGTTAAGTGACGTTGTCGATCTACGTTTTCTTTTTTTTCCCATTTTTATTCTCAACTTCTTCGCCATCCTGATTTCCGTCTTCATTAAGTGTATTCGTTTCAATAGTCTTCCTTGGTTTACCAGATCTATGAAATACCAAAGCCGTTCTTACTTTTGGTTACTGAATTACGTACACCAAGCCTAGCCTTAGCAGCGTACACCTTGTACATGTTATATGCTTCGTCAAAACTTTCAAAAATAACAACCTTTTTAGGCTTTTCATCCACAGGTACTAATGAGACCCAATATTTGTGGGTCCATTTGGTATGGGAATAAACTCCGGGTCAATGTCATACACATTAATGTCATTAGCATCTACAAATATACAAAACAAATGACTTATAATAAGATAATAGTATAGTTCAATGCATGAATGGAAACATAAAAACAATATAACGATGCTCTTTAGGGGTTGAATCAGCTGTAACTTAGTTTAACACCCATGCATATGATAAATCAGTTTAACATGATACACAACGTATAACGAAATAAGATGCACGCACATAAAACCATAAATCAGTTTAGCATGATACACAACCTATAATGAAATAACATGCACCACATAAAACTATCAATCAGCTTAACATTAAAATTTCTACTGTATAAACTACTGTTTAGATTGAAAGCTATATAAAACTTTAATAACAAAATACAAATATGTGATTAACATGTTAAAAGGGTAACAAGTGTACAGAAAAAAATAGAAAAATACCATTGTTCCGGTCTTGATCATGTTGCACATAGTCCATATCAATTTCATGTTCAGTTATTTTGTTCAATTATTCCGATAACACAAGTGTTCAATTATTCTGTTCTTGAAGATCGTTAATATCTGCATTTTGTTCTTGAACAATATGAATCATGTTTAATCTTGTGTAACAGTAAACAATTGTGTGTTTGATTTGATGATTTTGAGAATTAGGGTTTCCTTGATACGATTGAAGAACAAGATAAGGAGGGGGGGAAATTTTGAAACCGTACTAAAATCCTGGAAAAAAATAGAGAAAATTAAACCGTATTTTTTTCATGTTTGTAGCAAAATTTGAATTTGAAAATATCATATTTAATGAGGTTAAAATAAAAATGTTCTTATAATAAAAAGGGTAAAAAGGATGTGATGTGCGGTAACTGAAGTCTTATGGAGGTGCATCACAGTTATAAAGTTACTGCATCACAGTCATCACACTGCATCACAGTTATAAAGTTACTGCATCATAGTCTTTTTACCCTTTTTATTATAAGAAACTTTTTATTTTAACCTATATAGGGAAGGGATCCGGTAAGAAGAAAAAATAAAATGAGAAGAATAAGAAAGATTTCTAGCCACACAATTTAAATAAAAAAGAGATCTGATAAGATGACAAATTTTGGATTGTCACTTAACATAACCTCCTCCACTACCGGTCACTTACCCCCAAACCGAAGAGAGGAGAAAGCTAGCAAATTAAGTTAGCATGCAGGGTTCATAATAGATTATAAAAACTCTAATGTCATTGTTACTTTTAATCTTAAGCAAATTATATTGTTTGGTAGTTGCTACTTAGGCTAAAAGCCTTATTAAGTGGATTATAAGAGTGATAACATGAATAACGTGCCGCATAAAAAAAGCTTGGCACCTGATGAAAATTGATGTGTACATAATGAAATATAATGAAGTTCTATCTATAAAAATTATTAGATGGGAATGTTGTTTATGTACCTTTTTTAAATCCTATTAGTTAGTTTACATACATTCCAATATCCACAATTCATACGATAATGTCAAACAAATTAGCAAGCACAGTACATAATGTCAAGAAGTAAACTTACATTGAAAACCTTTGCAACAGGAGGTTGTCAACTTCACCCGGTGCCAATGCAAACAACTAATGTCATTACCTGTATATCATGTTTTCCCTTGAAGAGGAAGCCTACAATAAACACATGTGCAACATTAGTTCCCATAATTTGTCATCCAAAAAATAACAGCAAATAATTGTCCCAATAACTGCAAATAATACTAAAATAAACCTATGACATAAGTATTATACCAAACCAATGTTTCTGTAGTGAAGTCTACGCCTGTTGAACACTCAAAGAATAAGCAACCATCCGTTAAAGAGCCATATCTATTGCATGAAAGATAGAGTATTGAAGTCAAATACATAAAACTGAAAGGTACTTCCACAGTAATGTATACATGTTTGTTTGCTACAAAGCTTTGCATGTGTTGAATATAAATTAAAAAGAGACATATATATATGATCGAATCCTAGCAATCTTTGGTTGCACCGTAAGTAGTAAATAACGGAATAGATGAGCACCACTTTATTATTATTGATGAACTGAATATTATTGTCGATATTTATCATGTGACATAACCAACAACTCTACACATGCTTTAAGATAAAGTGTGAACTCATGAACTGCGCTTACATGATGCGAATTCAAGAATCAGTCTCAAATAATGATGATGAGAACGAATGTTGTAAAGGTACCTAAATTCAAACATAATTTACAGCAGTTAAATAAATATATAGGTGAGCTAGACTTCTATAAAATTCTAGTGGAAACAATTTACAATTTTTCAAAATCTACAAGTTGATGCTCTTTGTTTGATCTACGCACGGCAACCAAAGCTAGCTACACCCTATCACTAAATATAATTAACAGGCCTTCTATGGGTAGAATACGGAAGATCAAGGAGCTTGTGGGGTCTATCTTCCCAATAAATAAGTACAATTCACTTATGCACGTTCTAATAATGGTCAATAGTATACATGACCAAAAAAAACTATATCTGAAAACAATCTAATAACGTGTCGATGAAATCATGTGTACATAAGTTACTTTTACCTCTTGTCTACTTATATAATTTTGATACCATCTCATCCTTTCATAAATATCATATTGTTGTGTTCACATATAGTGTGGTGAAACCATGCCGTAGCACTGCTATTTAGAACACAAATTAATATTAATCATGTGATCAGTCGTTCTTATTATGTCAAACAAATGTAAAAGGAACCATTATTAAAATTAGGTTAGCTCCACCTTTTTTATAGTCTATAATAAGCATATAGATATTGAACATATTCAACATCAGCTAGCAGAATACAACTTGTTTTAATGGTTACAAATTTACCGTCAACTTGTAATTACCATCTTTTATACATAAACATAGCTTAAGAAACACTAATATGTTACCTCAGTGCATCACAGTTATAAAGTTACTGCATCACAGTCATCACACTGCATCACAGTTATAAAGTTACTACATCATAGTCTTTTTACCCTTTTTATTATAATAAACTTTTTATTTTAACCTATATAGGGAAGGGATCCGGTAAGAAGAAAAAATAAAATGAGAAGAATAAGAAAGATTTCTAGCCACACAATTTAAATAAAAAAGAGATCTGATAAGATGACAAATTTTAGATTGTCACTTAACATAACCTCCTCCACTACCGGTCACTTACCCCCCAAACCGAAGAGAGGAGAAAGCTAGCAAATTGAGTTAGCATGCAGGGTTCATAATAGATTATAAAAACTCTAATGTCATTGTTACTTTTAATCTTAAGCAAATTATATTGTTTGGTAGTTGATACTTAGGCTAAAAGCCTTATTAAGTGGATTATAAGAGTGATAACATGAATAACGTACCGCATAAAAAAAGCTTGGCACCTGATGAAAATTGATGTGTACATAATGAAATATAATGAAGTTCTATCTATAAAAATTATTAGATGGGAATGTTGTTTATGTACCTTTTTTAGATCCTATTAATTAGTTTACATACATTCCAATATCCACAATTCATACGAGAATGTCAAACAAATTAGCAAGCACAGTACATAATGTCAAGAAGTAAACTTACATTGAAAACCATCTGGTCCTTCTGTCGGAAGTAGCGACTTAAGATTTTCATGAGTATAATTTACGAACAAACATTATCATCATATGGATCTTCTCCATTTGTCAAAAAAACGATCTCCTCTTCACTTATCTGATTAGGAACAACGATCTAAACCATTAGACATCACATCGACCAGTAAATCTTCACAGAATATGTTGCATCCAGTTTTCTGCGAAGAAGGCTTAGGAGTGAATTACCTTGATAATGTCGGTTGTATCCCATATGCTCAAGATTCTTTCTCTGGCACTCTCGGCAGATGGCCATAAAGGAAGCCTCAAATTAGGGTCATAAGACAACAGAACACCAGCATCCTTTGCAACTTTTGTTGCAGCAATAAGGGCTAATTTGCATGGTTTGGTAATCAAACTTATGGAAACATGATGAAATATTTTCGCCTGCGAGAGTAACAATAAAATATAAATACGTAAACTGAAACATAATTTTTTTGGTACTTTTGAGCGTTAGAATTTCTACATACCAGGTGTTAGAGTTTCTTGGCAGAACACTTAAGGGTAACTTCTTATAAGAATGCATGCTTCAAAGAATCAACCTTTACATACAAAATTATCACAAAAACTCCTAAAAAAAGATGAAAGACTTAATAATCAATTTGATATGCATGATAAAATAAAACCATATATAATCAAACAAATAAATCAATTTACATAACGGATCGACAATAAAATTAAGGACGTGTTTACAAACATGTAGGTGATGATTCACAACGTACTCCAATTGTTAGTCGAATTTGTTTTGATGATATTAGGGTTTTTTGGATTTTTTTTTTTTTTTTTTTTTTTTTTTTTTTTTGAGATGCCATGGAGAAGTGTGTTTACAGATAACAGGCGACTCAACCTTCAAGAGGCCTAAAGCAAAGCTTATGGGCCTTTTATCAAAGTTATTTGTTTATATAATCTTTCCTTTTGTCGGCTTGTTTTGATACAAAATCTTTGATCCAATTGTTAAAATCAATAAGGTGTCAATGAGCTAACCCATTTAGTCTTAGTCGAGCTTAAATTGTTTTTAACTAACATTTTGAAACACTTTTTCCAGTGGCGGGCCTAGCCGGAAACTCAAGGTGGTTCCTTAATTTAGTCAAAGCAAAAAAAGTAGCTCGATCAATATATTGGGTCTGGTCGAATCAAAATTAACACCATTTTTGTTAATGAAACGATATCAAATACTATTTAAATTAGGTCGGGTCGGGTCAAAATTAACGCGTCTTTTAAAACCGTGATAGCAATATTCAAACTTAATATCAAGTCTAATGAATGCACTTCATATTATAAATAAGTTGATGCGTAAATGTATCTAACTTCTTTTTATACTTTTGATTTCTAGCATCATATAAAATTAAAATTACTTTAGTAGCTAGTACGTATTTTGTTTTACTAAAAAGTCATAACTATTTTTAATTAGTGATGTAAACTGGTAAATAATATAATGGAAAGACCATAACAAAACATTAGACAAAAGTAATAAAAGTAAAATAAAATACTTTGAATTTTGTGTCATCTTCTATTCTTCTCTACCACAAACTTTAAAACCACCATTAAAGTACCTGCGTGAATCTGGTTTTCTAATTTTACGTAGTGCTTTCTTTGTCTTCCTTTCTTATAAACTCATACGTAAGGTGGTTCCCGATCCATTTTCAAAGTAGGTCCTTAATTTTTGCTCTACATAGCTTCTAAAAGGTTTTGTTTCTAAGGTGGTTCCCGGGAACCACCTCCGCATAGTGTAGGTCCGCCTCTGACTTTTTCTATTGAAGCAACCATCGCCGGAACGCTTAATATAACTCAAGACACAATATAAGCATCTGGAAAAGAAC
Organism: Chrysanthemum seticuspe; assembly: GCA_019973895.1. Taxonomy (NCBI): domain Eukaryota; kingdom Viridiplantae; phylum Streptophyta; class Magnoliopsida; order Asterales; family Asteraceae; genus Chrysanthemum; species Chrysanthemum seticuspe. The sequence goes on from BPTQ01000001.1 coordinate 32,683,274, forward strand.
TAAGATTTCTAATAGGGTGATGATATTTACACGAAAGTTTTTTATTTGTACACATAAAATTACTTTGAAAGGACATTTATACCCTCCCTGCATTTACTCAATATCTCATCTCTCATCTTCCACATTCCAAACTCATAACTCAACTTTCTCTCTATGTTTTTAAACTCATCACCTCCAAAAATTCTATTAGTCTCATATTTTAGCACCAAAAAGATTCATTATTCAAGAAAACAACTTGTTAAATTTTGGGGTATTAATCTGTGACAAACATGTCATTCTATCAATTGCTAATGGCTTTCAAGTTATGTTCAGTACAGGCTTATTACAGGGGTTAATCATGGACAAAGCATAAATGGTTTAAAGTTCCAAGAAGTTCATTTCTGCTGAAGCCTTTCTCATTTCTGCTGATGAGTCATTTATAGCCGTTAGAGGGGTCTTAGTGTATCTTAATCTCCTATTTAATAAGTCTCTTAATCTAGGGTTAGACACACTTGAGTGTGCAGTCATTGTCTCACACTTTTCTCTTCTTTCTGTTCATTTCACTAATCTTGTCTCTTCCTTGTATTTGTATGGTTATTGTCTCATTGACAATAGTCTGATCTTGTAACACTTTGGATACTATTGTTGATATAATCTAAGCCGACTATTGAGGCTTAGGTTTGAATAAAAGTTCTACTGTTTATTTATTGTTGCTGATACTTTCGCACATGGTATCAGAGCTTCAGGCTCATCATCACTATTGATTCACCATCCAAGGGTTTCTTCATAGAAACTTGGGGATATCTCTTCAGCAACAAGTTGGTGGTTTGGGGTTATTGCTATTGGCATAATCACTGGTTACTTCTTATTGTGATTTGTTCTTTCCGCTGCATATTGCTCTGTAAGTCTAAGTCTAATCTCTTCTTCAAACAAACAGTACTTAAGTCTTTGTGGGTGCAAACGGGTAGACTAACATCTTGATCTGCCACCTCTGAGTGGTACGAATACCTGCTCTGGTTGGTACGAATACCTGCTCTGGTTTACCCTAGTCCACAGGCTTGGTGCTTGTTGTTTCTTAATTACAAAGTCTTATTTATTTGTCTATCTGCTCTTGCTATTATATCTGTTTGTGTTTTATCTGTCTTACTGTTTGCATTATGGCTGTTGGTGATGATAATATTGGTGGTGGTGGTGGTTCTTCCACTGAGAAAAGCTTATCCTTTGGTGATGCTTTGTATTTACACCCCAATAATACCAATGGTACTCCCATTATCTCTATCAAACTCACTGGAACTGAAAATTATAAAATATGGAATATGGCCATGACCTTTGCTTTAAGGAACCATAATAAGTTAGGGTTTATTGATGGTACGTGCATAAGAGATGAATCAAACCCTAGTCTTGCTAATCAATGGGATACTTGTAACTCTGTTGTGGTTACCTGGATTCTTAACTCTCTCAGTCCTGAATTATTTGCTGGTGCTATCTATGCTAAAACTGCTTATGAAATGTAGAATGATCTTAAAGATACTTATGATAAGGTTGATGGTTCAGCTATTTTTAATTTGCATAAAAATATAAACTCTCTTAGTCAAAGTGGGTCTTCTCTTGCTGATTATTACAACAACCTTAACTCTTTATGGAAATAATTTTATTGTATGATTAGCTTGCCTCCATGCACTTGTGAGGCTGCAAAACATTTTGAAAAACACAATCAGCTAATCAAATTAATGCAATTTCTTATGGGTCTTGATGACACTTATGTTCCTATCAAAAGTAATATTTTAACCAGAGACCCTTTGCCTAATGTCAAAACTGCTTTCTCTGTTGTCTCTGGAGAAGAATCTCACAGAAATGTGTCATCTGGGAATAGTTCTGCTAAAACCAATGCCACTGCTTTTGCTGCAAAAACTTTTGATAGTGGAAAATTTTTTGATAACAAAAAAGGATCATTCAACAACAATTTCAATAAAGGGTCTGGTTCTAATACTGGTAACAGTTCAAATTACAGAGGACCAAACATGAATCTCAAATGTACTAACTGCAAAAAACCTGGTCACACTGTTGATAGATGTTATGATCTTGTTGGTTATCCTGCTGGATATGTTAAAAAGAACTTTAATGCTAAACCTTTCAGCAGTAACAATGTTTCCACTGATACTAATCGTATCACTGATAATAGTGCTAGCAACTCTCCTGTCTCTTTGTCTAATGAACAGCTCTCCAGACTTATGAGTCTTCTTAATGACAACAATGTGTCTTCTTCTAATGCCAACATGGCAGGTAAATTTTTTTCAGGAACCTTCTTTAATGGCAGTGTTAAGTTTAACATAAACTTCAACAAATTTTTCAACAACAACACAAAAACCTTATCTGGAAACATCAGTCTTGGTTGGATTGTTGACTCTGGTGCAAATCAGCACATGACAGTAACTGCCAAATTTTTAATTACTGTTGTTGACATTTCAAATCTTGGTCTAACTGTTGGACATCCCAATGGTACTCAGGCCCTAATCACTAAAATTGGTGACTTAAAAGTTAATAATGACCTAACTCTTTTTGATGTTCTGGTTGTTCCTGAGTACAATGTCAGTCTGCTGTCTGTTCATAAGATTGCTAGAGACAATAAGATGTTTGTTGGGTTTAATGAATCTAATTGCTATATACAGGATTTACATCAAAAAAGGATTGTGGGGATTGGTAAACAATGCAATGGGTTATATATGTTTGATATTGATTCTACATGTAAGATTACTTCTAATAACTGCATTTCTGTTTGTCATGTTTCTAGAAATCTCTGGCATCAAAGACTTGGTCATCCCTCTGACCAAGTCCTACATATACTTAAATCCACTCTTAAACTTGATAGCATCTGAATCTGATCATCTTTGTGATACTTGCAACAAAGCTAAACAAACCAGGGAACCATTCCCTCTAAGTGAACATAAATCAACTAAAATTGGTCAACTTGTTCATCTAGATGTATGGGGACCATATAAAGTCACTAGCAGAGATGGTTACAAATATTTTTTTAACTATTGTTGATGACTATTCTAGGGCAGTGTGGGTTTATATGCTTAAGGGAAAGGATGATGTTTATGTTTCCATTGTTAACTTTACTCATATGCTATCAAATCAATTTGAACACAATGTTAAGATTTTCAGAAGTGATAATGGGACAAAATTTGTCAATAATAAACTTCAACACTTCTTTCATGAAAAAGGAATTCTACATCAAACCTCTTGTGTTTATACACCACAACAAAATGGTATTGCAGAAAGGAAACATAGGCATCTCCTTAATGTGGCTAGATCCCTTATGTTTCAGGGGGAATTACCTTTATATCTTTGGCCTGAATGTGTTCTAACTGCTGCCTAGGTCATAAACAGGTTACCCTCTTCAGTTCTGTCTGGCAAGTCTCCCTTCTCCCTTGTGTATGGGCATGACCCTTCACTCTCTCTCCTTAGAGTCTTTGGCTGCTTATGCTATGCCACCATTCTCAACATCTCTGATAAATTTGGTAGTAGGTCTGAGAAAAGTGTCTTTATTGGTTATTCAAATGAGAAAAAAGTTTATAAACTTTTGAGCTTAGAAACAAAAAATATCTTTTATTCCAGAGATGTCAAATTTTATGAAACTGTTTTTCCCTTTAAAATGAAAAATACTTTGTCAAAACCTTTTGTTGAAACGTATGTGCCTAAAGATTTAAATCATAAAAATTTCTTTGACTCACAAACAAGTCCCAATGATGAAGGGAGAGTGACATCCTATGATGATGGCACAGTGTTGAGTCATCCTTCTAGGAATGATGAACCTGTTGCAACGTCTATAGATGATAATACACACCCTGAGGGCACCATATCACATGAATCACATCCTGCTGATGCATCCTCTGATTCTGCTGATACATCATCTGATTCAAATCAGAACTCTGAACAAGAAAGAGGCTTGCCAGCCACCACTGCTAGAAGGTCAACCAGAGTTTCTAAATTGCCCAGTAATCTTAATGACTTTATTATAGAAGGGAAAGTCAAATATGGTGTTGAAAAGGTTGTTAATTATTCTAACCTAAACAAAGATAATTACTGCTTTGCTTCTAGTCTTAATAAAAGTATTGAACCTACCTGTTATGAAGAAGCTATCCTTGATAGTAATTGGGTTGATGCTATGAACTCTGAAATTGAGGCCTTAAATGAAAATCATGCTTGGGATATAACTGATCTCCCACCTAATAGAACTCCCATTGGTTACAAATGGATCTTTAAAATCAAATATAAAGCCAATGGTGAAGTTGATAGATACAAGGCTAGATTAGTTTTTAAAGGTTATAACCAAAGGGAAGGAATAGACTATGATGAAACTTTTTCTCCTGTTGTAAAAATGTCTACTGTTAGATGTCTTATTGCCTTAGCTGTGAAAAACAAATTGCCTCTTTTTCAACTTGATGTTAACAATGCTTTCTTGTATGGAGATCTTGATGAGGATATCTATATGACCATCCCTAAGGGGTTCTGTAATGAGAACAATAAAAATAAAGTTTGCAAACTTGTCAAGTCTCTATATGGCCTAAAACAAGCTCCCAGAAAATGGAATGAAAAACTTGTCAGTGTCTTAAAGGAAAATAATTTTGTTCAATCTGTCAATGATCATTCTTTGTTCACCAAAATAGAAAATAACATGTTTATTGCTCTGCTAGTTTATGTGGATGATATTGTCCTTACTGGAAACTGTATTGATGAGATAAACATATTCAAAGAATTTCTAAAATAAAAATTTCATATCAAAGACTTGGGAAACTTAAAATATTTTCTTGGCATTGAGGTTTTAAAAACTGGGAATGACATTTGTCTCTCCCAAAGAAAATATTGTCTTGAACTCCTCAAAGAATTTGGGCTTCTTGGGTGCAAACCTGTGTCCACTCCTATGGAACCCAACTCTGTCCTTCCATACTGTTGAAGCATAATCTGGCGCGGGCTGGATTCAACGACTCTCCTTGGCCGTTAGTCGTCTTCTCGAGCCCTAGTAGACCTGTCAACAAAGAGAACCCGTTAGGAGTGGACCCGAGGCCGTAACCCCGGGGTCCACCTCCGACGGTCAAGTTAGTATGCGATGTAGCATATCAAAGTTGTTAGGTTTAGAGATAACCTGTCATGTATATATAGGACATGGATTAGGGTTTAGGCGTAGAGTGGGTCGCATCTGCCGGGCCTGACCCATTCCTGGCCCAGTCCGGACCATACGTCCACAAGCCCCCCAAGTCTAGTATGAGATAGCGCATGGCTATGTTATGTTAGACTTAAGTTCTGATGGCCGCGTAGGTGAAAGTGGATCCCGCATGCTGCATCCTGGGTAAGGGCGTACCTTTTGTACCAGTAGCAACGCAGCATGGTGCGACAGAAGACGTGCTTCTGTAGCAAAAGTGTACGACAAAGAGGTGCGACAGAAGACGTGCTTCTGTAGCAGAAGTGCGCGCTGTGCGCGACAAAGAGGTGCGACAGAAGACGTGCTTCTGCGCGCATTACATCCGTCTTTACGACCAACAGAGGACGTCTCCCCTGCGGCAAGATGGTGCGAATATTTAAATCCATCTTTGTACCGCTTCCAAATAATCTGCGTGACGCGTACGGAAACAGTGGTAGCATATACCCTGGTAGCCCCCCAAGTTTGATGGTGCTACTCGTGTAGGAGCATTAAACTTATTTAATCTGCGAAAAACACTGAATGCAAAGATTAAAAGTATATGCCGCGAATCGCAGCATATAAAACCTAATGAAGTGAAACAATAAACAGCACATAGCATGAATAATATATTGCACATAGCATAAATAATATATAACACATAGCATATAAGAAAAATGGCAGTGCGCACCCGTCGTGGGATGCGTACCGACGAAATAAGCGTGTTTTTCGTTTTTTTTTTAATGTATAAAATAAAAACTCGGATGGATGTACCGTGACCGCGACTAATAGACGCAGATGGATTTATCGTAACCGCATAGACTCGAACGTTTGTGGATGATCGCAGATGTTTATACCACGGCCTTTGTCCAGTGCGCATCTTGGCGATTGACTAGCATCGTGGTGTTCGTGCGTACGTGTTCTCTGCGAAGATGTCTGAACGCACGGCCTAACGCGGGTAGATTTATCGCGACTGCGTTGTTCGAGCGCGAACAGGCATACCAACCGTAAAAACAGTATCTGCGCGAATTAATTCGCGGCTAAAAAATAAAATAGCTCCGATCGTGCGGATATTTTCTTAGGTCCGATCGTACGGACTAAAATATAAAATAGGTCCGATCGTGCGCGAATTAACGCACGACCTGACGCGGGTAAAAAATCAAATTAATTATTGATCCGTCTTTTCGTGTTCTCACGGATATATATCAAATAATCACGTGCAAACAATTATTTGAGTTTAGTAACAATTATTTGTTTATAATAACTTCAAATAATTATATCACTTTAAAATATAGGGCACGTCTTCTGTCGTATGACATGACAGGGAGGAATGCTTACATGACGTGAGAACACGGATGCTTTTAAATAAATAATAACTTGATATTAAATGTTACCGACTTGATGGGAAAGCAAGTTGTACGAGCTTTAGAAATTGATTCGTGGTCCCAGCAACCTTGAATAAAGCAAGTGGTACGCAGTGCTTTTAATTCGTGGTCCCACGGATGGCGCCAACTTGTTGAAGCATAATCTGGCGCGGGCTGGATTCAACGACTCTCCTTGGCCGTTAGTCGTCTTCTCGAGCCCTAGTAGACCTGTCAACAAAGAGAACCCGTTAGGAGTGGACCCGAGGCCGTAACCCCGGGGTCCACCTCCGACGGTCAAGTTAGTATGCGATGTAGCATATCAAAGTTGTTAGGTTTAGAGATAACCTGTCATGTATATATAGGACATGGATTAGGGTTTAGGCGTAGAGTGGGCCGCATCTGCCGGGCCTGACCCATTCCTGACCCAGTCCGGACCATACGTCCACACATACATTCCCACTGCTGATGATCCCTTACTTGTCAACATCACTGGTTATCAGAAGTTACTTGGAAAACTTATATATCTCACCCATACAAGACCTGACATCTCATACTCGGTTCATTGTCTGGCACAATATATGCATTCTCCTTTGAAATCTCATCTAGAATGTGCCATCAATGTTCTGAGATATCTAAAAGGAGCTCCAGGAAAAGGTCTAAGGTACAATTTCAGCAACTCTGAAAATCATCTTGAAGGATATAGTGATGCAGATTGGGCCAAATGCAAGAAAACCATAAAATTTGTCACAGGTTATTGTGTTTTCTTTAATGATTGTTTGATCTCATGGAAAAGTAAAAAACAAAACACTCTTTCAAAATCTTCCACAGAAGCAGAGTATAGATCTATGTCTATTGCTGCCTGTGAAATCATTTGGATTCAAAAAATCTTAAAAGATCTAAAAGTTGATATCAATCTCCCTGTTAATCTTTTTTGTGATAACAAATCTGCTTTACAACTTGCTGTCAATCCTGTTTTCCATGAAAGATCAAAACACTTTGAAATTGATGTCCACTTCTTCAGGGAAAAAATTTCAAGAGGTGTTATAAGTGCCAAAAAGATTGGCTCTTCAAACCAAACTGCAGACATACTTACAAAAAACCTCCCTGTTTATCAGCATAAATTCTTGTGTGAAAAATTGATGTTGTTTGATATGTTTGCCCATCAGATTAAGGGGGAATGTTAAATTTTGGGGTATTAATCTGTGGCAAACATGTCATTCTATCAATTGCTAATGGCTTTCAAGTTATGTTCAGTACAGGCTTATTACAGGGGTTAATCATGGACAAAGCATAAATGGTTTAAAGTTCCAAGAAGTTCATTTCTGCTGAAGCCTTTCTCATTTCTGTTGATGAGTCATTTATAGTCGTTAGAGGGGTCTTAGTGTATCTTAATCTCCTATTTAATAAGTCCCTTAATCTAGGGTTAGACACACTTGAGTGTGCAGTCGTTGTCTCACACTTTTCTCTTCTTTCTGTTCATTTCACTAATCTTGTCTCTTCCTTGTATTTGTATGGTTATTGTCTCATTGACAATAGTCTGATCTTGTAACACTTTGGATACTATTGTTGATATAATCTAAGCCGACTATTGAGGCTTAGGTTTGAATAAAAGTTCTACTGTTTATTTATTGTTGCTGATACTTTCGCACACAACTGCAAATTCATTGAGTGAACACATCAAAGAAAAATGACCAACTTTTCTCATCCTTGGTGGTAACTGACTTTACCCATCGGGAAAAAATGGGGCCATTACTTTTTCGTAAAAAAATTGATCACTCTTTCGGTAAAATTCACACTCATTTATTCTCGTTCTTAACAAAGTTATCGTATTTTTTATATCACATCTGGGTGATTTTGTGCTTGATATCTGGGGATGACCCTTGATTCCTTGAAATGCAATCTGTAGCTTCAAAGTCTATCGACAAGAAAAATGTCGATTAGCTTTTGATTCTTTACAGAAAACGAATACATTTTTTTCTGATTCTCCATAACCCATATGCAAATTAAACCATCTTATGAGAGGCGTTTGGAAGCCATGAAAATGAAGTTTTGGCTGTTTGAGACTTTGAGTAGATAGGTATCTCATATCAACCTCAGCTTGAAATGATGAAATTCGCATTCAAGTATTTTGGATTAGTTAAGTAGTCTTTATATTAATATTGATATAATTGACATAAGTTCCTAGCAAAGATCAATTCTCAAATCTTAAAGTTACAACATTTTATTACTATTCGGTTTCTACAAATAATTTATAGAAAAGTTTGATTATAGGTGATGTATTTTGCAGCTGGGTTTTTGAGTTAGATCCGGAAATAATATAAAATAGATAAAGTAAACGTAGAGGATATCGATGTCTTTTCAACTTAAAATTTCGTGTACTAATAAAAACCTTCCGTGTACAAATCAATACCCTTTCTAATATTCTTAAGTATATCTGGTTTTGTATCTTTTCTTACATTCATATTTTCTAATATAGTTAAGGATATTACCATAACGTTTTCGGTTAATATTATTGTATAAAATAGATCTATGTCGTTAATATCCGAACATTTGTCGGCGTTTAAAAAACTTTCAAGTTTTAGACAACTATCTTGTAGCATGTCATCATCAAATAACTTTAAATTTTTAATGCTACATAGAAAACTATAGATACCTTTTTACACACTAAATTAGTCAAATCTACTTTTGAATGATGAAATAACTTAAGATATAAGATCATTTGAGGACAAAAGATTATTTACATACCAAGGGATCAATCTTCACCCTCTATTTTTTTTTATCTAACGGATGAGATTAATCTCAACAATTTAAAAAACCCACTTTCATCATTTTTTTTTCAAATGATAATATCTTTCAAACCGTTAATCGTTAAGCGAAAAAAAATATATCATTGCGACGAGCATTTAATTATCTTTCTATAGATAGGCACTTTGATATACTTTCGGAAAAAAAAATTCGTATTTTTCACGTTTTTTTTTTAAGTTTTTTTCGTTTTTTTACGTTACTAAAATTTGCATTAAAAAATCATATATGATAAAACACTAATTTGAATATCACATGTGATATTAGTGTAATATCACATATGATATTACATATCATATATGATTTAACACTAATATCACATGTGATATTCAATTTAGTGTTTTATCATATATGATTTTTTTAATGCAAATTTCAGTAACGTAAAAAAAAAAAAAAAAAAAAAAAAAAAAACGTGAAAAAAACAAATTTTTTTTCTTTTTTCGAAAGTATATCAAAGTGTCCGTCTATAGAAAGATAATTAAATGCTTGTCGCGACGGTGTAAATATTTTCACTTAACGATTAACGGTTTAAGAGATATTTAAATTATAAAAAATAGGTGAAATAATAAAATGCTTTTAATTTCAGCCATTGATTTCTTTTTAAATGTATGGTGGAGATGAGTCCCTTCGCATGTGAGAAAAGTTTAGTATGTAAAATAACTCTCCTCATAACTTGATCAATAATGTATAAGAATTAATGAGTTTTAAAAAACTCTTCGTGTGTTTTTATAGTTTCATTATCGTCATTATCATCAAACCTTCTACATTACTTTTTTTCTTCAAATTTGGGTTCTACATTCATTTCTTTAGCAGAACTTAAAGCAACTTTAATCAATATCCTTATAACTTTTAATGCCGAAGAGAGAAAGTAAGATTGTGGAAAACTAAATGTCGAGTCTAAATCCAAACGTTTAAATGGTTGGTGATATTTTTTCCTTGCAAAAATCGCCTTTTATTTATTAATAAATTGTGGGTAGTTTTTTTTTGCAGCTTGTATGCCTAAAAGGTGAAAACATAAGAAACGCAAAATTTTTGATTACATAATATTTAAGGGCTCATTTGGGCCGTACATAACGGATCCTTAAGAATAACGGACGAAAAACATATGACTGACTCTATATATATACAAGATGCTAGAAAATCGGGGCTTTAAAAAGCGAGGGGCCTAAAGCCCTTGCTTTAGTTACATTACCCTTGAGCCACCACTGAGATAATGGCTAGGTTCGTTGTTTGGTTTCGGGAATAAAACGTGTTTTTGTTTTTAATATTACACTTTGCTCTAAAACTATAACAAATTAACCCATAAGTACATGAGTATTGTAATTGTATTTGTCCAGCAAATTTACACACGAAAATTTTAATAATGTTGACAAATTGTTTCAATTTTGTCTTTCAATTGGTCAATTAAATTCCTCAATTTCACCTACATGGTAAAATCAAGCTCTCCTATTGATCCAATTGTTTTTTCAATAAGAATGTTTTGGCATAATCGCTCGTAATTCTTTTCAACTATATAAAGAAATGATCTTATCTAATAAGATAATTATCTTTTCAATTGATTAAGCCCAACGTTGATTTCGCCTTATGAGAAAAGTTCATTACGGAACAAAAAATCTTTAAAGAACAAAACACTCAATCTGAGCCATTGATTTTCTATCTATGTGACCGTTGGATCTGTAAACCACATAATTAGAGGAGGGCAGTTTTGTATTTTTATCTCACCCCATAATTTATACCCGTCATTTCTCACATTTCCCATTTAGACTCTCACTCTCCACCAACACTCTCATCCCTCTCACACCTGTTTATACACACTTTTTTTCTCTCTCACCCAATAACTCATCTTCATTATATCCAAACCTTTCCAAATCCAATATGAACCAAAAATCTTCTAAATAATTTGATTTTTTTGCTGTTACCATTGGTGATGTGGTGAAGAGACGCTTTGAGAACATGGTCGTGGTTGATCGGAGGGTGAGGAGTGACCGGAAAGTTGTGGTTACAACAACCACCACCACATCACCGGTTCGCTTGAACCAGATAAGGTGGAAAATTTATAAAAAATGTTAAGCTTACTGATCTGAGTCAAAGATTGATTTTTTAGCTTGTTTAACACAAATCTCAAGGTTTTATTTGTTTAATTAAAATATACGATTTTTAGATCTGTATATTTTAATTTTAGTTTATAAATTTGTATAATAAAAAAGCTTTATTTTGATTAACACATAAAAATCAGGTTCTTATTTTGTAGATCTGTATATCTTGTTTTTGATTGAAACTAAAGAAACATGTTGTAGGTATAAAAATGTATAAAGAACCTTGCTTTTTTAGTAATGGGTCTTAATTTGTGTACCTAAAAAAATGTGTTGTTATCTTCACCTACTTGTATTGTACAACTAATTAGGTTTTTGTTAATTACTGAGGTGTAGAAATTGTCTATGCATTAGCTATGTTTGACTGAATATGTTTGGCACATTATTTGATGTGATTGTTGAATAGCTAGTGGTTGCGTTGGTTGGTATTAGATTTAGAAGGTTTTTGGTTTAGGTTTCTAGGAGCGTCAATGAATAACAAACAATGTTGAGTTTTCGGGTTGTAAGATGATGGTTTCGAACAAGGTTGATTTTGATTTTGAGATGGTGGCAGCGATGCAAAAGAGGTATGGTTCTTGGTGTGGCAGAAATGAGTAGCGACTCGTTTCAGCTTCTTGGTATGGCGAAAAGAGGTATGGTTCCTGAGTTTTTTGCTAAAAGGTCTCGTCACGGGACTCTTACCATTGGGATTATTCTCGGCTTCTGGTGTGCTTTTGCTTTCGTGGCTAAGCTTTCAAGAGATTGGGATGATTTGGGAGTTTATAGCTTCTGTAAGGTTAAGAATGAAGGACGCCAACTTTTGCCTATTTCCTGAAATGAATATATCAGAATTGATGTATTAGACTTTTCTTATGTTTTGTGTAGTTGTGTTGAGGTTTTTTTTTTTTTTTTTTTTTTTTTTTTTTTTTTTTTTTTTTTAAATCAAGAGTGTAGTTGCTTGTAGTATTTCAAAGTAGGTTGATATGTAACAGCAAATAAAAATATGATGATTGATATAAAAAAAATAAAAAATAAAAAAGTGAAGCATTGAGAATTTTAGCCGAGAACACAAACAAATACTTGGTACAAACTCAATTTTTCTGCCACTTTTTTACGGTAACACTTTTTTTATGCAAATAAACAGTTGGGATTTATACGGAAACCCATGGATTTATACAGATTCCCGTGGGATTTTTTACGAACCCCGTGGGATTTTTCTGGATGGAAATTTTGAAAATTTTTTTTTTCTTTTTACGAATCCTGTGGGATTTATACGGAATCCCATGGGATTTATACAGATTCCCATGGGATTTATACAGAATCCCATGGGATTTATACAAATCACAAGTGATTTTTTTACGAATCCCGTGGGATTCTTCTGGATGGAAATTTTGAAAAAAAAATCTTCTTTTTACGAATCCCGTGGGATTTTTGTACGAATCTCATGAGATTTTTCTGGACGGAAATTTTGAAAAAAAAATCGTCTTTTTACGAATCCCGTGGGATTTTTTTACGAATCCCGTGGGATTTAACTATACGGAAATTTTGAAAAAAGGGTTCGTCGAAAGCAAGGCTGTCAAGATCGCGTGTAAACTCGTAGTATCGTACGAGTTTACGTGTTTACTAGTAAAAACCGTGTAGGATCGGGGTAGGATCGCATATGTGGTAGGATCGTAAGTAAGATCGTGGGATCGCACGTAAGATCGTAGGATCGTCACGCGATCCGAGTTCACCTTTTTTTTTTTTTTTTTTTTTTAATCTTTTAAGTCCATCTCACTTTCTTAAGCCAAAAAACAAACGTGTGTTTTACTAATGTCTAATAAGTAAACCACTGTTGTTTCATTTTCTAAATAGATTATAGTTTATACGTAGTTTTCTACTTTTCTAAATAGATTATAGTCTAAAAGTGTTCAATAATTCAGTTTACTTTACTTCATTGTGATTAAACTAATCAAAGGGTATGTTTTGGGATGCCACTAATGAAGTGTTTGTTTCCTTGAAATCATGTAGATGGCTCGTATGTTTTGAGGCTAAATCGTTAATTTAACGATTGAAACTTGATTTTTTGTGTTTTATTATTACTTTGGGTTTTATAATTTGAACTTTGTCATTTTCAAGAGGATATTATATGAATTTATCTTTGACGTTGAGTAAAAATGTAAAAGAGTTTGACTCATTTATCATTTGTTTACAAACTATGACAAATTGGTAGGATCGTAGGATCGCGATCCGATCCTACGATCTCGATCTTGCAAAGACAAAAACGATCCCACACGGGGATCGCGATCTTGACAGCCTTGGTCGAAAGTATATAAAAGTGCATATCTATAGAAAGATGATTTAATTCTCGTCGCGATGGTGTATTTTTCGTAGTTTGAAGATTTACCGTTTGTAAGATATGTTATTTTGTCAATGGGAGTGTAGAATGGACTAGATTACAAGGTGGAATAATAATAACTGGATTTTCAAGGACTAGATTTTAGCAAAATATATAAATTAGTGTGTCATATTTAGTTTACTTTTTGGTTGTATTTTTTGTTCTTTCTTGGATGCTTTATTTTTTAATTATCTTGTTAACTGAGAAGGGATGCCATGTATTGTATCTAGTCTAGTGATTCTTTTGACGAATCATTTGTGACTCATACATATTCTTATGGGATTTTATACAAAATCTCATGGGATTATACAAAATCCCATGGGATTTTATACAAAATCTCGTAGGATTATACAGAATCCCATGGGATTTATACAAAATCTCATGGGATTATACAGAATCCCATGGGATTTATACAGATTACCCATGGGATTCTTTGATGAATCACTTGTAATTCATAAAGATTACCCATGTGATTCATACAGAATCCTATGGGATTCTATATAAAAAACATCTACCCTTAAAAAGCTGTGACATAAAAGTATAAAACAGTGATTTACTCATTTTTACAAATCATTTCTAATTTTTTTAAAATAACAAATCACAAGTGAATTTTTTACGAATCCCGTGGGATTTTTTTATGAATCCCGCAGGATTTTTTTACGAATCCCTTTCGTGACGGAAATTTTGAAAAAAAAAGTTCGTCTTTTTACGAATCCCGTGGGATTTTTTTACGAATCCCACGGGATTTTTTTATAAATCCCTAGGAGTTTTTTACGAATCCCATGGGATTTTTCTGGACGAAAATTTTGAAAAAAAATTTCGTCGAAAGTATATAAAAGTGCATATCAATAAAAAGATGATTTTTTTCTCGTCGCGATGGTGTATTTTTTGTAGCTTGAAGATTTACCATTTGCAACATATGTTGTTTTTTAAAAAGGGGTGGAAAGTGGGTTTTTATAAAAATTACATTTTTACCCTCCTTTTGTTAATTTTTGCTTTTATCTCATCCATTGGATGAAAAGAGGATAAATGGTTGAGATCTTATGATTTGTTTTTTAGATTAGATGTGTTTTGTATTGATCTCACCTCTTCGCCTTATTAGATCATTTATGTATTTACAAAGAATACATAAAACGGAAGTCTCGTGTTATTATGTGTAACCTCATAATCTCGTATACAATCGGTATTTATTGATGTTATATCATGCACATAATCCCTTAGTGCGCTCCTTGTAAATCCGTGAAGTTTCATAAGCATCCTCCCTTAGCTCTGCAAGCTCGGTTAACTGCATAAAACGGTATGTAAATGCACTAGACTAATCCATATAACAAGTTTTCAATGCTCAATACTCTCTATGTCCCATTTCGACCGGTAAATAACATGCTTTACAATAAACAATCCTAAACGGAGTACTACCTAAAGGAGTTTTAAAAGCGGTTCGAAATGGCCATAGACCGTCATGAAGTTTATCCGACCAATCCTTCCTATCATTACCTACCGACCTTTCCAAAAAGTGCTTTAAAGATATATTTGCATTTTGGTTTGTTTACTAAATAGTTGATTATAAACGGTTGCGAGTTACCCCATACCTTTGCAATGCCTTCTCCATTTGGGAGTTACAAATATGAATACCCGTGTGTATAGGTATACCAAAACGTGAATGGCAAAAAATAAGTATAAATATATATAGCTGCCGATTTTGTTAAAAAAAATGGGGCTATAAATGAATGTATATGCACATGATTTTAAATATAAAATGAAAAAGCACGAGTTACTATGATATGTAAATAAATACAAAATATCGTACATATGCGAACGATCAGAAAAGTTCTTTATAGACCCCAAAATCTTTTTAGACCCAATGAACCAATCACAACCTTCTATTTTTTATCAAAACAAAAAAAACCCAGATTTTTTTAAAATTAAATATCTCATAAATCGTTAATCGTTATGCGAAAAAAATCATACAAACACGACGAGAATTAAATTAATTTTCTATAGGGGGCACTTCTATATAATTTCGACGAACTTTTTTTCGACTTTTTTTTTTTTTTTTTTTTTTTTTGAGTGTTGAAATTTACGTCTCAAAAAATTACATGTGATTTGTTATTTTAAAATCATGTGTGATTTGTTAAATCACATGTTTTTCCAAGCATACAAATCACATGTGATCAGGGGCGGACCTTTATGAGGGCAGGGGAGGGTCCCGGCCCCCCCAAAATTTACGACACCTAATGTAAATATTGTAGGTTTTAGGGGTAATTTAGTTGAGGTTATAAATAAATCTCCGATTCGGCCCCCCCAAAATGAATTCGGCCCCCCCAAAATAAATGGCCAAGTTCCGCCACTGCATGTGATTTGTTAAATAACACGTGATTCCTAACATACGTGTGATTTTTCCAGACGCAAATTTTAACACTAAAACAAAACTCGAAAAAAAAATCTTGAAAGTAGATCGAAGTCCGTCTACTGAAAGAAAAACATTATCGTTGCGATGGTGTATTTTTTTTGTCGCTTAATGATTTACCGTTTACAAGATATTTTATTTTTTTTTAAATGAAAAATGGCTTTTTTTTTCTTTTTTTTTTTGAAAAAATGGATATCTAGGATTGATTCATTAGGTTTATAGAGAATACGAAATCTATAATGATCTCAACTCTACGAACGAGTCATTTTATTCCTTTTTACGAATTTAATTAAAATAAGAAGGGTAAGAAGTAAATCTAGCCACAAATTTTAAATAAAGAGAGAAAATTTGAAGGGACATGCATCTACTTTTTTAGATGCATCTAAAATATAAAATATGTGGTTGTGGTTTCTTCTTGTCCTTTTTATTTTAATTATTCTTCTTATTTTATCCTAACTCTAAAGATACATGTAAAGTATTTAAAAGTAAAGACTCGTGTTAATCCTTTTTATATGTTTATCTTGTGCGTACACGAGTTTAAAAATTAAAAACGGTAAAATTATTATTAACTGAGAAATAAATATTAAGCTCGAAGCACGTGTATTAATTGATATTAAAAAAAAAATTGTAAAAGTCGCGCAACGCATGTATTATAACTATATAAATATAAAATGTTTTGCATCATACGGCTAAAAATTATTAACTAAAAAATTCATATAAAAAATAAAATTAAGAGTTGCCATTATATGAAAATAAATACACTTAGAAAACTACTTATTAACAGAAGTTTCGAAAGATGATAGATAGTAAACGATACTATCACAATAAAAAAATTTAGATAAAAACTCGTGCGTGCACAGGGTATCGTCACTAGTAGGGTCATAAACCATTCCAAATTCATATAAGGCATGCACCAAAAGAACAGATACAAACATAAAGATAAAATAGTTTAGAGAGGAAATTTTGCGCTTACTCAAAACAGAAGCTGATTGTTACAATATCATCCACTGATTCGTCAGTTACTCCCTATTCCCTACTCTATACGACATGAATGCTAAATAAACGGCCTAAGGGCAAAAAAGGTAATTCCAAGGGGGTGAAAAGAACCTACCCAAAACTTTGTCAAAATCACGAGCTCAGGCTCAAAAAATGTAAACTGTACATGTGCTCTATGTTTTCACCCTATTAGACTTGTTCCAAGAACTGGCTCATCTGACACAAAATGAAAAGGATTTTTTTCAAATGTTTCCGTCTCTACCGCTCAGGCATTCAACTTGGCCAAAAACTGGCTTAAATTGTATTCTTCCGTGTACTGTGATTGATCCCAAAGCTCCTCAAGTCCACCAAGGATGGCTTTTAGCCCTTTACCGCTACCTGGTACCTTTGATAACCCATCATTGTTTTCAGAACCCTTTGAAGTGGATGCACCCTGAAAAACCGTATAAAGTTATGAGAAGGGTAAAATAGACATTTTCGTAGAAATAAGATGAGGGTAATGTTAAGAGTTGTTACCTTTTTAGCATCTGCTGGAGTAAATAGATCAAGTAATTGATCGGTGTTCATTGTTTTAAGACTAGCGTTTTCTGAGTTAATGACAGCATTGGCTACGGAGACTTTGAACTTTTGGAGGCTCATCACCTTCTCTTCCAAAGTTCCTCTCATTATGAGACGATGGACATTAACGACCTTACGCTGACCCAACCTGTGTGCTCTATCCATTGCCTGAAGTTGCACAGTATAAAAAACTGTTAAATCATCATTTGTCACCAAATTTCTATACTGGCATGGTTGGGGTGGTTCCTTTTTTGGAATATCAGTAACACCAGATAGATCAATTTAGAGCTAGTAAGATAGGCAAGTTGGGAGCATATAAATGGTTCATTTTCAGCAATGGTCAAAATGGGCCACACCAGGGTGGTGCTGGGTTTGACCCGCAAACACTTTTTACCATTTTTTATAAATGATTGATGGTTTAATTATGATGGCAAAGACAATTCAAAAGATTGTAATGCATTAGAAAATAGATTATTCTCAACCCACTTGACCGGAACCCGTTTGGTAAGTTAGAGCAATCCTGACCCACACATTCACAAGTAACTGGTAAAAACGGCCACTTTAATAACTCATACTGTACCTGAAGATCCCGCATTGGATTCCAATCATGCTCCATGAAAACTAAGGTATCAGCTGATGTCAAATTCAAACCAAGACCACCGACTGCAAAAGACAAGAAGTTATTGATAGAACGCTATACATGGTCAAGCAATATATTTTATACACATACCCTAAGTCTCCAAGATCATATATAAACACAACTTACCATGTGTTGTTAAGAGCAAAACATCAATAGTAGGGTCTGAATTGAATGATTTGACAATGTCAAAACGCTTCTCTGGTTCAACTGATCCATCCAACCGCAAGTATGTAACACTGTTCATATGTACGCTTAATACTATCAGGACATAGAAGGCTATATATGCAATATGAAGAATTATGAATGGGTTGATGTGGGTAATAATATCTAAAACGGATCAAATAAGAAATAGCACAACACAAAATGGGTTGAAAGTCGGTCGTAGCGTATTGTTAGTAGATAGAACCTCCTAAATCAAATTATCCAAAAACTTGCTGGAAGAATACAATTTTAATAATCATATTATCACATAGACTATTCATAATAACTTGTGCTTTCTGAACAAAAAGTTTCAGGTCGACCCGACTCCCAACTCGACCCATTTTGACCCGTACAAAAAGTTACCACTACCTTTTTCACCCTTTAACCACTGCCCATCTTGTCATGTTTAAAAGCCATGAAAGATACAAGTTAAGACGAAAGAAATACCAACTCACCTTTTCATATGAGCATGAAACAAGTCTTTCTCGATAATATCCAGCAGGGCCTACATAGATTGTGAAAATTAGAGTACATGGTTGAATGCATATATAAGAGACTGATGAAGGCGTGAGTCACATAATATAAACAAACCTTATGCTGTGCAAATATCAGGACTCGGTGCTGCCCAACACCAACTGAACCTTCAGCAGTCGATCCCTCAACACCAATGCCACACTCTTCCAAGATTTCCTGAAGAGCAACTAACTTGGGAGAGTGGTGCAGCTTATGGAGTTCTGCACTAACGTCTGAGCTTGTTGCGAAAAGATCAGGCAAAACACGTGGAAGTGAATCTTGAATTTTCCCACCTAGGACAAGTAAAGGATGACTGCAGAGTTTTAATAAAAATTGAAGTGCCTGCAAAGGAAGACACAAAACATTAGCTAATCGTGCTATAGAGGCAATTCGACCCATATACTGGTAAGCAGGCCAATTTAGATATACTTGTGTCTAAGGATCAAATGGGTAAAAGTTAAAATCGGTCAAAACAGAAGCAAAATGAACAGGTCAGAAGTCACCCAAATGTATAAATCTCCAACATCATTTTATTCAAAAATTAGTTTGTCATTGCTATAATAGAGTTTTTAGCTGAAACATTACCTGGAACACATGAGAAGATGCAGCTTTTCCTTCCCCTTCCACTGATTCTGTCTCGTTTGATTGAACCATGCCAGAAATTTCATCCTTTACATGTGAACCCGAAAACTGTTCATAGAGTTTTAATTGAACAGGACTCAAGTCACAGTATCTATCCTGAATTATTTTCTCAGGTAAATCCGTCAAGACTTCATCTTTCGTTCGTCGAAGAAGGAAAGGCATAACCTAAACAAACAAAATAGTAAGATCTCTTAGCTTAAACCAGAAACTATATGCAAACACATCACTGAAAAATGAAAAAGAAAAAGAAAAAGAGAAAATAAAAACCTGCTTGTGCAACGCTTCCATGGCAAGTACACCTGCTTCGGCATCCTTGGCTGAACACTTAGAATCACGGGCTGCGACTAGCGGCTTCCCATAAGTTGCTTGGAACTGCAGAACCACCCCAATATTTTAGTTAATAGAAAACAGAAACTATACTCTTATAACTAGTTGAAGACTGAAACATACTTGTCTTTCGGTTCCAAGAAATCCTGGCATCAGAAAGTCAAAAAGAGACCATAGTTCCAAGACATTATTCTGCATAAAAGACGCCATGGTTTAATAACAAATAATTTTCAATTCAATGAAGAGATTCAACATATGAACATGTAACGAACCTGAATGGGTGTTCCACTTAAAATAAGACGGTGTTGGGCCTTCAGCTGTTTCACAGCAGACGTGATTTTAGACTTGGAGTTCTTGATTATGTGACCTTCATCCAAAATACAATAGTTCCAAAACAGCTCTTTCATATGATCAACATCTTTACGAATCACATCATAAGATGTTATAATGACATTATATTTCTGAAATTGTGACCGGAGTGTAGCACGGTCTTGTGAAGAACCAACATACTGGAGTGTAGTTATAACAGACGCATCAATGAATTTCTCTATCTCATATACCCAGTGTCCAACAAGAGTTGATGGACAAATAATTAATGATGTAGAATCTGAAACATTATTTGAAGCCCGGCGCTCTACAATATCAGATGCCACAATTGCTGAGGATTGTAGGGTTTTTCCAAGCCCCATATCATCACATAGAATTCCATGAAGGTTAAACCGCTTTAAAAATGCCAACCAGTTTATACCCTCTTGCTGATACCTATACACACAAGATCCATTCAGAAATAGATACAGTATATTTCCAGTACAAATTCAGAAAGAAGAAAAAAAGCTTTGAAAAACATGTATTTATTCTAAACAAAACTTATGACTTTATGAGGTCTCAAAAGTATAGTTTAATCAAGAACATCAGTTTCTAACGAACTGTGTTGTACTTGCAATGATTTTAATTGTGTACACATCAAGTGGAGATTAAAGGTGCAATTACAACCAATTTATATGGAAACTAATCAATTCAGATTGTATTTTACTGATAACAGGTCAAATATAGAAGAATTAGCTTAAAAGTTAACAGGTCAAGTGGGTTGAATGGTTAAGCAGGTCAAAAACCCAGCCTATCATTTGAATTGCTTACAGGGCCCTAAATTGTATTTCTTTATAAAAATATCTTATGATAAATGAACTGTCATATTTTATTAAAAAACATTATTTTATTTATAAATCACATGTTTTGACATGTTACTTAAACTGTCCGACCCGCCCGTTTTGCCACCACCACTTAAATTCATAGATCAACATAGTCAAACAAGCTTAACTTTCTATATTTACCTTCTCAGGGTCACTTTCAACTCAGTCGGGACCTTGTAATCTTCAATATGTGAATTATCAACAAGTTGCTCCAAGAACTCTGCATCATCGGTACTTTTGGATAAGCTTTCACTTAAACCAGCAGGAGGAGGGACCCCACGAGCTAAAGGGAGAAGAGGTACGAGGGCAGCAAAACTATGTGTCACACTCCGTCTAACAGAATGATCAGAATCACTCATGCACCTTAGAAGAGGAACAACTAACAAACGTGCATAAGGAACCAGGTCTGTGCCCAGTCCCTGAACAAGTAAACTCATCAGCATCCCAGCTCCTTGTCTAGCATTAACGGATGTCATATCACCCAACATAGGGATTACATTCTCAATTATGGGTCCCATTAAGTTTACTGTCATCGATTTGGCCATTGATGTGATACACCTTGCAGCAGCTAATCTAACAGCAACATGAGAGTGACGTACACAATGAAAAACGCATGGGAGAAGTGTCATGAGTTGGGTTCTTAATGTCTCATCTAGTAAAGAACCAATAGAGCGAACCACCTGTATATTATTTATCAAAACTTGGGGGTCTTTGATAGCATCTATGGTTTGACATACATTCCCTTCATCTCCAGGAGGTATAGGCTTTAATACTTCAGTAAGACAGTCCCAAAGCTTAGGAAGCTTCTCAAACAATGACGAACCAAACTTATTGCATAAATGTTTCAGAGCAAACTCAGATCCTCGCCTACAAATAAATCCCTCAACTTTTGATCGGTCTTCATTACCAACCATGTGGACTTTGGGTTTTACTTTGGTAGAATTGCTTCCAAAGGGAAGGAGATCTTGCTCCTCAATAATCTCTATTGAAGTCAGTACTCCAGCTTGAGGAGTCTCGGAAGGATCCAAACATATTAAACCACAAAGGTTCTTAACTAGTTTGTCATTGGGACCAGGCTTACGTAAAACACAATGACATATAAGCTCTGCAAGGGAGTCAGCTGCCATAGTTTGTAGTGCTTCCTCCTTCAAAATGAAGAAACGTATTTATAAAAGAACATATACGGATCCAGTAACAAAAATTAGATAAATCTGTATAAGAAGAATACCTGCTCTCTCTTAATTGAAGCCATCAAAGGTAATATAATCGGATTAAGCTTTGCAGGAAGCTCAGACATCCAAACAACTGCAGCAGCGCCCAAGGCCGTTACAGTAACATGCAAATTGCTCTGTAAATTTTAAATACGTGAGAGAATATAGATATGCAAAATTTCATAAATAAATTAAACGGAAACAAACCTGAACACATTTTAGGTAGCCAGAAGTGGTCAAAAGTCTCTGCTTTATAGACTCTACTTCATCAATACTGTTCTTCCCAACTGAATCTTCCCCAGAGGCACCATCATTACTTGGCACGGGCAATTTCGATGCAAATGATATTGCGTCATCAGGAGTCAAGTTATCAACATCCATGGGCATGGGCATGCCACATGATTCAAGTACACTAACGAGCTGAGATGCCTCGTTTCTCATTTTCTCATATGTTCTAGAAAGTTCAGCATAAGGAAGTCGTGAACCTTTCGTAGGGAATGAGGGGTCTGTACATGTCAGCAACTCCAACAACCTGCTCTTGAGGGTTTCATAGTTGCTTCCAGAAAGGCCTCTGCTTCTCATCTCTTTGAACCAAGAAATTAGAACCATTGAAGCCACCTGCCGTTGAACTCCAGATAAAGAGGTAATGGCTTTCCATAAAGGATCAAAAATGTACTGATTAGGAGTTTCATGCAATTTGGCTGCTAGAATTCCTAATGCTGTTGATGTAACTATTCGGGTATTTGTAACCGAAATTTCACTATCTGCACCCACTATTATTTTAACCGAACTCATAGAAGAATCTCCATTTCTATCATAAGAAACGCTTCCTTCTGCAGAATCTGACACAATGTGTGTGTAAAGACCGTTTTCAAGCTTCACAGCTCTCATTTTTGCTGCAGCTTTGAAATGACTTTTTCTAGGAAGTGCAAGAGGCCAGAACATTTTCGTAGCATCCAGTGGTGATCCATAAGGCGTAGTTATAAGTTCTATCCAAGATGCCATGTATGATCTTGCAGCAGCTTCCAAGTCCTTCACTGGGCACTACCATCAATTCAAAAGGAACTTTAGCAAATTCAAGACATGTTCCACAACAAAATTAATTGAAATTACTATCTATATAAACCATGCATCATGGACAAATACTCACCTCGAGAAGCAGCCTCCAGACCCTCTCTGAGCAATGTAAAATTTCCTGATTTGATTCAAGTAGAAGATTTTGGAAAACAATTCTAAGGGTATCAACCAGTATGAAAGAAGGCCAAAAGGAGCTAGAAGATACAGAAATACTCCTTCTGTATTCAGCTTCAAGCAACCGCTCCTGCACGTATAACTTAGTTATAAAGACTACCAAAAAGTTGTATATGTTTATGTTACAAACTTGGGCCTAGTAATCTACTTAAAAGCATTTGGAAAGTCAAGATGTAGATGAAAGGAGAGAACAGCTTACCAATGTTCGAATGGCTGAATAACGAACAGATGTGATACTATGCCTCATAAATGGCCACAACCGTGGAGCTAATGTTGACAGCATGTAGGGGTTTTCTTGAAAATTCACTGCGTGTGCAATATCATTAGTAGAAACAATCTCATTCAGGTCAAGTCCTTGATTTCCTTCCTGGGCTGTAAACATCCTAGAAATCATCTCTTCCTGAGAATATACCTCTGCTAGTAGATTCATCACACTGTACATACGAAAAAATTTCTTTAGTACACTTGTCGATAGCCAACTAAATTGATAAGCGCATTCCATATAAATTGATAAGGCATCTCTGCTAGTAGAAGCATCCTATATAAATGTGATTCTAACATTCCATATTCAAGCAATGAAATCAAAAGGCAATCATTTTTCAACTGTGGTGATTTTAGGTTTAGGGTTGGTACAGTTTTATAACTTTATCCATCTTATTCCACGTAGATGTTCATATAAAAAATCGAATTCTCATCAAAGAAAAGTTGACCTGACGAAATAAAAAGATTACCTGCTAGTGGATGGGCTCAAATCGTCCAGGTCAAGCAAGATATCCCACAGTAGCATCACAATCGAATGCAACATTTGTCCACTAAGTGAAACAATGGCACGTGCAGTGGGAATTAAGGCATCAGCAGCAACTGCTCTTACATCATCATCTGGATCCTCAAGACCAGCTTTACAAGCAGGAAGGACACGACCAAGCAAATCAGGAAGCATTTCCTGTTTTATTCAATCAACATATCAACACTAGCTCAATTGGTACAAAGCGACACGGATCTTAACAAGAACATAATTTGAACTAGGTATGTTTCATGCAGATAGTCAAGAAAAAGTATTATGATGTTTGTGGCCATGAAAAGAGTACCTGACGCACGGCAACCAAATATTTGATGCCCAAAAGGCTGCCATGGCGAATCTCCCACTCTGGTCTACGCTGGAAGAATCAGCAGAAGAAATCAGCAGCATGAACCAATAAGATATAACAGAAATAACAAAATAAGCATTCAACAATTGGACCACAAAGCTTAAAAATTATATTTAAAAAAAAGTCAGATGTGATATTTACCTGCATTTTCAGCAAAACATTCAGTGTCTCATGAACTTGCAAAGGAGGCATGTACTTGAGAACTGCTCCTAAAGCCTGCGCACAAGTTTCACGTACTGGAGCAACAACCTGATCAGACACATAGTCTCCAAAGCTGCAAATGAATCTCTTTGTGTAAATTGTGATTCTTAAAAGATCTAAGTCAAAAGAAATGATTATCAACAAATATATACCGGTCTAGTGACAGCACACACAAGAAACGAATCCCACAATCCTGGAGAAGTTCTGAGTTTTTGACTGACGAATTCCTAGCCCTTTTAATCAAGTTAACAAGCTCACTATTTTGGGGAAGACCATCCAATATATCTACCTTCTCCACCAAATCTTTATTATCACAATGATTTGCTGCCTGTGATACGTCAGAAGCTTCAGTCGGTGGGTAACTGTCCATACTTGATTGAGGCTCAACTTTAACAGAGCTTACGACTATTTCACCATTTGTCTGTTCGACAGACATACTGTTTCCATTATCTGCAACCATTTTATTCATATCTAAGGTAGCATCATTAGTGGTGGAGACCAAGTCTTGCATCAGGTCAAATGATGCATCTTCAGACTTCTGCCTTTTAAGATTTGGCTCGCTTTCTTCTGTTTTCATTTGCATATTCAAATCAATTTCCCGTTCTCTCTTTACAGCACTCCCCAATTTATCTTCAGACTCGGTTTGTACTACGACCTCACAGTTGTTGCTGTCTGACGTAAGTACCCCCGCACAGCCACCTTGATGTGTCAAGATTTCCCTTAAAGCCATCACACTTCCATGCCGCACCTCCCAAACTGGAGGCATTAGTTTAAAATTCCATACATTAGCAGGATACAGGATAGCAAATAACAAACAGTACATGAGTTTGGCAGCAGCTTACCAGGATCAAAGATATCAAGTATGAGTTGTTCGACAATATTATGGAAAGGCCAGGTTCCATCTTTTTCTTGCTCACCGTTGTCTTCATCAGGAATAGCATCCTGAAACACCTGTGTGGATATTTGAAATGGAACGTTTAGAATTTGATATAAATAATGAAAATAAAAACAGTAAATTTAACATCCATTACCGAACTGGAAGGTGGTACATCTGGAGACATTCCTTTAGGAGAAATCAATTCTTTAGTGTTTGAGCCGTCAGGTTCTCCATCTTTAGACCAACCTTTGGTTTGGTCTTTTGAATTTATTTTGGCTTTGCGCTTCAAGAGATTCCGTTCACGGGCACTTGGCCTCCTTGGTCTGTATCCAGGCACCACGTCTACAACAAACTGCTGGACGTTACGTCCAGTTCTTTGTAGGTAAAATGGAGGAGGTGCACCACTTCCAGTGTTATTTGTTTTATGCATCATAAGATCTTCATCTCTTATCATATCATTTACATCCATGAACTGCTCACACCCATCCATCCCTGCATACGTATAATCAGATTTAAGAAGTACGAACATACACAAACAGAAAGAACAAAAAATAAACTGATGTCAAATACTTCAGTTTTAACTGAAACAAATGGTCACACTAGAAAAAGGGCTACACGACTTGGCAAATACAAATAACGAGGCAAAAAAATTCATGACTTACCTAGCCGCCGTTTTAGATTTTGTTTTTGCTTGGCCCTTTCCTTTGGGTTGTTGGAAAAATCACTTGCAAGCTCAAATTCCTGAAACATAATAACATCAAGACTGCATAAATCCACATTATATGTATGAAACAGATAGGACCCTATAGCAAGTTTAAGCTAGAAGTTTTACCTGTCCACCAGATGCCAAAAGAGCCCCAAATTCCAACACTTTAGTGAGTTCAAAACTGTTCAATTGAAAAAATAAGACAAGGTTTAATTGACAACTCAAATGGGAGTAGAACCAGTGTATGCGAGGAAACGAGAATAACCTCTGGAATGAAGTGCTTGCACTTATTTTGGGCTGAGACTTCGGACACAAAACCACATCCTCAACAGAACAATTTATGCAAGCCTCCTTCATCTTGACCTCAACAAGATTACAGAGTTCCATCACAGATGAATGTTTAAAGCACCCAGCAATTGCTCCAATGGCATGAGCAGCCGCAACTCTAGTATCCCAGTTTTTGCTACGAAGATACTGCGACACCTGAAACACGCAAGTAGTTGGCCAGATAAATAGCAATGCCATGACAACTGGCATAGACACGTCCAAAGTTCTGAACTTGAACTAGATAGCGAAAAATGGAAACTGCTCTTTTACGATCTAATAACAAATAGAATGAGTACGGCAATATACACACCTTTTGTAGCAGAGAGCTCAAATCCTGAGGATGTAACTTTGCAATCTCCCCAATCTGGCGAGCTGCCGTGAATCTTGTGGCTTGTGTCGAACCAGCTTAGACATGGTTAAGAAATACAAGTAGCCAGCACGAACATAAAAATATACACATTTATTGTAGCTGTGAATGTTCTGATTCAATATCTACGTTCATAAACTTGGGGTTCATTTGTGCTTTTTTATTTCAACTTAGTACGAAACCCTTGACACTAGTTTATGGCATTTCTTCTGTACCATGAACTTAAAATTAGAACATTATCTGGTTTCACCAACAACGCAATATAGGACAAAAGCATATGACATGGTGTACAGTCTTAAATTTTCTTTCTGAGCTCATACATAATCAAGATATTAAGTACTTTTTCATGTGGTGTTCTTACATAAAATCAAGAAAACCAAACTAAATACGTGACACTCAAGTTTCAGTTTTTATCCATGTCAAGCTACTCCTTTACATAGGTTCATTGTATATCCTGCAAGTTATCCCAAAATGCCCGGGAATTTATACTATAATCCAAGATAATACCTACCAGGTAATGTGGACCCTAAGACAACTTAAACACTAAAATTACCCACGAAACAATTCAAAACGATGATGTGGCAAAAAATGGCCACATCAGCAAAAACTACTATTTTTGTCTGTTTTTGTTATCATACTTTCATTTATGTCCTGTTTTGGTATTCATACTTCCATTCGGTGTGCTAATTTGGTAATTCCTTTAGTTGCCACGTCATTATATAAAATGGCTATCGCTATGTCAACAATAAAAATGCCACATCAGCAATTTGATCGGCTAAACCAAACCAGTCACCCGGACACTAAATTACCAAATTATCACACCAAACGAACGTAAATATCAAAACAGGGCAAAAGAATTACAATTACCAACATATCGATTTTCTTTTCATATTTTCACAAAATCCACATATAAACAATACTACCGGTCTACAACATGTAGATAAAAATAACTATATAAATAAAGGATACTCTCCAATAAAGTTAGGAGCCGTTGAAGCCGAGAGGATTGTTGCGCCATAACTCTTATTAACTATATAAATTACAACATCAATCATTCTAATCCTGATAAATCAATAATACTAACAATAAACATACAACTTTTCACTGCCGAGCCAATTGATTTCATTCCTTTAAATACCTACAAAAAACACAATTTGCTCAATATCCAAATTAAACAAATCGAACCCAACAATTAAACCATAACGAAAACACAAATAACAAAATTAACAAGTTTTAATTGGCATTCAGTAACACTTAACAACATTTCTAAAGAGCAATATACACGAGCTTTTGTTCACTTAGGTTAATGATCTTAAAAAACACGGCATTTTAGACTAACTTATAAGAACTATACGTTGAGATCACTAACTTATTAAACACAATATTTAGGTCACTCAGCTTATTATCTAAATAGATATCGTTTTTTGTAAGTTTAGTGACATGGGTGTTTGTGCAATCTTATTTTTCGGTTATTTTTGGAACTTATGGGCTCATACTTGTTTATTATGTCAGAAATAAGGGGGTGTTTATTTAAGCTTATATTTGAGATTAGGAGCTTATTTGATTTCAGGTTTTATTTCATAAGCCCCAATTTTCCTGCTTATTTCAAGACTTTTGGGCTTAAATAAGCTTATTATGTATAAGCTTATATAAAGTCTCAAAATACACTCGAAGATTGAGGCTTATGAAATAAAAGCCGAAATCAAATAAGCTCGTAAGCTCACATATAAGCTTAAACAAACACTCCCTAAGTTTCCAGAAAATAAATGTGTTTATGAAATATAAGGCGAAAAATAAGCTTGAACAAAGACCCCTAAGTGAGCCAAACTCGCAAAGTCGAGTATTAACCAGCATTTCTAAAATAAGGCACAAAAAGTGAGCTTATGAAGTATAAGCCGAAACAAACACCCCCTAATTGTATTAGGGGGTGTTTGGGTTAGCTTATTTATCTAGCTTATGGGCTTATTTGAATATGGAAAAGCCGATAAGCTCACTCTTTGGAGCTTATGACGTTTTCATCTTCATCTTATTGGCTAAGGCCAATAAGGTCAAGTTAATAAGGTCTAAAGAGTGGGCTTATGAGGTTTTTCCATATTCAAATATAAGCCCATAAGCCAGATAAATAAGCTAATCCAAACACCCCCTACCATTCAATTGATTTCATTCTATAAAAGTAAAAAAAACAGAATTTAACCTCGATTCCCGGATCAATCAAAACAAGCATAAAATAAACAGCATTTTGGATTGCACAATTGTAACACATCAACGTGACGTAAGCATTTAGCGTAATCCATAAATTAACAGCATTCTTGATTTAAGAAACCTAATCCATAAATTAACGATTTTTAACCGTGACGTAAGCATTCTAGGGCTAAAAAAAACAAAACTGAAAAACGGTTACCTTATTAGGGTTAGAATTTTTTTTTTCTTCAGAATTCAATTGAGCGTAATGATAATAATAATAAGATTATTATTATATGTAATAGATAATAATTGGTGACGTCATCGATTTATGTGTGTGTGTGTGTGTGTGTGAAGAAGGAGGAGGATGAATGAAGAATAAGGGTTTGTTCGAATTGGAATTTTTGATTTGGGGAAGAAGATGATAGATAACTCAATGTATGAGGGTTCTTTTTATAAACTTTTTTTATTAAGTTATACGACACCGTTTTTGGTAATTGGTTGGTTTGGGAAAAGTGTTTTGAATAGACTTTTTTTTCTTTTTTTCTTTTTTTGTGGCTTTTGACCATGAAAATTTAATTCTTGCAAACAAATTGTGTTTTTAACTTTTAAGTAATGCCGACCAAAGACCGTGGACCGGACAGAATCGATAAAGCAGCCTGAATCGGATCGATCGGAACGGACTAAATGTTCTTCGGTTCATCTTTTTCATCAATTTTGGTTTCGGCCCGGTTTGGTGTTACGCAACACCTGTCAACGTGATTTGTTGGATCGGATCAGGCTGATGAACCGGACCAAACACCTTTCGGTTTGGTTCTCAGACTGATGTTTTAGCTCAAATCGGTTTTTGTTTGGTCTCGTTTTTGGACCGTGCTCAACCCTAGTTTTAAAGGTTATGTTTAAGAAATGGAACTATGCAAAATTTGATACTACTTCCGGTGGTAGTTGTGAATAATTACTATATATATTAAAAGTCATTCCAAACGACGTCACTTCATTGCCTATTCCACCTAAATAAATGACGCCGTTTCACTTCACGTGTTATTCCACCAAAACGACGTCATTTCACTTCACCTGCCATATTCCACCGTAGAATAACCTGGACCATTCAGTTAGCCCAATACTTCTGCTGGCCTGCTACCCCGTTGTTATTGATAAAAACAAGATG
Source organism: Chrysanthemum seticuspe (assembly GCA_019973895.1). NCBI lineage: Eukaryota > Viridiplantae > Streptophyta > Magnoliopsida > Asterales > Asteraceae > Chrysanthemum > Chrysanthemum seticuspe. Next base: position 32,713,958 of record BPTQ01000001.1, read on the forward strand.
CAAGAAGAACCTAGAACATCCTGACCGCTTCACAAGATCTAGAGTACCCCACACCATAGCGTCATCTTGCTCCTGGTTTTTCAAATCAACCAATAAGTTCAGCTATTTGATGTATGTAACCATGAAATTTTTGGATTTCAGAAGCTCGGAACAAGAAGGTTGCATCAATAAATCCAAAATCTTAAGTGAGTTCAAATCTTCACCTTCAACTTAATTGTTGGGGAAGGTTTTAACTTATCCATGTTTATAAAGATTTAATTTCACTTTTTTTGCCGGAAGATTACTGGAAAAATCAACATGGTATGTATGCCTATTAATTAGTTGTTCACATCAGTTTGCTTAGTTTGGATGTTTAGATTGCTTATTTTTAATGTTCAGAGTTGTATTTAAAATAAGAATTGCAAGTATAGAAGAAAAAAAAACGATTTTCAAGAGGTTGTTTGTTTCATCTTATGTTTTGAAACATCACGGACACTTAAAGTTAGGGTTATCTGTTTTCAATTGATAATTTAGGGTTTAGGTATGATTTTGGGGCTGATTTATTTTTACAGATCTTTCTCATAAAAAGATAGCCTGCGTATCCGGAATTAATAATGGTATGTTTGTCGCTCGAAATTTGTGCATCAGTTTAGTTAGGTTGTTGAAGCTCCAAATGTGGGAAACTCATCTTTAGTGCGCTTGCTTTCAACAGGAAAGCCTCAGGTATGCAGTATTTGTACTGTCGGGCTCTTGGCTCTAAAACATGATGTGTCCAGCTTAGAGTTATTGCAGCTTTATTGTTGTATATACTAAATGACAGTTAAAACTACGTCGTTTTCATGAAGAAATTGCCGTTTCGTGTTAGGATGAACGACATCCGTTTGTGATTATTTGATGAATTTTTTTATAGTTTAGGTCAAATAATCGGTTCTAAAGTAGCTTCTATGGTGAACGAGTTCATTCCATTATAACGATTACTTTCATACATTTAGAAAGTAAGTGTCCTTGAGATATGCGGTTGTACCTAGGTAGGCTTATGTGTACACCGTCTAAATAAAACTTCCGTAGTAGTAATAATTAGGCAAGTAGAGTATAGTCATGTGTGGTTATCTTGACGAAGTAAGACCACACTGGAATATGCTTATTAATCAACAGAGGAGGAACATGCAATTTATAAAATGCAGTTCACTTAAAAGTAGTATGACCACTTTTTTGTATTTCTTATAAACCACAAAATTTGTCTCATTGTCTAATATTCCTAAAGATCCATTTTATTTAAGGTTTCATGATAATTGTTCGTTGATTTCTTGGTGCAGATTCATTTTGTTCTCTTGATAAGCCAACAAGGAAAATCGAGTATGAGGAAATGGTATTCACCATATTCTCATAAAGAATGAAGTAAGGTATGTAAGATTGACTAGATCAATCATTTTTTATTCCCACCAACATAGTCTGCTCGGTTCTTAAACTCTCTTATGTGAAAGAAGCTATTTTTAGTCATTAACATTTGTAGTTGATACAGGTAAAACGGGAGCTCTAGAACTTTTGAGAAACCCAAAGTTGCAAAATCTGTATATGTTAACTAATTTTATAAAAACCAACGGGCTAGCAGGCCAACACATGTATTGGCCTAACTAAAATGGGCCAAGCATAATGTTTGCTATTCGACGTTGTTTTGAATGACTTATAATATATTTGCTTCGATGTCGGGTATGCAATTTTGTATTTATCTTTTTAAAACGCTGTAAGCGTGAGAATGGCCGTATATTGGCAGGGCGTTTAGACAAACGCAGCCATGGCGGTCGTTCCGGCTTCACGAGCGGGTACAGTTTAGTAAAGTGTTTTGAGTTGTGAGAATGGCCGTATCTTGGCAAGTCGTTGGTACAAACGCAACCTTGGCTGTTGTTCCACATATGTGATCACTTGCAGTTTTATATCTATGTTGTCATTGTTGTTCTTAAAAAATGACAGCCTATAACTTTTTCTTTGAAACTTTACAAATACTACGCCTTCTGTCTACCATCCCCGGCTGCGATACCATTTACAGTTTCCCTGTTTTAAAGCTGTGGTTGTTGTAAACTTCTTTCAAAACATGTTAAAAGGTATGGATGCTCTTTACAGGTTATGTTTAAAAGAAAATTACTTTTGAAGTGAACATTTTCTTAATATGTCCCATAAGGGCTATGATGATCAGTGTAATCTCAGAAAACGAAATGGGTCTCGGAAGATCCTACCGTAAGTTGGAGGGCAAACAACGAGATGGCATAGTTTAAATTCTTTCTATGCAACTGCGTTTTTTTGCAACCCTTACGGAATAAGGATATCTCTATGAATTAAAACCTATATACACATCTGAGCCCAATTATTTATGGAAACATTCTTATGATTGGATACTTTTTATCTCATTCTTTGATTTATGGTTTCACATTTGTTGATGTAAGCTTTCGGCTGGGTGATAATGGTGTTCTGAGTTTTGAGTTTGGTTCTTTATGAAAATTTTATATGTTCTTGATGTTTGGTTAATCTTTCACATGTCTTGAATGATTGCTTTTCTGCTGGCTTTTACACTAGCAAGTAAGTGGCTGTTTGATGTTCTTTTATGTTAGATTTTTGGGTTCTGAAATAAGTTGTTTATCGTCGTCTATTTTGTGATTCTGTTTTTGTAGTATTTGGAATAGCTTATTTATGTGCCTTAAGGCGTTGGGGGAGTGAAACACTTGATGCTCTTTTATGTTAGATTTTTGGGTTCTGAAATAAGCTGATGTGACGGGACGGAATGAATGAGGCATTGGGGGAGTGAAACACTTGAGTGCATCACAAGTAGCTTAAAACAAGTCACGGTAATTTATTTCCATCTGTTAATCTCTATTTATATTATTACATGTTTTGTTAATTTGATGGGTACAAATAGACCACCGAAATCTGCAACATCGATTGTGAATAGATCCTAAGCTGATATCAATTAGAAAACTGATAAAGGGAGCGGCAGTATTTTGCTATAAGTACTGACTATAGTCATTTGGCTAATAAAATCGGCTCAAACTATTTGGCGAAACTCCTATTTCAGGTGTGTTCTATCCGCTTAAGATATAAAACTTCTATCTTGCAGCATTTGGAGTCTGTAATCAAATCGAAAATACCAAGCATCACTTCTTTCATAAGCAAAAGTATTGACGAGGGAGACGCTGAGTTGGACTGTCTTGGGAGGCAAATTGCAACTGATGCAGGGGTGAGTAGCTTTTCTAGCTGTAGATGATGCTACTATAAATATGACACAACTTATGTCAATTTTTGTTAACTGCTCTTTTTCCGGCAAAAATGTACACCATTTTGGACTATAAGACAATTTTTATTGATGTGAGCTTGCTAAATTACCAGATAAGAATGTCAAAAAAAAAAGCTCCGCCGCAACGCGGCGGCTGGTCGCAATACTCGTTATTTGTAAAGGGAATAGATTTGCACATTTTGGAGATTAATTGGGACACTCCATTTATGCATTAAGTATTTATACATTATTAACTATAACCCTTATTGGGCATAGATAACAAATTCAAAAAAGTGTTATCTTAGTAAAAAGATAAAGATATGTTACAATAACCATTTCAATTTATAGGTGTTTACGGATTAAACAAGTAATTTGTACTTTTTTTTAATGACATATTGATTTACAATGACATCCATGATAAAGATATTGTACACAAGTTGCTTGTGAAGAAACCAAAATGCTCTTTCAATCAGGCCTCGTGGTGGGTAGTGAAGGGGTATCAGCAGCTAAACCCAATATTGCCAGCATGTTAAGCTAACCACATCCCATTATCGTTAAGGGTCAAAAGGCTTTTGATAACATCAAATAATCCTGAATATTAAGTGTCAATTTCCCCCGATAATGCTTGTAATTTATATCATTTATATGGATTTACGCTTGTTTTCCATTATATTTCACTTTCAGGTAAATTACGAGCATTGGAGCTAAAGAGACGCGGAATTGGAGAGTTTATTGAAGATTTATCATAGTATGCTCAGTTTGAAGAAGTTACAGCGTAACTCCTCTCTCACATTACGCCGTAACTAAAGCGTGGCTCATAAACCAACTTAACAAAAGATTACGGCGTAACTCTATCCAAGGTTACGACGTAACCATATTAGGTCAAATGAGGTTCCGCGCCGCTACTAATTACGCCGTAACTTATGCATCAACTATGGCGTAACCAAGATTTATTGAAGATACGACGTAACTCCTTCCAGAGGTTACGCCGTAACTAGCATTATTAGTGCAAATTACGAAGAATTGTATGCTACGGCGTAACTCTTTTAATAGTTACGCCGTAACCAGATCTGGCCTATAAATACCCCACAATTTTCAGCATTTCAAAGCATCTCATTTCACACACAACAATCAGAGAACGTGAGAAGAAGTCGAAGGCAGATCTAGATGAGCATACGGAGCTATCTCCAAGGGAGAAATCACTCCCCTACGATAAGCATTAGCTTTTTATCTTTTATTTACTTTCAATTCATGTATTTCGTAACATTAAATATTGAATTGATTTGTATGATTAATATGAGCGGCTAAGCACCTCTTGGTGTTGGCCTAGTTATGATTCATTAATCGTTTTGTTTGCGTTTACATTGCTTCCGTATAATTATTTCTAAGTGTATGCATGCATAGTTTATTGGTAGCTACCCTTGTTTCGGTAGTTTTGAATGGCGGTAGAGGCTAGTTGCTTAGGAGATATGACCAACTGACCCTAAGTGAGTAGACTGAGACGGGAAGGGTAAGATATGACCAACTGACGACCCTTTCTACTTATGCGATTTGACCAACTGATCACCTACCGTTTGGATGAACTTAAGAAGTAAGGGGTGAGTGTTTAAGTTGCTAGCGCCCGGGCACTCACTATTATAAATCTAGCATGTAGCGGTACTTAATGACTTGGCTTAGAGGACCAAGAACAACTGGACTTATGAGGGGACACCTGACTTCTCCAGTGGTATCCTTTGCTGATAGGTTAGGACGAACTGACCAAATGTTGTCCTCTCGACTTTGACCCCACCTGAAGTAATTGGAAGTAATTAGACGTAAACATTACTAGTTAGGATGAGTAACTAGGTTAGCACCACTCTCCTCTATTGATCACATCTTTCGCCTTTATTTGCTTTATTAGTTAATTCCATATCATAATCATATTAAAATATGTGACACCTAGACTTAGTATAAATCCACACACATAGCTCTTGGGACGACCTCGGTTTTACCGAATACTACACTACACACGACCGGGTACACTGCCCGTTGGTGCAGTAGGGTAGACCATAGGTATAACGAGACTTATAAAAATTAAAACCTGGTCAGTAAAACCTGCATCAGCTTTCTAGGTTTAACATGCTAGTACCGAAAAATTTGACAGATGTACGGGTTATCAGCAAGCCACTGACCAATTTATTGATTAAAGACATCTTCTCATGGAATGAAGAAGCAACAAAGGCTTATGTCGACTTGTTCTGATACACGCCAAGCCTTTTGTCACATCTATGGCCTAGGCTTAGTGGATTTGTACTCATTTTTGTGCATCTATGGTTGTATATGATCTACCATGTTGCATATGTTAATTTTGTCTTGTATGTAATTGTTGCTCACATATGCGAGCATCTACTGATTCACTTGATGACTAATGTTTATTCTTCTCCTTAAAGGTGTAGTCACATGCTCATGAGATTACTTTAGTTACATCGCCCTTGACTAAACTAATCTAATACAAAGTCAATATGTTTGAAAGCTTACCTAATTATCAAAGAAAGGTTTAGAACCCTAGTTTTGGAGTTTTCACCCCAACCTAGGTTAGCCATTAGAGCTGAGGTAAGCGTTAGACCATAGCTTGCGTCTGAAAAATGTAATAAGGTATCACAACTTGCTTCCATCTTAAAGCTCTGCCCCTTACTAGAAATATAACCTGAGGATCCCCATGATCAGTATCATATACCTTTACCCCGGGGATAAATAAGTTATATCTTTAGACTATACACAACTATTAGATGTTAAAGAAAACACTAATTCTATCAAAATACAGCTCTTTAGACGTAGACAGTCACATAATATTAAGTCGACTAACATTTTTACTAATAGTTTAGAATTAGAATGGATCAAACTGAATCAAAACTCGTTTATAATATGGAAATCAAGACTCATTTCTACAGTAACTTTTTATGTCTAAGCAATTTTGAACTAGACTTTGAAAATTTTAAATCAGCCCCGAAGAAAAAGCCAAATTATTCATATGACTGGGCCTAGATAACTAGCATGTACAATCCAACCTTGTCTTGGTAGCTTTTTCCGGGTTATGTCTATTAAGTCTTCTTCACGACCGACCCTTAAAACACAAATTCCACTCTTCAAAAAATCTGAATTTGATCACATGATAAACGACTTACCAAATGGCTTTGGCTCAGTTGATACTCACCTCCGAAAAGCTCTTATACCCATTGGAGAGATTTTGTGGATAAAAGGTCACGGGTCGAGTCTCAACTCATGCTCACTCTAGTTGGAGCCCCACTGGGCCAGGAGAGTTGCCAGAGCTATTCCTTGTGGGGTGGACAATGGTTGGTACCAAAGGGCATCCGAGGTCAATGTTGGGATTTTAAAATCTAGCTAACCAAGTAACTCAAACGAGTATGCAACGGAATTGGATCTAGTTTATGCAATTAGATTAACACATAAATAATAAACAATAATTAATAAAAGGTAAATAGAAAACTAACCCTCGATGTCAACTGCACGCTATATAACGAAGAAGAAACCAAGTATATAAAATAGATACCTCTACAAGTCCACACACAAACACTTTAACACAAGTACGTTTGAATTAACGCTAGTCGAGAACGTTTACCAATCAACCCCTTGAATACTTGAATACCACGAACAAAGAATACCCAAGAAAATAAGTCTCTATTCTGTCCGAGAACCACAGTTTTGTCCGAGAACCAAACTGCCATTATACCCGATATCGGACAATGTATGTCCAATATATGTTTTACCCTTTTTCCGAGGACTTTCAGTCTTCTTTTAACCCTAGAACAAAACAAACTAAAACCCCTTGCTTGGATGTCAGATTCGACCAGGAACACAACCAAGTTATACAAAAAAAAAAACCTTCAAAACACTTGAATCCAAGATGCAAGTTAAAGGTATTATCGAATAGAAACTAAAAACCCAATCGACTAAGATATATCTGATTGGTTTAAAGTTCTGGAATAGTGAATCGAAATAGGGTATAATAGTGAATCGGATTTCAGATCATGCATGTTCGATCCGTCCCTTTGGATGATTATAAATAGTCTCCAAAGCTTGCTCTCCAAACAAACATCAATCCTAGTTTTATTCCAACTCTTGTAGCCCATTACCATATATTGTAAACGCCCCAATGAATAGAACCGGTCATGGGCTTAAACAAATAATAATCAAACTTAGAGTTTAAAACGGGTCAAGACAAAACGGGTCAAGTATAAAATTCAAGTTGTAAACATTCATCACGTACTCTCGTGTTTATCGTGTGTGCCCCCATAGGCTCACACACCTCTAGTCATTTCGAGTGTTTTTAACTCCCACAAACCAACAGTCAGGACGTTCCCACCAATTCATACCTTTTGTGGATATTAAACTACTTATACCATATGCATCTTGCAACTTACCATAGTAACTGTAACATCCCGCCTACTCAGACCACAATATTGTCCGCTTTGCCCGCAGGCTCACGGCTTTGTTTTTGTGGCCTCATTTGAAGACTTCCCGGCAGGTCACCCAAGCCAGTACTACTCTCACATGAGCACGCTTAACTGCCAGTTCCTAAGAACTCCACCCGCAGTAGACCACAAAACGCGTTGTGTCATTGTAAGACGAATGTTATCTTATGAGCCCAGCATCTCTCCAGGCCACAACCGATGTAGGATTTGCCTAGGGTGTTACGGTAACTCTTTACATTGTCATATCATATTTGGATTCATTAGATAACAGAAATTCTAGCATTTAGATCTATCAAAACAAAGAAAGATGAAACAAGAACATGTTTATACTACATTTAAGTATACAAATATTGTATACATTGTAACCAGGGGCGGAGCCATGTAGAGATTAGTGAGGGGACATGCCCCCAACCAAGTTCATGGAGAAACACTAAATTCTTCAGAAAAATTTACGATTTAGGAGGAAAAAAGCATAGTGCTCTCAGCTCCGAAATCTGAGTGCCCTCAATGTTGTTGACGAAAAAGCGCAAGTGACAAAATGATTGGTATTTAGTTGCCCTCAATGTTGTTTTTAATATTTTTTTATTTTATATAAGTAGTTTCCTTTTTCAAATATTTACGTTTGTTGTCGTATGCCTTACTAGCTGTTAAAAGATGTTTGTATTAGTTCAAAATTAAGTATTTTAAGTTTAAGTTTTATTCTAAAAAAATATATATATAGTGATGTTAAAAATATTAAATAAAACATCCATATTATATATTTATAACCATATGTAAGCAATTTTTAAAGTTTCAATCACTTTGATACAAGTTTAACCACTCTTGTTTTATTTTTAGTTATCTGTATATATTTTATAAGTGAGAAGCCCGGTTGATCTTATTTAAGACAAACTTAATGAAATTATATTAACGTAATAGGTGAGCGAATTTCAATTTTGTAACACACAGTTGCACATTCGACCTTCTCGCAAAGTAAGTACACGTGTCATCCGTGATCTTGTCGATTGTGTTTTAATTAATAGCAACTCGACCCGACCCGACCCGATCCATATGAATTTTACTATAAAAGAATTTCAACCCGTTATCAAACTGTTCTTATCGCTTGTTGCCCCCTTTGACTAAGTTTCCTGGCTCCGCCACTGATCGTAACATGCAGCATTTCATCTTGTTACACAGTACTTAAGCTAGTGTATAGTGCTGTCAACTACACTTTTTGAGAGTTTGTATAAGTTTGTTTAGTTGGGATTTTGGTACGACAACACAAGCGATAAGCAATCCCGAGTCTTTACTAAATAGTATTGATCTTTATCGTGAAAGTTCTTGAAGATGTAAATCGATCAAAATGCTTGGATGAACTTTTGCTTATTATGAAACACTAAAGAAACAGATTTTCATTAACTTATAGCATATCAAAATACAAAACATTAAAGAAAATTTGCTATTCTGGATATAGAATGAAAACAAGATTAAATTGCGATGTTTGATATTTAGGCTACACAATAAGAGGGTAGCCTAATCCTCTTGAACATCTTCAAATTACCAAAAAAAAAAAAAAAAAAAAAAAAAAAAAAAGATAGAAAAAGCTAAACATATCTGCAAACCATGTTAAAAATATTGGTTCAAAGCACAAACTCTAGTTATACTCTGAAGAGATACGTCTAAGTAGTTTATAACTCCTTAGACATTACTTTTCGGTATAGTTTAGCTTTTAAAGATCGAACTAAAATTTTAAACTTCAGCCTCCACGGCAAGCCATGAATGAATCATAAACCCGTCACTTTTGGCCTTTTGAAGTGCACCAACACGACGAAGCTTGTGACCGCTTGTGCATAGTTGGAGTAGCTCATCTACGACAAACTCGATCTCCTCATCACCCTTTGTTATTAAATCGACACTTATTTTCTTAGCTTTGTCCCTTATGTTTTTGCCTTCCTTACTAGCCACAACTTCATTCACAATCTCGGCCACCTTAGCCCCCATGAGCACACCCTTGTTGTCCCTTACGACTTCCTTCCCCATCCCAATCTCCACCAACAACCGAGCATTGACGGGTTGGTCAAGATGCATTGGCATTGCGATGATTGGAACACCGAATTTCATAGCTTCCATTACTGAACTCCAACCACAATGACTTACAAATCCACCTATATTTTTGTGTCCCAATATTTTGGCTTGTGGGGCCCACCCTTCGACCAATAAACCCCTCTCTTTTACCCTTTCGACAAACCCTAATGCAAAGCTTCTTTAATAGTCATATTAGTTTCTCCTTTAGGAAACCTTAAAACCCAAATGAAGTTCACATTGCTCATCTCCAAACCTATTGCTATTTGAGTCATATCGGCCTTAGAAAGAAAATACTCGCTCCCAAAAGAAACGAAAACGGTGGATCCAGTGGTTTTTGTATCAAGCCATTGGATCACACTGTTTTGCTCCGAGTCCATGTCAACTTGATCAACCACAAGTGGACCGACCGGTACAACTCTTTTATTAGTTAAACTAGAAAGATAATCAGCATATTTACCTTCAATCTCCTCAAAGGATTTCACAAGCACAATATTTGTCGACTTTTTAACACCTTGCATGACACGATCCTTATCTTTACGCCCATTAGCCGAGCTCTCAAGAATCTCTTTTACATTCTTTTTCTCATACTTACGATAGTAAATCGAATCAAATGGAAAAGGAACATCTTGCTTCAAGTAAAGATGAAACATGTTAGCAGCCATGGTAGCACTAGTTGTGATAAACAACACAGAAGGAATCCCAAGGGCGCTAGCCGCCACTGGGGCCCACTGTTGTATCATGTCATAAATCAACAAATCTGGCTTTAGGATTGCCAAGATCTCAGAAAACCGCGGTTTTCCAAGGTCAAAAGCTTTTTTGAGACTAGGCATAAGATGGAGAGGTAGACCATTAGTGGTGTGAAGTTCTGAAGGAAGATCGGGTAACGGATCAAGGTTAAGCTCTATGAAAGTGATCGACTCGTTCACTTGTGCTCGTTTGACAGAACCGAGATTAGCAGGAGTCGAACAAAGGTAGATATTGAAGAGATTTGTGTTGATAAGTTTTTTGGCTAGTTCTAGGAAAGGTGAAACATGGCCATGGCCTAACCATGGGAACATCAAAACATTTTGCTTTCTGCCATTGATATTGTTCATCATCATGTTTGCGAAATCGAAAAGTTTGTGAATAAGATTGTTTTGGATCAATGCTGTGAATTTGTGTCGATTAAGCTTGTTGAAGGGATGGACTATATAGAGATTAGAGGTTGTGCTAATTATGACAAGATTTAATAACGTAAAAGATTGCATGGAATTGAATCTTATTATTTCATGCATGGATTCACTAGGATCTTATATATGTTATTTTTATAAAATCAAACTCCAAAATAAATAATTGCTTAAGATCATTAGCATATCTTTGGTTAAAAAGTTTGTTATAAATGAAATGTTCATATGAGATATATGTATGAAAAAAATTGTGAATCAATAATTAAAAAAATAATGGCTTTTTTTTTTTACATAAAATGTATGAAAAATTTTCGAATCAATAATTACTTGACTGTTATTTCATTTGAAATTAGTAACAGTAAAAAGTAAATATGAAATCCAAAAAAATAAAACTGAAAATAAGTAAATGATTCGAATTTTAGCCATGAATAACTATATAGAGGCCGGATAATTTCCATATTTAACCAGTCCGTTATTGAGGTTATTATCCAAAACCATTATAACAAGATTTACAAAATGTTTAAGAAAAATAAAATATTCGATGTTATATTATTCTTTGTGACAGAATATCTACAATAATAAATTTCTTGGCCGCTAAGGTTTAATTACTTATGGAAAAAATATCATATGTTCCTAGTTTTTATTGAGATTTGATGGAGTTTTTTAGGGGTATAAACTTAAGTCCTATATTTATTTGAGATACTCAACTTTTTTATCCATAAACTTTTGATTTATTCATCCTACGGGTATGTTTGGCGATACTGCTAACGAAACGTAGCACTAGTTGTTAGCAGTAACGCGTAGTACGGCGAAACTCTTAGCAAAAAGTAACACTAATAGTTAGCAGTAGCAGTTAGTAGTAGCATTTGGTTACATCATACATAGTAGAGCTTTGATAACAAGATCCAAAACAAATAAACAATGACACTATCTCAGTAGCAAATCGTCGTCGATTCAAGCACGTCGTTTTATCATTCAATTCGCGTGATCAAAACTCTGCAACTTATAATTACAAAGCTCGAGAGTCCTTACCACGAAGATCACTCCATAACAAAGGTCAAAGGGCGCATCATAAAATACTAAATGCAAATATAAATTTATAATAAAGATTAGACTAACTAATTAACTGTATCTTAATTTTCAAGTAAGTTGTTACATCACAATTCAAAAATGACATCTATGTCGCTATTCGTCATCTTCACTGCTCTCAATCACAACCACCTTTTTATTTTTTGGTCTCTTTGAAGTTCTGTTGACACTTGTTTCCGGTTCTTCTTCGTTTTCTGATGGATCATTACCTTGTTGTTCTTCATCAGGTTCGTGCTTTCCAATAACTTCAAGAATTTTATCTCCGTATTTCTCAGTCTTCAATTTACCGATTAACTTCTCCAACTGCAAGCAACAGCAAATATTTAATATACCATGTGTAACGACAATCAGCTAGAGGTGGAACAATGGGTGAGTCAGGCGAGTTAAGTAACGGGTCAAAACAGGTATGGTCAAAAGGGTGATTTTTTACAGTTGAAACGGGTCAGGTTGGTTTGACCCAGTATTTTAAAATATATAAGTTGCAAGCTTTTGATAACGCGAGTTTAAACGCATAATTCCATGCATGAGTTTTGGATGGCACCTGTTCTGTTGTTTCTGGTTTCTGAGAGCATAACATGCCGATTTGCTGAGTAGACAAAATAGAATGAGGAAATATTCCTCCGTGCAAGGAGGAGAGTTCCTTCCTCAGATTATCAAGCTCAACTTCCAAACCCGAGTATCTGCTGCGTTTGGAGGATTTTGCAACACTGGTGCTACTTTTATGCCCACTAGTAACCTCAAGAGTTATATTCTTCTTCCCTGTGTGCAGCACAAATAATAATAAGTTCGTTTATTTGCCAAAAGCCCAAAATTGCCTTTTGTTAGTGAAGCCGCTTACCATGCAAAACATGTTTCGCAAGTGGTCCAGTTGTGACATAAGCATTAGTGGCATAAGCTGTATGTGAAAATTCTTCTTTCTGCATGCAAAAAAACAAATATAGCTGAAAGAATGACACAAATAAGAAATGGAGGATAACTCACTTAGAAAACTAACGTTACGCTAGAAACGAAACAAAATTTGAAATGATATAAAATTATGCAAAGGTGAGTTAATTCGTACCAATACTCTATCGAGAATTAACTGAATCACAAGTTGCTCCAATTCGTCCTTCTTCAACTCAAAGCCTAACCCATAACATAAATCAAATATTTTTATCAGAAACTTTTCTATTATTCGTTTTGTATGATGGTGGGCCTCATCTCAATTCTTTGGACCCGTTACACCATATACACATAATGAAAAGGTTAAAATGTTAGATTGGAATAATGAGGTTTTAAGATGTGAGGTTACTTACCTAATTTCTTGTTTTTAACCTTGAACTTTTCCACGAGTTGTAACATTGTCGCTCTCTGATCCATTTCTTGGATTTCTTGCAGCAACGATACAATTGCTTTTGCATGGCCTGCATTTCATGCCAAGTGTCGGTATCCATACCAGATAATTACGTATGTTTCATCAATTAATAGTTTTAATATAATGAATCTAAATTTTTATTTCCATAAATGTAAGAATGAATACCAGATGCATCAATTTCCTTGACCTCACATGAAAAAGCGCAGTTATCACACATCCCTGCAAGAATGCAAAATACGATATGGCATCACTTGCCCTGCTAAAAGAACGAATATTTCAAGATCTGAAAATAATATAAAATAGCATAATAAGTTACCATTGCAGTCTTGCAGTGGCTCAGCAAAATGTTTGAAGAAAGCACTTCGACGGCATTCTTTTTTAGACTGCACTTAAAAGATATAAAATAAGTTTTGATGTATCAATTAATATTATTTTCCTTTGTAATTGTTAAGATACAAAACTAAGTTTTAAATGTACACCTGACAATACCGGACCATGTCATAAAGATTTTGCAACCCAGAATTCTCGTAGAAGACCATGGAGCTCTGTAAAGAGAGAGTAATAGCAAGTTATACCATGAGTGAACCGATATATGAAAGAAATAACATCAGACCATTCACAAAATTATCATTTTGACTCGTTACCCAACCTGCCTGACCCGCCTATGTCTCTATTACCTGTCTAGGAACATCAGCAGGTCTAAAGTACAGCAGACATTCGGAAGGAAGCCCGTCACGTCCTGCTCGACCGCTTTCCTGAAAATATTAAATAAGTTACAAACAAGAACATTAAAGGCTACACATAAGCTTTTATGGGAGAGTGCAAACCTGGTAGTAAGTCTCCATTGATTTGCCAAGGCTGTGATGAATGACAAACCTGACTATAACAAAATAGCGTGTGAGACGAAAAAAATCATAAAAGTTAGGAAAAAAAATACGAACTATATTATTATTCAGCCATTGGCAAGAAATACCAATGTACTTTTTCATTTGCCCCGTTATAGTTATTGTATTTTTTTGTACATCTAAGTCACAAAAACCATCTGTTAATGACTCCGAAAGTCCGATGTACAACGAAAAGTACAATGACTAAAACGAACAGATAAACAAATATCTTGGCATTTTATGCAAATTCATGAGGTAAAATCTGAAAAATACTAAGTAGAGATTAAGTACTAACCATCTGGCTTATTAATTCCCATACCAAAAGCCACCTGTCACAAAAGCAAAGCTACAATAATTACCTCAAACTATAACTAGAGTTGATGATAATAGTCGAAAAACATACCGTCCCAACAATGACCTGCAACTTGCTATTGCTCCACCTGTCAGAAAGTCAAAACTTTATTTATTTAATACAACAAATTACTTTCGGCATAGTTTCTTTTGAGCATTAATAAAAATCTATAATAAACATATGAAACAACAATTATGATTACCGCATATGAACTCTTTCACGGGCATTTACATCCATATCTGCGTGATAATGATCAGCTGAAACCCCTCTCTCACGCAATTCCTTTGCAACCTATAGTCCTTAACATCACATGCAACAAAGTGTCGTCAAACAAATGAATGGTAATAATAACAGGATGGTGACAACAAACTTGGTAAAAAAATTGAGCTCAACACATACCTGCTCACACTCCTTCCGAGAGAAGCAATATACAATTCCAGATTCGTTGTTTGTATATGAACCTTGTATGAAGTCAGCAATGTCATCGATGACTGTCTTTCCAACTGATGATTTATCCCGAACCTGCAAAATAAATAGTTGATCACAGGAAGGTGGAGGTGAACCATTTTTGACCCGTTACCTTTTAAGCTATTTTTCCATCTGACCATTTAGAATACAAATAACCCGAATCGACCCGTTTCCGTGAAATATATTTTTTCTTATTCTACCCATGTGACGAGTTGGTATAAAACATATTCCGAATTGGCTCATTTAGGTAAACGGGTCAAAACGGCCACCTCTACTGAAAACCATGATAGCTCCTTTACCATATAAAAGAGATTCGGTCTGTTCACGGTGCTAACAAACTTTACGCATTTTGGAATCTTTAGCATCTCCATTAAATCTAACTGAACCTTCTTTGTAGCTGTTGCCTGAAAATACATACATATATAAGTTAATTTACACGCTTGGAAGAAAGTGGATCCAAACAGAGATGGATGTGAGAATTACATACAGTCAAAGCAATAACAGGAACATTTGGAAATTGAGTCTTCAATATACCAAGATTCTTGTAGTCTGGACGGAAGTCATGGCCCCACTGACTACAACAGTGTGCTTCCTGCAAATTACCCCATAATACATTTCTTTGCAAGTCAACAACAGTCAAAGTAGGAACTATAAGCAACAATCAAAAAGTCGCGAAAATTTCATCACATCTGACAATTTAAGCCCTAAACTTTTTTTCGCATTGGTTTGTTCCGTTAACTTTTTTTTTTTTTTTTTTTTTTTTTTTTCTGTTAGATTTATACAAGCAACTTTCATCATTTAATTGATGATGTCATTTGACTATGTTTTTGGTCATGGTGTACTCACAAAAAAATGCAAAAATAATCAAAATAAAAATTACCAGATTAAAACATGCGAGAAAAGGATTTAACTGTAAAAAATTTGAGCTCTTAGCGGTTTTACCATTATTTTTACCAATAACAAAAATAATAAACTTACGTCAATTGAAATCAACGACAGACGACCAGCATGGTGGCATTTTTCAAGTTTTGAAACGAATCTTTTGCTTTTAGAAACCTTTTCAGGTGTAACGTATAATACTCTAAGGTCCCCATCACCCTTTTCAAGAGCCTTGTAGATATATTTTTCGTCTTCCTTGTTAGTTGTTGAGGTTAGCATAGACGCTGGAATCCCTAAAGCAGTCAACCCCATGACCTGAAACAAATAGATGCCTTTATTGTAATTTTATATCAGGTGCCGTTTAAATAAACTAATATTACTACTTAGCCTAACAAAATATAAACAGGGTCAGTGACAAAAGTTGTGAGTTGGTCAACCATGTCATTTTGCAATACAAAAACACTTTGGGCGTATAAATGGTCGAAATTACCACATCTGATTAACAAAACAAAGCACCTGATCCTGAATAAGAGAAAGCAGCGGACTAATGACAAGAGCAATTCCATCCCGTAAAAGAGCAGGAAGTTGGTAGCATAGACTCTTCCCTCCACCAGCAGCCATGATCACAAGCACGTCTCTCCCGCTCATGACCGCGTTTATGATCTGTTAAGCAACTATCAATCATCCAAAAAAATGCATCTAGTAATATGCGGGTATTTCCAGTGCATAACAACATACCTTTTCGTTTGTCCCGTTTAGGTCTTTGTACTTTATTATATAAATATGAGTCGGGTTAAGGTTTTTCTTGAAGACGGGTTTTTAAAAATGATAACTTTTATACAAAAAATGTACAGAATATGGGTTACTTTATGGCCCAAATGGGACACATAGCAATCAGATTAACAAAATATAAGAACAATAGCTAAAGACTGAAAAGTATGTTGGCGTTTAATGCAAATAACCCTAAACATTAATATTGATTATGATTATTATCAAAATAATCAGTAACCAACCTCTCGTTGGTTTGCACGATAACTAGGAATGCCAAAAATATTAAATCTGATATCATCGGCTTCATTATCCCATTCAAAAGACCCTGACCAGTTCTCTGCTTGAGGAGCTGCATTGTCTTGTTCAGTTTTTTCTAAATCTTGATAACTTTCCAACACTGCCTTAAGTTCCGACTGTCTTTCATAGAGCTTCTCTTGTTTATCAAGTAACCTCTTTATTTCATCTGTAAAACGAAAGTATGTGTTGCATTTATACATAGCGAGAAAATACATTAGTCCGTTTGAAGTTCAAAAAAGGCCAGAGCTTATACTAGAGTTTTTAAACTGAACAGTAACATCTGTGTAATAATAGTATCTGTTACAGTAATAATGTAGTTTGCAGTTGTCAATTTTGGATTATGTTCAAAAGCGCGTGCACATGGAACTACCTATTGCATACATATTTTCTTATCGTTAATAACATCTGTGTAACATCTAGTGTTCGAATGCAACAATCGGTAATAACATCTGTGTAACATCTAGTGTTCGAATGCAACAATCGGTAATCAGTTTCGGAGGTGTTTGGGAGTGCCTATTATAAGTACGTATTTTCTTATCGTGCAGTTTTGAGCGTTATGATGGTACTACCTATTGCATACATATTTCCAAAGTAGACAAGCACTATCGATAACCAATCCTGAACTCCTTATTAGAGATTCTCCGGGATTGCTTATTAAAACTGCTTACCTACTTCGAACATAATCATATATGCATTTCCTAACAAGCAACTCCCTGATATGAACCAACCAACTATCGCGATATATGTTCTTGCTTTGGCGCCTCTGCCTCATGGTTTTTCTCTAGTACAATGCCCATACAGTATACAAAAACACGTCTTACAATTTAACGCCAAGTTCATGGGCAATGTGGGACAAGGAATACTGAACACATATTACTCCCAACACGACTATTCAAAAGTGCTTATTTTGCTCTTCTTTAACTAGATAAGCAGTTTGGGCAAAACACTAAAAGGGTGTTTGTTTAAGCTTATTTATGGGCTTATGAGCTTATCTGATTTCGGCTTATATTTCATAAGCTCGAATTTTCCGGCTTATTTTGGGATTTATGGGTTTACATAAGTTTATTATGTCATAATAAGCTTATATATAAGTCTCAAAATAAGCCAGAAAATTTGGCCTTATGAAAAATAAGACGAAATCAAATAAGCTAATAAGCCCATAAATAAGCTTAAACAAACACCCATTTAAAACTGGATCAAAACACAGTTCTACCAGAAATCTTATACCAATTTCACTAAAAAAACCAAATGGGTCATCAAAAATCACAAAAAAGCACACAACTTTATATAAAAAAACAAGAACCTTGAACATCTTGAAGCTCAAACTCAACATTGAGAAGCTCTTGCATAACATCCTCTGTTTCACCCATTTTCGGATCTTTTTTACCCGCTCTGCACTTTGCAAGTAAAACCCTTGTTAGCCCGTTTGGTGTGAAGGTGACCCGGGTTCGGGTCGGGTTGATCCGGTGGTTCTTGTGCTTAAGAAATGAAGAAAAGTTTTGTTTTGAAAGGGTGAATAAATATGGGGACTTTTTGTAAAATTTGATGATTTTGATAATGATTTCGGTAACCGGTTTTACGGCCAACATGTGAGAGATAAATAACGTATGGGGTATAAGGACAATTAGGGTTGAGTATCTGGTCAAAAATCAAACTGTACCGATCAAAATTGAATTGAATTGAAACGAAAACCGACTTTGTGGAATACACGAACCAAGAATTGAACCGTAGTGACTTGTTCGGTTCAGTTTTGTGTCGGTTCAGTTCAGTTTACATGGTTTAGGTGTGTTTTTCTTGTTTTTGGCTTGAATTGATTTGAACCGAAACCAAAAATTATAAATATATATATATGAATATGGCCGGTTTGGTTTTAGGCAGCTCTAGAGGTGAAAAAACGGGCGGCCCAAGCGGGCTCGGGATACGGGTCAAATGGGCTCGTGTTCAAACGAGCGCGGGTAAAAAAGGCCCATGTTGTATGAATTACTTTAAGGGGAATTTACATATACATCCTTGCAAAATTCAAAAATTACATATATATCCTTTTGATGCATTAAAAGCATTGTACTTTATGCATCAAAAACTGGTAAAAAAGATATATATGTAATTTTTGAAATTTACAAGGATATACATGAAATTATGCCTTACTTTTTAAAAAACACCTAAAACAACGATTTTTTTTCCCTAAACCTAACAATTCATTTATATTTATATAACTAAATATATTATATTTATATAACTAAATATATTATATTTATAAGTTAAAATAAATTGCAATGTTCTCTGAAAGAAAACTATTGGTAGTGCGCAAGTTATAATCGATAATTATACGGTTAGAAATACATGAGCCTATGAGGGCACACACGTATACATACCGATGGAATACTTTTATTGTAATTAAAGTATTTATAGTAAACATATTAATTATATTTCACGAAATTCGTTAACGGTCGTTAATTACTCTGCTAGTAGCAATAATTAATTTAAGGTTTTTATTAAATAAGTAATTGGACTTGTTTAATATAGACTTAGGGTGTTTACTAAATTAAGTAGTTGCATATAAATGTCTTAATTAGCCACTTATTAAGGAGAGTGTAGTATCAATGAGTTCCCCAATTAATAGATTGTAAAAGTTTTGGGTCCACATTTATCTCATTAAGAGAAAATAAAAGAAAAAGTAAACACTCGCTAAGCCCAAAACCCATGATAAACCCTAGGCTATGGGTTTTGGCCGATTAAGAGGGGTGGGGGAGGATTTGTGTCTTGTTTGGAGATTAAGCTAACTAAAGGCTATATAATGAATCTCGTTATTCATTATTTGCATTATTGGAAAACCTAATCACAAAGTAAAAAATCTCCTCTCCTCTCCTTCTATTATAACCGATCGACAACTCCCCTAAAACCGTATGGACTTTTGATCAAGAAAACAAGAACCGTGTGTTTCGTTGTTTAGTTCGTGAATAAGAACTAGCATTTATGTATTATACCGTGACGTGTAGTGTGAGCAAACATAAAGGTTACATATTTTAGTAACTCAAGGGTTTCGTGTAAATCAAGAAGAATATTAAGATCCATTGTTTGATTTGTTGATTATCGCATCAAAATCAAGAGGTTAGTAAACTATGTGTTTGGTTATACATTAATCCATGTACATCATATGGATCTTTATGGGATGATCTTTTCCCGCATGGATTTAGAAAAAGTTATTCAAAAGATAAAGATTTATCAAACATGTAACTAGGATTATAATGGTATCAGAGCGGTCTCATGATTTTAGAGGCCTAAAGCGATAATATGAAATAAGACATTTTCGACAATTATTCTTTGTTGTTAATTTAGATAATTTAAGGGGCTTGTCAATAACTAGCTATATCAAAATTTGTGATGATGCTTTTATGTTAGACCATTATTTTAGCTAAGTTTTTTCAATTCGGATATCCGAATATATGGATAACATTTTCATAAATCCAAATATCTTTGATTTTTGGAATACTTTTATATGAGTTTCTAAATTGACATTTCATAAAAACACAACTTTTAAATAAAATTTGAAAAACTTTCATATCAAAATCCAGCCATTTGTGAAACAGATCGACGTGGAACCATATTTGTGCGCTAGCACGTTGAGCTAAAACCGATACATGATCTGTACATAGCTCTTTGTCGACGGCTGCAACAAGTTTTAAACCCTCTCTGACACCAGCTGTAAATGAATCTTTAGCCTGTTGTGTAATGGCAGGATTTGCAATCGCAACTCCTGTTAATGTTGCCACAACTAGACTCCAACATGTCGGTAGGTTCCCAAATCAATATTTGAGTCATACTTATCAACACCAATGAGATCTAATAAAGAATATCAAAGCAATTAAAGAAATTCCTCTTGACGTGAATTTTGAGACCCGCGAATGAATTGATCTATCTGGTTGATACATCTTTTAATGTATCTCTTTTAAGGTCTTTGTTAATACAAATAAGCCGTAAAAATGTTTATTTATATTTTACGATCTTCTAATGTTTTGTCGATAACAAACGTAAAATCATATTAACGAAACAAATAAAATACGTAAATGGTTTGAACTAATAGTTTCTAACATATTCACAAAAAACACTAAAACAAGTATACGTGATTTTATGATTTAGATATATATGTACAACAACTAGTGTTTACATATTGAGTTAGCATATACTTAAACTAAGTATACTAAAATGGGTAAAAACAAGTATATACTAAATAGATAAAAACTAGCAAATGGTTTTGACCCATAACCCATGGTTTTATATATACCACTTGACCAAGTTCAATGTATCCTTAAGGTACATTGTATCTAGAAAGAAAACCATGGATCAACCCATAACCCATGACCCATGACCCATAACCAAAAATACCCATGGGCAAAGAGGAGCGTTCCGCGGATCCCTAGCTTTGTGCTAGCCGGATCCCAAGTGGAAGGGATCCGTGGGATCCGGGGAACAGTAGGATTTTTCCTCTATAAATAGTGAGCCATTTCTTCATTATTTCTCATCCCTTTCAAGCCTCTTTCTAACACACTTTCTCCCCTGAGTTAGATCTCACTAACCTTAGATCCAAGAGATCTATGTTTGTAGTTTTTTTTTTTTTTTGTGATGTTTTAGGTTCCTCTTAAAGGCAAGATCACCACCTTTGAAGTCGAGCAAGCTCAAGTCCATGAGTTGCCATGCTTCCTCATCATCAAGGCTACTGAAGTCCTCTTGTTGATGATCTTTTTCTTTCTTCAAAGAAGTGTAGTGTTGAAGACATTAGTGAAAGATGTCTCAAGTGTCAAGACGAAGATATTAGTGAAGGGTATCTATCGTCTATAGGATAAGCACTTATGGTAGGTGCTTAGAAGTCAAGACAAAGAAGCATTAGTGAAAGGTGCTTAGAAGTCAAGACAAGGAAACACTAGTGAAAGGTGCTTAGAAGTGAAGACACAAGACATTAGTGAAAGGTGTCTTGTAGATCTAGTCAAAGGCATTAGTGAAAGGTGCCTTAGATGTACATTCGATATGGTGTGTTTCGATGTACAAGATAGACTAGTATAGGATCCAAGGATATTGATATCCTTGATGATGTTGTAAAGGAGTAGATCTCCTTTGGGATTAGTCTTTGGTGTAGTGTGGTAGTAGTTCCTCCATTGCAATGGAACTAGATGCTTAGCCTAGTACCTAACAAAGGGTAGGCGACGTTGTGAAGGTGTAGTTCACCTTGGAGTGAAAGAACTAGGTACTTAGCCTAGTACCTTATAAAGGGTAGGCGACGTTGTGTAGGAGTGGTTCACCTTGGTGTGAAAGAACCCGGTGGTTAGCCTAGTACCGGAAAAAGAGTAGGCGACGTTGTGAAGGCTTCTCCGCCATAAGTAGATTGGTGTAGTGATTACGAACTCTCGAGTAGGTGACTCGGGGAGTGGAGTAGGGCAAGGAAGGTGTCCTTGTAGCCGAACCACTATAAATACTCGTGTTGTGGTTTTGTGCTTATTACTCTTATATTTTCATTACTTAACTTTATATGCTTGTTTATCAACATCCAACACACACATCCAAATAGATGAACATAAGTCAATCTAAATAGTTTAAAAGGAAGTTTTAATTGGTAAAACTATTCAACCCCCCCTTCTAGTTTTCCACAGTCTTGTTTCATCTATATGTATAGCAAACCTAAAATACACTTCGTCATCGTTTGTTTTGGTCATTATCTTGTATTTGAAGAATACTTAACGATGTTTTGTAACATATTCTTAGCAAGGGTCCAACAAGAGTGCTTGATTGAAAAACGTAATTTCAAAGTAAGACATAAAAAGCCTATGGAAAGCTTCCACTACATAAAAAAAAACACACTTTTGTAGGAAATGAAAAGCTATTTCGGGTTTTCTCCAGAAAGATAAGAAACGAGAGAGTAGTATTTGTTTCATTCTTCAAGTTGTTGAACCCAATGTCTTTTGACTTAGAAAGGGATGATAAACCTTTTTGATGGGCTTGAGTGGTATGTCAAAACTAATGACCTTAAAAATAACGCTATTGATCCTACCAAAGAACCAACTGCTAGAGCAAGCATTAGTAGTTTGATTCTCCACTTGTAGTATGAGATATCATACCAATATGTGCGGCCTTTGACGAAAGCGTTAATAAAAACATGAAGTTGTAGGTAACATAACAAATTTGAGCTAAGTGAGACAAAATAAGAGTTCGGACAACGTGCTACTAGAAAATTAGGATCAACGGTTTGAGCCATAACCCAATATTTTTTTATTTTAAATGTTAGTTTTTGTATTCGCGGGGAGAAGTTACATATTTAAGGTTGAGAATAAGGACTGAATGGAGCACGAAACTAGGACTGAATGGAGCATAACCGTGAATAAATAGAATAATAGATTTGTTGAAAATAAGCATGATTAATGGTACAATGAGGGACGAAGTTCTAGTCCATAATTATTTTGTACTTTTTGTTGCTTACGAAAAAAGAAGATAGGCAACCATGACACCCATAAGCAAGAGTCTAGTGCAAGTGGATTTATTGATACTATCATTTTCCACATCACCAAATAGATCTAAAAAATAGTCAGACTTGATGACATGAGTGATTTGGAGATGGCTTTTCCATTCAGATACCGGCCGACAATCACAACTTACGTTTCTAACATCCATACAGTATCAGGTAGTTACAATTTCAGCTTTAACTAGAAGTACACATATAAAAATCGTTGTTGCAAAGTATGCACCTAAAAATGTTATTGCATCTTTGATTGAGTTAAACGCCATTGAGACTCATATGTTGATGTAGGAGATTGTGAATGAAAAGAAACTTAAGCTTTGAATGTGGGGAGATGAAATAAAGAAAGACGTATCGCTCGTGTTAGGAGGTTTTGCACTTTTAGGATTGAATATGAAGATTTTGCTTTTGTGTATGGGTGAGCATGAGGCGGTTTGGAATGGTCTTTGGCTAACACCAAAAACCACGAACCAATGTTCGGGTTTTAGTTTTTAAAACCAAAAACCCGTTTGGCTTTTTGCAGTTCGGCTTTTGATTTTTTTCATTTGAAGGGCCATCTTTTCTACCAGTTTGAAATTACTTTCGAAAATTGTTCCCTCGTGATCTTAGAGAGAGTTATTCAAAAGATAAAGATTTGTCAAATAGGTAAATACGATTATAATGGTATTAGAGATGTCTCATATTTTTTAGGCCTAGAGCGAAAATATGAAATGAGACATTTTCGACAATATTTTTTTTGTTAATTAAGATAAGACTAAAATACATGGTTGATCCCTAAACTTGGCAAAACTCTTCGCGATGGGACAAAACTCGGCGTTATCATCGCTAGAGGTCCAAACCTTGGCCTTTTATACTCGTTACAGGTCCTTTGACAAAGTCAATGTCTGATTTTTGTTTTGTAGTCGAGGGTATTTTAGTCCATACACATTTATACTTTGATAACACATTTATATTTTAGCCCTTCATCTTTCATCCTCGTCATCATCTCCCCAAATCATCATCTCCCCAACATCATCCTGGTCATCATCTCCCCAACATAATCATCATCTCCCCAGTAACAATTAATGTGTTTCATATGCTCTTCCTTAACACCAACTACTGTATTATCTTTAAATAGCAACTACCCCTAAAACAAATTTCCCAGGTTCGAGCCTATCAGCCCCCTAATTGCTTTTTATTTTTATTGAGTTTTTCTTTTAACAAACTAATACTTGAAAAAAATAAGAATATTTTCATAAAAACTTAACTTTAAAAAGATTCACAAGAAGCTGTAAAACAACTTAAGCTACAGGAGATATGAACTAGGCATAAGGGTCTGTTTGGGACAGGCACAAACCAAGGGATCTAAAACCTTTAACAAGCTTAAAAAAAAGCTAAAACCTATGAAAACTAATCTACAACATATAATAAGCACCTAAGGGAACCTAATAAGCAATTGTAAAATAAAAGTAAACAAACTAATAAGCACTAAAGGGGGTCCTAAAGCTGCTGCATAACTAGACTAAAACAGCCCACTAGGGCATGTTTGCGCTTAAAAATAAGCATACTAGAAAACTCTAAAGGGCTTAAAAAGCTAAAACAAATTAAGCTAATACTACTAAATACTTGTACAATCCAATTAGACTCCTAATCCTAACTCTAAATGTCCTAAAATTGAGCTAAAAAATGACTGTAAGGGACTGCTGTGGAAACCAATTTTTTTTGACATTATGAAAACTTGAAACCGCTAATCTGATCTATAACCATTTAAACAAATGAGCAAGACAAATTTTAGGACAATACTAGACTCTAATTTAGACACTAAAACCAAGCTTTCAACCAGCTTATTATATAAAGTTGCAAACTGACCCTAACCAAAAAGCTTAGCAAACTGATGTTAATAATTAAACTAAGATTGTTCTCAAAGTGAAACAAGCTACTGAAATGACTCATAAATTATTTATAAATCTGATTTGACAACTAATTAAGCAATAATAATTTACCAAAAGCTTTTTTCTTAGACTAAAAAAAACTGTGCCAGACACTCCTTTGGGCATAAAATGTGAAACTGTTTTCAACTTGAGACTTTGGAACTTTAAGAACTAATTGTAATCTCATTCAAGCAACTTAACTAAGCATGAAAATAACTTATGACATTGCAAACAACATGGAACATGAATGAAGATTTCAACAAATTTGAAAACCAAAGTAAACTGAATTTTTTCATTAACTAAAGAAAATTACAATAATGTGAATTCAAACTGAAATTAAACTTAAGGACAATACAATAAATTAACAATGCAGAAAAAATAAAGGAAGGACTAGAACAAAGAAATTCTAGACAAATTTTACAATTTCACTAAACTCCTATTTATACTAGAACTACAATCTGCTTGGGTCTCTTGTCTTCTTGTTGCTGTGTTTCTTGAGTGAGAGTGAATTGAGAATTGAGCTTTTGCTTCTGTCCAAATGTATCTCAACCATCAAATTGACTTGGTGCCCAATCCTTGCATCACAGCCGTTGATTCAATTCCTTTTGCACTTTGGATTGCGAAAGTGGCAATGAAGTAGAGGGAAGCATGTGACATGTTTTGGATGCTTCTGTGAGAGGGACATGAAGTGAGAGAGGAGGGGGAATTTGTTTTGGGGAGATGATGATTTGGGGAGATGATGACCAGGATGATGTAGGGGAGATGATGATTTGGGGAGATGATGACGAGGATGAAAGATGAAGGGCTAAAATATAAATGTGTTATCAAAGTATAAATGTGTATGGACTAAAATACCCTCGACTACAAAACAAAAATCAGACATTGACTTTGTCAAAGGACCTGTAACGAGTATAAAAGGTCAAGGTTTGGACATCTAGCGATGATAACGCCGAGTTTTGTCCCATCGCGAAGAGTTTTGCCAAGTTTAGGGACCAACCGTGTATTTTAGTCTTAAGATAATTTAAGGGAATTGTTAATAACTAGTTATATCACAAATTTAGATATCCGAAATTTTAGTTGATGGTTTTATGTTAGATCCATTATTTTAGCTAAGTTTTTTCAATTCGGGTATTCAATATTTCGGATAACATTTATATATCCAAATATCTTTAATTTTTGAAAAAATTTATATGAGTTCCTAGATTGATATTCAATAAAACCCAGCTTTTTAATAATGTTTTAGTCAAATTTTTGGATATCCGAATACTGATATATTTTGAACACCTAAAACTTAAATCACGAAATCTTAGAAAGTAAGTTGAATATTTTGTGAAAAAATAACAAGATTACATAACATGTATAGAAAGATGGTATATGCGAACATATATGAAATAAAGAAAACAAACTTTACAAATTTATTATACCTTTAGCTAAATTTGTGTTACAAATATTTAATAGTTTTATAAATATTAGTATCGGGCGCTTCAACTTTTTCGGTTTAGGTTTTCATACGATCCAAAACCGCACCATCAGTTTTAGAATTATTTCAGTTTTTTTTTTAATTATTATTATTTTTTTTGGTTTTATGGTTTTTGGTTCAGTTTTTCGGTTTTGTTGCTCTGCCCTACTTAACTTTTTGTTAATGTATGTTTGGTACCTTAGTAAACAACTTTTTTTTGAATATAATAAAATGAGAGTTAAAACAACTTATATTAGCTCTCTTAACTTTTTGTGAATGTATGTTTGGTACCTTAGTAAACAACTTTGTGTGAATATAATAAAATGAGAGTTAAAACAACTTATATAAGCTCTCTTAACTTTTTGTGAATGTATGTTTGATACTTTAGTAAACAACTTTTTGTGAACATAATAAAACTAGAGTTAAAACAACTTGTATAGGATTTTTTTAACCTTTTGTGAATGTATGTTTGGTACCTTAGTAAACAACGTTTTTGAGAATATAATAAAACGAGAGTTAAAACAACTTATACAAGCTCTTTTAACTTTTTGTAAACGTATGTTTGGTACCTTAGTAAACAACTTTTTGTGAATATATGTTAATACACTTTTTTACTATAGTTAACAACTTTTTGTAAATATAATAAAACAAGTGTAGTTATGATCCGCGCTTTGCCGGACTTTTATTATTCGTTTATATACATTAAAATGTTACAATTATGAGTATTCAACTCATCGTCTCCTTTATCTTCTTATTTAGAGTAAATGCAATGCATCGTTTTACAAAAGACTTGCTAAAAAAGTCTTAATCTATTTTGTCTAACTCAGTCTTTTAGGTCCATATGTGTTTAAAACAATGAAATGAGTGATGTAGATTAAACTTGTTAAGTATCTTGACTGTTACTTGATTATTTATGTATAAGTAATGTTTGAAAGCCGTTTTTTAATCGGCCGAGTTCAGAGTGATCAAATGGTTGGAACAGTCGAGAGACAAAGCATTTCAAACCGTGCAATTTTAATTTGTGCAAATTCATGAAGTAAAAGACATGGTTAAACCTTATGCAACTCCGATTAAAACTCACTTAAAATGGACCAAGTATCATTGCTATCACTCATGAGTCATAAGTGAAAAGAAGAACCAATTTATCCCATATATCGTACATATAAACAGTTCATGATCATGCCAAAAGAAAATTATAAGAAAGTTAAAAATTGGACCTTGAACATCTTGAAGCTCAAACTCAAAATTAAGAAGCTCTTGCATAAGATCCTCTATCCCACTCGGTTTGGATTCTTTTTTTACCGCTTGCTTGGCCAGTTGGTGTGAGTGTGATTATGTCGGGTCGGGTTGGCCAATGGATCTTGCACTTCAAATGGTGGTCAAGAAATGAATAAATGTTTGTTTTAAAAGTAAAAAGTTGTAGGGTGTTTTTCTTATGTTTTTACATTTTGATGATTTGATAAATTAATTTTATTGATTGATCTCGCGACTATCAAGTGAGAGATAAATGGCGTAAAACTATGACCGTGATAAAGAGACATGTGGACACAATGTAATCCAAAAAGTGAAAAACTTCATTTTCTGTTGCATGTCCTTCACCATTGAACTACCATCCGTGAAAAATGACATGTTAGTTTAGATTAGCTTATTGCATGAAAAATGACGTGTGGATTAGCTTATTTGCACACTATACTAGGTTGTCCAAATTTGAAAAAATAAAGAGCTCAATCTTCCATTCATTTTCATGTTTGTAAGCGAGTTTATGATTTTTTTTTTCATCTTCAAATAAATAAATAAGCCGATTAAATTAATTAATCCAAACAACCTATTAATGAATGGAACTTTATTCACTTTTGTTAATCTATCTATCTATCTAATATAATAAACAAGAGTTTTGTACCACCCTTTAAAACACATAATGCAATTAATATTCTGATGTGTCGAGACTCTGATTCGTCAATAAAAAAGGAATGTACAACACCTACTTAACACAAACCTTTTAATGCACAATTACACCTATCATTGTCTCTGCATTTAATACAGGTAATTCAATTTAGTCAATTTTAACCTATTAAATCAATTTAGTCAATTTCAAAACTAATTCCGAAAATAAACCCTAAACTTATTATTATTTAAAAGAAATTATGCACAAAAATTCTTCCACACTCTCCATTAAATTTAATTTTCCTCCACACGCTCCATTAAATGATAATACCAATTTGAATAATCTTCCAAAAACACCTCGCATAATATCACTGATTCAAAAGACCTATACACAAAAATTCTTCTATACTCATTATAAACATTCTCTATCACATTCTTCTGTGATACTCATCAGAATATTCTATATATCAAACTTTGCTCCATTTTCTTTCATCCCCAATCTTTTGAAAATGTTATCAATGAAACTCTTGCAAGCGGTTGGATTTACTACTCAATTACATCTTTGTTTTTGTTCATTTTCGTTTCAATGTTTGTATTTGTGTTTCAAGCCGGTCCGTTTTGGTGCTTTTAATTTGTGAAATTTAACTTTTGGTGTTATTTATTCATTCGAATGCTACTTGACTGCTTGCAAGGTTCTCTTATGTTGTTTGTGATGGTCCTTTGATTATGTTTAGTTTGTATGTAATCAAACTAATTGTCCTTGGATTTAATTTATAAATATAAATATGGGATTATTTTTTTTCCACATAAATCGAGCCAAGTGGAATTCATGTGTTATGTAGATGTGGATTTACATTTGTGATTTCTTTTTTTAAATCTATTTTTATACTGGATTACATTAAAAAGTATTCTTATAATTTTTTTTAATAATTAGGGGAAATCACATTCATAAGATGTTGAGTCAAGCAATTTTTTTTTTTTTTTTTTTTTTGGAATACCTCAAAATAAGTAACAGATTTAAAAATGTTATGTTGTACATAATTTTGCATACTTTCTTTAACCTAGTAAAAGTTTTCAGGGAGATGGTTGATGAGTGTGTAAATACTCATCATTTTTGTACAATATAAACTGCAAAATCATCTGAAAACACTCAGAAACACATTAAAATGATCAAAATATCACAAATCAGTGTTTTATGAGTTTTAAATGCAAAAATATCAAAATCAGATGAAAAACATATCAAATTTGCAAAAATTGCAGTTTTAGTCCCCCAAGTTTCAAAAATTGTCAAAAACAGTCCCTGAGCACAAAATTTCAAAAGTAAAGTCACCAAAGGTCCTTTTAAAATCATAACTTGTCAAATTTAGTCCTTTGGTGAAAAATGTCAAAAGTTTGAGAAAATTACAAAAAAGGTCCTCCAAGTTTGAAAATTGGCAGAATTAGTCCCTGGAAAATGTGAAAATGGCAAAATTGGTCCTTGCACTTTTGATGATTGTCACTTTTAGTCCTTGGATTAACTTTTCTGAATTGGCAGCAATGGTCCCTTGATTTTCAGATTTTACACATATGGCCCCTAAAGTTATTAATCCTTTTTAAACCTTTGGACCCTTTCATAGGCCTTGGACCCCTGTCACTTTACCATTTTGAACCCCCCATATTAACCCTCTGGTCAATCTCTGGTCAAACCAACAGCCCGCGCCTTTTCCTCCTTTCTTCTTCACATAGCCCTGCAATCCCAGACAAGCCACCCCCCTCCTCACCTATCCATCTTCTTTGTCTCCCCCCACCTCCACCTCACTCCAAACTACATTAAATGCACCTTTAGCCTTTTACGCAACCTCAACTGCTCAACAACCATTTTCCCGCCAAAAACACTCAATGGCCAAGATCAAGTTTAAGACATCCAAGGGTTGAGATTTGTGGTGGGATTATCTCAGAAAGGTGAGAGAAAGCAAGTGGAGTATAAAAGAAAGAAGAAAGAAGCAGTTTGAGTAGTTAGTTAGTTTATATAATTTTCCCAATGTCGTTTTTTAAAGTTTATGTTTTAATTTAGAGCAAATGTTGAAATTTTAGCTTTATTGTATCAGAACTAAGTTGAGACTTCATTGTAATGTGTTTTTGCAAATCAATTCAACTCTTTATATAAATTGCAAGTTTCCAGTTGACTGTTGAAAGTTTCAGTTTCTTAGTCTTATATACAAGCTTTTGTTAAGCTTATTTTTAAGCTCAAACGGGTGTATGTTAGTGTATTACAACCTTTGATAAGCTTTCATTTAAGTATTTAGCAAATTTGGACTTTGGTCAAATAAGGTCAAACTTGGGCAAGTTTGGAATGGAAGTGGAAATGGGATGATGCAGTTGTGGAATTGAGTTAGTTCAGAAGATATTGGGGTGATTTTGGATAGGTTAGTGGTTCATGGTCCATGGTTTCAAGCTAGCAGCTTTGGACTTGTGTAAGTGATTTTCAAGTTTTATTTGCATAATCAGTATTTGTAGTTTAAACTAGTTAAAATCTGTTCCAATAGTTTTATTTAAGTTACATTAGTGTAGTTTGATCATTAATTCAAGATTGCTCAGTTGTTTTATCATTTTAATTGCATATCAGTGTGCTAAAGGTGTGTTTGGTACAACTGTTTAAACTGTCCCAAGGGTTTATTCTCTGATCAAGTCTTGTTGGTTCATGCTAGTTGAGTTATATTTGACTCATGTCTGTTCTAGTTTGGGTCTGCAACACCAAGAAAGTCAAACATCAAGAGTAATCCATCTCTACTGTCACTGTTGTAGTTTTGGGTTTAGCAAATCATTGATTTGTGTTTAAAAGTGTTAAATATTGCTTGCAACAATCTCATTTCAATCATTAACATCAATATCAGTCTAGAAATCAAGTTCAAAGTTCATGAAAGTCAAACTTTCAGTTTTACTTCAAAAGTCAAAAGTGGCAAAAACCTGTTTTTGAGCCAACTACTAGGAATTTTCTTGAGCTCATGCTTTGGACTTATCAAGTGAAATTTGGCATTTTAGAAACCTCTCCTGGTGCCATTACTTATCTGCATTTTTTTGGATTTTAGTGATTTTTCTACAAGCTTCAAACAAGCTTGTGAATGTGAGCCTAGTTCCCCTGCTCACTGAACTCAGTTGATACTGAGATTTCCTCAGATGTTGTGCAACTTGCACAGGGCTCAAAAGAGCTTTCCATGGTCTGCAATTTGGCACAATTGTAGCTGGCCAGGTTGTTTATAGGACTGCATTAGTAGTTTTTGAGTTTGCTTGTTGG
Organism: Chrysanthemum seticuspe; assembly: GCA_019973895.1. Classification (NCBI taxonomy): domain Eukaryota; kingdom Viridiplantae; phylum Streptophyta; class Magnoliopsida; order Asterales; family Asteraceae; genus Chrysanthemum; species Chrysanthemum seticuspe. Next base: position 32,746,027 of record BPTQ01000001.1, read on the forward strand.
ATAAGCTAGTGCATAAGCCCCAACAGTAGGGGGTCTTCACTGGTTTGCTTATTTAGGCAGTTGGCTTGTATCATTGATTTGAGCTTATAACTTGTTAGGAGTAGTTAGAATCAGTTGCAATTAGTTCATTTTAGGATAAGTTAGCTTTGTTCACTGTTTGGTTAGCTAATTAGCTTATTTGCTCTTATTTAGTAGCTTATTTTGTCAACTGTTACACTATAACTTTTATATTTCACACATAAGCTACTAGTTTCTTATTTTTCATAGATTCTTATTATCATTTTAGAATTTCCCTGAGATTTTCACAATTTTTGGTCATCATTAGCTATTTTTCTCATTTTAAATTAGTTTTTAATCATTTTTAATTAGCTTTTAATACAAAAAATTAAGAAAAGGTTCAAAAAAATAATTTTTCAATTTTCTTAAGTTTAGATAAATATAAAAAGCATAAAAAAGATTTTTCCTTATTTTTCTCCTTTTATTTGGTATTTTTCATAATTTAAATTAGATTAAAATAGAATTAAATTTGTAGAAAATAGAAAAATAATCAGAAAAATACAAAAATAGTTTTGAAAATTCTAGTTTGATATTTTAGACTTTTTCATTTCATAATTTTATTTTTCTAGCTTTATTTCTTATTTTCTTGTATTTTAGGTTATTATTTAATAGTTAAAAATAGTTTTTAATTAATAATAATTAGAATAATAGTTTTAAAATTAATTTTCTTTTTCCAAAAAGTTTATTTTATCATTAGGATTGTAAAAATGTATTTCTCATATTTTTAGGACTTTTATATCTTAGATTTCACTTTTTATTTTGTACGTTTACGTATTTTTAATTTAAACGTAAGTTTTTAGTTTTCAGTTTTAAACGTTCATCACCTTAAATATAGTGATAGCGTTTATTTAATATTTTTAATCTTTTTAATTTCCTTTAATTTGCATTTAAGCCGTTTTTATTTGTTGGCTTTTTCCGTAGTTATAATAATTCCAAATCTCCTTTTCCGTTCAAATCTCGCGATCACTATTCGTTTGATAATCCATTGCATAGCTCGCTGGGACATAACGACCCGGGGAGACCCTATACTCCTCAGATCTTCATTGCATCTGTGCTTAAGCTGTTTTAAGTTTCTTGCTTGCGTGAGAAAACTTGACGGTTTTGCGCAGATCAATGGTTGTTGTACATATAGACACTGAGTTCGTTTATGAAATAGCTTGCAAACTGATAAAGGTTAATAGCCATACATACATACATATTCTGTGATCATTCTTAATTTCTTACTCCACGTATACGTAGCTTTCTCACCTTTTACTTGTATGTGTAGGTTTAGTTATAAGTAAAACAAATTTGTTTCCTTCCCTGATAAATAGTATATTTTTCGCCTTCAATTTTTGTAATTGTTTGGTTGAATTTATGTGGCAGTATGTATTAAAGGAGTTTAAGGTCAAGTTTGTCGTGCCCTGCAATGATCCTTCAATGTATGCTACTTTACGGGTTGAATGAGATTACATGTATTTATAAGCTTCTTTTCTTCAGTTCTTTTATGTTTCGATATTCTAAGAACCTTGAAATAACATTTTTGCATCGTATCAGTGTTTTGGATAAAAAAACTGGGAAATCAGTTAGAGTAGTCGCAGAGGCAGTGAAGGCAATGTCACAATAAGACATTGAGACTTTTGAGGAAGCACCGGAAATTACCATTGATGGTCACTGTTTAAAGTCGATTGGCCTAAAGGTAAAGCAGTGGTGTAATATTTAACAGCACATTATCCAGATGTTGGTTTACTTAATAGCATTACGTATTTTATTTTTTCGCAAGAAGCCTGCATCAAAGAGGAGCTAGGCTCTCCTTTACTCAATGTAGCTTGATTCTAAGCCGTTCGGTAAGATCTTTCGAATGCATATCAGCATTTTTATGTTGGTTCTTGAACTTGCCATAGGTTATGCATAATCAGTTTAGATACCTAACCATACCTAAGACTTTAATATTTAAATAATATAGCTAAGGAGATTCTTAGGGGTCATCGTATCCACGTAAGTACTCTAGAACGCATTCCTGGTATAGGAATTAATTATTGACAAATGATCTATTAAATATAGATAATGGGGATGGCTATGTCTTACGCTGCATTTACTTAATAATGGTCGATTCAGGTTCTTTTTTGACTGAGACGGGTCAGAGGGGCAGTGTTTCTATAATGCATAAACCTTTTAATTGAGTTTATTTTAATAACGGATCATCAAAACAACACAAAGATTCATTTTTGCAACAAAAAGAAGTTATTCATGGTAAAGCTGATATAATTTCATTTCTTGAGTTGTGTCATATGTTTTGCTACACCTAGGCCTTACATGTTTGTGGGTCAAAACAGTTTTAAATCCAGAAATTTTCAATACTTATAAGTTGTAAAACCTCAGTATAATTTCAAACTGGTTATATTAAGCATCTCATATATACTCTTATTGTAATTTTGGTTCACAAAGCTGTAGCAATCACTTTTTGTTGCGAAATGGGATTTTGGTGGTGTCATTTGACCCTTGCCATATTTATTTGATTTTAACGTAACCTTCCCAATCCGACCTGTGCATTGTCGAGTTAGTGTTTTTCATTAACTTATTAACTCCGTGGTTTCTATTTGACAAATTCGAGTTAGTGTTTTTCAATTGAGTGTTTGATTTCAGAAGTTTATAGTTTCAAAAAGATAATATAAATCTGCTTTATGTAGTTACACACTAGCATGACAGCTTTCTTATGTTTATGTTAGTCTTATGGCAAAAAAAAAGCGTCTTAACAATTTTGGATTTCATTGTCATTTTCTTTAACTTCGTAAAAGCTAAAGCTTTTGAAATTTTAAAGGCAATATATATGACCATCGGGTTTCATTGTACTAACTCTTGCACCTCTGCTTATTGTTTCAAATAGGCGTGAAAATGGATTTTATGAATACATATTTGTGTTATGCGTACATATCAGTTGTCTTTAAAGGTGACCTTCATTTACTAATTGCAATCATTCTTTATATAACATGTTTTCACACATGTACAACTATACGATGTTTTCAAAAGTTCATTTTAAAGGCGAACTTCATTTCAAATGTTGGTTTGTATCTGGCACGTATGTAAAATTCAAGTCTTTGATCAATGTTCAACAAGTATGTATAGCTATCTAAATGACATGTTTTATACTATTAGAAAGTTAGAAGCACAAATAAAGTAACAAACAACAGGTATTAAATAGTTTCTTGTGTTTTACAAAAGCATTCGAACAACGTTGTATATCTATCAGTTGGATAAGACGCTACATGCACATTTAGTATTTTAATAGTTATAGACCAATTTTTTTATTGTATCGTTTACATATTACTTATTATTCCCTTTATAAAATAACTGAACCTATTTGCGATTGTTAATTATTTATGAATGTGACTCCTTAATGTTTTACAACTATATAAATGACATGTCTTATACAATTTTTTAAAATTCACATATGCAGTTGTCGAGTTAGGATAAAATAAGAAGAAAAATTAAAATGATAAGGTGAGAAGAAAACACAACCACACATTTTAGATGCATCTACAAAAATGGTTGCATCTCCTCTTAAAAATCTCTCTCCTATTTAAAATGTGTGACTAAAAATCATTCTTATTCTTCTCATTTTAGTTTTTTCTTCTCACCAGATCCATTCCCGTACAGTTGTCAACAATTTCCTTTTAGTTTGACCTTTTTTTTAGGTGTTCACGGAATCAACATAGACTACTCACATATATGTGACGTTGACAACATACCTTTGATCTCCAAAAAATTTAGTGTTTAGTTGGATAAGGTGATTCATGGATGTTCATTTTCTTAATAGTTACAAACCAAATTGTTTTTCATGAAGAAGGTGATTCATTGAAAAAATAATTGAAACTATTTACGTTCGTTGTTATTTGTTGATTTATTTACGAAGGCATTTCCCTAATGAACAATTTCTTTAAAAATCCCCGTGATTCCACGGGTCTTCAAGGTTTTTTTTATCAATATACAAGAGGTGTAACACCCCGACCCGACAAGGGTAAAGATATCACAATACGGTTTCATATCAGAACTTTAAATACTATACAATAGCGGAAGCCTTTACAAAATATTCAAAAAGAAAACATAAATAGCTAAAACTTCAAAATAAATCTAAGATCTCTATGGTAAAGTCTTGCTCTCAGCTCTACTCTCAAACCCAGATCAGCTATCCCATAAGCTCATCTTGAAATGCTAAATACCTGCCGCAGGAAAAGAAAAGTGCGGCTGAGCTTACAAAGCCCAGTGAACGGATATAACGAAACAAAAACTAAACAGAACAAATATACGAATAACGAAATCAAAATAAAATAATGACGAAGGATCTTTTAGAATTCTGCGGAAGCACAAATATACAGAAATCCAAACAACCACATAACAGTTTAGACATCACATAGCACATCAAAGACACAGAAACAAACACATCAGAACAACCAAACACTTAGCATATCAAGAATAACATATTACGTATAAGCCAAACGGAAAGTCTAAAAACTAACAGAAACTGTTCCAGAAAATAAACATGGCATTCATACAAATCAACTAATCAACATTTAAAGCACTTAATTCAATATTATAGCAGCGGAAATAGCAAACAGGTCATGGCAGACAATATAGCAAAACCAGTTCTCATATCCTAACCTTAGCAGATTTTAAACATGGCAGGTCACTTATGCAGACAGATAATTAACCTTCAAAACACTCAATTATACATTAGCACATTCATCTCGTAGATCAACGTATTCACGTAACAATAACAAATCATAATATCAAATATACGAATCAAGTAACAATCTTATCCTATCATGGCAATTAATAATCACTTAAACAAATACGTCAAAAGCACATTCACTAACATATCATATCAGAAATATCTTTCTTCTTCAAAAGGTAACATCAGAAAATATATGGAGTAGCTAGCTCCCAGAATTTTTGTGAAGACGCGTATTGCACACGACATCATTCACCAGATAACATATCGGATAACAGATCAGATCTAGGATGCATCCATACGCCCCTTCCTACATATTCAAAAATATGCTTCACCATCCAGAGACGTGGCAGAACATCACTCTACTGCCCTAGAGTCATATCAGAGGTGCATCACTGATACGGACATGGAACCCCCATGACTAGTTAAATTTTTGGTTATAGTCAACCAACTTAAGTCAAACAGATTTCAGATATAGCACAGATCATAGTCAACACAAGGTCACAGAATCATATCAGACAGTTCATATCATAAGGTTCATATTCAGATAATCAGAAATCATAAGTTCATTATTATAGTGGCATATCATATGTTCATAACCAGAAGTTCATAACCAGAGGTTCATAATCGTAAGTTCATAATTCAATAAAACAGGGTTCAACAATTGTATATAACAAAGTCTTCCTAACATAAGTTCACATCAGATATTGCATAGTTCACGAGAACATAAATTCAGATAAGTAACAGATCAAACATTCAGAAAGGGTTCATAGCAATGGCATTGGGAATCCTAATAAACATAAGAGAACATGATGAAGAAGGAAAACATGAGGGACCTTTACTGAAAAGGTCAGAATATCTGAACGATAACACAAGTGTCTTAAAGTAAGACAGAATATCCGTACCTTAAAGCAAATGAGAAGAAAACAAACGAATGAACGAATATGAAGATGTAACGTCGCGTCTCCTCCAACGAATCTACACGGATTATGATTCATTTAATACTTATTAGTATAACGGATTAATCTCATTAATACTTTTAGAGTTGTCAGATTATTCCCATTTTTAGTGACAGACGGAATTACAATGTTTTAGAGTCTTAATCATTAATTTGTTTAACTTATGGGTTGCAAATGACAAACGGTGAACTTAAGGGTTTAATATGATAAATATCTTAGTTAAGAGCTTATATGATCATCTTTTAAAGTATAGGGTTTACAAATGTCAAAGACGGATTTTAAGACTCTCTTCCAAAATAGTTTACATAATCTTTAACTTACATGAAATAACGAAATTACACACTTAGCTTTTAACCCTTAATCAACTTCCCATTTTTAGTTCTAGGGTTTCCATACCTTCAATATTACTTAATACGCCTTTAATTTACATGTTACCTCTTTTTAATGATTTCCACTTTGACCTAGAACGTACATGAAAACAAACCCAAGTTACCTCAAAACTCATGCATGTCCTTACGTAATTCATTTACACATGTTGACCCATAATTACCCAAAATTACATGTTGCACCTTTAACATCTTTAATTATACGACCTAACCTTCTATTATCATATTTTACACTTTTAGCCCAAAGGTTTTAGAATTTACAAAACATACCCTTTTAAATTAAATACAATTCGAATGGCCCTCTAAATATCCAAAATTACACGTTTAACCCCCACACTTATTTTATACGTTTAGTACATGTATTTTACTATTTCACAAAAATAACCTTTAAGTTTCAATATTTACAAAACCAACCCACAACTTTATGTAAAACCGATTAGGGCAAAAATTCAAAAGCAAGCCCTAAACCTAGGTTACACCAATCATTAGCTCATCATTACTACTTCATTAATTACCTTCCATGATTATAAGGAAACCCTAGTTTATACAAAACCCTAATCGCCCCTTTTAAAAACCTTTCCTTTTTATGTGTTTTCGAACAAGAAAAACCCAAGACAATTCACATAAGCTTCGAATTCACAAACATGTATTTTATACAGGTCTTATAACATGTAATAGCTTCTGGAAAAATAGATTCATGATCTCTAAAAATATTATAAGCTCATTCGTTAATTATATACGCTTTTTAGGGTTTTAGGTTTCAAATAATTTCATACGGCATATAAATCATGCATGGCTAATTTTTATGTGTTATATACGACTTGTAGGACTGAATTCAACATTAGGAACATACCCTTGATGAGCTTGAATCATTGGAACAAAAGAAGCACAAAACCTCTCTTTGTCGAAACCCTAATTCATTCAAAAACTCACCACGACTAAAACAGCAGCTCTGGAACTCAAACACTATTTTTCCCACCTTCTATACCTTGAATCTCGTCCAAGAAAAATGGTCTCAAGCTCTGGAAACTAGAAGTCGATTTGTGAAGGGTTTTTAGGTCGGTTTTAGGGTTATCGGCAATAAAGGATTTATGGGAACCGAATTTTATATATATACTTGAGCTATTATTTTTCTTGTGGGCTTTATAATACATTGGACTTAAAATAAATGGTCTTTTAATAATATAAATTATATTGGGCTTTTATTTAGTTTTATTTCTTTTATAAAGTTAATTAAATATTTTCGGCTAATATGTAAAATACAAAACTAATTTTTATAAAATCATAAACTATAAAAACTACCTTTACAAAGTGTTTAATATTTATTTAGGTCATGTGGGATATTTCTTAAAATTCTCTGAATTTACATATCTTATTTGGTATTCTTTTGAATAAATTTTTCATACTTTTGATTGTAGGGTTATTTTGGTCCTTTTGTGAATTTTAGAAATTCAGGTATTACAATTCTTCCCCTCTAAAAGAAAATTTCGTCCTCGAAATTGGACAAGACGGAACAGAACAGAGAACGAATCGGATTTCAGAATTTCTAGGAATATATCAAACTTTAAATCTTATCTCGAAACAAATGAATTTCTTATCAGAATATTTGAACTCATACTTATTCAGAAAATCAAATAAATAGTCAAATACTTATAATAGATAATTATATACTTATCAAGTAATGGCGGAGAACAGATGAGACGCAGAAAATCAAACGACAAATTCTAACTTATTCAGATATCAAATGATGAGGACATCAGATGCATAGACGGAATAAATTCTATCGGCCTCGATAGTCGCAGAAATATGGGGAGACATATAAGGTTAAGGCGGTCATAGCAATCTATAGGTTTGTACATATCATAACACTTCCGATTTCAAACGTACAAAACTTACACGAAACAGTAATCGACGAAATCTCACAAATAGGTACGGAATTTCAAACGAACATGAGAAACACCAAATAACAGATACAAATCAAAGTCTATACACACATCAATCACAGGCATTTCCCAGACGTCGTATACCTCCAATAAGTTCAGATTATATGATCTCGGTATTATTACGTTGATCAGGCGTCATAATACTTGCATCACATAACAAGTTCTTATTGTCATTATATTCGGTCTCGGGTCATGACAAAACACATAACAAATATCAAAACAAAACATACCACATAACAGATAACACACAGATAGCAAGTAACATACTATAACAAACCAGATACACATGAGTATACCATCATGATGGCCATACTTCATCCAAACGGTAATTAAACAACAACACAAAGAGAATAAATAGCAGACGAAACTTATGAGGACTAACGGAAACTTAGCGAATCTATTAGAAAGAAACAACAGCAGACAGAAATTATACTTTCAAAATTTTGTTTTATTTCCATTAATCAAACAAAATTCGCAGAATCGTCTTACGATGATCTTCCAAAACAAACTTAAAAATCCCAGATTCAAACGTCAAATGAAAAACAAAAGGCCCTAGCTCAAAACTAAACGTCAGAAAATTCTAAATAAGAGGGTAACAAATCAGAAACGAAACTCCTATTCTTGTGTCGGATTGAACCTACTAGTGGCCGTAGACTCCGTTTCCGACTCCACCTCGTACTCTTCCTTGGGTTCCTCTTCTTCCTCCTCCTCTTCGCTTATCCATCCGTTCTTGTTCCCTTCAGGCTGTGGTAGGAAGCGACTAGCAAAGCCACCTTTACGCTTCCTCTCTTCCTCCTCCGGCACACGATCCACAAAGGCATACAGATCGCGACTCTCAGCTCGTCCTACTCCTTCATCCTCAACGAACTTGGGACACCTATCATGATATGTAGTAGTGAACCTTCGTTGTCCACCACCTTAGTTTCATATTCTTCCACCACCTCTCCATCAATGGTCCTCAAGGTCAACTTCTCCTCGATGGTACATGGCCACATATTGGCTGGAACTTTTATCCTCTTATTAGTCCTCTTCACTTTACCATACCTCGTGCAGCCCTTAGCAATGATAACGGCCCACTTCGTCTTCTCCTTATGTTGCCTAGCCGGTCCTCGATTACTCCTATCAGATGAACTAGCGCGACGGGGAATAACCATCTAAAAGAAGTTCCAACTATCAGCAAAACTTAAATACGATAGGGTACGCAGAAAGGAAAATCCTAAATCTACCCACTTCTCACAGGTCATAGCCTAAGCTCTAAGGGTCCTAAAACCTAGAGCTCTGATACCATAAATTGTAACACCCCGACCCGACAAGGGTAAAGATATCACAATACGGTTTCATATCAGAACTTTAAATACTATACAATAGCGGAAGCCTTTACAAAATATTCAAAAAGAAAACATAAATAGCTAAAACTTCAAAATAAATCTAAGATCTCTATGGTAAAGTCTTGCTCTCAGCTCTACTCTCAAACCCAGATCAGCTATCCCATAAGCTCATCTTGAAATGCTAAATACCTGCCGCAGGAAAAGAAAAGTGCGGCTGAGCTTACAAAGCCCAGTGAACGGATATAACGAAACAAAAACTAAACAGAACAAATATACGAATAACGAAATCAAAATAAAATAATGACGAAGGATCTTTTAGAATTCTGCGGAAGCACAAATATACAGAAATCCAAACAACCACATAACAGTTTAGACATCACATAGCACATCAAAGACACAGAAACAAACACATCAGAACAACCAAACACTTAGCATATCAAGAATAACATATTACGTATAAGCCAAACGGAAAGTCTAAAAACTAACAGAAACTGTTCCAGAAAATAAACATGGCATTCATACAAATCAACTAATCAACATTTAAAGCACTTAATTCAATATTATAGCAGCGGAAATAGCAAACAGGTCATGGCAGACAATATAGCAAAACCAGTTCTCATATCCTAACCTTAGCAGATTTTAAACATGGCAGGTCACTTATGCAGACATATAATTAACCTTCAAAACACTCAATTATACATTAGCACATTCATCTCGTAGATCAACGTATTCACGTAACAATAACAAATCATAATATCAAATATACGAATCAGGTAACAATCTTATCCTATCATGGCAATTAATAATCACTTAAACAAATACGTCAAAAGCACATTCACTAACATATCATATCAGAAATATCTTTCTTCTTCAAAAGGTAACATCAGAAAATATATGGAGTAGCTAGCTCCCAGAATTTTTGTGAAGACGCGTATTACACACTACATCATTCACCAGATAACATATCGGATAACAGATCAGATCTAGGATGCATCCATACGCCCCTTCCTACATATTCAAAAATATGCTTCACCATCCAGAGACGTGGCAGAACATCACTCTACTGCCCTAGAGTCATATCAGAGGTGCATCACTGATACGGACATGGAACCCCCATGACTAGTTAAATTTTTGGTTATAGTCAACCAACTTAAGTCAAACAGATTTCAGATATAGCACAGATCATAGTCAACACAAGGTCACAGAATCATATCAGACAGTTCATATCATAAGGTTCATATTCAGATAATCAGAAATCATAAGTTCATTATTATAGTGGCATATCATATGTTCATAACCAGAAGTTCATAACCAGAGGTTCATAATCGTAAGTTCATAATTCAATAAAACAGGGTTCAACAATTGTATATAACAAAGTCTTCCTAACATAAGTTCACATCAGATATTGCATAGTTCACGAGAACATAAATTCAGATAAGTAACAGATCAAACATTCAGAAAGGGTTCATAGCAATGGCATTGGGAATCCTAATAAACATAAGAGAACATGATGAAGAAGGAAAACATGAGGGACCTTTACTGAAAAGGTCAGAATATCTGAACGATAACACAAGTGTCTTAAAGTAAGACAGAATATCCGTACCTTAAAGCAAATGAGAAGAAAACAAACGAATGAACGAATATGAAGATGTAACGTCGCGTCTCCTCCAACGAATCTACACGGATTATGATTCATTTAATACTTATTAGTATAACGGATTAATCTCATTAATACTTTTAGAGTTGTCAGATTATTCCCATTTTTAGTGACAGACGGAATTACAATGTTTTAGAGTCTTAATCATTAATTTGTTTAACTTATGGGTTGCAAATGACAAACGGTGAACTTAAGGGTTTAATATGATAAATATCTTAGTTAAGAGCTTATATGATCATCTTTTAAAGTATAGGGTTTACAAATGTCAAAGACGGATTTTAAGACTCTCTTCCAAAATAGTTTACATAATCTTTAACTTACATGAAATAACGAAATTACACACTTAGCTTTTAACCCTTAATCAACTTCCCATTTTTAGTTCTAGGGTTTCCATACCTTCAATATTACTTAATACGCCTTTAATTTACATGTTACCTCTTTTTAATGATTTCCACTTTGACCTAGAACGTACATGAAAACAAACCCAAGTTACCTCAAAACTCATGCATGTCCTTACGTAATTCATTTACACATGTTGACCCATAATTACCCAAAATTACATGTTGCACCTTTAACATCTTTAATTATACGACCTAACCTTCTATTATCATATTTTACACTTTTAGCCCAAAGGTTTTAGAATTTACAAAACATACCCTTTTAAATTAAATACAATTCGAATGGCCCTCTAAATATCCAAAATTACACGTTTAACCCCCACACTTATTTTATACGTTTAGTACATGTATTTTACTGTTTCACAAAAATAACCTTTAAGTTTCAATATTTACAAAACCAACCCACAACTTTATGTAAAACCGATTAGGGCAAAAATTCAAAAGCAAGCCCTAAACCTAGGTTACACCAATCATTAGCTCATCATTACTACTTCATTAATTACCTTCCATGATTATAAGGAAACCCTAGTTTATACAAAACCCTAATCGCCCCTTTTAAAAACCTTTCCTTTTTATGTGTTTTCGAACAAGAAAAACCCAAGACAATTCACATAAGCTTCGAATTCACAAACATGTATTTTATACAGGTCTTATAACATGTAATAGCTTCTGGAAAAATAGATTCATGATCTCTAAAAATATTATAAGCTCATTCGTTAATTATATACGCTTTTTAGGGTTTTAGGTTTCAAATAATTTCATACGGCATATAAATCATGCATGGCTAATTTTTATGTGTTATATACGACTTGTAGGACTGAATTCAACATTAGGAACATACCCTTGATGAGCTTGAATCGTTGGAACAAAAGAAGCACAAAACCTCTCTTTGTCGAAACCCTAATTCATTCAAAAACTCACCACGACTAAAACAGCAGCTCTGGAACTCAAACACTATTTTTCCCACCTTCTATACCTTGAATCTCGTCCAAGAAAAATGGTCTCAAGCTCTGGAAACTAGAAGTCGATTTGTGAAGGGTTTTTAGGTCGGTTTTAGGGTTATCGGCAATAAAGGATTTATGGGAACCGAATTTTATATATATACTTGAGCTATTATTTTTCTTGTGGGCTTTATAATACATTGGACTTAAAATAAATGGTCTTTTAATAATATAAATTATATTGGGCTTTTATTTAGTTTTATTTCTTTTATAAAGTTAATTAAATATTTTCGGCTAATATGTAAAATACAAAGCTAATTTTTATAAAATCATAAACTAAAAAAACTACCTTTACAAAGTGTTTAATATTTATTTAGGTCATGTGGGATATTTCTTAAAATTCTCTGAATTTACATATCTTATTTGGTATTCTTTTGAATAAATTTTTCATACTTTTGATTGTAGGGTTATTTTGGTCCTTTTGTGAATTTTAGAAATTCAGGTATTACAAGAGGTATCTACAATATACATATGACATCATTTATGTCATATTTTGAATTTACATGTATTATAAATCACAAAATCCTTTTATATACAATTTCAATATTTTTTAAACTTATTATGTGTTCATGGAGGGACATTCGCTCATCACTTCATTATCACTGCATACATTTGCTTGTGAAGATCATCAAATTTTTTGACAACGAGGCATGGACGTGTCACACCCTCGCCGGAGGCGGAAACACGAGGTGTAACGGAAGGGAACATAAGCACAAGATAATAGAACATACCAACATTAATATTTAAAAGAAAGAGTACACCATTACAATACTAGTTTAGCCGTCATCGGCAAATATATTACAAGTTTAGTTCCCAAAATATTGCGTTCTATTACATAATGATTTGTAGTGACAAGTGAAAACTTCATTATGCAAGACCTGGTAGAAAAAGCTTACTAACGATCACCTGAAATGCATGAGAGAAAAACGGGTCAACTATGAAAATAGTTGGTGAGTAAACATGTTTAGTAAAATAAGAAAACTCGTATGAAAGAGTCAAAGGTTTCGGTCAACAAAAATGGTCCACAAAGCAAAGGAATTGTAAATCCACTCAGTTCCAAGTTCCGCCCATACAAAACTTGCAACCTGTGTATTCACAACCCATTGCACAAAAGATAGCGTATGAAGTAGTCAAGTATAAGCGGTCATAATAGTTCACAATATAGTACAACGAATATAATAATTCAGGGATACTCCTGATGAAACCAAATTATGCTGGGTGCCACTACCTAAAGTTATGTTGGGTGCCTCTTCCCAAAGATATACTGGGTGCCTCTTCCCAAAGATATACTGGGTGCCTCTTCCCAAAGATATACTGGGTGCCTCTTCCCAAAGATATACTCCGAACAAAGGAGTCTTTATACTGATGCTCCGAACATTGGAGACTTTATAGTGATGCTCCGAACATGGGAGACTTTATAGTGATGCTCCGAACATGGGAGACTTTATAGTGATGCTCCGAACAAAGGAGACTTTAGGTCAAGGTCATAACATGTACGGTTCAATAAATTCCAACAAGTCATAAATTCGTAATTAAGTTCAAGGATTTGATTCGAGTTCACAAAAGTAAGATTCAATTTAATTCAAGTATGATTCATGCATTCAGCCCCAAAATATAGTAAAACGGTAAAAAGGGGATGTGATTACTCACTTGATGAATAGATGCGATGACAAAAGTGGTTACACCAAAATGTAGCGTGAATCCCGAAACTGACAAGTTAATATGATGAGGTGCAAGGAACAAGGTTTAACTTAAACACTCTAGGTTTTTATTTCAAAACCTTATAAAGAGTGTGATCTAGATTGTTTTAAACACTTGACTTGGAAAAACTTGAGATGATCTCCTTGGATCCTTGTGGCTGCCGTTTTCTTTGGAGAGGAAGACAAGAGAGAATGAAAAACTAGACTAACTTTTATAATTGATGAGAATGAAATGAAGTATATGTATAATAATGTATATGTATAAGAGATATTTGCAAGACAAGATCCACCATTTAGGGGAGTTGATGGATCTTGTCTAGTTCATATATTTATTATGTAAATGAATGTGTAAGAAAAATAAGGTCATATAAACATAATTTGTAACTAGTACATATATATATATGTGCAATTAGAGTAGTGTTGGCAAAAAAAAAAAAAAAATTTTAATGGATCAAAGTAAAATATGTTGAAATCATAAGAATTGTGAAATTATATTTCTTGCAAAATTTGAGTGATATAATAATTATCGTGTAGTTTTTAAGAAAACCGTCGTAATAATATAAATTTAACAATTTATATACAAGATAAATTTAAAACACTGGGTAAACTCAAAATATTATTTTTATAAACTAAATGTAAGTGTAAAAATATGTCGGGATAATTTTTGGAAGTATCGGGTCAAATGTTCAAAATAATAACTCACGCGATAACGTTTATTTAATATAAAATTTACGCGTTTAATGTGAAATGCAAAATCATGAATGAACTAACATGATGCATATTTAATTTAAGAAATGACCGGAATTTGAGAATTGTGACATTCTTCCCATGTCAGCGGAATCACGTCCTCGTGATTCGATTAACGATACTATAGTCCGAACCTCGACAAGAGTTCTAAAAGTTCATGCTCGTACGAACAGTCTAAATGATCATATCAATGCCCATGCGTACAGGTTCCCCATTCAACTAAGTACGTGCCCGTGATTAGATTGGATAGGGTAAACTTGCCCAATATCGAACGTAGCTCTCAAAAGACCTTTAGGTAGTCGATTCTAATTTAATCTCACAACTCATCAAACAAGAACTGTCATGAGATTAAACTAAACCGACTTGAGTAAACTTGTCTCTTAGCTTGATTTTCGCAACTCATCAAACAAGAACTGTCACTAGATCAAGCTAGGAAACAAGTTGTTAGAAAGATAGGATTCAACCTCCTTGAATGAAGTCTTTTGAAAGATTCATTCGATCTTGGATTTGCTTACACAATTCAAATCAAATCAACAAAAAATATATAACAACTAAGGTCGATATCAATAGGTCTCAAATTAATCAATGTCGTGAACGTGGTAAAGATTGGAGGGAAGTTATGCACTCAAAATTATGTCGTACAGAAATAAGGTAGTTGTTCAAAGGAATGTACCCGTTACGCGTTGCGGGCTTCCTCGGTACCCAGATAGAATGCTCGACCACGTGCGGGGGGAACTTCAATGTTCTGATCTTGTGGGCCTTCTATTGCCAATGCCAGGTTTGGACGATTACCTCCTGAGCGTGTGTTTCTTGCAGCCATGATCTTACAGAGGACCAAAACATCGGGTTGAGTAAACGACATTCTAACAAAGTCAGATGAGGTGCAGAACGGTGGTAATGTGTTATAGTGATCGAAACATGACAGGAACAGAGACATGCTATGTCTAACAAGTCAAAAGATGGAAAAGAGAAGATATGAACAAGGTACGGTAATGTAGACGTAAACGTAAAAACATGTTATGCATACCCACCCGACCAATGCAACTTCAGGTGACCAGACTCAAAAGACTCGACTAAACATGATTTAAAACTACCACTCTTATCATTGTATGGTTCTTCATAAATTAGACATAGTTGATCAGGCTATGTATAATTTATGATTAACGATGCAACGATAGGACTAGATGACTCGGATGATGTTCAATGTTTAATAAAATAAAATAAAAATTATTCCGGTTATAGCTGTGATTTTTATTTTTGAAAAATCGGCATTCTCTATAACCTTTGGCTCTGATACCAATCTGTCACACCCTCGCCGGAGGCGGAAACACGAGGTGTAACGGAAGGGAACATAAGCACAAGATAATAGAACATACCAACATTAATATTTAAAAGAAAGAGTACACCATTACAATACTAGTTTAGCCGTCATCGGCAAATATATTACAAGTTTAGTTCCCAAAATATTGCGTTCTATTACATAATGATTTGTAGTGACAAGTGAAAACTTCATTATGCAAGACCTGGTAGAAAAAGCTTACTAACGATCACCTGAAATGCATGAGAGAAAAACGGGTCAACTATGAAAATAGTTGGTGAGTAAACATGTTTAGTAAAATAAGAAAACTCGTATGAAAGAGTCAAAGGTTTCGGTCAACAAAAATGGTCCACAAAGCAAAGGAATTGTAAATCCACTCAGTTCCAAGTTCCGCCCATACAAAACTTGCAACCTGTGTATTCACAACCCATTGCACAAAAGATAGCGTATGAAGTAGTCAAGTATAAGCGGTCATAATAGTTCACAATATAGTACAGCGAATATAATAATTCAGGGATACTCCTGATGAAACCAAATTATGCTGGGTGCCACTACCCAAAGTTATGTTGGGTGCCTCTTCCCAAAGATATACTGGGTGCCTCTTCCCAAAGATATACTCCGAACAAAGGAGTCTTTATAGTGATGCTCCGAACATGGGAGACTTTATAGTGATGCTCCGAACATGGGAGACTTTATAGTGATGCTCCGAACATGGGAGACTTTATAGTGATGCTCCGAACAAAGGAGACTTTAGGTCAAGGTCATAACATGTACGGTTCAATAAATTCCAACAAGTCATAAATTCGTAATTAAGTTCAAGGATTTGATTCGAGTTCACAAAAGTAAGATTCAATTTAATTCAAGTATGATTCATGCATTCAGCCCCAAAATATAGTAAAACGGTAAAAAGGGGATGTGATTACTCACTTGATGAATAGATGCGATGACAAAAGTGGTTACACCGAAATGTAGCGTGAATCCCGAAACTGACAAGTTAATATGATGAGGTGCAAGGAACAAGGTTTAACTTAAACACTCTAGGTTTTTATTTCAAAACCTTATAAAGAGTGTGATCTAGATTGTTTTAAACACTTGACTTGGAAAAACTTGAGATGATCTCCTTGGATCCTTGTGGCTGCCGTTTTCTTTGGAGAGGAAGACAAGAGAGAATGAAAAACTAGACTAACTTTTATAATTGATGAGAATGAAATGAAGTATATGTATAATAATGTATATGTATAAGAGATATTTGCAAGACAAGATCCACCATTTAGGGGAGTTGATGGATCTTGTCTAGTTCATATATTTATTATGTAAATGAATGTGTAAGAAAAATGAGGTCATATAAACATAATTTGTAACTAGTACATATATATATATGTGCAATTAGAGTAGTGTTGGCAAAAAAAAAAAAAAAATTTTAATGGATCAAAGTAAAATATGTTGAAATCATAAGAATTGTGAAATTATATTTCTTGCAAAATTTGAGTGATATAATAATTATCGTGTAGTTTTTAAGAAAACCGTCGTAATAATATAAATTTAACAATTTATATACAAGATAAATTTAAAACACTGGGTAAACTCAAAATATTATTTTTATAAACTAAATATAAGTATAAAAATATGTCGGGATAATTTTTGGAAGTATCGGGTCAAATGTTCAAAATAATAACTCACGCGATAACGTTTATTTAATATAAAATTTACGCGTTTAATGTGAAATGCAAAATCATGAATGAACTAACATGAAGCATATTTAATTTAAGAAATGACCGGAATTTGAGAATTGTGACAGGACGTTTATTATATCAATAGTTACAAACACAATTGTTTATAGGATCGTTGCCTTATTACTTAGTATTGATTTAGAAACATAATCGAACATGTTTCCATTTTTTGTTATTTATTACTTTATCCACAAACTTAACTTCATAATGAATAATTTCTTTAAAAACCCCGTGAATCCACGGGTCTATAAGCTAGTACTCTCTAATAAAATAGAGTTTTTCTACCTCTCTCTTCATCAATTTTTTCCAAATATACTAAAGCCCTCACATTGTGACATGTGTACACAATACTTATGAATAAGAAAATTTGAAAAATCAGCGTGAATAATTGTTTTGATTTTAGAAGCATTTTCGGTCAACCGGATTTGACTGAAAGAACTGTTACATTCCAAATGAGATATGATATAACTTTGGCAAGCATAATGTTTTCCTAACATATCTTGAGTTATTGTTAATTGCATGCTTTGTAACATATATTGTTCGTTTATAATTTGACAACCTTTTTTGCATTCAACTTTTTAGAGCAAATATTTAAGATTTTGAAAGATAATGTTTTCTTTTCAATTTTTTAAGGTATTCGTTTTTCTTAAACCATCAATGAATTCAACCCTCTAACTTAGGAAACTCATATGATAATGTTAAGCAACTTCTAAAGGGAAATTGAATTTTGTAAAATACATATATTAGACAATTGGCTTTCTCAGCAAGATTCATTTACGAAATATATATGAGTAAATGCAGTTTATTTTTGAGTCACGAATAAAATAGGCTTTAGAATTTCAAATGATCACAATACATGATTCGCATTATGATATTGTTCATTGTTTTCCATCATTTAGTTTACATGCTTTTCTCCATAACTAATATACTTTAATAGTTTTTTGCAGGACATGATTTCACATGTGGCACGGAATATGTTATTGCTTATAAATTGATTATGGCTTTGGACTTGAGAACACTATCAATAACGTTTGTAATTTTGGGTTGCTTCAATTTCATAAAAATTTATGTTATTTGCACATTTATATTCGATTACAACCATGTACTTTTAAAGATAGATGTCATAGCTGCTAATTGTTTTTTCTATTCTTTTGCTTTTGTCAATATGTTGTAGATGGATGCTCACCAAAGAATATGATGCCGTTGTTTAAGTTCTCATAGAAGAGACCTTGTGGAGTGAACATGGCGGTTTCAGTAACGTTTGAGCTTTACTGTATGTATCTTTTTAAGTTAGATGGGTGGTACAAAGTCGATATTAAATTCTGAAAGTTGCTTTTAACTTTTCGAGTACAAAGTGTTAAATATATATGTCTGTAGGTGTCAAGTCTTCTCCATCATTGTAGCTTTTTACCGAATATTCATTCGATTTGATTAAATTTTGTATTAACCAGAATGTAAATGAGAAAAGGCTTCATTAAGTGAAGGAAGAATGGAAAGAACTCACGAGACAATGTAAGTGAGAGTGGAGGAAAGTTTATGTATAAAATTGTACTCCTTCCGTCCTAAAATTATTGTCCCATATTGATTTTTTTAGTCTTTCTTCTTCAACTTTGACTATAATTATTTTTGTTTGTGTTATATAGTACTTGATGAAAAATATATGAATATATTAGGTTTTAAATGTATTTTCATTTGGTATAATTTTCATCAAGTATTATATAACACAAATAAATATATTAATGGTCAAAATTGAACAAGAAAGACTGGTCAAAGTCAAAGGGGACAATAAAAATGGGACGGAGGCAGTAATTAACTAATTGAGTATTTAGATTGTATTGCATTTTATAAATAAGGGTATTTTAATCAATTTTATAAGTTTTTAAACAAGAACAAAGTTTGACAATTTCGTTATTGAGAAATAAAGTTAGAAACGATAATTAGCAAATACGATTTCATTAGATTCCTATCAATTGAAATCATTTCTCAACATACAAATGTGACTACATGTCATTTGATTCTCAACAACGGCTTTCCATATTTCTGATAGTTCTTGGGAACGATAATTATAAGTGCCTCCAAATACACGAATAGATATGCAATCACCCATGCATCCTAGCTTGATGCCATGTGTTTTTTAAAACGAAAATGAAAGTTAAATGCCTACTGATAAGGTTAAAGTTAGTTATGTACTAATGTATCATTTACTTAGACTATGTTTGGCGCGGAGATTTTTTGAGTTTTTTAGGGCAATGAGCGGTGAGCAATGAGCTTTTTTATTTTTATAGTTCATTTGGCAAATGAGCGGTGAGCTTTGCTATTTTTTAGGAATGCTCATTTTTCTAATGCTTATTTAAGAAGCTGTGAGCGGTGAGCTGTACAGCTCACAGCTCTCTGCTCACAGCTCACTGCTACTGCCCACTGCTACTTTTACCAAACACACCCTTAGTGAAATGATAGCTATCACGATGAACATAATATTTTTAGGTTTCAAATAAATAGCTCTTTGGGATGCGTACGCATGGGCGGAGACAAAGGGAGGTCACAAAGGTCACGTACCTCTTTAGCGAAAAAAATTATACTGTAAATTTTTTAAAAATATATAGATTTTTTTTTTTGTAATTTGCTCCATTTAAGAACTTATTTATAATTTATTTTTTTTAAATTATTAAAATATAACCATTTGAGCAAAATTTTCTTGCTCCGCCCTTATGCGTATGCACAATTCTTTAAGTTGCCTGCTACATATGACTATATTTCTTTAAACAATGTTTTGAAACAATTTAAAAAAATGTAATCATTATTATTTTATCTTTTTTACTTATAACTAATTAATTTATGCTTTTAATAATGTTCTAACAATAATTTCAATTAAACGTAATATAATAAATTCGATCAATTTTTTTTAATTGTCTTTAGCACTAGATAATTAATTCTACAAAAAAATGGTAAAATATTTTCAGTTGAGTTGGATGCTTTTTTTAACATAAAGATGGAATGACTTTAAAAATTTCTCCACTTTGCATTTGCCAAGTCCGTAATACATGAAATTTGAGACTTTTTCGGATCATACAATATTTCATATTGCGAATAAAGAATATTAGTTTGCTTTTTTGTATATGGTTCCTTAAGTAATTTTTCATCACAATATATTGGGTATGTTTGGTGCTGGTGCTGGTGCTGGTGCTGATACTGTTGCTAAAAAAGGTTATAAAAACAGATTATTTTTATAAGCTATATGAAGTAACATTTTATTTTCAGAGATTACGGATGATTTTTTTTTTTTTTTTTTTTTTTTTTTTTTTTTTTTTTTTTTTTTTAATAATTCCTTATAAGTTATGTCTGACAAAAAAAGATTATTTTTTAAGTAACTTATTTATTGAAAAAATAAGCATAATCTCTCCATAATCTCATGTCCCAAACATAGCCGTTATATTTGAAAATTGGAACGATTAATAATTTAAGGTCCTTAAAAGACATTGTTATTTTTATTAATATTAGTTTGTTAAGACCTTTTTTCTTGCAAGTAACACTGACGTTTGGTGCTCTAACATGATTGGTGCTTCGTTTACATTATATTGTTAATAACTTAAGGTCCTTAAAAGACATTGTGCTTTTTATTAATACTAGGCGAGTACTCGTGCATAGTAACAGGATTTCTAGCGACAAATAATTATACTTGTGATATTGTGGTTAAATGTTTCATGTAATGTTTATACATAAAACGTGAAATAATCAAAATGAAATTGCTAAAGTAAAAAAGAAGTGTATGGTGTTTATATATTAGAGAGTAGTATGACTTTTTTAGAAACAAGTATTCTCACTCACTGATTTGGGTTAAGGCTCATGCGTGTGTTTTGAAACTTTAGAAAGTATTCTCATTGATTTTGAAACCGTGTATTAGCTATTTGTGTTAAGGTCCATGCGTGTGTTTTGAAACAAGGAGACCAAGAACATTAAGTTTGTGCTAACTTGCCATTTATAATAAGAGGTATAATATGGAAAGAACATTACCCAAAAAGTAAGAAATTTTAAGGCTAGGCACAGTAGTGACCCGCAGCGACCCTTATTTTTCCTGCCAATTCAGCTTTCTCTCTCCTATGACTTACATGCAACCTTTTAGGCACAATAAGACGACATACACTATAAAAACATACGCCACAAAAATATATTTTAATTAATTAAAACACATACACAAACAATCATAAGAACTCGGTCGAGTTCTCGACCTTGGTCTCCAAAAAAGCACTCGCCGACCCTCAGCGACCCACAAGGCACAGCAGCGACGACCCTCATCGACCCACAAGGACCTCTTGGTCGACCTTGCTATTGCGGGTAGCCTAAGGGATTAAAGGATGTGATGCATGCTTTATAAATAGTTAAGATTAATTTGTTAAGACTTTTGTAAGTGTGCTCTCTGGGCCTTACTTATTGATGACTGATCTACATTCTCAGTTGATGACATGAATGATTTGAGGATGTTGGGTGGCCAAGATTGCTTGCGCTTGGGCTGTTTCACCGTGGCTTAGGGTATAATGGTTCGGAGAGATCGACGAGCACCTCACACTGCTATGCCAACCGCAACTTTTGAATCAACTTTGGGGTGATTTTTTGAATAGCCGATGCAGCGGGAATGGGATATTGAATGAAACTCAATCAAAGAGACAAGCGATGCTAGTAAAACTGAGGTTTGGTGCTCTAACATGATTGGTGCTTCGTTTGCATCGTGTTTTAAACTTTAACTATTTATTAGATTGTACTTTTGGCAATATATTATTATCATGAAAGATACTCTACTAACTCTACTTGATTCATGGGATTAAGTTCGGGGATTAAGTTTGAGTGGCTAGAAGAAGAAGGGATTATATTACCTCTGCAACACATCACAAAGTTGTAGCATTCGCTAAAAGCGTTAATAGCATGAGTGCTTATTTAAGCCAACGATAAACTAATAAGTCAAAAAGGCAAAACTAAGCAAATTTTTTATTTATTTAAGATCAAGTGAAAATTTGTTATTTGAATGACGCCTCTTTTTTTGGGACAATGAGGATTAGCTGCAATACTCTTGCATAAATTACTTAGAATATGTGTTTGGTTATACATATGTTTGATTTGTACAAATTTTATATTTTCAACTTCATATTATTATGTGCTTATATCTAATGGCTAATTGTGTACATATCATTATTTATCTTTTTTCCCCTTTTAAAATACCCGTGAATTTCACGGGTCTTTTAGCTAGTTGTATATAAGTTTGAATAAGATGATAAAACTTAAAAATTAAATCAAATTACGAAAATGAACCATATACATAGTGATTATACTAAAGTGAACATTTTTCCTTCACTTTACCAAAATAACCATTTTCTGTCACAATCATACCATATACATAAAGCATCTTTTATGAGACTCATTTTCCATTCCCCACAACACTTTTATAAATATGTCATAATCATATCTTTTAAAAACACTTTAAATTGGTTTTCTTCTTGAAATATGCAATCAAAAGTGTTTCACAACTGCCTCAACAAAACAATACCATCAAGGTGACATTAGGCATAGTTTTTGCATAGGTTTGTTTCTATTATCATTCTCCTACTTTTTTAAGAGTAGTTAATCTAAAAACGTTATCTAAACTTAAGATCAATCATTATATGTTTAATGAGTTAGGTTTACACTTTAAAGACACTCGTATCTTTACTTAATGCTGCAACATTCTTTTTTAACAATTATATGACACTTGACCATAAGTTGTTAGCAAAAACTCTCCGATCAATACGGTTTATTTTCTTAAAAGTAATTAACTTTTACAAATTTAATTAGAAAAAAAACTAGGCAAAAACAGTTAAATTCATCATAGTCACTACTATGAAATATATAACAAAAGATAAACGTTATTTCATCTTACAACAAACAAAGTAAGTGGACGTGGCCATCCCCACTAACACACACGAGTCAATTTTACCATACAAATACAACAAAAAACAACCTTATCTTTTTCATCTTTTGAAAAAGTCAAGAAACAACTCTATCTTCTTCACTATTATGCAACACTGTACCTTCCAACCATGAAACTCCTTTCTTCCATTTTACTCCCTTTATTTCGTTTAACTGGTTTTAAAGGGGGGCAAAATGATGACAAACACGAAAATTCCAGACACACGCCCAGGCCATCGCCTAGCTCACCTTCACACCCAGACACACGCCCAGGCCCTCGCCTAGGCCTACTCCTAGCTCACCTTTCCTCACTTTAACTCCTCGCTTTAACTCCACGCCCAGACACACGCCTGGCATAGCAATCTCGCCCAGGCCCTCGCCTCGCCCACGCCCAGAACTACCTCTCGCCTAGGTTCTCGCCTCGTCCACGCTCAGGAATTCCTTATACACGTGTATGGTTTAAAAACTATTATGGTAGGAATCTAACGTATAATATTGAAAAGTTCATTTTAGAAAAATGTATATGAGAGGTTTATATCTGTAAAGTAACAGTAGAAAGAGTTCGTTTAAGAAATTTTCTCTAAAAATTAATTTGCTCTCTTACCTCCTTTTTCATGAAGTTAAGATTTGGCTGTCTATTTCGTAAGTCAGTCTTTGAATCCATATAAGCAACGAGGAGAAAGGGATTTTCTCATATTGGCATTGGCATGTATCTATTTTGTTACCATTTATCCCACATCAAACAAAGAGACAAAATTTAGCTAGTTAATAAACAATCACGTACACAATCCATATGTGTTGTGATTGCTATTATGTTGTTTACCTAACATGATGATCATGTAAATAAACATGTTACATGATTGTCATATAGGATACAACTTGAATAGGATCTTAACTTTTTGTGAATGTAATTAACGACTTTTTGTGAATAAAATTTTGGATTATAGTAAACAACATTTTGTGAATGTAGTTAGACGAGTGTAGTTATGATCTCTTAAATTTTTGTGAATGTAATTAAGCGAGATACGGGCTTTGCCCGAACTTTTACGTGTACAAGCAACTTTTATGTGTACAAGCAACGAGGAGAAAGAGTTTTCTCATATTGAGTTCATTCTCTTTGAGAACTCATTTTTACTCTAATGACTTTTTGACTTGACCATGGCATGTATCCGTTTTGTTATTAGTTATCCCACATTGATCAAAGAAGCAAAATTTAGCTGCTTAATATACACACTACCACATTTACCAGTTTCCCCATCGACATTTTCCCCGGCGACATGTCGCTGGGGATAATTTGCCACCGTGGCACTACTTCTTTGACTAAAAAATGAGTAGGACCCATGTCGTCGCCGGGGATTATCGCTGGGGATACAATACCTGACGAGGCTTCTCCAGCGACGTTTCCTCAGCGACATGTCGCTGGGGAAAGGAATCCCCAGCGACATGTCGCTTGGGAAAGTGTCAAAATGTCGCTGGGGTAGCCGGTCAATGTTGTAGTGACAGTTGTGTACATGGCATGCCTGTGTTATGTGGCAGCAAAAGTGAAGAGAGATTCTTTACTTGCTGGATGGATGAAAATACCGAAGAGGTATTCTAGTTGTTCTGCAGTCTTTGAATGACTCAAAAAAATATTTCGTGATTGTCCAAATTTTCATTAAATTTTAAAATCCAAACTCGAACACTTGATCAAATACACATCTTTGATGAGCTCATGTACTTAAAGATCGCAAAAAAGGACTTATTTTTACACTCTAATGATATTTTGGCTTGACATGGCACATATATCTCTATTGTTACCAGTTATCCCACATCAATCAAAGGCATATGTATTAGGCATATGTATTACTATTGCTATTATGTATTACTATTTGGCTAGCTAATATACAAGCGTGTACATTAGGCATATGTATTACTATTGCTATTATGTTGGTTAGCCTACATGAGAGTAGTGTAATTGAACATGTTCGACTTCTGTCTTGTACGGTTCACCAGCTTATATAGACTCGTAACTTTTTGTGAAAATAATTTTTGATTTTGGTATCACGCTAAACAACTACTTTTGATAGTTGTTTAGCCTACATGAGAGTAATGTAATGGGAAAATTGCATATTTGGGTAACATTTTTTGCACTCTTTTTCAAGTTGGGCAACATTGGGATATTATTCCCTTATTTCTTCAATTATATCAACATGCAATAATGATTTCTTTTAATTTTAACCGAATTACTATTTACAGATTTTGTTGTGCGTGTCATTTTTCTCTTTCCATCTCATCATTTCATGTGTACGCTTTTGTCTATAACATGTATCGGGTAAATTTTTTTCCTTGTAATGTCTTAGACTAATAAATGGAAATTGTTATTTAATATTGTTCACATATTAATGACACCACATAAAGTGAGTATTAAACAAGTGAAATCGTAAACTGGTTTAAGTATATAAGCTACTAAAATTAATGTATATTCGAAGGGTATTCGCGCAGTGCGGCAGCGGGTATCCAGTGACTATTTTTGTGACGAACAAATGTTTTTCATTTTAAAATTTTCTTATTTAGCATGTACCAAATATTTTATGACGTAGTAGATATATGTTTTTTAAAAGTAGAACATCTAAATTATTAATAGGGTAAATATTTAGTACTTTAATTTTTAAAATTTTAACATTAAATTGGTTATAAGTTTAGTGAGTTTTTCTTATATAGTTTAAATGAGACTTAAATTTTCAAATTTTACATTAATTTTCCTTTTAAAGTAATGTTTTTTGTCTTAGAATTTTAAGACATCCTTTTATAAGAAGTTTCAAATTGTTTATAACGAGTATTGCGACCATCCGCCGCGTTGCGGCGGAGCTTTTTTTTTTTTTTTTTTTTTTTTTTTTTTTTTTTTTTTTTTTTTTTATCTGCTAATTTATGTAACGAAAAAAAACGTTAAAAGTACGTAAACTTCAACTTAGATGTCAGGCACAACAATTTAAATAAAAACAGACCTGGGAAAAATTAAAGTTCCAACGATAGATAACCACATAAAACCGAAATTAAAGAGCTTTGTAACACCCCAACCCGCTAAGGGTAGAAGTATTACAAAATGATGTCATATCAAAGCATACATAATGAACATAACAAAGCAGCGGAAGTCTTAAATAAATAACCAAAGGAATATCCAGCCAACACGGCTCAAACGTTACATAAGTTCATCGAAGATCAAAGGAATAATCCAAGACATAAATAAGCATAATCCGAGTCTAAAAATGTCAACATAATAAAGTAGAACTAAGATGACTAAAGCCATAAGTCCGCATATCCGCTCATCACTCAAACCCATAGCTAAGAATCCCAGCTTCTAGCTTAATTACCTGCCGCATGGAAAGAAAACGCGGCTGAGCTTAAAAAGCCCAGTGAAAATATATATATAACAAACGAATAATCGAAAGGTAAGTAACGAAGGTAGCATAATCATAAGGTGCAAAAGAGAATATCATAAGGCATAACAAAGGATAACGAATAGAAATGGAAATGAAAGGTCAGTCCTCAACCACGAGCCCATATCATATCATATCATAACAGTTGTATCCCAAGGGGTGACCTCGGAATACCATATATAGGAGGGGAGACCTCAAGTAACAATGGAGTGATCAACTCCCAGAAATGTGAAGACGCGGATTGCACCCGACATCATTCACCATATAAAGCTCCAATCAGATCAAATCCCTCGAAACATATCATATCTAGGATGCATCCATACGCCCCCCAGTGGCCAAATCATATACATATCATATCATATCATAACATATCATAATAGGGGACGGTGTGTATCATCACTCGTACACACTGGAGTCATGCCATTGGTGCATCAATGACACGGTCAGGTTACCTTCCTGACTAGGAAACATATTTGGCTCGGGTATCAGACTGAAGGGTCAAAGCATATTCATATCATAAGGGTTCATATCAAAGCTCATATCAAAGTTTCATATCAAAGTTTCATATCAAAGATTCATATAAGTTTCATATCAACGGGAGCATAGCAAAGTCATAGGGAAGCCCTAATCATGAGGCTTAGAGTAAAGCGTAACAGTTCAAGCTAATATCGAAAGATGTATAAGAATCACGAGAAACCTTAAGAGGTAAGGTCAGAATATCTGTACCTTATTCGGAGCAAATCACAATGAAAGTAAAATCAAGAAAGAGATCAATCCCGTCGCCCGGAGCCTATATGAATTAAATAACGTTCTATAAGAATCCGATCACTCGTTTAAGACTGTCACACCCCCAAATTACCTGTTTTGCAGCGGAATGGAATTCCTGGGGATTGACTGTCATAGCACCATAATCACAGTTATATTGAACGACCTAAAGTGTCGTTTGAAAAGAACATCGTTTGATTTAATAAAACAATCAGAGTTTACAAAGTAGGTCCCAAATGAAAATCAACTTATGCGGAAATAAGTTTGTTACAATTCAAACGATGTTTTAAAGTACGTAAAACCCAAGTGAGACGCGTCGTCACCACGACTCCATGATGTGTCCAAATGCATGACATGAAGTGAATGCCTTAGATACCTGAGATAAAACATGCTAAAAGTGTCAACACAAAGGTTGAGTGAGTTCATAGAGTTTGGTTTGAAATGTAAAGCCTTTCAAAATCGTTTATGCAGCAAAGGCATTGAAAATCCACTCAGTTCCAAGTTCCGCCCATACAAAACTTGCAACCTGTGTGTTCACAACCCATTGCCAGAATGTGTATAGTTTATGTTCCAAACATATGATGTCAAATGAATTTACAATAGTACCTAACTCGACGTAGAACGATAGCACTTAGTCCATAAAACTAGACCTAATGTATCAGTAGTCAACTGATTTAGAACGTTATACGACGAAGAACCAAGCACATAATCCATAGCACCTAACTCAATTTATCAGTAGTCAACTGATTTAGAACATTATACGACGTAGAACTATAGCACATAATCAATAGCACTTAACTCGACGTAGAACAATAGCACATAATCAATAGCACTTAAATCAAATTATCAGTAGTCAACTGATTTAGAACGTTATACGACGTAGTACCGTAGCACGCAAACAAGAACAATTTATATAGTATAACCTTTGATTTATAAACAATGGTAATCATGATAGAGTTTAGCTTCAAAATCTAAAGTACTCGTGAAAAATAATTGAGCATGTATCTCCCCCAAAACAGTTATGAAAACAAGTAAAAGCAGGGGCTACGAAACTCACTTGGTAAACTGACGAGATGACAAGAGTGAGTACACTGAGGTATAATGTGATGCGTTATCCGGGACCTAGTACCAATGATATGATATGATATGTAATGAGTTGCAGTGTAATGTTATGCATGCATTTCGTATGTTATTTATACCATTTACGGTTTTGGAAATATTACTCGTCGCCGAAAAATACTCGTTTGACGTCTTGACCCTTCAAAAATGACTTTACATGTTTTTACGTCAAAATGTCATCCTACAATGGTTTTATAATGATTTTTGGTGAAATTACCACTTTTCGTCGCAAAACAACGTCGTCGGAAAAATCATGAAATTAACAAAAATGGCTCCGGAAAAGTAGTCGTAAAACGGTGTACGTCGATCGTTAGAGAACGAACTCGACGGTTTTGGAAAGTTTGTATCGATATCTAAAAGTTTCAGTTCAGAAGTTTTCGTCCAAAAGGTCTCGATCATAAAGATATTAAAGGCTAAAGTTGGTGATTTTTGCTAATTGTGTGCAGAAAATAAGTTTCGGCCAATGTTTGATCATCCGTAAATAATGTACTATGACTCCGCTTGACAAACGGCTTTTTGTTTTGGAAAATATGGCCGATGAACTTGATTTTACTAGAAGACATTTCGTTTCAAAAAGTTTCACATCATAGTTAAAAACTGCCGCAAACATAGCCCTTACAGCTAATGAAATACTTGAATCGTAGAAATAATATAATTTTTCAGAAAATAATAGTTACGGCAACTTTATAAAAACGTGCATATATTTGTCGTTTCAAATCCGTTTTCTACGTAAAATATGTCCTTAGCTTCGTATCGAAGTAAACTAATATATTTTTGAGAAGTCGAAATAATTTATGAAGCTTAAGGCTAGTTTTTGACCCGAACAAGTAAAAACATCAAAGCTGAATTTTCTGAAAATAATACGTTTCGTCGTCAAACTTTAAAAATTCACCACGGATTCGTTATAACTCCGTTTTTATCCGTTCAAAAGGCCACGGATTCGTTTTAAAGTATATTTTCTAAATATCAAGGCCAAAATGTCGTACCAACAGTAGGTTTTTCCAGAAATTCGAAACAAGGACAGAACCTTTTTAATACGTATTGAAAATAGTTTTTCTCGGACAACACCTATTCTAATCCCTTCAAATCAACTCCAAAGCTAATCTAATCCTACCATACACCTTCTTAGGGTGTCATGGGTTCCTAATCACCATCAAGACCAAAGATTACCATGGAAATAATTATAGGATGACCATAAATATATATATAACCCAATAAATCATGAAAAATGGTATAAATCACATAACATGCATACTACCTCCAAAAATGAAAAGATGAATATGAAATGAAAAAGGAAACATGAAAATGGAAGAAACAAGCTTACTAGTGATATGATGAGGTTTAATGGACAAAAGGGTTTTCCTAATCACTTGAGGTTTATATTACAAAACCTTGCATCAAATGATACTAGTGTTAACATAAATGACTTGTAAACTTGGAATGATCCTTCCTCTTTTGGGTCCCTTGGCTGCCGAATATGTAGAGAAATGAGAAAGCAAATGGGTTTTTGATCCTTTGGTTTACAATGAAAGAAAATGAAATGAAAGAGTTTTGTATAATAATAGTATATCTATGATATTTTGCAAATATCCTACATGACTCATCCTCTATGTCGACATTCATGATAAAGAAAAAAAATGAGTTTTGTTTTGAGTAGCATTTACAAGTATAAGTGTAATATTTAGTAAGTTATTTGAAGTTAAATGATAAGTTGTAGTCCCTTTTGAATATTTAGGGTAGCGTTGGATAAAAATAAATTTTCCACGGGTCAATATAAAATATATTGAGGTCATAAAAATTATAAAAATGCATTTCTTGCAAAATTTGAGTGATATAATAATAATCGTGTCGAATTTAAGAAAACCGTCGTAATTATATAAATACAACAATTTAGTTACAAAATAAATTTAAAACACTGGGTAAACTCATAATATTATTTTTATAACTTAATATGAGTATAAAAATATATCAGGATGATTTTTGGAAGTAATGGATTAAATATTCAAAATAATAACTCACGCGATAACGTTTATTTAATATAAAAATTACGCGTTAAATGTGAAGTGAAATGTCGTGAATGAACTAATGAGATGCAAATGATGTCAATGAAATGTAGACTAAACTTAGTCCATATGAAATGTTCGTGATGATATGATCATGAATTCGCCGCTAAACCTTTAAGGTTACGCGAATTTGGAACACGTAAATCAAGTTTACGATAAATGTTGAAATAGTGAGGTATAAATGGTGTCGAGAAATGACCTGAAAGTACGGGTTGTCACATTCGCCCAACCAAAAAGGAATTCAGTCCCTGAATTCAGTTCGTGTTAGTCTATCGGGTTTAGGGTTTGATGTGGCAAACTTTCCCATTCTCGAGCAAAACCCTCAAAAGACTTTTTGGTAACCGATTTTTACTTAATCTCACAACTCATCAAACAAGAACTGTCATGAGATTAGGTTAAATCGGTTTAGGTAACAACTTGTTTCTAGCTCGATCTTTGCAACTCATCAAACAAGAACTGTCACGCGGATCAAACTGGAAACAAGTGGTTTGAAGAAAATCTTTTGAAAATTTGGCTCGATTACGGAATTGTTTACACATATAAGCCTACTACTCCCTTCATTGCATGATTCTTCCTGAATTAGACATAGGTGATCAGGCTATGTATAATTTAGGAGTAACTATGCAATGCTTGGACTAATCGACTCATATGTTGTTTGGTGTTGAGTCAACTGATGTTAAAATTGTGATAGGGAATGACAAGGAATTCTCCACGTTAGAGTATGGGGAAAAGATAATGGGATGGGCATTTAAGGGCATCCATGTGACAATCGATATGAAATGAAAGTAAATAACTCGAAAATGTACGTAAAAACCGCATGTAAAGTGAACATGTACTTATGATGAAATGATGAGATGCTATGGTAATGTAGTTATAGTCTAGGGTCAATGATGCAACCTAGTTCTCTATAACTGAAGCTCTGATGCCAATCTGTCACACCCCCAAATTACCTGTTTTGCAGCGGAATGGAATTCCTGGGGATTGACTGTCATAGCACCATAATCACAGTTATATTGAACGACCTAAAGTGTCGTTTGAAAAGAACATCGTTTGATTTAATAAAACAATCAGAGTTTACAAAGTAGGTCCCAAATGAAAATCAACTTATGCGGAAATAAGTTTGTTACAATTCAAACGATGTTTTAAAGTACGTAAAACCCAAGTGAGACGCGTCGTCACCACGACTCCATGATGTGTCCAAATGCATGACATGAAGTGAATGCCTTAGATACCTGAGATAAAACATGCTAAAAGTGTCAACACAAAGGTTGAGTGAGTTCATAGAGTTTGGTTTGAAATGTAAAGCCTTTCAAAATCGTTTATGCAGCAAAGGCATTGAAAATCCACTCAGTTCCAAGTTCCGCCCATACAAAACTTGCAACCTGTGTGTTCACAACCCATTGCCAGAATGTGTATAGTTTATGTTCCAAACATATGATGTCAAATGAATTTACAATAGTACCTAACTCGACGTAGAACGATAGCACTTAGTCCATAAAACTAGACCTAATGTATCAGTAGTCAACTGATTTAGAACGTTATACGACGAAGAACCAAGCACATAATCCATAGCACCTAACTCAATTTATCAGTAGTCAACTGATTTAGAACATTATACGACGTAGAACTATAGCACATAATCAATAGCACTTAACTCGACGTAGAACAATAGCACATAATCAATAGCACTTAAATCAAATTATCAGTAGTCAACTGATTTAGAACGTTATACGACGTAGTACCGTAGCACGCAAACAAGAACAATTTATATAGTATAACCTTTGATTTATAAACAATGGTAATCATGATAGAGTTTAGCTTCAAAATCTAAAGTACTCGTGAAAAATAATTGAGCATGTATCTCCCCCAAAACAGTTATGAAAACAAGTAAAAGCAGGGGCTACGAAACTCACTTGGTAAACTGACGAGATGACAAGAGTGAGTACACTGAGGTATAATGTGATGCGTTATCCGGGACCTAGTACCAATGATATGATATGATATGTAATGAGTTGCAGTGTAATGTTATGCATGCATTTCGTATGTTATTTATACCATTTACGGTTTTGGAAATATTACTCGTCGCCGAAAAATACTCGTTTGACGTCTTGACCCTTCAAAAATGACTTTACATGTTTTTACGTCAAAATGTCATCCTACAATGGTTTTATAATGATTTTTGGTGAAATTACCACTTTTCGTCGCAAAACAACGTCGTCGGAAAAATCATGAAATTAACAAAAATGGCTCCGGAAAAGTAGTCGTAAAACGGTGTACGTCGATCGTTAGAGAACGAACTCGACGGTTTTGGAAAGTTTGTATCGATATCTAAAAGTTTCAGTTCAGAAGTTTTCGTCCAAAAGGTCTCGATCATAAAGATATTAAAGGCTAAAGTTGGTGATTTTTGCTAATTGTGTGCAGAAAATAAGTTTCGGCCAATGTTTGATCATCCGTAAATAATGTACTATGACTCCGCTTGACAAACGGCTTTTTGTTTTGGAAAATATGGCCGATGAACTTGATTTTACTAGAAGACATTTCGTTTCAAAAAGTTTCACATCATAGTTAAAAACTGCCGCAAACATAGCCCTTACAGCTAATGAAATACTTGAATCGTAGAAATAATATAATTTTTCAGAAAATAATAGTTACGGCAACTTTATAAAAACGTGCATATATTTGTCGTTTCAAATCCGTTTTCTACGTAAAATATGTCCTTAGCTTCGTATCGAAGTAAACTAATATATTTTTGAGAAGTCGAAATAATTTATGAAGCTTAAGGCTAGTTTTTGACCCGAACAAGTAAAAACATCAAAGCTGAATTTTCTGAAAATAATACGTTTCGTCGTCAAACTTTAAAAATTCACCACGGATTCGTTATAACTCCGTTTTTATCCGTTCAAAAGGCCACGGATTCGTTTTAAAGTATATTTTCTAAATATCAAGGCCAAAATGTCGTACCAACAGTAGGTTTTTCCAGAAATTCGAAACAAGGACAGAACCTTTTTAATACGTATTGAAAATAGTTTTTCTCGGACAACACCTATTCTAATCCCTTCAAATCAACTCCAAAGCTAATCTAATCCTACCATACACCTTCTTAGGGTGTCATGGGTTCCTAATCACCATCAAGACCAAAGATTACCATGGAAATAATTATAGGATGACCATAAATATATATATAACCCAATAAATCATGAAAAATGGTATAAATCACATAACATGCATACTACCTCCAAAAATGAAAAGATGAATATGAAATGAAAAAGGAAACATGAAAATGGAAGAAACAAGCTTACTAGTGATATGATGAGGTTTAATGGACAAAAGGGTTTTCCTAATCACTTGAGGTTTATATTACAAAACCTTGCATCAAATGATACTAGTGTTAACATAAATGACTTGTAAACTTGGAATGATCCTTCCTCTTTTGGGTCCCTTGGCTGCCGAATATGTAGAGAAATGAGAAAGCAAATGGGTTTTTGATCCTTTGGTTTACAATGAAAGAAAATGAAATGAAAGAGTTTTGTATAATAATAGTATATCTATGATATTTTGCAAATATCCTACATGACTCATCCTCTATGTCGACATTCATGATAAAGAAAAAAAATGAGTTTTGTTTTGAGTAGCATTTACAAGTATAAGTGTAATATTTAGTAAGTTATTTGAAGTTAAATGATAAGTTGTAGTCCCTTTTGAATATTTAGGGTAGCGTTGGATAAAAATAAATTTTCCACGGGTCAATATAAAATATATTGAGGTCATAAAAATTATAAAAATGCATTTCTTGCAAAATTTGAGTGATATAATAATAATCGTGTCGAATTTAAGAAAACCGTCGTAATTATATAAATACAACAATTTAGTTACAAAATAAATTTAAAACACTGGGTAAACTCATAATATTATTTTTATAACTTAATATGAGTATAAAAATATATCAGGATGATTTTTGGAAGTAATGGATTAAATATTCAAAATAATAACTCACGCGATAACGTTTATTTAATATAAAAATTACGCGTTAAATGTGAAGTGAAATGTCGTGAATGAACTAATGAGATGCAAATGATGTCAATGAAATGTAGACTAAACTTAGTCCATATGAAATGTTCGTGATGATATGATCATGAATTCGCCGCTAAACCTTTAAGGTTACGCGAATTTGGAACACGTAAATCAAGTTTACGATAAATGTTGAAATAGTGAGGTATAAATGGTGTCGAGAAATGACCTGAAAGTACGGGTTGTCACAAAGACGGCTTTCCATTTTTAGTAATCTTTCCATTTTAAGTACTTTCTATTTTAGGTAACTTTCTATTTTAGACAGCTTTCCATATTTAGTAACTTTCCATAATTAGCAGGTTTCCATATTTAGTAAGTTTAGTTACTTATATAAAGTTAAATAATGAAAATGAGTGTTATTATGATTTAAGTATCATTTATGACAAGTTATAAAAGTTTAGGGTTTAAATTGTCAATAATGCAAAGTATAGGGTTAAAAATATAAGAGTAAAGTCCAAAATACATCCCTGTGGTTTGCCCCGTGGTGTTGTTTTCATCCCTAAACTTTTTTTTGGCACAAAATCATCCCTCCGTTAGTAAAGTTGGCACAAAATCATCCATCCGTTAGTAAAGTTGGCACAAATACATCCCTCCGTTAGCAAATTCAGTTAATAAGGACTAACGGTGCAAATTTTTCTCCGTTATCTGCCACGTGTCATCGGGTCGGATCAATGAACGGGTCGGGTTGCCACGTGGACCAATGAGGTGGTGTCACGTGGCATTGGTAAAATAAATCACCAATTTGTCACCCCCCGGATTCGAACCCTGGTCATTTGGGTGGGAAGCAAAGCTTTGCCCAACTGAGCTAGGCATAACTTCAAGTATATATCCTTAAATTTAATACATAACCCTTACTAAAAGTTAAAAGCCCAATTCAATAATAACAAAAGGTTTAATTGAGGTTTTGGCCTATCAATTTATGAGGTTATATGGACTGTCAAAAAATTAATAAATACACCGTCGGACTCTTTTTTTCGTGCTCTTTCCAATGGTATGCTCGGGGAATTTTTTCGACTTAGTTTGAACCTCGAAAAATGCGAAAATCATCGTTTTTTCTTTGTTTTTGCATTTTTCGAGGTCCAAACTAAGTCAAAAAAATTCCCCGAGCATACCGTCGGACTCGTTTCTTCGTGCTCTTTCCAATGGTATGCTCGGGGAATTTTTTCGACTTAGTTTGAACCTCGAAAAATGCAAAAATCACTATTTTTTCTTTGTCTTTGCATTTTTTGAGGTCCAAACCAAGTCTAAAAAATTCCCCGAGCATACCGTCGGACTCGTTTCTTCGTGCTCTTTCCAATGGTATGCTCGGAGAATTTTTTCGATTTCAAACAAACCTCGAAAAATGCAAAAACCAAGAAAAAACGATGATTTTCGCATTTTTCGAGGTTCGTTTGAAATCGAAAAAATTCCCCGAGCATACCATTGGAAAGAGCACGAAAAAACGAGTCCGAAGGTATTTTCTTCAATTTTTGAACCGGCCCAGAACCCCTTTAAAATGACAGGTCAAATTTCTATTTGACCTTTTTTATTTATAAAAGACCAACTAAGATGGGTTAAATAGAACCAAATGGACTAATATACATGAAGGTATGCCCATCTCAGATGGGTATCACCTTTGTCTCCCACTCAACCCTCCAAGGTTCGATCCCAGCGGAGGAAAAGTTAGGATTTATTTTCTAACGCCACGTGGCACCACCTCATTGGTCCACGTGGCAACCCGACCCGACCCGTTTACCGACCCGACCCGACCCGACCCATTTACCGACCCGACCCCCGTTGACACGTGGCACCACTCATGTGGTGACACGTGTCGTTGACCAAGCGTTGACCACAGGGACGAATTTGTAAATAAATTTAAGGACATTGGTTGCAATTTGTTCCTTGCCACAAGGACGATTTATGTAAATATAACGGAGATATATTTGCACCGTTAGTCCTTATTAACTGAATTTGCTAACGGAGGGATGTATTTGTGCCAACTTTACTAACGGAGGGATGATTTTGTGCCAAAAAAAAGTTTAGGGATGAAAACAACACCACGGGGCAAACCACAGGGATGTATTTTGGACTTTACTCAAAATATAAATATAGCAAGTTTACTCATTTTACTCATTAAATCCATCAAGTTTCATAATTTACAAATAACCCCCTTAATTTTATTAAATCGACATATGATAACGCTACACGCGTCGTTCGGGGTCAAGGAAACTTCCTTTTCTTCGAGCAAGTTTTATAACACCCTAGGCAGTGAACCTAATCGTTGTAGTGTAGTAATTAGGGTAAGCCACGGGTATTGATATCGTTCTCTAGGGGAATGGGAATGCTAGTGAGAAGTTACTACGCTAAGGTTGAGGTTGAGGAAGATTATTTTTTATCTTTTTATGTTTTTTAGAAAATGAAAAGGTACGAATCTCGGGTATTGGATTTGGGGGGTTGGTATTGCTACCGATTACTCTACTATTATCTAATTATCTAAGCTAAGGTTGTGATAGTCTATGTCTAATTGATGTGTACTCGTATGATAGTTTAAAGATGTGTTTACTTAGGTTTTACTACTCATTAATTATCTCCTATTGATGGTTGATTTGTCACGTCCTTATTCCTAGTTGCGTTGTGATTCTAAGGCTATAGGGCGTGCTTGTTTCCCTAACTCTTTGAAACTACCAAAGGGTCTTGTTTACAAATCCTCTAGTGATTTATAGACGCCTACTCTACGGTTGTCCTTGAATACTTTATCCTACAATTACCTAGATAATTATATTCTAAAGTTCACAAAGAAATTTCAAGCATTAAGTACACAACGAATAATCTAGCGCACTCTAGATCATTAGTCAACTAAGATAAGTATCAACCAATCAATATTCAATAATTAAGTTTCATATTCCCTAAGCAAACACACAAATAAATTAGCCGGACATGGAGAACATGCAAGCATACACACAAATAATCAAAGACATAATTAAATTAATGAAGTAAATACTTATCTTGATGTATAATAGGGTTTAGAACCCTAAAATACTGCACAAGAAAGCCTTGGTTCGGTTTTAGGTTTTTACTCCAAAAGACTACCCATAAAAACTGAAAAATTCGGATTCTATATATAAGATTACATCTGCGACGGCGTCACCTTATGTTTCGTGACGCCGTCGTGTCGCCGTCATTAGGGTTTCGTCTTGGCCACGTAAACCTTGCGACGGCGTCACCTTATGACTGTGACGCCGTCCCCTTCAGCTCTGACGCCGTCTTGGCTGCATCTAGGCCGTCTGAGTAACGACGGCCTACTCCTTTAGAACCTGACGTCGTCCATTGAAAACATGCAATTTCGCTTCTGACCCGTCGCAAAATTCCTTCCCGACGGCGTCGCAGATATGCAGTGACGCCGTCGCCTTATGTTTCAGCAGCTTTGAGTGTCTCGATTCTGACTTTGGCCATTTTCTTCGTATATTCGCGCCTTTTCGTCCAAATAAGCATCATTCCAGCATTTTGCCTTCAAGAGACCTAAAAAGTGAAAAGGAACGATATTAAGCAATAACGGATACAGAAGTGATCGAATAAGGGCTTAAATGACCCCTTAAAAAGGTACCTTTTAAAACCTTATCAAATATCCCTACACTTGGTATTTGCTTGTCCTCAAGCAAATGTGCTTTTAGCCAATTAATTTATAAGTTAGGGGTCATGAAGCATCCATTCAAAACGGTCCACAACACATATAAGCCCCGCAAAAGTCATAACAAGCACGGAAATTACATACTAGCACCTCACATGGGGTGTTTGGATACTCACATCTCTCTCGGGTGTATATATGAAATATAACAAATCGGAAATGGAAGATAAACACTCATTAACCGGTCCTAGTACATAGATTACCATAGGCTTGAGAATAGATCAAACCTCCGTCGCTTTGGCGTAAGCACCTAGGAAAGACTATCAAAGAGGTCTTTTAAAGGGTTGTAATGTTAGGCTTACGGTAGGGAAATGAAGGGTTTGGTGGGATAGGCTATTTAGTGGTGGATAGTCAAAAATCTCTATGTTGCAAGTATACGAAGAATGGCGTTGCTAAGCCAAGACTCGACACTCTAAAACTCTAGGCAACGAAAATAAACAAACATAATTTAAAAGATAGATGTAGGATGGTAGCCCGTATGGTTTTTTTTTTTTTTTTTTTTTTTTTTTTTTTTTTTTTTTTTTTTGCATGCACTTTTACTCTACCATCCTCTACGGTACATCAAAATGATAGGGATTTATAGACACATCCCTACACTTGAGTTTTTATTACTCTAACACTAATTTGACCCGAATTGAAAAGATCAAAACACTTGGAGTACATTATTATGCAAACAAAGGGAATTTGAGTTTAACGTTCTCTTCCCTATATTTCATAAACTTTAACTTTTCCCATGAATCCCAATCATCCCAAAACTGTATACAAAGGATATGACTCGACTTAGCAACTCATGCAAGCAACCAGATAATTGAACTAAGGGTTTTGGGTGATAACATAAATTTGCACTAAAAGTGAGTGCAATAAAGGTAGGCTAAGGCGATTTGGGTGTATATTTGGGGGTGGGGTGTAAACAATGCTCTTCATTGATATTCCGGAAAAACCGAAACATCACGAGAACCGCGAAAAGGATAGGCTCTGAGGGGTTAACTAGGGGTATCGTGTACTAAAGATGAGTACAACGCAAAGGGTGTGGGGGAATTACTCAACCGATATGGAAGAAGTAATTATATTACAGGTATTAAACAAGGGTTTATCCTAATGCCTCTTATCATTTAGTTATTCCTAACTACACAAGTGTAGTCTCACTAGCGATCTCGGAATGCATCACAAAACAAGTTCTAGAATCTAATATACTACCGGTTCACACTCTAAGCATTAAAGATGAATGCTTTAATTCCTACTAATCTAAGGGCGATCCTCACATTTTGGGTGGAATTTAGGTGGTAAGGTTTTTTTGTGCTAGTCATGCAACTTCCTATCCATGAGACGCTTTTGTTAAGACTAATGGCCCACTCTTATAGTCATGAAAAAAATTTTAAATTTGGCTAAAATTACCCTAACCTACATTTTCTCATGGTTTATTACACAAATACATTTGGACAAAGCAAACAGTCAAGGATAAGCATAGTTTCAAAGTTCCCGTTTTATTTTCCCTCCCTACACTTAAACTGAACATTGTCCCCAATGTTCCCCGAAAGTATCAAAGTTATGATAATAGAAGGTAATTAAAAACGAAAGAAACTAATACTCCCCTGATTAGCTCGGTAGGATCCGTAAAAAGTGGTGGTTAAATCTTTTCCAAGAAGAGTTTTTGCGTGAAAGGCTCCTTCCAAACTTGTGTAACTTTTTCTTGACAAACTAAACCTGCACACTAGAAGAAAACAAACGAAACCTTCGCGTAAAATCGGCGGTAATAATATACATAAGACTCGATTTAAACTAGGATATAATGCTTGTGGAATGGATGTTTACAGAATTTGTTTTGAAAGTTAAGATCTGGAAAATTCCAAAATTTTACAAGTAGCTCAGAAAACGAGAAAAAGTACGCTGATGTTTTTATTCCTTCCTGACGCCGTCAGGTTGCAATCCTGATGCCGTCAGGTTATCCTGACAAAAACTGGTCTGCGATTTTCTGGAAAAAATTCTGGAAAATTTGCATCTTTAGAATCTGGAAAAACTTCTGCAAAAACATCCATTATGACTCGATACAAGCATTTGACTCGAACAAACAAACATATATATCTTTTAGTTAATTGTTATTCTCATGTTCACGTTTCTTATGAAAACGTGTGTAATCCTCCCTACACTTATCCTTTATGTAAAATACCTTTATATGTAATTAAGACGAGGTTAAAAACAAAATAAAGCATTTTTACAAATTCAAACATGAGGACAAACAATTAATAAAAGATATATGACACTAACAAGCAAACAATTAAGCATGGGTTGCCTCCCACAAAGCGCTTTTCTTTATTTAAGAGTCTTGTAGCTAGACTCGTAGTCCTACTCCTACGTTGCCTCGTGCACGCTCGCGTGCTCATACTTAAGCCACTCCAACTCTCTTTCATTCTTTTTATAATCATCTCCTAATTCAAGGCATTTTTTGTAATACCGTTTTGTTTTCTCATATGGGTACCTAAGCCCACTTTGCTTATCTCTTTCACTAAGCAATGAAATAGGGGTCATTCTATTACAAGCCTTAATGTCCCTATGTTTAAATCTGGGATGAGCGCGTGGCATTTGATAGACAAAATCTTCGACTTCATCAGAGAAAGTGATTAGACCGTCAATCATTCGTTCATTCAACCTAGTCAAATTCTTGAAAGGTTTCCCAAAAATTACTTGAGTGAGGTCCTTGTCGATAAATTCTCCCAGGTTTTCTAAGACCATGAATTCTACCAGGTAGGCAAAACTTCCAACGAACACGTGCAAATGAGTGACTGCTTTAACAACATTGTTCCCATGATAGGTTAACTCATTGACCTTGATTTTATTGTATAGATCCTTTGAGATTAAGTTTAAAGGCAAGAATGAATTCAAATAAGCATCGAACCCTTCTAGTCCTATTTTGCATGGGAATTGCATGTTAAATGGGCCATCTTTCTCAATCCTACATCTAGGGTCAAAGTATTGGGAGGGATCTTCCTTAATTTCAAAGCTATCCTTATTGATGACCTCTCCGCCATCAAGTTCTTCATCATGATCAGATTCCTCATCAGAATCTGAGTAATAGAAAGGACTTTGTTGTCGCCAATTCACCTCGTTATGCCCTGGGTGGTTATCAAAATGGTGAGTGGGTGAAGGGTTTTGTGGGATTGTGTTCTCAACCTCGGGATTGGGAATGGGTAGGGTGAAGAATCTTCGGTGGAAGATACGGATCATGGTGAGTAATGTTTTTTTACGAACGAAGGTCACGAAGAAGGGGGATAGACTAAGAGAAAGCTAAAAATGAGAAAAAATTTACTTGATAGGAATCAAGCAAAGAAACCTAAACGAGGTGGACTACTAACTAGCTATTCTATTCCCCGGCAACGGCGCCAAAAACTTGATAACGCTACACGCGTCGTTCGGGGTCAAGGAAACTTCCTTTTCTTCGAGCAAGTTTTATAACACCCTAGGCAGTGAACCTAATCGTTGTAGTGTAGTAATTAGGGTAAGCCACGGGTATTGATATCGTTCTCTAGGGGAATAGGAATGCTAGTGAGAAGTTACTACGCTAAGGTTGAGGTTGAGGAAGATTATTTTTTATCTTTTTATGTTTTTTAGAAAATGAAAAGGTACGAATCTCGGGTATTGGATTTGGGGGGTTGGTATTGCTACCGATTACTCTACTATTATCTAATTATCTAAGCTAAGGTTGTGATAGTCTATGTCTAATTGATGTGTACTCGTATGATAGTTTAAAGATGTGTTTACTTAGGTTTTACTGCTCCTTAATTATCTCCTATTGATGGTTGATTTGTCACGTCCTTATTCCTAGTTGCGTTGTGATTCTAAGGCTATAGGGCGTGCTTGTTTCCCTAACTCTTTGAAATTACCAAAGGGTCTTGTTTACAAATCCTCTAGTGATTTATAGACGCCTACTCTACGGTTGTCCTTGAATACTTTATCCTACAATTACCTAGATAATTATATTCTAAAGTTCACAAAGAAAAGTCAAGCATTAAGTACACAATGAATAATCTAGCGCACTCTAGATCATTAGTCAACTAAGATAAGTATCAACCAATCAATATTCAATAATTAAGTTTCATATTCCCTAAGCAAACACACAAATAAATTAGCCGGACATGGAGAACATGCAAGCATACACACAAATAATCAAAGACATAATTAAATTAATGAAGTAAATACTTATCTTGATGTATAATAGGGTTTAGAACCCTAAAATACTGCACAAGAAAGCCTTGGTTCGGTTTTAGGTTTTTACTCCAAAAGACTACCCACAAAACTGAAAAATTCGGATTCTATATATAAGATTACATCTGCGACGGCGTCACCTTATGTTTCGTGACGCCGTCGTGTCGCCGTCATTAGGGTTTCGTCTTGGCCACGTAAACCTTGCGACGGCGTCACCTTATGACTGTGACGCCGTCCCCTTCAGCTCTGACGCCGTCTTGGCTGCATCTAGGCCGTCTGAGTAACGACGGCCTACTCCTTTAGAACCTGACGTCGTCCATTGAAAACATGCAATTTCGCTTCTGACCCGTCGCAAAATTCCTTCCCGACGGCGTCGCAGATATGCAGTGACGCCGTCGCCTTATGTTTCAGCAGCTTTGAGTGTCTCGATTCTGACTTTGGCCATTTTCTTCGTATATTCGCGCCTTTTCGTCCAAATAAGCATCATTCCAGCATTTTGCCTTCAAGAGACCTAAAAAGTGAAAAGGAACGATATTAAGCAATAACGGATACAGAAGTGATCGAATAAGGGCTTAAATGACCCCTTAAAAAGGTACCTTTTAAAACCTTATCAACATAAAACATTATAAACCCTAGGTTTTATGTTATAGTTATCGTATCCGTTCTAAACCATTTTAGCTCGATTATTACAAGATTACATGACATCCTTATGTGATATCATTTTAGGTCGAGACATCCCTCCCTCAAAATCAGTTTTGTACGCCCATAACATAACCAAATAAGACCATACATCATTTCTTTATCGAATCAATTTATCCCATACGTATAAGCATAGTTTCGTAAGCTCATTAAACCCTTTATTACCATACATATATGTCGACATAAAGAGGAACCAAATTCAGTTTCGTATGAATATAATCATGTCATATATCATTTGAATCATATACATTAAGAGTCATGTTTTTATGTAATCCATTCCTTCATTTTAGGTGACAACATATTCATCATTTTATGTGTTTTATTTTGATATTACAAGCCATAGAAAACATATCCATGGCAACGAATTAAGCAAGAAACAAAAAGGAAGAGACGTGAGATGATGATACGTTACCCTAGTAGCGTGTACGTGACAAAGAAACAAGAATCAAACCACCACGATCAAGACCAAGCCTCCTTGGCTTTATCTAAACCCACGGCCAAAATCATAAACCCACGTCCAAGCTTATTTTGGAACCAAACACGATCACCACGTCCACCAATCGATCACACACGATCACGAGCCTCCTAGGAACCTTGTTTGTTGGATTTTCGGTTGATAATGATGAAAATATTAAGGGTGCCGCCAATGGAGAATGAGAGAGAGACTTAGGGTTTTTCTTGAGTTTTTGAAATGAAATGGAAGAGATAAATGAGATTAATGAAATTGATTGTGTGATTAAATGGGGAGCCTCATCATAACCGACCATCAAGGAGGGGGGGGGGAAGACTAAATCATAGACTTTCCAATCTTATCACTTTATCATGTATGTAGTCTTGTTAGTAGTCTAGGTTAATTGTGTACATTTTGATATGTTTATTTGTTACTTAGAGTTTAATCATTTATGTTCTTTTAATCCATAACATAAGTTAATTATTTTCATAATGTGTATATATTATTGATGATATAACTTGTTAAACGA
This sequence comes from Chrysanthemum seticuspe, assembly GCA_019973895.1. Classification (NCBI taxonomy): domain Eukaryota; kingdom Viridiplantae; phylum Streptophyta; class Magnoliopsida; order Asterales; family Asteraceae; genus Chrysanthemum; species Chrysanthemum seticuspe. The sequence goes on from BPTQ01000001.1 coordinate 32,790,867, forward strand.
TGTTGACGTGTTTTCCGAGTTTGTATAATTTTAAATTCGAGGGCAAAATTGTCATTTCACGCGATTGAGATTTTAGGGTTTTACAACTCTTCCCCTCTAAAAAGAAAATTTTCGTCCTCGAAAATTGAAAAGGAAACGAAGCAATAAACGAAGACATACCCGATGATGAAAAGAAATGTGGATAACTAGCTCGCATAGATTCCTCGGTCTCCCAGGTAGCTTCACGCTCTGGGTGATTCTTCCAAAGAATCTTAACAAACGGAATTACTTTGTTTCTCGTGATTCGATCTCGTCGATCTAAAATAGCCTCGGGTTCTTCCGGTAAGGACATATCTGGCTGAATCTGATCCAAAGGATAGGAAACCACGTGCAACGGATGATAGTTGTATCCCCGCAGCAGAGATACATGAAACACGTCATGAACATGAGATAACTGAGGAGGTAGAGCTAAACGGTAGGAAACCTCCCCAACACGATCCAGAATCTCGAAAGGTCCGATGAATCGAGGACTGAGCTTGCCCTTGATTCCAAAATGCTTAATACCACGTGATGGCGAAACTTTCAGAAAAATACGATCACCAACACGAAACTCCAATTCGCGCCTATGCTTATCAGCATAACTCTTTTGCCGTGAACGAGCCTCCTTCAATCTTTCCCTAGCAATCTCCACCTTCTCATTAGTAATCTCAATGAGTTCCGGGCCCTCAATCGAACGCTCACCTACCTCATCCCAACAAATAGGTGCTCTACATTTCCTCCCATATAACAACTCATACGGTGCTCCTTTGATTCTAGCGTGCCAACTATTGTTGTAGGCAAACTCCACCAAACACGGATACTCATCCCAGTTCCCAGTCCATTCCAATGCACAAGCCCTCAACATGTCCTCAAGAGTCTGAATGGTCCTCTCCGTCTGACCATCAGTTTGAGGATGAAAAGCAGTACTGAACTTAAGACGCGTGCCCCAAGCTTTCTGCAGACTCTTCCAAAACTGTGACGTGAAGCGCGGATCTCTATCGGAAACAATAGCAGTAGGAGTACCATGCAATCTAATAATCTCTTGTCGAAAAATCTCCGCCAATCTACTAACACGATAATCTTTCCGGATAGGTAAGAAATGAGCAGATTTGGTTAGTCGATCAACAACCACCCAAATCGCGTCATGTCTTTTCTGAGTAGGAGGCAAACCTGTGACAAAATCCATGGAGATTTCTTCCCACTTCCATGTAGGAATATCTAACGGCTGCAATAAACCACTAGCCCTCTGATGCTCAATCTTAACCTGCTAACAGGTCATACACCTAGCCACAAATGAAGCCACATCTTGCTTCATACCATTCCACCAGAAATGTTGCTTAAGATCCCGATACATCTTGGTAGAACCAGGATGAATAGTGAAAGGGGAACTATGAGCCTCCGACAAAACAGTCTCACGCAAAGCAGGATCATTCGGAACACAAAGCCGACCCTCATACCATACGACGCCGAAACCATCAACACTGAACTCAGTCTGCTTACCCGCCTCAATATTCTGAACTATAGACCAAAGCTCACCATCATCCTTCTGAGCTTCTTTAATCCGCAATATAAGGTTGGACTCAACCTTCAAGCTCGCCCAATAACCATCATAACCCCGAAAACAAAATTCCACATCCATAAGCTCAAGATCGTCAAGAACCCTGGGTTCAATCTCCAAACTAGCAATCATACCCGACTTTTGGCTTAGTGCATCGGCAACCACATTAGCCTTACCAGGGTGATACTGGATGTTCGTGTCGTAATCCTTAAGAAGCTCTAACCATCTCCGCTGTCTCATATTGAGCTCCTTTTGTGTGAATATATACTTTAAACTTTTATGGTCAGTAAAGATATCACACGACTCACCGTACAAGTAATGCCTCCAAATCTTTATGGCAAAAACCACCGCAGCCAACTCCAAATCATGCATAGGATAATTCTCCTCATATGATTTCAATTGCCTCGAAGCATAGGCAATCACCTTACCATGCTGCATCAATACACAACCCAACCCTTTCTTTGACGCATCGCTATAAATCTGAAAACCTCCGGAACCCGATGGAAGTGTCAAAACAGGCGCAGAAACCAATCTCCGTTTCAACTCCTCGAAACTCTTTTCACGCTCCTCCGTCCATTCAAACTTTTCCCCTTTCCTCATCAATTGCGTCAATGGTAACGCCAATCGAGAGAAACCCTCAACAAAACGACGGTAATAACCAGCAAGGCCCAGGAAACTTCTCACTTCCGTCACGGTAGTAGATCTCGGCCATTTTGTGATAGCCTCGACTTTAGATGTGTCCATCTTGATACCATCAGCAGACACAAAGTGACCAAGGAAAGCAACTTGGCTCAGCCAGAATTCACACATAGAAAATTTTGCATACAACTTCTGCTGTCGAAGAGTCTCCAATACAATACGAAGGTGCTGCTCGTGCTCAGCCTCACTCTTAGAATACACAAGTATGTCATCGATGAAGACGATTACAAATTTATCGAGGTACTCGTGGAAAACGCGATTCATCAGATCCATGAAAACTGCAGGTGCATTAGTCAAACCAAACGGCATAACCAAGAACTCATAATGGCCATAACGAGTACGGAACGCGGTCTTAGGAACGTCCTGCTCCTTCACACGTAATTGATGATAACCGGCACTCAAATCAATCTTAGAGAAGAATTTTGCACCTTGCAATTGATCAAACAAGTCGTCGATGCGCGGAAGGGGATAACGGTTACGGATAGTGATACGGTTCAGCTCACGGTAATCAATACACAACCTCATACTCCCATCCTTCTTCTTAACAAATAACACCGGTGCGCCCCAAGGTGAAACACTGGGCCTGATGAAGCCGTTCTCCAACAGTTCTTGCAACTGTTCCTTCAATTCCTTCAATTCGATCGGTGCCATACGGTAAGGAGCTTTAGATATAGGTTCGGCACCAGGAATCAAATCGATGCCAAATTCAACTTCCCTAGCCGGAGCAATACCAGGGAGTTCATCAGGGAAAACGTCAGAAAATTCGCGTACAACAGAAAGACTTTCGATGGTCGGAACTTCAAGAGAAGTATCCTTAATGGATGCCAGAAAACCAAGGTAACCATGCGAAATGAGAGTGCGAGCTTTCATAGCCGAGATGATCTTAACTGATTTAGGCGGTTGAGCACCGTGATAAACGAAATCAGGTTGGTGAATATTACCAAAGATAACAATTCGAGCATAGCAGTCAATGGTAGCCCTATACAAGGCCAACCAATCCATACCCAGAATAATATCGAAATCAAACATATCCAGAGGAAGAAGATTAGCCGAACGAATACCATCATCGAAACGTAGGGGACAATCCACATATTCACGATCAATAAGTACTTGGTTTTTCATAGGGGTGGAAATAGAGACTCGGTTTAACAAAGGTGTGGGTGTTATATTTAATTTCCTTACTAACGAAGTAGATATCATAGAATGCGTAGCACCGGTATCAAATAGAGTAAAGGCAGTAATATCACCAATATAAATAATGCCGGTAATGGTACCTGAAGAGTTCGCTGCTTGGTCCCGAGTAACAGAAAACACACGGCCCTTGGTCGGAGCTGGTTTGGCCGTGTTTCCCGGAGTAGTCACTTTCCCTTGAGTGCAATCCTTCACCCTATGAGTAGTAGACCCACATGCATAGCAACCACCTGTGGCCTTGAAGCAAACGCCCGGATGAGGCTTACCACAAGTGTTGCAAAGTGGAGGAGGAGGCAAAACCTCAGCGGGCCTCCGCTGATATGAAGAACCAGAAGAACGGTCCTGCTGACCACCACGATAAGATTGGTCCCTAACCTGACGTTGACCCCCACCATCACGACCCTGACGGTCGTTTCCCGATCTGTCGTACCTCTGTGAACCATGTGCCCTAGTATCCTGACGCCCACGGTCGTGACCACGGTCATGTCGACCCCTGAACTCCTGAGTATGGTCCTGTCGACCCTGAGGATGAATACGATCCCCGTCCCTGTTCCTCTTGTTGTAACCCTGTTCCTCATGCAATAACTCGATGTTGCGGGCAACATCCGCAACTGCAGCCACCTCAGTGTACTCGGTATTAATCACCCTGTCCAATACCCACTTCTTCAATCCCCATTTGAACTTACAAGCCTGACGACGAGCATCTCCAGCAACAACAGTACCTACAAACCCAACCATCCTCATAAATCGTTGCATATACTCGTGAGAATTTTCCTTATCCAGCTGATGTATGGCTTCGTACTCCCTTTCATATCGCAGCTGTTCTGACTCAGGAAAATACTGTTTGTAGAAGATGTCCCTGAAGGTATTCCAAGCACAAGTATCTAGAAAGTTCTCTTCTTTGGACAAGAGATAGGCCTTCCACCAGTTTAGGGCATCACCCTCGAGTTTAAAAGCAGCAAGTCGGGTTTTCACCTCGTCACCACAACCCAGCACATTGAAAAGCTTTTCCATGTGCGTGATCCAGTCCTCTGCCTCATTAGGTGAAGCTGCCGAGCGAAAAGGAATTGGCTTAAGTTTATTGAAGCGCTCGATCCATACATGAATGGGTGTAGGTGGGTTAGCACCCCCACCATTATCCCCACCAGAAGAGCTAGCGCCATTCCGAACGTTATTAGTGATGGTAGCAACGATCTCGGGCATAGCAGTGGCCAGAGCGCGTGCAATCAAAGCTTCGAAGTTAGGATGTCCATCCCCGTTGTCGTCGTCGTTCCTTCGAGTTTGGACCATCTGAAGAGTTCATTAAACGATTAGCAAAGGTTAGGAAATAAGATGAAGATCATGAACGGAAACAATGACAATGAACCTAGAATCTACCCAAACCTCACCAGTCAAATCTTAAGCTCTACGGATTAACGCTTAGGGTCCATATGTCACAGGTCCTGACTACAAGTCGTAAACCTGGGCTCTGATACCATAATTGTAACACCCCAACCCGCTAAGGGTAGAAGTATTACAAAATGATGTCATATCAAAGCATACATAATGAACATAACAAAGCAGCGGAAGTCTTAAATAAATAACCAAAGGAATATCCAGCCAACACGGCTCAAACGTTACATAAGTTCATCGAAGATCAAAGGAATAATTCAAGACATAAATAAGCATAATCCGAGTCTAAAAATGTCAACATAATAAAGTAGAACTAAGATGACTAAAGCCATAAGTCCGCATATCCCCTCATCACTCAAACCCATAGCTAAGAATCCCAGCTTCTAGCTTAATTACCTGCCGCATGGAAAGAAAATGCGGCTGAGCTTAAAAAGCCCAGTGAACAGATATATATAACAAACGAATAATCGAAAGGTAAGTAACGAAGGTAGCATAATCATAAGGTGCAAAAGAGAATATCATAAGGCATAACAAAGGATAACGAATAGAAATGGAAATGAAAGGTCAGTCCTCAACCACGAGCCCATATCATATCATACACATATCATATCATATCATAATAGTTGTATCCCGAGGGGTGACCTCGGAATACCATATATAGGAGGGGAGACCTCAAGTAACAATGGAGTGATCAACTCTCAGAAATGTGAATACGCGGATTGCACCCGACATCATTCACCATATAAAGCTCCAATCAGATCAAATCCCTCGAAACATATCATATCTAGGATGCATCCATACGCCCCCCAGTGGCCAAATCATATACATATCATATCATATCATAACATATCATAATAGGGGACGGTGTGTATCATCACTCGTACACACTGGAGTCATGCCATTGGTGCATCAATGACACGGTCAGGTTACCTTCCTGACTAGGAAACATATTTGGCTCGGGTATCAGACTGAAGGGTCAAAGCATATTCATATCATAAGGGTTCATATCAAAGTTTCATATCAAAGTTTCATATCAAAGTTTCATATCAAAGATTCATATAAGTTTCATATCAACGGGAGCATAGCAAAGTCATAGGGAAACCCTAATCATGAGGCTTAGAGTAAAGCGTAACAGTTCAAGCTAATATCGAAAGATGTATAAGAATCACGAGAAACCTTAAGAGGTAAGGTCAGAATATCTGTACCTTAGTCGGAGTAAATCACAATGAAAGTAAAATCAAGAAAGAGATCAATCCCGTCGCCCGAAACCTATATGAATTAAATAACGTTCTATAAGAATCCGATCACTCGTTTAAGACGGCTTTCCATTTTTAGTAATCTTTCCATTTTAAGTACTTTCTATTTTAGGCAGCTTTCCATATTTAGTAACTTTCCATAATTAGCAGGTTTCCATATTTAGTAACTTTCCATAATTAGCAGGTTTCCATATTTAGTAAGTTTAGTTACTTATCTAAAGTTAAATAATGAAAATGAGTGTTATTATGATTTAAGTATCATTTATGACAAGTTACAAAAGTTTAGGGTTTAAATTGTCAATAATGCAAAGTATAGGGTTAAAAATGTAAATATAGCAAGTTTACTCGTTTTACTCATTAAATCCATCAAGTTTCATAATTTACAAATAACCCCCTTAATTTTATTAAATCGACATAAAACATTATAAACCCTAGGTTTTATGTTATAGTTATCGTATCCGTTCTAAACCATTTTAGCTCGATTATTACAAGATTACATGACATCCTTATGTGATATCATTTTAGGTCGAGACATCCCTCCCTCAAAATCAGTTTTGTACGCCCATAACATAACCAAATAAGACCATACATCATTTCTTTATCGAATCAATTTATCCCATACGTATAAGCATAGTTTCGTAAGCTCATTAAACCCTTTATTACCATACATATATGTCGACATAAAGAGGAACCAAATTCAGTTTCGTATGAATATAATCATGTCATATATCATTTGAATCATATACATTAAGAGTCATGTTTTTATGTAATCCATTCCTTCATTTTAGGTGACAACATATTCATCATTTTATGTGTTTTATTTTGATATTACAAGCCCTAGAAAACATATCCATGGCCACGAATTAAGCAAGAAACAAAAAGGAAGAGACGTGAGATGATGATACGTTACCCTAGTAGCGTGTACGTGACAAAGAAACAAGAATCAAACCACCACGATCAAGACCAAGCCTCCTTGGCTTTATCTAAACCCACGGCCAAAATCATAAACCCACGTCCAAGCTTATTTTGGAACCAAACACGATCACTACGTCCACCAATCGATCACACACGATCACGAGCCTCCTAGGAACCTTGTTTGTTGGATTTTCGGTTGATAATGATGAAAATATTAAGGGTGCCGCCAATGGAGAATGAGAGAGAGACTTAGGGTTTTTCTTGAGTTTTTGAAATGAAATGGAAGAGATAAATGAGATTAATGAAATTGATTGTGTGATTAAATGGGGAGCCTCATCATAACTGGCCATCAAGGAGGGGGGGGGGGAAGACCAAATCATAGACTTTCCAATCTTATCACTTCATCATGTATGTAGTCTTGTTAGTAGTCTAGGTTAATTGTGTACATTTTGATATGTTTATTTGTTACTTAGTGTTTAATCATTTATGTTCTTTTAATCCATAACATAAGTTAATTATTTTCATAATGTGTATATATTATTGATGATATAACTTGTTAAACGATGTTGACGTGTTTTCCGAGTTTGTATAATTTTAAATTCGAGGGCAAAATTTGCCATTTCTCGCGATTGAGATTTTAGGGTTTTACAAGCTTAAACTTGACGGTGTGGAGGTTGATAACGAATATTGATTGAAAATAATTAATTAACTTCAGATATACGTTACACTCGACAAAAACTTACCACTGCAATTTCACGTTTCAACTTTGCTGGAATTCCTTCTATTAGCCATAGTATCATCTTGCTCTTACTCATGACCTGCCTTATCGGGGTTCCTTTGCCTATAACAGGGAAGAAACAATGGCATCAGAAAGCTGTATGAGCAAAGCCATTCTAAGTTAAACAATATTGCCGAAGTAAAGCTTTTTCAAATGTAAGATTCTAAACAACTACTTCACATCCAAGATTTCATGAAGCCTTTTTTACTTGGATTTTTGTTGTTGACTGAAATATCAACCGCATAGCAGATTATACATAGAGGTAGCAGGAAGGAGTTTTTGAACATTTATCAAATTTAGAGCTCAATTCAATTAGAAAAAATTTCCTGTATCCTTAACGAAAATCGAATATTTGGGAGAAATCCTAACTTTTGTGGCCCAAAAGAACTTCGTTAGCCAAAAGCTAAACTGAAATTATATCCACGTATGGATAATTGATAAGGTTTTAAAAGGTACCTTTTTGAGGGGTCATTTAAGCCCTTATTCGATCACTTTTGTATCCGTTATTGCTTAATATCGTTCCTTTTCACTTTTTAGGTCTCTTGAAGGCAAAATGCTGGAATGATGCTTATTTGGACGAAAAGGCGCGAATATACGAAGAAAATGGCCAAAGTCAGAATCGAGACACTCAAAGCTGCTGAAACATAAGGCGACGGCGTCACTGCATATCTGCGACGCCGTCGGTAAGGAATTTTGCGACGGCTCAGAGGCAAAATTGCATGTTTTCAAGGGACGACGTCAGGTTCTAAAGGAGTAGGCCGTCATTACTCAGACGGCCTAGATGCAGCCAAGACGGCGTCAGAGCTGAAGGGGACGGCGTCACAGTCATAAGGTGACGCCGTCGAAAGGTTTACGTGGCCAAGACGAAACCCTAATGACGGCGACACGACGGCGTCACGAAACATAAGGTGACGCCGTCGCAGATGTAATCTTATATATAGAATCTGAATTTTTCAGTTTTTATGGGTAGTCTTTTGGAGTAAAAACCTAAAACCGAACCAAGGCTTTCTTGTGCAGTATTTTAGGGTTCTAAACCCTATTATACATCAAGATAAGTATTTACTTCATTAATTTAATTATGTCTTTGATTATTTGTGTGTATGCTTGCATGTTCTCCATGTCCGGCTAATTTATTTGTGTGTTTGCTTAGGGAATATGAAACTTAATTATTGAATATTGATTGGTTGATACTTATCTTAGTTGACTAATGATCTAGAGTGCGCTAGATTATTCGTTGTGTACTTAATGCTTGAAATTTCTTTGTGAACTTTAGAATATAATTATCTAGGTAATTGTAGGATAAAGTATTCAAGGACAACCGTAGAGTAGGCGTCTATAAATCACTAGAGGATTTGTAAACAAGACCCTTTGGTAGTTTCAAAGAGTTAGGGAAATAAGCACGCCCTATAGCCTTAGAATCACAACGCAACTAGGAATAAGGACGTGACAAATCAACCATCAATAGGAGATAATTAAGGAGTAGTAAAACCTAAGTAAACACATCTTTAAACTATCATACGAGTACACATCAATTAGACATAGACTATCACAACCTTAGCTTAGATAATTAGATAATAGTAGAGTAATCGGTAGCAATACCAACCCCCCAAATCCAATACCCGAGATTCGTACCTTTTCCATTTCTAAAAAATATAAAAAGATAAAAAAATAATCTTCCTCAACCTCAACCTTAGCGTAGTAACTTCTCACTAGCATTCCTATTCCCCTAGAGAACGATATCAATACCCGTGGCTTACCCTAATTACTACACTACAACGATTAGGTTCACTGCCTAGGGTGTTATAAAACTTGCTCGAAGAAAAGGAAGTTTCCTTGACCCCGAACGACGCGTGTAGCGTTATCAATAATCAATCAAGTGATCAACCAAACATCAAGAACATATAAAATTTTCATAAAGAAGCATACTCAAAACTCAGAACACCATCATCACCCCAACGAAATATTTAAAAAACACAGACCTGCAAACCCGAAATTGATTTTGGTTCTGATCTAATTGGAAACCCAGCAGCGAAAGTGCGAAGGTCGAGAATCTCCTGGGACAAAGAAGATAACTATGAATACACTCGGTATGTCGGTAATATCAAAGGCGTAGATGCAGCAGATTTTGGGCCAAACCCAGCGAAGAAGGCCAAAAAATATTGGGCTAAGAAATGGGCCGCGGTTACTGTAGATCGAACGACGTCGTATTAAAGGCCAGTTTCAGTATTACTAATAAAGATTAGAGATTGTCGACTTCATCGATATTTCTATCTCCATTTTCTTTATGCATTATGCATTCCCTATTATTTGTAGGTCGCCAGATCTAAATTGTGTTCATACACAAAGTGGATGTTGCTCTTACGAAAATAAAACACTACAAAGCTGGCAAACCTTGTCACAATATCTCGATATGTAGACAGCAACAAATAAATGTGATTCAGAAGAAATAAGGAAATCACATCATGTGACTGAATGTGTGGGCCTATTATTTTCATGTAAAGTGCTGACATTTACCACTGGTTGGATATGCAATTTCAATGAAAGAATTACATATTCATCGTACATAGTTCAAGAGTTATTGAACCTGCAGCGTGCCTTACCTGTTGTTAGTATCTTTGAACGACCATTATGTACACGCGAAATACCACCTACAGTTTGCAACACAACAGACTAAGTAAGCACATGTGGCCTAAGTTGGAGGTTAGCCGCTGCTGATACACCATTCTCCATTGCATCATGCAATTTGAGCGAGGTTCGCCTAAAACAATAAGACCATGAGATGTTTCGTAAGGCATTAGCCAAGAACGTTTGTTTATTTTTAAGCGTACGCGCATTAGAACAGAAAACCTGTGCGTATTCGGTGAACATTCCTTTCAATATAAGCATGCATGGTGACATTACTCGCTGTTACAATAACAATACCAATGTTATGTAAGTTTGGAGAAGAGCGAATAAAAAATGATAACGGAGTTTTGCAACAATGGTGTAGTTACCAGTGGGCGAGGTAAAAGCTGTTCTTTTCCTTTTACGCGCATCAAACAGCACAAATGATAATTTCCTTTTCCTACTGTACATTTCCTCTTGACTTTGAAACATTTCTCTAATTTCCTTGAGACACCTAAATGCATCCATAGTTGTCAATTTATTCACTCGTGCAGGGTCTCGCAAACCTACATTGCAAAAACAATACTAATAAAGAAAACCAATCATTCAGCATTCACATAAACCATAGTTGTTAATGCATATTTTTGGAAAGTAAGTGACCCTGCTTAACTGTTGCGTTTGAACAAATTGTATTGACTTTATGGTAACTGACCCTCATTATTAATTGAGAGAGTTTTTGAAAGTAACTGACCCTGATTAACTCACCGATACCAGAAGTTTTTTCCTTTTGAAGTTGTTCATTCCTTATGTGAGCTAACTTGGCCCAGTGGATTTGGTAACAGTATCTCTAGAGCGCATAGCTGCTGAAATTGGTGGACGCTGCAAACATCACATCGTTGAGTTACATGGATGAAAATAAGGTAAAAATAATGTTCTTGCATTGTCGTTAAAAAAAAAATTCAGGATGGACTACTTTAAAAAAATATTACAGCATATTTAGTCAGGTTCTAACGATTACCTTGGAGTAGTTGACCAAACTGGTGCAACATTGTGAAATTTGTTGACCGAAAATTTCTGCAGCAATGCTATCGTCATGGCACGCATCATGAGCGCCACCTACAGTCCCACGGACGGCACAGATAAAAACCAATATTCAACAAAAGGTTAGGCAAAAATAAAGTCCAACAAAATAGGTCACGGCTCACCAGAACAACCGTTGTGCAAGTTTTCGCATTGCTTTAACCTTTTCCAAATCGTGGTCACTCCCTTTTCTTTTAGAACTATCGCTAACGCAGTTAATCGTCGTGACAATGCCGCTGGAGATACATGCAGTTTCAGCACTTGAAGTAGCAACAACCTCAGACGAAGAACATGGGCTAGGTGGGTGCGTACTTGTAGCTTTTCGTTAATGTGCTTTGCAATCTCCTGTCATTAATGGTGGGTATCTTTTGTTCTTTCTGTAACATAACATAAACCTCCAATTAGATTGCGTCAAACACGTAACCAAACACTAAACTGGGATTCCTTTTTAAAACCATTTTGCACAAAGAGTAACAACTTATATGAAAACCACAGAAACACGATAAGATGTTACGTTTCAGCGAATAAAAAAAGAAATTAGAAGAACCCAATTTATATTAACCTGTTATCTATCTAATTCCCATTAATATATATCCTTTATGAACATATATAATGCAATATATGCCTCTTTCAGCTGATTTATTTGACGCTTGGTGAGAAGAACAAAAACATATAATAAAAATAGTAAAAGAATAAAATTGTTCGTTTGTGCCTGAAACTGAAAACGAATATCATAAATGAAAGGGTTTAAGCTATTAAATAGCCACGTACTTTCTCAAATGTTCTGATATGGTACCTGTACTTTTTTTTCAACCTGATTAGGTAGTGTACTTTTTTTTCTGTGTCGATATGGTACATGTACTTTCTCCAATCTACGTGGCTTGCCCAGTCACTTGGGTTTGTGTGACGTGGCTTGCCAAGTCATATGGCTTGCCTACGTGGAAAAAAAAAATTTAATTTCGAAAAAAAAAATTAATTTTTTTTTTTCAAAAAATTTACGTTTTTTTTAAAAAAAAAAAAAAAAAACCTTTACGTTTTTTTTAAATCAGAAAAAAAAACCTTTACGTTTTTTCAAATAATAGTTTCGCCAGTTAGTCCCTCCGTTAATAATAGTTTTCACCCGTTTTTGTCCGTTTTTATCCGTTTTCGTTCGTTTTTTATCCGTTTCCCCCCGTTTTTTTTACGTTTTTCGTCCGTTTTCATTCGTTTTTTAAAGTTCTTGTCCGTTTTTCTTACGTTTTATCCGATTTTCTTATGTTTTGTCCGTTTTCTTACGTTTTTATCGGTTTTCATCCGTTTTTTTCCGTTTTTCTTACATTATTCTTAGATTTTTGTCCGTTTTTCTTACGTTTTGCCTGTTTTTCGTACGATTTTTATCGGTTTTCATCTGTTTTTTTTTCTTTTTTTAGATTTTCTTACATTTTTCTTAGATTTTTGTCCGTTATTCTTACGTTTTGTCCGTTTTTCGTACGATTTTATCGATTTTCATCTGTTTTTTTCTTTTTTTTAGATTTTCTTACATTTTGTCCGTTTTTCTTTCGTTTTTTGTACTAATGTACGAAAAACAGATGAAAACCGATAAAAATGTACGAAAAACAGGCAAAACGTAAGAAAAACGGACAAAAATCTAAGAATAATGTAAGAAAAACGGACAAAAACGGATGAAAACCGATAAAAACGTAAGAAAATGGACAAAACATAAGAAAAACGGATAAAATTTAAGAAAAACGGACAAAAACTTTAAAAAACGAATGAAAACGGACGAAAAACGTAAAAAAACGGGGGGAAACGGATTAAAAACGAACGAAAACGGATAAAAACGGACAAAAACGGGTGAAAACTATTATTAACGGAGGGACTAACTGGCGAAACTATTATTTGAAAAAACGTAAAAGTTTTTTTTTTTCTGATTTTTTTTTTAAAAAAAAAACTTAAATTTTTTGAAAAAAAAAATTAATTTTTTTTTCGAAATTAAAATTTTAATTTTATTTTTATTTCTTTCCACGTAGGCAAGCCATATGACTTGGCAAGCCACGTCACACAAACTCAAGTGACTTGGCAAGCCACGTATTTGGAGAAAGTACAGGTACCATATCGACACAGAAAAAAAAGTACACTACCTAACCAGGTTGAAAAAAAAGTACAGGTACAATATCGGAACATTTGAGAAAGTACGTGGCTATTTAATAGCTTAAACCCTAAATGAAAACAATTAAAGTTAAGTTATATTGCCGTATCATTAAAGAAAAATATTTTCACCTCCTAAAAAGCTTCAATAACATACCTGTTCATATTACATATAATAAATAAACCCAATCTGAAATCTCGCTAACGTTGGTGTTCACCTGATAATCAATAAATCCAATAAAAGTTGAAAAAAATAATGAATTGTATAAGTAATCAAAAACTGAAAATATGATTTATAGAAAACCCCCAAACTTAAGAATCCAAAAACTGAAAATATGATTTATAGAAAACCGCCAAACTCAAGAATCTTTAATCACAATAAGCTAATAAAAACTAAAAATAAATACAACATCAACCAAAAAACATTACCTTGTGATCGTAGGAGGTCGCCGGATAATCCGGATCTGGTGGTGGTGGCCGGAATAGCCCTAATCAATAACAAATAATAAGAAACCCATATGAATTACTAATTACATAAAAAAAATAAAAATAAAAAATCGAAAGCTTAACTTTTGTGGCCCAAAAGAACTTCGTTAGCCAAAAGCTAAACTGAAATTATATCCACGTATGGATAATCAATCAAGTGATCAACCAAACATCAAGAACATATAAAATTTTCATAAAGAAGCATACTCAAAACTCAGAACACCATCATCACCCCAACGAAATATTTAAAAAACAGCAAACCCGAAATTGATTTTGGTTCTGATCTAATTGGAAACCCAGCAGCGAAAGTGCGAAGGTCGAGAATCTCCTGGAACAAAGAAGATAACTATGAATACACTCGGTATGTCGGTAATATCAAAGGCGTAGATGCAGCAGATTTTGGGCCAAACCCAGCGAAGAAGGCCAAAAAATATTGGGCTAAGAAATGGGCCGCGGTTACTGTAGATCGAACGACGTCGTATTAAATGCCTTTTAATATATATAGTAATGTAGCATAGATAAGCCACTAAAGTTAAAGCATGTAACTTGGATTTTATGTTGGATTTGGATTAATGTACTTTTTTTTTTTTTTTTTTTTTTTTTTTTTTTAGAAAGGAGAACTTCATTCAAAAAGCACCAACGGTCCTTAAAGAAAGGACCCCCGGGCAAAAACACACGACATTACATCAAGTCCAAAGGATAATTACACCAATCCTGCCACACTATATTTTTCCATCTAGATCTATTACGACACCAAAAAAACGACGTTATTTGTACTTTGTTATTTACTTAATATATGAGTGAATTATGATTATATACCGATATTATTGAAATTGCCGCATTGTTATTTGTATGTTATTTTTATCATTTTTTAGATCCTATATCATTTTTGTATTTAAACTAGTTAAATCGACAAACCACTAATCTTATTCACCGCCCTTGACTTATTTACTTAAACATATTAAGTGGGTCAAAAATGGGTTACATGTATTATGCATGTCTGAGTTAGGGTTGAGTTTTTTGACACGATTAACAAATGGGTCATGTTTGGATAGAGGTCATAATAACACGCTAACCCGCGAGCTCAAATAGGTCAACCCGAATATAATTCGATTGCCATCCGTAGTTTATATAGACTAAACTGAAGAAACAAGCTAATAATTTTCATGCAATTATGAAATTAGAAAAAACTTACTCAAATTGAAATAATATGCAAAGATTGTTACCCAAATTTGCAATTTTCCCTAATGTACTCAACACTATGGAATGAGTAGTGTAACTTCAACTTGCTCAGTATCTTAGTGAAAGGGTTCTCTTTGAATCCAAATATACTTAACACTGGAATAAGTTATCATGTTAGTTATGTAAATAAGGATATTACAAAATTTACTTCAAAGGCAAACAACTTAGATAGGATCTAAACATTTTGTCAGTTTTTGCGTTTGATTTTTGTTTTATACTAGCAATTTTTCACGTGTTTATCTTAGTCCATCGGTTAATGTATCTCACATGTTTTACGCGGATGATGCGGTGTTTATAGGACATTGGAATGACGGTAACATTAACACTCTTGTCAATGTTTTGGAGTGTTTTTATTGTGCTTCGAGTCTTAGGATTAACATGTGTAAGAGCAAGATTATGGGGATCCATGTTGAAGGTGATTTGGTTAAACATGTGGCGTCTAAATTAGGGTGTCTGATTTTCAATACTCCGTTCATATACCTTGGTACTAAAGTAGAAGGTAAAATGTCTAGGGTGAAAGAGTGGAATGAGGTCGTAGATAAGGTGGTGTCTCGGTTATCCAAATGGAAAATGAAAACTTTATCGATTGGAGGAAGATTAACGTTGCTTAAGTCGGTTTTGGGTCGATACCAATTTTCCATATGTCGATTTATAGAGTTCCATCAAGGGTTCTTCAACAGATGGAATCCCTTCGTAACCGTTTCTTCAAAGGGAATGATTTAGGAAGTAAAAAAGCTATTTGGATCAAGTGGAGTAATGTGTTGGCAGATAAAGCGAAAGGGGGTCTTGGTGTGTCTAGTTTGTATGCTCTAAATAGAGGTCTTATGATAAAATGGCTGTGGAGATTCTACGATCAGAACACATCGTTATAGGTAAGAGTTGTGAAGGCTATACATGGCGAAGAAGGGAAGGTGGGTCAGAATATTTCGTCTCGATCTTATTCATGCTGGTTAAAAGATGTGAAAGAGGTCAGTGTTTTGTAAGCAATAGGAGTAAATGTTATGAATTATGTGAGACTGAAACTGGGTAATGGAGAGTCTCCTTCATTTTAGGAGGATAACTGGATCAACGGTGGTGCTTTGAAAGATATTTTCCCTCGTTTATACGCTTTAGAGTTGTGTAAGAAAGTGTCTGTAAGCTTGAAGTTGAAAGATTTGAGCTTGGAAACATCTTTTTGTCGCAAGGTAAGGGGTGCGGAACAGTCGCAGCTGGACATCTTGTCAGATATGGTTAGGGAGGTTGGTCTTGTGCCTATGTCGAATAGATATATATGGTCTTTAGAAGGATCCGGGGATTTCTCATTAGCTTCTATTAGAAAGGTGATTGATGATAAATTCGTGCCGGATGTTAGTTCTAAGACTCGATGGGTCAAATACGTGCCTATCAAGGTGAACATTTTCGCTTGGAAAGTTAAGATGGATGCTCTTCCGGTTCGTTTCAATCTCTCTCAACGAGGTATTGACATTGGGTCCATTGTGTGTCCGGTTTGTGAAAGCGGGGTTGAAACAATTAGCCATCTGTTCTTTAAATGCTCGTTACTAAGATAGATTGCACGCAAAGTTTCTTCATGGTGGAACGTTGATTATGTTGACCCTAATTCTTATGAGGAGTGGCTCGATTGGTTGGGTTCTTTGAGACTTCCGGCTAAGTTAAAGTTGATGCTTGAAGGCGTGTTTTATGTGGTATGGTGGTACATATGGAGTCTTCGTAACAAGACTATCTTCGAATCAAAAACCCCATTGAAGTTGATCATATTTCATGATGTAATTTCTAGTTCGTTTTACTGGTGTAGGTTTAGAAGAAAAAGTTCGTTCAGTTGGGATGAATGCCTTAAGAAATCCTTATTTAATTGTCTTGTAATCTAGCTCCTTGCTAGTTGTTGAGTAATAAATTGCCGTAAAAAAAAAGAAGCAAGTTTCCATGTATTGCAGCGGCCGGTATATTGAGACTAAGATATTATGTCGTTTGACATATCATGAGAGTTATGTAAATAAAGATATTACATAATCACTTTTTATCGGTTTGTTTTTCGTTTATACTAGCAAGTTTTTGCGCAATGCAGCAGCGGGTATTTTAGGATTAAAGTTCAGGCACTAATAAAATAACAAGAAGCTAATTAACCTGAGAAAAAATAGACAAGAATGATCCCGGTTCGGCTCGGTTTATCCGTTTTTACTGCTTCCTATAGTCTTATCAGGTTTGCTTTCGGAAAGCTTTTATTGGCTAGTCAAACCGGTGGCAACTCCGGTTCCCGGTTAAACCAACTGAACCCGTCGACCCCGTCCATTTTTCGAATAATATATACCATCACCTTATTTGCATAAATTTTATAAAACTTTGTGTGTTTTATTAGTTTCTATACTATGTATAATAATATATATTTATTTATTTTAAAGGTGTTTTGAAATTAACATTTATTAGAAAAGTAGAAAAGTTAGTAAATGAATGTGTTGGTAGGTTGTGTTTAATTGGTTTATACTTTGTACTTTAATTGTTGTAATGCTTAGTTTCAACGGTCTTAGTCAACAAGTGCAAGAAATGAGATCCTTACATTATTGTTATAGATACACCATGTCTGGACCTCCAACCTCTCTCTAAAACAAATCCACCCTAACCCTCCAAAACAAATCTCTTTTTCTCCGGCGGTCGGTTTTGACCGGCCGTCTGGACCTTCTTCTCATATCTTTTCTTGTACTTTTCTTTTCCCACAATAAAAGCCTTACTCACAGATCTGTCATCACCCATCTTCGCCGCTGCCGTTGTTGTCGCTGCCGCCACCGCTGTCTTCTGCTCAGATCCGTTACCATTCGGTCTCTTCTGCTCAGATCTGTTGTGGTCCGTCATCGATAGCTTGCTGCTGCCTTGGGTTTCGACTTTAGATCTGTTTGGTTTAGGTCTGGCTCCTTTAAGGATGCTTAGTTTTATCTTCTATGTATGTTTTAAGTACTTTATGTACTTTTGTCAAGCTACATCTTCATATGGTTGTGTCTACCAAAAGCTCACCTTGGTGATTCCCCCCACCCTTGTATGGTGTTGCTGTAGCCTGTCACAACTATTATGGTGTATGTCTTGTTTTGGCTTAACTTGTTACCTTGTGTATTTTGTTTGGCAAGTCGGTTTCGATTTTGCCCATTATGTTCGATGTAACTTCTTGTGTTCAAATTACCTCCATTTGTGACGAGTGAAATGTTATCTCTGTTCAAAAAAAAAAAAAAAAAAAAAAAAAAAACATTATTGTTATATGTTTGGTAATACTAACTGTTGCAGAAACTAGAGATGCAACTGTAGATTGAGATTTTTAGTTCTGAAAATGATAAAATCAACTTAAGCTTGCTTGAAAATGTAAGTCTCATTTAACCATATGTAATATCTGAAAATGTAAGTCTCATTTAACCATATGTAACCTCCCTCAAATAATAATATATTTTAATATACATATGATCATATCTAGTTATTCGAGCTAAAACTCAACTTAAGCTTGCTTGAAGTATACAATGCGTCAAGCTGAATGCAAGTACTATCATATATGTATGCAAACAAGCAATCGAGTTTAATTATCGAGTTATTTTAGTTCAAGCTCAACTCCGACTTGGTGGTCAATGCAAACTTTATCGAGCCTTAATAATAAGGCATTATTACTTGTACTTATATGTTTGAGTTATCCAAGCCCTCAAGCTGATCTCGAGCTTCGCATCAGGAACATCATGCATGCATCATATAGCTATCGAAAGGAGCTAGAGTGCTAGATGTATGCTAAGGTCGTCACGTCAAAGTCATACTCACCTTGACTTGAACTTGTCCACATTAGTTAAATAGATCGGACTTTAGTCCGGAAGGAAAAATATGGTAACTATGCTAGCAATATTTCAAATGAATTCAAAAATATTATGGTCTTTGATTCCGAACACTATTAACAAAATCAAAACGCATTTTCATACAAGCGTATATAAGAGGTTTTAGCGCTATCCGGTTAGGGGATTTAAAATTATTTTTTGCTTTTTTAGATGAACCAACTCGCAATATATTACAAATTAGTCATATTGAACCCACGACTATCAGATTGATGAACTTCTCACACAACGTCAATATCGGAAGACTACAAAAACTTGCCAAAATTACCATATATAATCAATTCATTACCAATTTATTATTTGATTAGGTAACAAATAATGCTAAATCATCATTAACAATAACTATTCTTTTAACATGTCCAAAACTTAGTTTTCATGTAGTTTAGTTTCTTGCTCTAACATTTTTCCCTTAAAAAACTACATAAGAAATCAGAATCACTTCCACTATACTTGCAAAAGACTTCTAATCACATGTAGCATTTAGGTAAACATACACATCTTACATTGCTCGTAAATATTACGAGTATCTCGCTATGATTGCTAATCAACTCGAATGTTGAAGGCCACTCATGCCACAAGTGCTTAATTTAAGATTAAAGAATGTCTTAGTCACTTTAATCTTAAATGTAGTTAAGATAAAGCGAGTTTATGACTTCGTTTTTAACTTCAAATAAATAAATAAGCCGATTAAATAAACTAATCCAAACAACCCCGGAATGGAACTTTCTTCACTTTGGTCTAATCACATGTATACAAGTTTGAACAAGATGATAAGTGTAGACTTATAGCATATATAGTCTTTGAGAACTTATTTTACACTTTGACTAGAATATGGACATGGCATGTATCTATCTTATACCAGTTATCCCCCACATGGATCAGAGAGACGAAAGTTATCTAGTTAATATACAATTGTGTATATGTAGCATACGTGTTAAGATCGCTATTATGCTGTTTACCACAAACTGAGAGTTATGTAATTAAATGTGTTACATTTTCAGATTGTGGTCAATAACTTATATAAGCTCTTAATTTTTTGCGAATATAATTTGCTTTTAATTTTTTGTGAATATAATTTGATACCATAGTAAACAACATTTTGTCAATGCAGCTAGATGAAGTGTAGTTATAATACAAGTTATTTTTATTTTTCGTTTATATAGACTAGTCGAATGCCAGCGATATACGGCGACAAAAGCTAGGAGATAACTTTATCCCGCCAGATATATAAAAAATACCAAAGAAGTATTGTAGTTTTTGTACACTCTTGGAAAGACTCAAAAAATATTTCAAGATTACACTCCAAACTCTTTTATCTCAACTAGCAGGGTACCCGCACGTTGCAGCGGCGGGTACCTTGAAATAAAAAAATTCGATTAATAATGTATTTTAGTTTATTATAATCTTTTTAACAATAAATTTACCGATATCAAGAATTTCGTATAGCTCGTGCCCGTTCGGGCTCGAACCCGTTGGCCCGTATCTGCTCGGGCTCGAGCCCGTTTGGTCCGCGCCCGTTCGGGATCAAGCCCATTTGGCCCGTTGCCCGTTCGGGCTTAAATATTTGTATAATGTTATTTATTATTTGTAGTAGTGAAATTTAATGCATGATTTGCGTTTAATTTGGTTGTACAATATGCTTGATAATTTGTATTTCTTATGTAAGGGGTGTTTTAATAATTGTATTAATTGTATTTATTGACCAGTTAAATAATTGACTATATTAAGTAGCACTGATGTTGCATGTTATCCATCACTGACCTACAATCGTCGAAATATAACTTTGAATTAACTTACTGTATGATAATTATAATTTACGGGCATGTTTGGCACACAGGATTACTGAGAGATTATACTTATTTTTTTGACTAAATTACACCGTTCGTCCCTATGGTTTGCCCAAAATAAAAACGTAAGAAAACAGACGAAAACGTATGAAACGGATGAAAACGGACGAAAACGTATAAAAACGAACGAAAACGGAAAAAAATGTATGAAAACGGAGGAAAACGGAAAGAACGTAAGAAAACGGACGAGTTAACGGAGAAAGTTAACGATCGTTAGAGATAAGGACGGATGGTGTTACCATCCTTCATTATAAGGACTCATGACGCAAAAATAAAAACAAAAGGACTTGCAGTGTTATTTTGGGCAAACCATATGGACGAAATGTGTAATTTACTCTATTTTTTTTAGGAATAAAACTACATAAAAATCAAATTTGCTCTGTTATCTCCCTTTTCATCATGTTAAGATTTGAATCCATGTATACTTAACACTATGAAATGATTGGTGTAACTTAAACTTGTTAAGTATCTTTTAAATTTGTTTGCTTCTTTATGTATAAGCAACGAGGAGAAAGGGTTTTCCCATGATCACTTCGAATACTTATTTTTACACTCTAATGATAGTTTGAATTAACTATGGCATGGTATGTATCTACTACTTTATTACAAGTTATCCCATATCGATCAGATAGATGAATTTTGGCTAGTTACTACACAGTTGCGTACATGGCACATATGTTTTGTGACTGGTATTATGTTGTTGACCATAAATGAGTGTTAGTTAAGTAAACACGTAACTTAACTTTCTTCATGTTATAGTTCACAGCTAATATAAGATCTAAACCTTTTTGTGATTTTGACACCATACTAAACCCATGTTGTAAATGTAATTAAACAAGTGTGATTTTGATACCATACTAAACCCATGTTGTAAATGTAATTAATCAAGTGTAGTTATGATACGCGGTTCGCATGATTTTTATTTCACTACAAAATACTAATTGAATTCTTCACATTTTAAAAGTCAAATGACCACGGTTAAAAATATGTAAAATTATAGTGTCCACACTTTTTCATGTGTGGTAATAATTGGTGTGATATATTTTTCTACACATATAAGTGTGAACATATTATCCAAAAATCTATGGTTAAAATTGTGGAAATATTCTTTGAATGCCCGCACCTAAAAGTGTGTCAAAATTGCAAAAAATGTTTATAATAAAAAGTGTTGAAACATTTGTCACACATATAAGTGCAACTTTATTGTAATTGTACACACTAATATATGTGGATTATTTTTTTAAATATTTGTGACATATATAAATATAGCAAAACTGTTATTCATATAAAAAAAAGTTTACAGTTGACCATATCGTGACAAAATATAATGTGAAGAATGGAACTATGTTTTGTAGTGTTTTAATTTTATATAGACTAGCCGAATTTTCGCGCTAAACGAGGACAAAGACTTTTCTTTTTCGTTTATATAGAATAGCCGAATGCCCACCCTACGCGGCGCCAAAAGTAGGGAGAAAACTCTTTCTTGCGAGATGGATGAAAATACCGAAGTGGTATTGTGGTTTTTGTGCAGTCTTTCAAATTTTTATATTGTTTTAAACTCGATTCTTTTTTTTCTTTTTTTCTTTTTTTTTTAAATTTAGTACATACTAAAGAAAACATTGCTAATATTTTTGTTCATAAGGTCTTTCAAATGATTGTTGAGTATACTTAAGACAAAGTTATATATGCTTTATAGAGAAGTAAAATAACATTAAAATGTCACAATTATAGGTACTCAATCCATGAGAACTTATTTTTACACTACAATGATATTTTGACTTGACTATTATGACATGTATCTATTTTGTTAAAAGTTATCCCACATTGATCAAAGTAATAATGAAATTAAACATGTTACATTACCTCTCCTGTATGGCCAATAGCTTAAATAGAATCTTAACTTTTTGTAACAACTACTTTTGTGAACGCAATCAAGCGAGTATTTATGATCGGTGTGCTTTGGACTTTTGTTGGAGATTCAACTGATACAATCATAGATAGTCAATCCATGTGTTACGACGACGGATACATGTGAAATTATATATTTTGTAGATAGCAAAGTATTTTTGCTAGATTACTTTTATATAAGGAAAAAAGAATGTCCACTATAAGTTATTAGTTGGAAATTACCTTGTGATTTTTGCTTTTGTGTAACATTATAAAAAGCTTTTATAGCAGCGTACCCGCACGTTGCAGCGGGGAGCACCATGCATTCAAAAAATTTAGTGAGCGATTATATACTTTTCATGATGTTAACTTTACGCATGACGATAACTTTAAGGGACAACTTTACCGCACATTATTTCATAAAACAATGATAGAGCACCCGTGCATCATGAGGCAACGACGATATGAAAACGGGGGTCACTACTTTTGCTGGTTGTTTTGGACGCGCAATATTATATAACGTTTAAATATAGAGTATGTTTTAAAATAGTTGTTTTAGCGCCATCCATTGGTGTTTATATTGCTAGTTGTGGCGCAAGTAGTGGTCAATTGCGTGGTCGAAAAAAGTGGTGTTAGAAAGTCTAAATATATAAAAGATTGGTTTATACGATCCGCTTAATGATTTGTAAATTCCATTTAGTGAGTATTTTAAAAAAGAAAAAAAAATAGGATGATTTATTTGTTATTGTTTTGTAACATGTGATACACTAATTGTGAATTTCCTTTGATGGATGTTTAAGGAAAGAAAAAATAGAATGAAAGATAATTTATGCATTATTGAATCTATTACCTTTAAAAGATCAAGATCATTGCTCGTGAACGAGTTTGCCGTGGTTCAAGAAGTGCTTGTTACATAAGTATCATAGCATTTGTTTGAATCTTTATGTATAATCAACGAGGAGAAAAGGGTTTTTCTATACTCACCGATCATCTTTCAAAATATACTGTTACACTATAAGTATCATTGCAACTCGAGACGGCGAGAATAACTCACCGAACATGGACCAAGTATCATTGCTATCACTCATGAGTCATAAGTGAAAAGCAAAATCATTTTATCTCATATCAACTTATCGTACTATTAGCATATTGACTCGACCATGTTACTGTGTTCAAAATCAGATTATAAACAAAATATTATCTAATACTTTCAATCCCATTAACTACAACTAAAAAATAAGACCATGGGGTACCATGGCATGCCAAATTCCACTTTTCTGTGCCACATCAGCTCCAACTCAGCATCCTCACTTTTAACACTCACACACCAAAACACCCCTTCACTCATAACATGTTATTTGGGCCCCACCCTCCTTCATTTTTATTTTCTTTTATATTTTTTCAAGCAAACTTAATTTCATTAATTCAAATAAAATAAAATACGAAACTTAAAAAAAACATAAAAAAAAAAATTAAAAATAATACGAAACTTTAAAAAAATATAATAACTAAATTTTATGGAGGTCTGAAAAATATTTTGCCATTGTTGCATTTTTTTTAATTAAACTCAGCCATTAGTTATTCAGTTATCTCACCTATTAAACTCATTTGGACAAACATTATATTTTTCAGTTGCAATTGCAAAAACATTTTTACTGTAACTAAAACAAAAACAAAAGTGGGTGACTTAAGGTAATATAGGTACTATAGGTTGACATGTGTCCTTAGGAGATATACAAGGTACAACTCAGGCTCGTCGCAGTGGATGGGTTTAACATCGGTTTGGCAACAAAAAATTGATGGGTCAACCGATGTTAACATCGGTTTAGTCCAATGCGGGGATCGAGTGTCACATCGGTCGGCGAACCAATTTATGCAACATCGGTTGCATTTACGCCCGATATTAAAGCTATATTTTGTCCCATTTTCCTCGGGTCCTTGACTGGGGCATCCGGGTTGTCTCAGGTCGCTGGAAAGAGAAAGCTGACGTGGCGCAGGTTATCCCAGGTCGTCCCAGGTTGCGACTGGGACTAGCCTCATAAAATGAGGTAGCATAAATTCATCACCTATCAAACACAAATAATAGTATAATACTCCATCATCACTTTTATATTTCCAGACTCATGAAGAAACCTTTCCACCGGAAAATTTGCGTATCGCCTCACTGCTTCTAAGGTATATATGTGTTTTTCATTTTTTTGTCCCTTTTCGAAAGTCACATACGCCATTTAAGTGGCTTGGTAAGTGGCGAGAGGTGGTTGGGGTATGGTGGCATGAGGGTGGCGGCGCCACTGCGGCTTCCACGTTGGAAATGGCGTGCATCTAAGTGATGATACCCCATGGTCTAATCTAACCAAAAAAGTTATAAACTTTTTAGTCATTTTCATTTTCCAATTTCAATATTACTCATTACACTCAAAAAGATTTAATGGGTAATCATAAATGACAAAAAAAAAACATGCAACTTTCATGTAATTATGTAAAGTTGTAAACATTTCTCGATCATTACAAAAGAAAATTATAAAAAAGATTAAAAAAATTGGACCTTGAACATCTTGAAGCTCAAACCTCAACATTATGAAACTCTAACCATGCACTACAATGAAACAAGAAAAACACCATATACAAGTATAACTTTGTTCATATGTGGAATCATTTGAAGCCAACAATGGGTCTTGGCCGGATATAGCCGGGTCTAACCGGGTAACATCCTTTGTCCCACCCATTTTTGGATCTTTTTTACCCGCCCCGTTTTGGCTCATCAATTTGCAAGTAAAACCCTTTTCTCCTTTGGTTGGCCCGTTGGTGTGAGCGTGACCTGATATGTCGGGTTGGGTTGACCTGATAGATTTTGAATGGCGTAAACTAATTCATTGATCTCGTGACTAACATGTGTGAGATAAATGGCGTAAACCTCCAAAGGGACATAAGGATAAAATGTAAACTGAAAAGTGAAAAACTTCATTTTATGTTGCATGTCTTCCACCATTAAACTACCATTTGTGACTTCTTTTTTAACTTCAAATAAGTAAACTAATCCAAACAGCCCCTTGGTGAGTGAAATTCTATTCACTGTGATTAAACTAAACATTTATATTCATGGTAGATTTATATCATATACTTAAGAATCAATTTGCTCCCTTATCTCCCTTTTCATCAAGTCGAGATTTGGATATATACTTAACACAATGGATTGATTAGCGTAACATAAACTTTTTGAGTATCTTAATATTTGTATGCTTCTTTATGTATAAGCAACGAGGAGAAAGGGTTTTCTCATATTGAGAAGTCATTTTTACACTCTAATGATATTTTGACTTGACTATGGCATGGCATGTATCGATATTGTTACCAGTTATCCCACATCGATCACAAACACAAAATTTAGCTGTTAATAAACAATCGCGTAGAGGGGCCATATGTGTTGTGATTGCTATTATGTTGTCGAGCCTAACATGTGGATCATGTAAATAAAATGTTACGTGCCCTTCATTTTAGCTCTCAACTTATATAGGATCTTAACTTTTTGTCGCTCTTTACATTTAGTGAATGTAATTAACGACTTTTTGTGAATATAATTTTGGTATTACAATAAAAAACATTTTGTGAATGTAATTAAGCGAGATACAGGGTTTGCCCGAACTTTTATTTTTCGTTTATATAATTTCAAGTGTTACAATTATAGTTATTAATTCATGTTTAATGACATTAGACATTAGTTAATACGAGGCGTTCAGATCCGTGCGATGCACATAGTTTGTATAAAATTGTTTCGTACGTAATGTTCAGCGTAAACCATTAACGTATAAAAGATAAGATATGCAAACGCACATAAGCCGCACAATGAAATCATCACTTTATTTCGTTACTAGTTATCCCATATTGATCTCAGAGGCAAATTTTGGTTAATTAATATACCATTGCATACAGGAGCCATTTATGTTGTGATTGTTAGATTTAAGATCATTTGAGGACAAAAGATTATTTACATATTAAGGGATCAATCTCCACCATTCATTTTTATTTGATCTAATAGATGAGATTAATCCCAACAATTTAAAAAACCCACTTTCATCATTTTTTTTTCAAATATTAATATCTTTCAAATCGTTAATCGTTAAGCGAAAAAATATATATCATTGTTACGAGTATTTAATTATTTTTCTATAGATAGGCACTTTGATATACTTTCGACAAAAAAAAAATTTTCCGTATTTTTCACGTTTTTCTTTC
Organism: Chrysanthemum seticuspe; assembly: GCA_019973895.1. NCBI lineage: Eukaryota > Viridiplantae > Streptophyta > Magnoliopsida > Asterales > Asteraceae > Chrysanthemum > Chrysanthemum seticuspe. The sequence continues at coordinate 32,818,031 of BPTQ01000001.1, forward strand.
AAGTTTTTTTGTTTTTTTACGTTACTGAAATTTGCATTAAAATATCATATATGATAAAACACTAATTTAAATATCACATGTGATATTAGTGTAATATCATATATGATATGTAATATCACATGTGATATTCAATTTAGTGTTTTATCATATATGATTTTTTTCATGCAAATTTCAGTAACGTAAAAAAACGAAAAAGATAACAAAAAAACGTGAAAAAAACGTGAAAAAACGATTTTTTTTTCTTTTTTCGAAAGTATATCAAAGTGCCCGTCTATAAAAAGATAATTAAATGCTCGTCGCGATGGTGTAAATATTTTCACTTAACGATTAACGGTTTAAGAGATATTTAAATTATAAAAAATAGGTGAAATAATAAAATGATTTTAATCTCAGCCATTGATTTTTTTTAGATGGATGGTGGAGATGAGTCACTTGGTATGTGAGAAAAGTTTGGCATGTAAAATAACTCTCCTCGTGACTGTTATACTTATTATGTTGTTTACCGCAACATGAGAGTTATGTAATTAAGCATGTTATATGCCTCTCCTGTCGCAGTCACCAACTTATATAGACTCTTAACTTTTTGTTTGTGAATGTTATTTTGATACCATAATAAACAACATTTTGTGAATGTAACTAAAGTGATTGTGGTTACTTTTAATTTTCGTTTGTATAACTTCAAGTGTTACAATTATTAGTATTCAATTCTATGTATAATGACATTAGACGTTAGTTATGATATGCGCTTTGCGGGTCTGGTTCTTCAACTTTGTTTGGACTTGATAATGTCAACTTGTAGCATAGACTTGAAAATCAATTTGCTCCATTATCTCCCTTTACTTGATTATGTATAAGCAATCTTTGAAAGCCGTTTTTTATTCGGCGGAGTTTAGAGTGATCAAATGGTTTGAAACACTCGAGAGATACTCAGCAAGTTTTAACACAATGGAATGATTAGTGTTACTTAAACTTGCTGAGTATCTTAATATTTCTTTGCTTTTTTATGTACAAAACAACGAGGAGAAAGCGTTTTCTCATATTGAGTCCATTATCTTTGAGAACTCATTTTACACTCTAATGATATTTTGACTTGACTTTGGCAGGTATCCCACATCGATCAAAGAGACAAAATTTAGCTGACATGAGTGTGATCTAAAAAAAGATGTTAAACATGTTTACCTCGCACTCAAATTGGCAAACATCTTGTATAGACTCTCTCTAACTTTTTTGTGAATATATGTTTGGTACCATAAAAACGAGAGTCAATACAATTTTTGTACTATAGCAGGCAACAATTTATACACTTTTTGTGAATATAATTTTGGTACTGTAGTTAATACAATTTAGGCTGGGTATAGCGGTGGTGGTATGATCGTCTTCACGTCAGTGTCACATCAACATTTTTCCTCGCCACTTCTATGTTGTAGTTCCAGCCTCCATCACTTCTAATAACACACCCCAACGGTCCTATTTTTCATTCTCTCCATGTTTTGGTCACTACACGACGGTGCAAATAGTGGCACCAACAAACGTGGTGGTTGCGTGGGTGTAGCAATGACCCCCAAGGTCCAAGGCCCTTCGGGACACTCAACACACAGCTGGTTTTGAAAATCAATTTGAACAAGATGATAGTGTATAGCCTTGTATCATAGACTTGCAAATCAATTTGCTCTATTATCTCCCTTCTATGAAGTTAAGATTTGGCATTTCATAATCTTATTTTTTAACTTTAGATCCATATGTACTTAAAACAATGAAATGAGTGATGTAACTTAAACTTGTTCAATATCTTGACCATTACTTGATTCTTATTGTATAAGCAATGTTTGAAAGCCGTTTTTAGACGTAAAAAGTTATAGGGCGTATTTTTATTTATATGTTTTTACATTTCGATGATTTGATAAATTCTTTTGACCGATTGATCTCGCGTCTAATGTGTGAGAGATAAGTGGCGTAAAACTATGACTGTGATAAAGGGACATGAGGACAAAATGAAACCTGCAAAGTGAAAAGCTTCACTTTATGTTGCATATCCTCCACCACTGAACTACCACCGGAAAAAAATGACGTGGGTAGTTTAGATTAGCTTATTGTATGAAAATAAAATGACACTTGTCGCAGGAGGTTTAAGAGGTGTGTGGATTAGCTTATTTACACATTTTACTAGCTTGTCCAAATTTGAAAAAAATTATGAGCTCAATCTTCCATTAATATCTATGTTTGCAAGCTTAACCGATGCTAGTAAGCTTAACTTACTAAACTATCTAAATAATACTATTCATTAATGGTATAGAAGTTTGAACAAGATGATAAGTGTAGACTTAAAAATCCATTTGCTTCGTTATCTCCCTTTTCATGAAGTTAAGATTTGGCATGTCTATTAATTTCTTAAGCCAGTCTTTGAATCCATATATATTTAACACAATGGAATGATTAGGAATGATTAGTGCATCTTAAACTTGTCGAGTATCCTGTATCTTATTATTTGTTTGATTCTTTATGTCAAAGCAACGAGGAGAAAGGGTTTCCCTATACTCAGCGATCATCTTTGAAAACTTATTTGTACACGCTAATGACTCGACTATGGCATGTATCTATTTTGTTACGAGTATTAGTTATCCCACATTGATCAAAGGGAAAAAATTCGGCTAGTTAATATACAATTGTGGGCGTGGTGCTAATGTGTTGTGATTTCTGTTATGTTGTTGACGACAACAAGATGGGGTAAGTAATCAATTACTTAACTCTCCTCCTGTGATCAATAACTTTTTGACACCATAGTAAACAACATTTTGTGAATGTAACTAACGAGTGTAGTTATCATATGTGTTTTTCTAGACTTTTATTTTTCGTTTATATAACTTATAATGCCCAAATAATTGTTTATGCGGGTGACAGTACACCAGACTCATAATGGAATGAGTAGTGTAACATACTTAGATGATCACCTTCGAGAACTTATTTGTACAGTTTAATGATCTTTGACCTGACTATGGCATGGCTTGTATCTATTTTCGTATAAGTTATCCCACATCGATCAGAAAACGAATGTTTTGGGATTGCTATTATGTTATTGACCGTAATATGAGGGTTAGTTAAGTGAACATGTTACTTGACTTAATAACTTATAACATCTTAACTTTGTGAACATAATTTTAACTTCTATACTTAACCATTGTTTGCTTCTTTATGTATAAGCAACGGGGACAAAGGGTTTTCCCATACTCAGATGAAAATACCGAAGTGGTACTGTGGTTGTTGTGCAGTCTTTCAAATTTTTATATTATTTTAAACTCGAAACTTTATTTTTATTTTTATTATTTTTATTTATTTATTTATTTTATCTCAATTTAGTACATGCTAAATATAACATTGCTAATATTTTTGTTCATAAGTTCATGATATCTGTTACATGTAATGAATTAACTCTAATAAACATTTACAAACTATTAATAATTACGCTATAACTCCCAAAAATTATTAACTCAAATTCAAAATTCTACTCCCTCCGTCCCAAAATTTAAGTCCATTTTGACTTTTTCAATCAAACTTTGACCTTAAATATATATTTTTGTATTATATAATACTTGTTGCAAAATATATAAATGAAATTAGGTTATAAATGTATTTTCATTGGTATAACTTTCATCAAGTATTATATAATACAAAAAAATATATTTAAGGTCAAAGTTTGATTGAAAAAGTTAAAATGAACATAAATTTGGGACGGAGGTAGTAAAAAAATTGTGTTTGAAGTGCTTGTATAATTTTCATAGTAATTTGTACTGCTTAACAGGTCTTCTGATACATTCTTTAAAATGCTAAAAAATTTGATTGTTGAGTAGTACTTAAGACAAAGTTATACATGCTTTATAGAGAAGTAAAATAAGATTAAAATGTTACAATTATAGGTACGCAATCCATAAGAACTTATATTTACACTACAGTACAATGATATTTTGACTTGCCTATTATGACATGTATCTATTTTGTTAAAAGTTATCCCACATCGATCAAAGTAATATATGCAATTGAACATGTTTCATTACCTCTCTTGCATGGCCAGTAGCTTAAATAGACTCTTAACTTTTTGTAACAACTACTTCTGACTTTTGTTGGAGATTCAACTGATTCGTAAATGGTCACTCACTGTCAAGGGAGCCACTTTCTTCGGGCGGCAATTCCCATCATTTGGAGTCAACGACAGCTCGGGCATCTTGACAGGAGCATTCCGAGTCCACCGCAGATGATTGAAGAAATATCGACTAGAAAAGAAGATACTACTACAAAGACATTAGTGAAGAAGCCTATCTTTCTCAATCCATGTGTTACGACGACAGATATATGTGGGATTATAATTTTCGGAGATAGCAAGGTATTTTCGTTAGATTGCTTTTATATAAGGAAAAAAAGAATGTCCAATATAGGTTATTAGTTGGAAAATAGCTCGTGTTTTGATTTTGCAATTAGTAACATTATAAAAAGCTTTTATAGTAGTGTACCCGCGCGTTGCAGCGGAGAGCACCATCAAATCAAAAAATTTGGTGAGCGATTATATATTGTTCATGATGCTAACTTTACGCATGACGATAACTTCATGGAACAACTTTACCGCACACTATTTCATAAAAAAATGATAGAGAACTCGTGCATCATGACGCGGCGATATGAAAACGGTGGTCACCACTATTGCTAGTTGTTTTGGACGCGCAATATTATATAACGTTTAAACATAGAGTGTGTTTTAAAATAGTTGTATTAGCGCCATCCATTGGTGTTTATATTGCTAGTTGTGGCACAAATAGTGGTCAATTGCGTGGTCCAAAAAAGTGGTGTCAGAAAGTCTGAATATATAAAAGATTGGTTTATACGATCCGCTAAATTTCATTTAGTGAGTATTTTAAAAAGGAAAAAAAATATATAAGATGATTTATGCATTATTGTTTGGTAACATGTGATATACTAATTGTAATTTTTTTTAGTGGATGTTTTAGAAAAGAAAAAAAGAAGAAGAAGATAATTTATGCATTATTGAGTCTATTACCTTTAAAAGATCAAGATCATTGCTCGTGAACGAGTTTGCCGTGGTTCAAGAAATGTTTGTTACATAAGTATGATAATATTTGTTTTGATTCTTTATGCATAAGCAAAAGGGTTTTTCTATACTCAGTGATCATCTTTCAAAACTTACTGTTACAGTATAATACTACTAACATTTTTGACTTGACTAAGGCATGGCATGCATCTATTTATGTTATCGGTTATCCCACATCGTTCAAAGAGTGAAGTTTAGCTAGTTAATATACAATTGCGTATATAGGTCTTATGTGTTGTGATTGCTAGTATGATGTTTGGCCTAACATTGATGTTATGTAATTAAACATGTCACATAGCATTTCAAAAGAAGCCAAACAACTCATAAGCGTCAACATTTTTTGAACTTAATTTAATAAAAGCCAAACAACTTATAAGTGTCAACATTTTTTGAACTTAATTTAATGAGTGTGTAGTTATGATAAGCGTTTTGCCAAACTTTTATCTTTCTCTTTTATAAGAGCAAGAACAACAATAACGCCTTAACGGCATAACGCCGTTAATATGATGCAAAAGATATAATAACGTTGTTATCACCTTTGGAGTTATGCCGTTAATATGATGCCAAACTTTTATCTTTCTCATTTATTTATCTTAACTTTTTGTAAATATAATAAGACCTAATTACTTAAATAGATTAAAAAAAGAAAAATAAAATGAAGTTCTAAAAATATAACCGTGCAACCTGATATTCCAAATTTATTTCTGTGTAGCATAGACTTGAAAATCAATTTGCCCCGTTATCTCCTTTCTCATGAAGTTAAAGATTTGGCATGTCATAAATATATTCTTTTTAACTCTGGTCTTTTTAGATCCATATCTATACTACTTATAATGGAGGAAGACACTTTCCTCCTATTTATTATTTTAAGACAACCACAAATAGAATTTTAAGCAAATACTACCTTATAAGCATTATTTACAAGTATCTAAAGCACACATAAAACTAAAAACACACTACTCATATAATACAATTAATACACTATTAAAAACACCCTTTCATCCAAAAATATAAATTTTTAACCATAAAGTACAATATAATTAAGCTTTCACACATGAATAAACTAAAAACATATTTTTAAGCAAATACAAGTAAATAATCATAATTTACAAGTATTTAAAGTACAAATAAAACTAAAAAAATTACTATTCAATACATACAATTAATACACTATTAAAAACAACCATGCACCAAAATATACAACTATTTAATCACAATTTGCAATCTAATTAAGCTTCTAAAACATAAATCTGAAATCCAAAGTCTAAAACAAAATAACATTTTTTCGTCGAAAAATTTTGTCACAAGGTACCCTGCTAGTGTACTTAAAACAATGGAATGAGTGATGTAGATTAAACTTGTTCAATATCCTAACCGTTAGTTGATTCTTTATGTATAAGCAATGTTTGAAAGCCTTTTTTTAATCGGCCGAGTTGAGAGTGATCAAATGGTTGGAACAATCCAGAGAGAAAGAATTTCAAACCGTTTAGTTTTAATTTGTGCTAATTCATGGAGTAAAACACATGGTTAAACCTTATGCAACTCCGAGAATAACTCACTGAACATGGATCCGAGTATCATTGCTATCTCTCATGAGTCATAAGTGAAAACAAAAACCATTTTATCCCATATTGACTCGACATGTTATTCTATAAAAATCAAATTGGTTTTAAAGATGAACAATGACATGGTTTTAAAGATGAACAATGACAGATAATTTAGCCCTAATTCTATTGTGTTCAAAACCATTTTACAAACAAAATATTATCTAATACTTTCAATACAATTAACTACAACTAAAAAGATATCTAACCAAAAAAAGTTATAAACTTTTTATTCATTACACTCAAAAAGATTTTATGGGTTATCATAAGTCACACACAAAAAAAATAAAAAAAAAAAAAAAAAAAAAAAATTACGTTAAAAAAATAAATATTAAAAATTGGACCTTGAACATCTTGAAGCTCAAACTCAACATTAGGATGCTCTTGCATAACATCCTTTGTCCCTCCCATTGTTGGATCTTTTTTACACGCCCCGTTTCGGCTATGCAATTTGCAAGTAAAACCGTTTTCTGCTTTGGATTGCCCGTTGGTTTGAGTGTGACCCGATATGTCAGGTCGGGTTGGCCTGGTGGATCTTGCACTTCTAAGTGTGTATTTCAAGAAATGAAGAAATGTTTGTTTTGAAAGTAAATGGTTATAGCGCCTTTTTGATGTTTTAAAATTTTGATGATTTGATAAATTAATTTAACGGATTGATCTGTCGACTAACATTTGAGAAATAAACGACGGAAAACTATGACTGTGATAAAGAGACATGTGAACAAAATGTAACATGAAAAGAGAAAAACTTCATTTTATGTTGCATGTCCTTAATTATTAAACTCCCAACGGTGAAAAATGACATGGTGATTTAGATTAGCTTATTGTATGAAAATAAGAGGTGTGTGGATTAGCTTATTTACACATTTTACTAGTTGTCCAAATTTGAAAAAATAATGAGTTCAATCTTCCGTTTATATTTATATTTGTAAGCTTATCAACCTGATTGTAAGCTTAGTTGATACTAGCTTACTTGCTAAACTATTAGGCCAAATAAGCTGATTAAATTAACTAATCCAAACATCCTATAAGTGTAGACTTATAGCATAGACTTAAAAATCTATTTGATCCATTATATCTCTTTTCATGAAATTAAGATTCGGCATGTCTAGTTCTTAAGTTAGTCTTTGAATCCATATATACTCGATGCAATGGCATTAGTAGTGTTACTTAAACTTGTTGAGTATCTTGATTGTTGTTTGCTACTTTATGTATATGTATAAGCAACTAGGAGAAATGGTTCTCCCATACTCAGCGATCATCTCTGAGAAGTTATTTTTACACTCTAATGATATTTTGACTTGGCTATGGCTTGTATCTATTTGGTTCTCAGTTATCCCACATCGATCACAAAGACAAAATTTGGCTAGTTGATATAAAATTGTGTATGCGCCACAAATGTGTTGTGATTACTATTATGTTGTTTACCACCACATTAGAATTGTGTAATTAATCATCATTCCGGTGTGGTGGTTATATGATATGTGCTTTCCGGACTTTTATTTTCGTTTATATAACTTCAAGTGTTACAATTATGGGTATATAAATATAATTCTATGTATGATGACATTAGACGTTAGTTATGATATGCACTTTGTGGGTCTCGTTCTTCAACTCTGTTTTGACTTGATAATGTAGACTCGTAGCATAGACTTGAAAATCAATTTGCTCCATTATCTCCCTTTACTTGATTATATATAAGCAATGTTTGAAAGCCGTTTTTTATTCGGCGGAGTTCATAGTGATCAAATGGTTTGGAACACTTGAGAGATAAAGCATTTCAAACCGTGCAGTTTTAATTTGTGCTAATTCATGGAGTAAAACACTTGGTTAAACCTTATGCAACTCCGAGAATAACTCACTGGACATTGATCGAGTATCATTGCTATCACTCATGAGTCATAAGTGAAAAGAACAACCATTTTATCCCATATCAACTATCGTACTATAACATATTGACTCGACATGTTATTCTATAAAAATCAAATTGGTTTTAAAGATGAACGTGATGTCGGGTCTGGTTGGCCCGGTGGATCTTGCTCTTCAAAGGGACAAGAAATGAAGAAATGTTTGTTTCAAAAGTTAAAAGATTACAGGGCCTTTTTGACGTCTTTAACTTTTGATGATTTGATAAATTAGTTTATCGAACCATTCTCATGGCTAACATATGATACATTAATGGTGTAACAATATGACTATGTTTAAAGGGACATGAGGACAAGAAATCTATCAATGTATGTTGCATGTCATCCATCATTGAGCTATTATCGCTGAAACAAATCAAGTTTTTTAGACTAGCTTATTGTATCAAAATGATATATAAGGTATTGTAGAAGCCGTTAAAGGGTGTGACATATAGTTAACACAATAGAATGATTAGTGTAACTTAAACTTTTTGAGTATCTTAATATTTGTTTGAGAACTCATTTTTACACTAACGATATTTTGACTTGACTATGGCATAACATGTATGATATATCTATTTTGTTATTAGTTATCCCACATCGATAGAGATAAATTTGGCACATACGTGTTGTGGTTGCTATTATGTTGTTTTCTATAATATGAGAGTTAATTAAACATGTTAGTTAACCTTGCTATTAGAGCACACGGTACCTATCGCGTTTCATGCGTTATAGCTGATGTGGAGCAGCTTAACGCTGCGTTAACCATGTGTTATTACACCTATGAGTGCGTTAAGGCTCGACGTTGGCCTAGACGTTACCAGCATAACGCAACGTTAAGGTTGAGTTCAATAATTACACAAACACCCCCTGGATATTTGATGTTATTGCTGGTGTAGATGGTGAAATATGGTGTTAACTGTGTGTGTTATTCTGTGTGTGCAGCAGCGATGGAGAAGAAGAAACCTTATCTTCTGTTTTTTTTTTTTTTTTTTTCTTTTTTTTTTTGCCAGCTGTTGGGCTAGAGATATGGGCTGTGAATATATTGTCAATTTGAAATGTAGTATTTGCTTAAAATGGTAACATATTTTTGTAATCATGGTAACATATGAAGTATTAGTTTATTAAATGTTATTTGTATTTTTTTAAATGTTATGTTGTTTATTAATGATGTATTAGTTTAGGGGTTGGATTTGTAAATTTATCTTTTTTTAAAAATGAGGCCTCAAATGGTTGAGTTATGATAAGTTATGATAAATGGTGTTTTTTGGTGAGTTAAGATTAAAATGTTAAAACTGATGTGACGCTGCCGTGACAGTGTGTTAAACCTTGACTTGTGTTAACATACCCTTTGCTCTTATAGGCAACAACTTATATGAGCTCTTTAACTTTTTGTGAATATAATTTTGATACCATAATAACCACATTTTACAAGTGTAGTTATTATACGCGCTTTGCCAAGCTTCTATTTTTCAGTTATAGAAACTTATTAGTAATCAAGATTTATAGATTACAAAAGTAGCAAATCTACACCCTAATGGACTTAAGCACACAAATCGGCCATGTGCTAACTAACATATTCTACCATCTAATACTCTCACACAATTCGAACGGCGAACACGGGAAAGCTTGGACTGGAAAAGAAAACTAAACACATTAAAATAGTAACTAATTTGTTGATGAAGACATCGCGCAAATCTTCAACATTAGCCGTAAAAGTAAAGCAAACACTGGCAGACGATAGCGATATCTTGAACCAGTTTTATTTTAAAAATTCAGATGAAAGCCTTGTAACCTTCACAAAAGCACAAAGGGATTAAAAATACAAAAATAGTAAGAAATAAAAAGGAAAAAAATTATAGATCGAAGAGATGTTGGAACACCCCAAAAATAATAATGGTTTGCAGCGGAAGTAAGTGTTATTGGGGTATTACTCGATTGATATCAAACATAATATATAGAACAACGGTTTAACTTGAGAAATCTTATTTCATAAAGATTTATGTTTACATCTTTCAAAATGTATATTATGGAATGTAGGCCCATAAAAAGAATTTAAGTGGTCCCCAAATTATATCAGAGTCTTCTATGATCATACCATGCCAATGCCCAAACGCCTCCAAATTTTGGCTATCGTCTGCAATCCTGAAAATACATGCTAAAAGTGTCAACGCAAAGGTTGTTGAGTTCACAGGTTTTAATACACCAAGTAGTTTTCAAAACAGGAAGATCAATTGGTTATCAAAGTTTTCAAAAGGTCCATTATGTATGCGGCGTGTTCATGCCTTGAATGTTCCACTACTTAAGTTGATTTAGCCGAAAATATGCCCCTACGTGCAACATGCTCTAACCTAGCATGAGAAGGTGATACTATGCACTCCGATTAGTGGAGTGAGGGGATGGCTCTACCTCTAATAGCGCTATTCATACTATCAATGGCTCGTTCCGTACAGTGGGAGTAAGTTAATAAGTCGTGTAGTTCTAGGGGACTCTCACGATTGTTCTCAGGCGCCAAACATAAGTATACATATCAGTTTTAAGTAATCATAGCATGCTTTCCACCCCTAAACGAGTAAAACAGTAAAACGGGGCTGTGAAGCTCACAGTAATACGTAATAGTTTAAAGTACTTGTGAAAGTAAAAGCAAGTAGTTGAGCATGTATCTCACCCCAAAGTAATTTATAAAACAGTTAAACAAAAGTTGGGGCTATGAACTCACCTTAGTCCGAAGAAATATAAAAATCACAACTAACACGATTGGCATCGAGAAATGTAACACAATAGTATCATAAGGTAGCCACGCACAACGATACAAGAGTACCGACACAACGGTACGTCATTGGCACAACCTAATAGTATATAATTTATCTCAGAATGCGCATCGTAAAGTAAATAAGTTTTCAAAAGATAAGCGTTTTAGTTTTCGTGGAATACTCGTATTAATAATTATAAGAGTTTATTGTCATAATTCGTAAGAAAAGTTTAGTATCGTCATTCGTGTGGTGGTTTGAAGATCACAGACTCGAAATACAACTCACGCCAAAGTATAATATATATATCTCATATATATTATGAAGTAAAAGAATAGACAAAATGTCTCAAGAAAACGAGTCATAAGGACGAGTGAATTCTAGGCGAGAAGATAACGACAAGAAAATATGCCAAAAAAGTAAGTCAATTGGACTTTAGCTCGATAATAGTCCAACTTAAATCTAATTGAAGTCCAATGTTCTTAGTACGATATCTTAAGTCCATCACAAGTCTAATTATGTCCAATAAGTTTAGTCTAATAATAAATTTAATTTAGTCCGTTAAGTTGTATATACATAGCCCATTTATCAATTATTATAATTTGGTCAAATATAATAAGTCCATGTCCTTTATGTTTGATATAGTTCGAGTCCGATAGTCATATACATCAATTTATCCAAAGTTTGTCTAGTATAATTCAATAGTCCAAATGTCCAAGTCTAATATCCGATGTCAAGTGTATGTGCTGTCCAATACAAGTCTAGGTACCAACGTTTATAAGTGTCCAAGTAATTACATCTCGATAGTTCAAATGTTTAATGAGCGAATGTATAAAACTCAAGTTTTAACAAATTGATTAACACAAATACACACCAAGGCACAAGTTTAACACATAACACGTATACAAAATACACTTATACCACAAGATTAAACGCCCCCTTGGTGTTTTGTTGATACTAAAACTATTTTTTTTTTACAAATTGAGGCAGAAAACGGCCTTCATTTGGCCTTTTTAGGCCGAGTTTCCTATGCAATAATCGGAAAACATCGTTCCGGACAACTTTCATGTTTTAACTTTTTGATGAAACAGATCAGAAGGGCCTCAAAAATCGTGTTTCTGTTACAGAAAGTTTGGCTTGGCAGAAACAACAAACAAACACCCCATGTTGCGCAGAAAAATTAGCATCAATCGCACCCTTTTGGGGCTGAAATCAGCAGCTCTAAATGCACCCTCTATGTAGAAAAGTTAAGCAAGCAAAACAGACCCTTTTGGGGCTGTATTGCAGCAATTAAACGCCCCTGTTGGGGCTGCGTTTCAGCAACAAATGCCCCCTGTCAAACCCGAGACTAATCGGGTCTAACTGACCCGTAACCCTCAACCCGACCTGAGTCCAAAATAATTTACAAACACCCTTTTTAATCGATTTCTTACCACACGAGAAATTCCAAAAACCTGTTGATATTGTTAATTTAATTCCACGAAAACTGTATAATCGATTTAATGTTCGGTTTGAATAAAAAAGTTAACAAAGATAGATCTTTGTGTGTGTCGACTTACAAATTCACGAAAGAGGAAGAGAGGTGGAGAGGTGGAGATGAATTAACGAACGACAACCACAATCAAAACCCAAACCAAACTCTTAGAATACCTCGATCTACCCGTGTCTTAACCTGAAAGTGGGAGGAGAGGTGGATGGTGATGATGGTTGTGTGGCTGTGGTGGTGGCGAGGATGTGGTGGCAAGGCGGTTGTGAGAGAGAGAGAGGAGTAAAAAGGCGGTGTAAGGATTAATGGAATTGTTTATAAGAAAAGCTCACTATAGTTAAACGACCAATTTAAAGCTAAAATTTGAAAAATGAAAATGTTTACCATTTACACTATTAATAATTTAGACTATATACTTTTGAAAAACATTTATCTACTACTTTATAATAAGGAAGTTTAAAATAAAAAACATTTGCTTGCCACAAAAATAGTTATCGGGTACCCACCGCCGCATTGCGCGGGTACCCTTCTAGTAGTATTGTAGGTGGTTTAGGTGGATAAGGTGTGTACCGGTGTATTTCGTGTCCCGTTGATTTAGAATGTAAACACGGTACCATGGTTCGATGTTTTTAATTAATAATGTATAAAATACATTTTCATGATCGTTTTTATAAAAATAATATAAAAATGATACTATTGATTCCGAATAATGATTATCGAAATTAAACCGTTACTCATGCGGAAATCGGTACGCGTTATATGTAGTTTTCACGTTTTACGAGTATTGCGTTTACGTTACGAGAAAAGTCAAATATTCAAAAGTCAACTTTAAAAATCAAAGGGGTAAAATAGTCATTTAACCATATGAAAAATTAGGGGTTGTTACAGATGTAAAGCAAAGAAAGTGAAGAAGTTGTTAATTGCTTTTGAAAAATAACAATAGTGCAAATCAAAGATAAAAAAATAACACATAACACATGATACCATGTTAGACACCGAGATCCTTAAGTATTACTTTATTATTAATCAATATTTATAGATTACAAATGTAATAAATCTAAACTCTAATGGATCTAAGCCACAAACCGGACTTGAGGCAACTAACAAATTCTACCATCTAATAGATGGCACATATAAAATAGCCCTATCTTTTCTCCCTTCGATTTTGGCCATTTTTGGCGACAATTAACTAATCTGTCAATCGTTTTCTTGATTCCAGTCCTTAAATCTTGTACAAATCTCAATACAATTCTGATTTGGTCCTAATAGTTATTAATATTCGTATTAATTCCTTAGCTTGCTAGTCAAATCCTTATTTGTTTATTTGGGTTTTTTTCAGTCATTTAGGGTTTTGTGTTCTAAGAAGCGTTATTCCATCTTATTTTGATCGCCTTATTTTCTGATCTTGTGCTGAATTGATATAAGTTGATTACCCTAATAAGTTATATATTGATTTTACGATTGGTATACAACTAACATAATTAGGGTTTTCAAATATTTTTGGCTCGTCGTTCATGGCTGTTGTTGAGGTTGACTGAATGTAATCATGCAAAAAGGTTTTTTGGATTTGGGTGGGAGAGGAGAAAATCATAAGAAAAAAGATGGGGAAAAGAGTACTAATGAGGCTGGCCATAGTAGTGTTGGATTGGGACCATTCCCGAGTCTAACTGAAGCGTTTAGTAGTCCTAATACCGTTATGACTGCAAAGATTAAAGATTTAGAAAGACAAATGATTGATGGTAACCTTGTGCTCGTTGGGGACGATGGGCAGCCGCTTAAGTTGAGTTGATCAAACACGGGTATGGAACATTTGTCTAGCTTGTCTAATATGTCTGGAACACCTAATGTTGCTACTGCTCAGTCCGTATCGGAAGCTCAGCGGGCTGATTCTGGTATGAACAAAGAAACTCAGGAAGCGTGCAAGAGTTTCGAAGATGCAATGAACAGTGCTGCTAATATTTCTAACTCTGTAAATGCAAACGTGGCGGCAACTACATTTGCTAATAGTTCTTCATATGTGCATATAACAAGTGCAAACGTGGCGACTACTACATTTGCTATGGACGAACAGGTGGTTAAAAAGACAAGTCAGGAACCTATTATTACCGATTGGACTACTGAAGATGGTGATGTTAACTTATCTACCCCGTGTCGAGACGCATGTGCATGGTTCTTCCATGCATAATTTTGATGGCGTGAGTGGGTTCCATTCCGGTATGGATGCTCCTAATGGAAGTTCATCTAATGTTAATGTGCCTAATACTACCGATACGTGTATGTTGATGAAAACATGCATGAGCATGTTAAACCGATGTCGTATGCGTCCCTCCTTAATAATGAACCTAAAAAGAAAATAGTTAATTTTAGAACGCTTACTAATAAGGAAAGTGTGGAAAGGGTTGATATTACGTTACCTTCCGATTCGGTTGAAGAGGTTGAGTACCGATTTGCAAACACTCTATTCGGGTATTTTCTAGGAAAGCGTTTAGCTTTTCCTATTGTAGAGAACTATGTCAAGAACACTTGGGCTAAATACGGGATTAGTGAGGTTATGTTGAATGACGGGTTCTTCTTCTTTAAGTTTTCCTCTCAGACAGGATTAGAGCGGGTGTTAGAGAATGGAGCTTGGTTCATTCATACTATTCCTTTGATTTTAAACACATGGTCGGCTTCTACTACCTTAATGAAGGAGGAAATATCAAAGATACCGGTCTGGGTTAAGCTTCATAATGTTCATGTGGTTGCATTTACTGAAACAAGGTTGAGTTTAATAGGTACTAAGTTGGGAAAACCGATTATGTTGGATGCTCACACGGCGAACATGTGTCTTAAATCATGGGGAAGAAATACCTATGCTAGAGCTCTTATCGAAGTGTCATCTATTTAGCCCCTTTTGAAGTCTGAAGTTGTTGCAATTCCTGTTATTAAGGAACCCGGTAAGTACACGTTTGCTACTATTAATGTGTAATTTGAATGGAATCCTCCAATTTGTGTGAATTGCAAAATCTTTGGCCACTCTACTGCGAATTGTCCTAAACATGTTCAAGTTCAAAAAGAGGTCAGTCCTAATAGCAAGGTGGTAGCTAAGGTGTCGAATTCTTTGGACACAAATGAGGTGGGTTTTATTGAGGTTAAGAACCGGAAGAATAAAGGCAAGGTTGATCAATCACGGCCTATTATGGGTATTCGACTCAATAAACCCAAACAAAATTTTTGGAGGCCTAAACCGGTTGCAAATAATGTTCAAAGTAAGGGATATGATCCTAAGGCTACTAAACCATAATGATAATCATCAATAGCTTTGAAAACGTAAACACAAGTATTCTCATTTAGAAAATTCAACCGAAATTATGCCGTTGGAGGCGAGCAATATGAGCATTCGCATTTTCCACGTGTGCATTTGCAAGTTCCTGAACAAACATGGCAATGACAGTTCTCCTCAATTATACTTTTAAGTATATATGGATCTATGGTATCATCCGAATCATAGTATGTACTATTTCCAGGTTCAAATGGTTGTGGTTTTTGATCATTGTTTCCTATGATAGGATCACATACAAAATCGTTGTCCAAGATGGTTGATGTCTCATTTTTCTTGCCATGAACGACTGATGCTTCAAAAAAACCAATAATATCAGTTTTTTCTGCACCATGTTCCTTAGCAGATTCATTGTTTGTTCCTGCAACACTTTCCTTAACAGATTCGAAGTTTTGTCCTACAATACATGCAAATGAATAGACTGTATTATTGTTTAGGCAAATAAATGTTTTGTAAACTAAAATTATAAAAATTAGGAAAAAAAGTTCAGAAAAAGATCGATTATGAATATAACATACCTTCGTTTAGATGCTTTGAGGTTGACATTCTTTTTTTCTCCTGTACTCCGAAATATGTTATCAATCATGGTTTAAAGAATTTCACATAGTTACATTTATAGAATATGAAGGTTGTGGAAAACTAGAAAGGGGGGTTGAATAGTTTTACCAATTTAAAACTCCTTTTTAAATATTTAGATCGACTTATGTCAATCTATTTGGTTATTTATGTTGGACGTTGATAGATAGATATATAAACGTAAAATGAAAGATAAAGAGTAAGAAGCACATCACCACGACACAAGTTATTTATAGTGGTTCGGCTACAAGGACACCTTCCTTGCCCTACTCCACTCCCCGAGTCACCTACTCGAGAGTTCGTAAGCACTACACCAAATCTCCTTATGGCGGAGAAGCCTTCACAACGTCGCTTAACCTTTTTCCGGTACAAAGCTAAATACCGAGTTCTTTCACACCAAGGCGAACCACACCTAACACTACGTCGCCTACCCTTTATACGGTGCTAGGCTAACCACCGAGTTCTTTCACACCTTAGGAGAACTAATCCTATCACAACGTCGCCTACCCTTTATTAGGTACTAGGCTAAGCACCTAGTTCCATTATGGAGGAACTACTACCCTTCACGACACAACACCTATTATCAAGGAGATCTACTCCTTGTTACAACACCATCAAAGATATCACCATCCTTGTGAATAAATAAACACTTATATGTATAACGATGCACCTCATCGATTATACGACCTAAGCATTCTTCCCAAATGCTACTTGATTTGATTCTTCGGCATCCTTCACTAATGCCTTTGACACAACGCTTGGCACCCTTCACTAATGCCTTCGTCTTGACACCTTAAGCATTCTTCACTAATGCTTTGACTCGGATGATGAGCACCTTTCACTAATGCTTTCATCTTGACACTTTCGGCATTCTTCACTAATGCCTTCAACCCAACATCTATGGAGAAAGGAAGAACTATCAACAAGAGAACCTTCGTTGTCTTGATGATGACGAAGCATGGCAACTCATGGACTTGAGCTTGCACGTCTTCAAGATGTGGTGATCTTTCCTTTAAGAGGAACCTACAAGATCACACAAAAACAAAAGAGAAAAGCTACATAGATCTCTTGGATCTGAGGTTAGAGGGTTAGAATACTTTGGGGGAAGTATGTGTGTAAAGGGATGACAAGTAAGGAAGAAATGGCTCTCTATTTATAGAGAAAATTCTCTACTGTTTCCCCGGATCCCACGGATCCCTTCCACTTGGGATCCGGCTAGCACAAAGCTAGTGATCCGTGGAACGCTCCTCTTTGCCCATGGGTATTTTTGGTTATGGGTCATGGGTCATGGGTTATGGGTTGATCCATGGTTTTCTTTCTAGATACAATGAACTTAGATAAGTGGTATATATAAAACCATGGGTTATGGTTCAATACCATTTGCTAGTTTCTACCCATTTTAGTATTTACATGTTTTTACCTTATTTTAGTATTTACATGCTTTTACCCATTTTAGTATACTTAGTTTAAGTATATGCTAACCCAATATGTAAACACTAGTTGTTGTACATATATATATCTAGATCATAAAATCACTTATACTTATTTTAGTGTTTTATGTGAAAATGTGAATATGTTAGAAAACTATTAGTTCAAACCATTTACGTATTTTATTTGTTTCGTTAATATGATTTTACTTTTGTTATCAACAAAACATTAGAAGATCGTAAAATATAAATAAACGTTTTTACGACTTATTTGTATTAACAATCTCCCCTTTTTGTTGATGACAAAACATAAAATTATTTTAAGGAAAAGCTAAAATTCGTAAATGTTTAAATTTGTAGTTTTTACTTTCTTCTCCCCCTTTTTGTCGAAACAAAAAGTGTTAAAAGAAACTAACACAATTTTTTATAAGAAAAATTATAAAAGATGTAACGAGAGCAAGTGACGGGAATGGTACTCGTCTTAACTCCCCCTTGACGAGTCCATCCCTTTGAAAAAGGGCGTCAAGGACATAGTGTAAAATAAGCTATTTGTGTTTGCAATTAAGTTTGCAAATGGTTCGTCTAAGTGACGAAAACGTGCTCCCCCTCAAATTTTGCAAAGTTGCAATGGGGTATCATTAAGTGTAATCCAAAATTGGATTAATTTGCAAATGATTTTGCAATATTGTTTGACACAAAGCTCCCCCTAGCTTTTATGGTGTCAAGATCTTCATGTGTTATTTTGAAAATCTACAAAACAAAGGTTAGAAAAACAAGAGTATAGTGCATAATTTCCTGCAAAAGAGACTCAAGTTAGTAGAAATTTGTGCTTCTGTACCACGGATCCCACGGTTCCCTTCAAGGAGGGATCCATCTAGTTATCTGGAAGGGATCCGGCTATCTGTTACAGTTTCTTCAACAGTGAAGAAATGTCAAGGAGTGCAACTTGAGGGAATGAGATAAAAGTACAATATAACAAGCACAACACACATAATAATCATGGCATAAAAGTATTCATTCAATAAAACAAAGAGATAATCAACTAAATCTCTAAAACTAAGAGAATGAGCTTAACCAAACAAGTACTCATAATGCTAATAAGTTACTCAAATTAGTGATTCAACTAAAGAACTTAATTACGAAATGGTGTCTGATAACGCTACACGCGTCGTTCGGGGTCAAGGAAACTTCCTTTTCTTCGAGCAAGTTTTATAACACCCTAGGCAGTGAACCTAATCGTTGTAGTGTAGTAATTAGGGTAAGCCACGGGTATTGATATCGTTCTCTAGGGGAATAAGAATGCTAGTAAGGAGTTACTACGCTAAGGTTAAGGTTGAGGAAGATTATTTTTTGTATTTTTATATTTTATGAAATGGAAAGGTACGAATCTCGGGTATTGGATTTGGGGGGGGGGGGGTTGGTATTTCTACCGATTACTCTACTATTATCTAATTATCTAAACTAAGGTTGTGGGAGTCTATGTCTAATTAATGTGTGCTCGTATGATAGTTTAAAGATGTGTTTACTTAGGTTGTATTACTCCTTAATTATCTCCTATTGATGGTTGAGTTGTCACGTCTTATTCTTAGTTGCGTTGTGTGTCTAAAGTTGTAGGGTATGCGTTTCTCCCTAACTCTTTGAACTTACCAAAGGGTCTCGTCTACAAACCCACTAGGGATGATAAACTCCTACTCTAAGGCGTTCTTTGGATGGTTTAGCCTACAACTACTCAGGTAATTATATTCTAAGGTTCACAAAGATGAATCAAGCATTAAGTACACAACGAATGACCTATCGCATTACTAGATCATTAATCAACTAATATAAGAAACAACCAATCAATATTCAATAATTAAGTTTCATACTTCCTAAGCAAACACACAAATAAATTAGCCGGACATGGAGAACATGCAAGCATACACACAAATAATCAAAGACATAATTGAATTAATGAAGTAAAGACTTATCTTGATGTAAGATAGGGTTTAAAACCCTAAAATACTGTACAAGACACCTTAGGTTCAGTTTTAGGTTTTTACTCCAAAAGACTCTCCCCTCAAGACTGAAAAATTCGGATTCTATATATAAGATTACATATGCGACGGCGTCACCTTATGTTTAGTGATGCCGTCGTGTCGCCGCCATTAGGGTTTCGTCTTGGCCACGTTAACCTTGCGACGGCGTCACCTTATGTCCGTGACGCCGTCCTCTTCAGCTTCTGACGTCGTCTGGATTGCATCTAGGCCGTCTGAGTAGCGACGGCCTACTCTTTCACAACTAGACGTCGTCGCTTGAAAATACGAGTTTTGGGTTCTGGACCGTCACAACAATTTTGGGACGGCGTCGCCATTAGCACCTGACGCTGTCGCCTTCTATTTTCAGCAACTGTGAGTGTCTCGATTTTGACTTTGGCCATTTTCTTCATATATTCGCGCCTTTTCGTCCAAATAAGTGCCATTCCAGCATTTTGCCTTCAAGAGACCTAAAAAGTGAAAAGGAACGATATTAAGCAATAACGGATACAAAAGTGATCAAATAAGGACTAAAACGACCCCTTAAAATGGTACCTTTTAAAACCTTATCAGTGTCCTAAACGTTCTAGGTTTAAGCTTACGACTATTATGCTCATTGTGGTTTAGGCTTGTTAACCTCTTCGAAACGTTCGAGGAGGTGATGAAACATGAAACGATGCTCTTCGCGTAATTCATGTATCAACCTTTCAACGTATTTACAATGATAGCAATCCTTGTTATGGTTTTGAATTTCTTGAAGTGAAAGTTCAAGTGAAGTGGGTTGTGGTTCTTCAAATAAAGGAGGATTTGGTTGAGACTCATTTAGTGGTGGCTCTATAATGCTTGCGGCTAGAGGTAAAGAGACATCAACTTCCATTTGGTCAGATGGTTGCTTTTGATGTCTTCTCATAATCCAAAATGTACTATTTGGAGGGATGATAGAGTTTGCTTTTGGATCAAGTGTTGATTCAATATTTTGATTTTGTGGCTCAATCTTTTCATGTGAATTGGATGGTAATGGTGAAAGATGAGATGGCCAAGAGGGTAAGTCTTCTACATTGTGAGAGTGTGAAAATGATTGTGAAGTGTCTCTAGGTACTAATGATGTTGGTTGAGTTGTGGGGGGTTTGTTTGCTATGGTAGAATTTGGTAAAGATATCCTAGTGGGAATCTTATTCTTGGGGATTAGTTTGATTGGTTTCCTTGATGTGGGAGAAATCCTAGCATTGGTGGACTTAACCAGAGATGATTCGGTTGAAGAAACTTCGTGTATGATTCTAGCAAGTTTCTTGGGTGGTTCTTGGGTAGATGAGTGAGCACTAGGAGCCTTTCTCATATTGAAATGACTAAGGGAAATGGTTGCAATTGCTGATATTTGTGTGAGATGACTAAAGTGTTCTAGGCAATGTGGTTTATAAAGAGAAGATCTTGGCAATTTGTATTTAAGACTTAATCCACTAATGTTCATGGAAATGTGATGATTGACATGCACAAGGTTGAGATTAAGAGTTTACACTGATCTAGGAAATCATTTAAGATGAGATGGAGTGTTTGGGTTAGCAATGTTAGACATATACTGTCACCCGGATCCCACGGTTCCCTCCTTGGAGGGATCCGTCTAGGCTATTCCTAGGGATCCGGCTCTCAGCAGTTATGACAGATTTGAAATGGGGTTTCTAGAAGCTAAAGCCTATCTTGATTTGGATGTTTCAGCTCTCCTAAGTGTTTTAGGATGAGAGGGTACTTGAATGATCATGAGTAATAAGTGTTTGTAGCTAATGATTGTTTCTTATGGAAGGAGGATAGGACAAGATGACTACCAATGGATATCCAAGGTTAAGACTAAGTATTTTGGAGGTGTTAAGTCATAATAAATGATCCTAGTGATCAGATTTAAGCTTGTGATGAAATTTGAAAAATCCTTAAAAATTATAGGAATTGAAAAACTAATTTTTGACTCATTTTGAAATAAGAATGACTTGAAACAATTTTCTAAAAATGTTTAATTTGTCTACTTAAGTGTTTTGAAAGATGAAAATTTGGCTTGTGAGTAATGGAGCGGAAATATGGTGGTTTTTGATGTGTTAGTAAATCAAGACGTATTTAGAATAAGATCTTAAGTAAGCCTTTAGTGAGTCTAAGCTTTTTCTTATCATGGAATAAGACTTAGGGGCTGTTTGTTAAAACTGTATAATTCAACGCTGAATAAATCAAAGGTGCTGAACAATTCAAAGGTGCTGAGTGAAAATGTTTCTATGTGTTTGATAAATTTCTGAATATCAATTCTGAATAGACAAAATTACTATATTAACCTCCACTGTAATTTAATGAAATATGTTACTTGATAATGTTAATCTATAAAACTTATAGTATAAAAAGTGAATGTAACTAAAAGAAAACTATATAAATTACATAACTTTTTCATAAATATCATCACATATTTTAACACCTAAGTAACTTCATATTACTCTTCTAAAAGGCTCGCAAAGGCTCCGCAAATGCCTCGCAAAGGCGTGAGGCCACGTCATGCCGCCACGCCGTTATGCCACATATTTTTGTAAACTCGATATATATGAATTATGATATGAATATATAGATATTTTCATACTATGTGTCGCTTTATGTCATGTCTTATAAACGTAAAAGCTTCGTCTTGATCGCAAAGACGTAAGACTTGGTTATGCCGTCACGCCATGCCTCGCGCTATTTATAACCTTGCTTCATATCAATGGACGAACGAATATATATAAGCAAACTCAATTCAACATAATTTAAATAAGTAAAAGTATACTAACAAATTATATATAACTAAAAGCATAGAGTGTGGTATGGTAAAATAATATGATTTCTTTAATTGTTGTTCAAATGTATTAACTGGGAGAAGTCCACGTGGGAGAGTGGGAAAATGACGTGAGGGTATTTTGTGTACATGTGGTCCACTGAATCATTTAGGATAGTATATAATACAAAATCGCTCAGCGCCTCATTTATTCATTCAGTGACCGAATGTTTCTTTATCAAACACTGACCGATTAATTTTGTTATTAAACAGTGCTGAATCATGTCATTAAGCAGTAATCAAACACACCCTTAGTTGGGTTCTAAAACAGATGCTTAGCTAATGTGAAGTTTATCTAGAAAGCAATCTTGATGTAGGAAATGCAGTATTGCTTATCTGCTGACACGGATCCCACGGTTCTCTCAAGGAGCGGATCCGGCTAGGCTATTCCTAGGGATCCGGCATCTGCAGATCAGAACCTATTCAGAAAAGATGTGCAGGTTTTGCACATTATTACGTCTATAAAACAAGCAATAAGAACAAGCAAGCCATCATATAGCACCAGAAACAATATCCAAAATACCATAAACCAACAATGCTAAAAAGAAATCATTCAAACATAAGATAAATGAAAATAAGCACATTCCTATTGTCTCTTTCGTCAATTCTTCCTTTTTCTTTTTGACGGCTTAGTGAGATTGTAAGCGAGGTTTTGAATCATGCCTCTTATTTGTTTGAATTCCGCGGTCTCGTTTGGAATGGTTGGAAGTTGTTCGTGGTATTCAAGAATGTCCAATTTGATGTTGGATACGGGGTCGATGTCCTCCTCATCATCTTCTTCTTCTTCTTCTTCTTCTCCGGTCGAGGAGTCCGAGAGAGCTTCGGGTTTCTCTCCATTGACCATGGACCGTTTAGATGGTTGTTTGGTAAGGGGTACCATGACGTGATCGGAAAGGTAATGGTCATCGTTGATAGGGGATGGTTGCAATGCACTAACGTACTTACAAAGTTGTGTTAGGAGCATACCATATGGGAGTACCATGTTGGAAGCTTTGAATACCCCAGCCATTCTCCTTACCATGTAATAGGTAAGATTAAATGGCCTTTGGTGGATAAGACAATAGATCATTTGCACAAGGCATGCGTTTGGATGATCTTTGTTTCCAACTAGGCTAATGATGTTTTCCCTAAGGATTTCTTCCCATTTTCTAAACATGGGATGCATTTCAAAAAGTTCCATTTTAAAGGGATCACGGTGAATGAGCTTTTTGTTACGATCGTAACGGGATTGGTTGGTTCTAATTTTAAAGATAGTATCACGAATGGTTTCGGGATTGTCGAGAGGAGTGTTGTAAAGAGGCTTAGGATCAAGTGCAAGGTTTTGAGCGTTAATTGCCCAATCTTGAGAGTACATATAAATTCCTTCACAAGGAATGCGAAGAATTTGAGCAAAAGTGTTGAGAGGAAGAGTAAAGTTTTGTGTGTTGATGATAAAGGCAATTGAGATGCTATTATCGGTGTTTCTAATGATCCTAAAGCTTTTGTAAAACTCAAAAATAAAAACCGAACAAATTTGTTCATCGATGTCAAGAAGACAATCAAAGTTGATTGTCGAGAAAACTTGATGAATGTCGGTATCTTCAAGGAAACATTCCTTGACTACACGACCTTCGTGAATAAGTCGTTTTGTGAGGCTTTTGAAAATTTTACGGTTAGTTTTGGTCAGGCCCCTTTTACGATAGTAGTGAGTAAGATAGTGGACGGTGTCATGATGATCTTGTTGAGTGGCTTTGGGCATGGTTGGTCAATGGTGTTCTAGGAAGGAATACTTTGAGGTTATGGAAGCCAATGAGGATGGATTCAGTAGCTTGGTCGTTTTTGTGTTATGAGAATAGAGGGAAAAAGATCAGTGGTGATTTTTGAAAGCGTATAGCTAAGTTCTGTTCCACGGTTCCCCCGGATCCTTTGTATTTGGGATCTGGCTAGTACAACTAGAGGGATCCGGCTACTATGAACATAAAAGAGGTTGTTTGACATTATTTTTGTAGTATGCTTATGGAATAGCTTACCAAAAAAAATAGTTCGGAGGTTTTAGATGACGATTGTTTTTGGATGACGGCTTTTGATGAATCTCATATCGAGGATGTGATGACGGCGTTAAAAAAATATTATTCCCGATGACGAGAAAGGTGGAAGAGTGACGAAAGAGACTTCTAACGCTCTTAGTGATTTAATAATCAAAGTAGTACTTGTGAAAATAAGTAGAACTCAAGTATCTTATCTAATGAAAAGTAGAACATACCTTTATGCTTCTTGATTTGGTATAAAACCAAAAATACTTCATGAGCTTTTAAAGTAATCCTTTGTACTTGATGTACTTACGTAGCGTTTGGTATGCATGAATAAAGGTTGTAATGGAATAGATCATTACAGTGAAATGAAAAATTGTTGTTTGTTTTAAATCTTGTAATGGAATGGTTTATTCATTGGTTCATTCCATTACGACAATAACCACCAATTTCATTACATAGCCACCCCCTAGTTTTTTCTCATTCCATTACGACATGAAATCACATTTTGTCATATTTCATTTATTTCATTCCTTTCTGACATCTATTGCATTGTACCAAACAACATACGTAAACGATATACTCCATTCCAACATGGCAACCAAATAGGTCAATGGAACAGTAATGACTCATTCAATTACTATGTTCATTCCATTACATCGTCGATTACATTCCTTTATCAGTCCATTACGTCTAACCAAACATAGTGTTAAGTTGTGATTACTTTAAGAATCCTTCCTTGAATGTTGACTTCATCTTTGAATGACGATTTTGGAAAATTCTAGCATGAAAATTACTCGAGAACGGAATATTGTTAGAATCATCTATTAATGTCCAACAAAATGATTTAACAGAAAATATGATCCCAAAAAAAAATCCTTCTTTGTAGTTTTCAAACATACACGGATCGTATCAAGTCTTTAAAGTACAATATACTTTAAGAAACTTGGTTACGAAGCTCTGATACCAATTGTGGAAAACTAGAAGGGGGGGTTGAATAGTTTTACCAATTTAAAACTCCTTTTTAAATATTTAGATCGACTTATGTCAATCTATTTGGTTATTTATGTTGGACGTTGATAGATAGATATATAAACGTAAAATGAAAGATAAAGAGTAAGAAGCACATCACCACGACACAAGTTATTTATAGTGGTTCGGCTACAAGGACACCTTCCTTGCCCTACTCCACTCCCCGAGTCACCTACTCGAGAGTTCGTAAGCACTACACCAAATCTCCTTATGGCGGAGAAGCCTTCACAACGTCGCTTAACCTTTTTCCGGTACAAAGCTAAATACCGAGTTCTTTCACACCAAGGCGAACCACACCTAACACTACGTCGCCTACCCTTTATACGGTGCTAGGCTAACCACCGAGTTCTTTCATACCTTAGGAGAACTAATCCTATCACAACGTCGCCTACCCTTCATTAGGTACTAGGCTAAGCACCTAGTTCCATTATGGAGGAACTACTACCCTTCACGACACAACACCTATTATCAAGGAGATCTACTCCTTGTTACAACACCATCAAGGATATCACCATCCTTGTGAATAAATAAACACTTATATGTATAACGATGCACCTCATCGATTATACGACCTAAGCATTCTTCCCAAATGCTACTTGATTTGATTCTTCGGCATCCTTTACTAATTACTTTGACACAACGCTTGGCACCCTTCACTAATGCCTTCGTCTTGACACCTTAAGCATTCTTCACTAATGCTTTGACTCGGATGATGAGCACCTTTCACTAATGCTTTCATCTTGACACTTTCGGCATTCTTCACTAATGCCTTCAACCCAACATCTATGGAGAAAGGAAGAACTATCAACAAGAGAACCTTCGTTGTCTTGATGATGACGAAGCATGGCAACTCATGGACTTGAGCTTGCACGTCTTCAAGATGTGGTGATCTTTCCTTTAAGAGGAACCTACAAGATCACACAAAAACAAAAGAGAAAAGCTACATAGATCTCTTGGATCTGAGGTTAGAGGGTTAGAAACTTGGGGGAAGTATGTGTGTAAAGGGATGACAAGTAAGGAAGAAATGGCTCTCTATTTATAGAGAAAATTCTCTACTGTTTCCTCGGATCCCATGGATCCCTTCCACTTGGGATCCGGCTAGCACAAAGCTAGGGATCCGTGGAACGCTCCTCTTTGCCCATGGGTATTTTTGGTTATGGGTCATGGGTTATGGGTTGATCCATGGTTTTCTTTCTAGATACAATGAACTTAGATAAGTGGTATATATAAAACCATGGGTTATGGTTCAATACCATTTGCTAGTTTCTACCCATTTTAGTATTTACATGTTTTTACCTTATTTTAGTATTTACATGCTTTTACCCATTTTAGTATACTTAGTTTAAGTATATGCTAACCCAATATGTAAACACTAGTTGTTGTACATATATATATCTAGATCATAAAATCACTTATACTTGTTTTAGTGTTTTATGTGAAAATGTGAATATGTTAGAAAACTATTAGTTCAAACCATTTACGTATTTTATTTGTTTCGTTAATATGATTTTACTTTTGTTATCAACAAAACATTAGAAGATCGTAAAATATAAATAAACGTTTTTACGGCTTATTTGTATTAACAAAGGTGACAATATATTATGAAATGATTTGTTGTATAATTTATTTTAATTGTAGACAACTTATTTGACAATTGATTACACGAAATATTTGTTTTGTATACATATTGCAAACCTAAACTATAGTTACTTTAAAATGTATTTGTGGCGGATATACATGGAGGATATATGTAAAAGAATGATACAATAACTTAGTGTAGATGAAACGCAAGTAGTTGCGTAAGTATTATGAAAGAAAGTTGAGGTGGTTGTGTATATGTATAAGTACTAATTATTATTTAAGTTCGAAAGCGACAATGTTGGATTAGTTGTTGGTTGAATGTGTGTAAAAGAGACAGAGGAACCTATCATTTAAAAGAATAAAGCATAATTTTTTTTTAACATGGAATGAATGTACAAAAATAAATTATTCGTTTAGATAAAGATGAATATACCAACATGGATTTCGGAACATTCTCTAAACAAACAAAAGAATAAGAGTGAAATGATCTTTAATTGTTACTGAAGGTCTTAGTTAATACAATTTTTTATACAGGGTTATCCTAATGCCTCTTATCATTTAGTTATTCCTAACTACACAAGTGTAGTCTTACTAGCGATCTCGGGATGCATCACAAAATAAGTTCTAGAATCTAATATACTACCGGCTCACACTTTAAGCATTAAAGATGAATGCTTTAATTCCTACTAATCTAAGGGCGATCCTCACATTTTGGGTGAAATTTAGGTGGTAAAGGGTTTTTGCGCTAGTCATGCAACTTCCTATCCATGAGACGCTTTTGTTAAGACTAATGGCCCACTCCTATATGTCATGAAAAATTAAAAATTTGGTGCCAAAATTACCCTAACCGACATTTTCTCATGGTTTATTACACAAATGCAATTGGACAAAGCAAATAATCAAGGATAAGCATAGTTTCAAAGTTTCCGTTTTATTTTCCCTCCATACACTTAAACTGAACATTGTCCCCAATGTTCCCTGAAAGTATCAAAGTTATAATAATAGAAGGTAATTAAAAACGAAAGAAACTAATACTCCCCTGATTAGCTCGGTAGGATCCATGTGTGAAGTAGTGGTTAAATCTTTCTTCAAGAAGTATGTTATGCGTGAAAAGCTCCTTTCAATCTTTTGTATAATCTTCTTGACAAATTAAACCTGCACACTTGAAGAAAATAAACGAAACCTTCGCGTAAAATTAGCGGTAACAATATATATACAAGACTCTACTAAACTAGGATATAATGCTTGTGGAATAGATGTTTACAGATTTTCTGGAAAATTAAGACCTGGAAAATTCCAAAAATTTATAAGTAGCACAGAAAACGAGAAAAAGTAAGAAGCTGTTTCTGCTCCTCCTGACGCCGTCAGGTTGCGACCCTGACGCCGTCAGGTTATCCTGACAGAAACTGGTCTGCGATTTTCAAGAAAAAATTCTGGAAAATTTATATCTTTATAATCTGGAAAAAATCCTGCAAAACCATCCATTATGACTCGATACAAGCATTTGACTCGAACAAATACACATGTATATCTTTTAATTGATTGAAATTCTCATGTTTACGTTTCTTTTGAAAACGTGTGTAATCCTCCCTACACTTATCCCTTATGTAAAATACCTTTATATGTAATTAAGACGATGTTAATGCCAAAATAAAACATTTTTACAAATTAAACATGAGAATTAACAATTAATAAAATATATACGACACAAACAAGCAAACAATTAAGCATGGGTTGCCTCCCACGAAGCGCTTTTCTTTATTTATGAGTCTTGTAGCTAGACTCGAAGTCGTGCCCCTACGTTTTCTCATGCACGATTACATGCTCGTGCCTAAGCCATTCCAACGTTCTCTCACTTTTCTATTACTCATCTCCTAACTCTAGACATTTTTTATAGTACCGCTCATTTTTTTCATAGGTATGCCTAAGTCCTATTTGTTTATCTCTTTCACTAAGTATTGGAATGGGAGCCATCCGATTGCATGCCTCAATATCTTTGTGCCTAAACCTAGGATGTGTACGGGGCATTTGATAGACAAAATCTTCAACTCTATTGGAGAATGTGATTAGACCATCAATCATCCGTTTGTTCAACCTAGTCATTCTTTTAAAGTTCGTTCCAAATATAACTTGAGTAAGGCTCCCATCGATGAATTCTCCTAAATCTTCTAGGACCATGAATTCAACTACATATGCAAAGCTTCCGACAAACACATCTAAGTAAGTGACTGATAACGCTACACGCGCCGTTCGGAGTCAAAGGAACTTCCTTTTCGTCGAGCACGTTTTTCAACACCCTAGGCAGTGAACCTAATCGTTGTAGTGTAGTATTAGGGTAAGCCACGGGAATTGATATCGTTCTCTAGGGGAATAGGAATGCTAGTGAGAAGTTACTACGCTAAGGTTGGGGTTGAGGAAGATTATTTTTTATCTTTTTATGTTTTTTTAGGAAATGGAAAGGTAAGAATCTCGGAGTTTGGATTTGGGAGTTGGTATTTCTACCGATTACTCTACTTATCTAATTATCTAATCTAGTGGTGTATGTAGTCTATGTCTAATTATTGTGTGCTCGTATGATGATTTAAAGATGTGTTTACTTAGGTTTTATTACTCCTTAATTATCTCCTATTGATGGTTGAATTATCACGTCCTTATTCTTAATCGCGTTGTGTGTCTAAGGTCGTAGGGTATGCGTTTATCCCTAACTCTTTGAAACTACCAAAGTGTATCGCCTACAAAATCTCTAGGATTTATAAACTTTAACTCTAAGGAACTCTTTAGATGGTTTAGCCTACAACAACTCTAGGTATTATAGACTAAGGTTCACAAAGATTAATCAAGCATTAACTACACAACGGATGACCTATCGCATTACTAGATCATTAACAATTAAGATAAGAGACAACCAATCACCAATCAATATTCAATAATTAAGTTTCATATTCCCTATGCAAACACATAAGTAAATTAGCCGGACATGGGGAACATGCAAGCATACACACAAGTAATTGAAGACATAATTAAATTAATGAAGTAAAACACTTATCTTGATGTAAGATAGGGTTTGGAACCCTAAAATACTGTACAAGACAACCTTGGTTCGGTTTAGGTTTTTACTCCAAAAGACTACACACTGAAAACTAAAAAATTCGGATTCTATATATAAGATTACATATGCGACGGTGTCACCCTTTGATTTGTGACGCCGTCGGGTCGCCGTTATTAGGGTTTCGTCTTGGCCACGTTAGTCTTGCGACGGCATCACCTTATGCTTGTGACGCCGTCCCCTTCAGTCTCTGACGTCGTCTGGATCAAATCTAGGCCTTCTGAGTTGCGACGACCTACTCTTTTAAAACCTGACACAGTCACTTGTAAATAAGCAATTTGGCTACTGAGCCATCACAAAAGTAATGTGACGGCGTTGCAGATAACACTTGACGCCGTCCCCTTCAGTTCCAGCAGCCTGAGTGTCTCGATTCTTGACTGTTGCCATTTTCTTCGTATATTCGCGCCTTTTCGTTCGAATATGTGTCATTCCAGCTTTTTTCCTTCAAGATACCTAAAAAGTGAAAAGGAACGATATTAAGTAGTAATGGATACAAAAGTGATCAAATAAGGGCTTAAATGACCCCTCAAAAAGGTACATTTTAAAACCTTATCAAATATCCTTACACTTGGTATTTGCTTGTCCTCAAGCAAATGTGCTTTTAGCCAATTAATTTATAAGTTAGGGGTCATGAAGCATTGGTTTAAAACAATCCACGACACATATAAGCCCCGCAAAAGTCATAACAAGCACAAAAATTACATACTAGCACCTCACATGGGGTGTTTGGATACTCACATCTCTCGGGTGTATATGAAATATAACAAGTTGGAAATGGAAGATAAACACTCATTAACCGATCCTAGTACATAGATTACCATAGGCTTGACACTAGATCAAACCTTCATCGCTTTGGCGTAAGCACCTAGGAAAGACTATCAAAGAGGTCTTTTAAAGGGTTGTAATGTTAGGCTTACGGTACGGAAACAAAGGGTTTGGTGGGATAGGCTATTTAGTGGTGGCAAGTCAAAAATCTTTATGTTACAAGCATGCGAAGAATGACGTTGCTAAGCCAAGACTCGACACTCTAGACTCTAGATAACTGAAACAAACAAACATAAATTAAAGATAGATGTAGGATGGTAGCCCGTATGTATTTTTTTTTCAACACTCTAATTTTTTTTTCTTTTTCTATTTTTTTTTCGATTTTTTTTCCATACACTTTTACTCTACCATCATCTACGATCACATCAAAATTATGGGGATTTATAGGCACATCCCTACACTTGAGTTTTTATTACTCTAACACTAATTTGACCCGAATTGAAAAGATCAAAACACTTGGAGTACATTATTAAGCAAATAAAGGGAATTTAAATTTAACGTTCCCTTCCCGTCATTTCATAAACTTTAACTTTTCCCATGAGTCCCAATCGTCCCAAAACTGTATACAAAGGATATGACTCGACTTAGCAACTTATGCAAGCAACTAGATAATTGAACTAAGGGTTTTTAGGGTGATAATAATAATGCACTAAAAGTGAGTGCATACAAGGTAGGCTAAGGCAATTTGGGTGTACATTTGGGGGTGGGGTGTAAACAATGCTCTTCATTGATATTCCGGAAAACCGAAACATCACGAGAACCGCGAAAAGGATAGGCTCTAAGGGGTTAAATAGGGGTATCGTGTACTAAATATGAGTACAACGCAAAGGTGTGGGGGAATTACTCAACCGAGGTGGAAGAAGTAATTATATTACAGGTATCAATCAATGGTTATCCTAATGCCTCTTATCATTTAGTTATTCCTAACTACACAAGTGTAGTCTTACTAGCGATCTCGGAATGCATCACAAAACAAGTTCTAGAATCTATTATACTACCGGTTTACACACTAAGCATTAAAGATGAATGCTTTAATTCCTACTAATCTAAGGGCGATCCTCACATTTTGGGTGGAATTTAAGTGGTAAAGAGTTTTTGTGCTAGTCATATAACTTCCTATCCATGAGACGCTTTATTAAGCCTAATGGCCCACTCCTATATGTCAAGAAAAATTTTAAATTTGGTGCCAAAATTACCCTAACCAACATTTTCTCATGGTTTATTAAACAAATGCAATTGGACAAAGCAAATATTCAAGGATAAGCATAGTTTCAAAGTTCCCGTTTTATTTTCCCTCCATACACTTAAACTGAACATTGTCCCCAATGTTCCCCGAAAGTATCAAAGTTATGATAATGGAAGGTAATAAAAGATGAAAGAAACTAGTACTACCCTGATTAGCTCGGTAGGATCCGTGTAAAGTGGTGGTTACATCTTTCTTCAAGAAGAACGTTTGCGTGAAAAGCTCATTCTCATCTTATGTATCTTCTTATTGATAAATAAACCTGCACACTTGAAGAAAACAAACGAAACCTTCACGTAAAATCATCGGTAATAATATATATAGGACTCTACTAAACTAGGATTTAATGCTTGTGGAATGGATGTTTACAGAATTTCTGGAAAATTAAGACCTGAAAAATTCCAAAAAATTATAAGTAGCTCAGAAAAAGAGAAAAAGTAATCAGTTGTTTTTGCTCCTTCCTGACGCTGTCAGGTTGCGATCCTGATGCCTTCAGGTTATCCTGACAAAAACTGGTCTGCGATTTTCTGGAAAAAATTCTGGAAAATTTACATCTTTAGAATCTGGAAAAATTTCCTGCAAAACATCCATTATGACTCGATACAAGCATTTGACTCGAACAAACACACATGTATATCTTTTAATTAATTGAAATTTTCATGTTTACGTTTCTTTTGAAAACGTGTGTAATCCTCCCTACACTTATCCTTTATGTAAAATACCTTTATATGTAATTAAGACGAGGTTAAAAACAAAATAAAGCATTTTTACAAATTTAAACATGAGAATAGGCTATCACTAAAAGATATATGACACAAACAAGCAAACAATTAAGCATGGGTTGCCTCCCACGAAGCTCTTTTCTTTATTTATGAGTCTTGTAGCTAGACTCGTAGTCGTGCCCCTACGTGACTTCATTACCGTCACATTTTTCCTCATGACGGTCTCTATTGGGGGATTCCATGTTGTAAAAGTGCCCTATGATGCACCTTTCTAAGAGGTCGTCCTCTCCCCAATCGGTTCTATATTCCGGTCCTAAGTTCAAGCAATCCTTATAGAATCCGAAAATCTTGGCCATAACATAATCTACTCCTTTCTCCTTATCCTCCTCATTCCTATAATAGACCGATAGTTTAAGTTCCTTTTCATCATTGGAGACTGATGAAAACTTCTCAATCTTAAACGGCATTTGGTAAGCTACATCATCGGTCTCATCCTTGAATCGCACTATTCCTAAGGAGGGATCATAAGTCATCCCGGTGTTTTCTATGAAAGGTTTTCCTAGAATAACGTGGGACAAGCTAGGATCTATGGCCGTACTAATATCATCCACAATTATGAAGTCCGTAGGAAATGTGAAACTACCTACATAAACGGGCAATCCCTTAACTCTACCAAGAAAATTGCACCTAACCCTAGGATTATCGGGGTCTTGCCTAGTTGGGATAGGCATCTTCATTACCCAATTATAGTAGGTGCTAGTCATTATGTTTATTAGGGACTTGCGGTCAATGTAGGCCTTTGCCACAAAAAGGTGTCCTATGCAACATGGTATGTTAAGATTCCAAGGGTTCCCAAACTTGATCCTAGGACTTCTCCTAACATACATGTGACGGAGGTCAAGCACTAAGTGAGGGTGGCGAGATAGCTCTTCTTACGTAGGAAACTTATTGAAATAGTCATTGTCTACTTCATCTACTTCCTCGGTTGTTTCATTCATCGGTGTTTAACCAACCTCAAGTATAGTTTCATGGTTCGCTTCGTCATTTGTTCTATTAGGTTTCACTAAGGCGATGATATTGACGAATTGAACGTGCTTAGCTAATTTACTTGGGTCCTTAATCTCTACACCGGAAGGTTCGGGAGTTGAGATAGCGTTAACCTTCCTATCACTATTGGTCATGGCTTTCAAGAGGTTATCTATCTTCCTATCCATCTCGGCTTGTTGTTGGTTAAAACGGTCAGAGAGCTTAGCTATTTGAGCTTCTTGGGATGCGACTACGTGTTGCAAGATCCCTTCAATGTTTTGTTGGTTAGGGTCGTGAGATGGGGGCCATGAGAAATCATTGGAGGTGAATTCTTTGGTTTGTCTCCAATAGAAGTCGGGCTTGCCCTTCCATGCTTCTCGGGTGTCATTAAAAGTCCTAGGTCCTGGTGTTGTAGGGAATCTTCCTCCCGTTCCATTAATACGCGAGGATGCGTAGTCAACGGAAGCTTGTTCGGGGAATCGGGTGCAAATGCGTGTGTTATGAGGATCACTACACAGCTCACACGAGGAAGAAACTTTGTTCACATGGCATGAAGACAGGATTTTCATAGGAGCTCATTAGGAATTTAACTTGATCTTCAAGCTCGAGCATCCTACGGTCGGAAGATTGTGAGTCAATGGGAGGCAAGGAGATTGCCTTAACGGTTTTGGGCAACTCACGGGGGTCATTCCAACTTTCGTTGTCATAGAGAGCAAGGTCCTCTATTATACTCCGTGATTCTTCCGCGGTGAGATCACTAAGTTTTCTACCGGCCGCTTGGTCAATGGATCGCTTGGTGCGGAAGTTGACATGATCATAGAAGAGTTGGACTTGGAGCCAAAGATCAATGCCGTGATGAGGGACTTTATGAAGTAAGTCCTTGAATCGAGTCCATGCTTCGTAGAGAGATTCACCTTGACGTTGTTGGAACATCAAGATATCATTCCTAAGCTTAGTGGTTCTCCTCGGTGGGAAAAATTGAGCAAGGAAGCAAGAGGTGAGATCATCCCAACTTGAGATGGAGCCGGCTGGAAGTCGCTCAAGCCAATTACTAGCTTGGTCCCGTAGAGAGAATTGGAAGAGACGCAGACGCGTGGTCTCCTGAGTAGTAGCATCGAGGTCGATGGAATCGACAATTTTAAGGAAATCCTTAAGATGCTGATTAGGATCTTCGGAACGAAGTCCATGGAATGCACATCCGTTTTGCACCAATCGGATGGTGTCGGATAGCAGGGCCGTAGTTTGGGCTTGGTCGGGAAGCTCAATGGTGTTCCTATAGCCTAGGTGGCTTGGTCTCGAGTATTCACCAAGAGTACGGCCTCTTGGCGGGTCATTTGGTGGTAGGTGGATGAATGGTGGTTGGTTATCACCTTCCATGATGAAAAGTGATGGGGTTACGAACAAAGGTCACGAAGAAGGGGGATAGTCTACGAGGAAGCTAAAAATGAGAAAAAAAATTTACTTGATAGGAATCAAGCAAGGAACCCTCAACGAGGTGGACTCCTAACTAGCTATTCTATTCCCCGGCAGCGGCGCCAAAAACTTGATAACGCTACACGCGTCGTTCGGGGTCAAAGGAACTTCCTTTTCGTCGAGCAAGTTTTTCAACACCCTAGGCAGTGAACCTAATCGTTGTAGTGTAGTATTAGGGTAAGCCAAGGTAATTGATTTCGTTCTCTAGGGGAATAGGAATGCTAGTGAGAAGTTACTACGCTAAGGTTGGGGTTGAGGAAGATTATTTTTTATCTTTTTATGTTTTTTTAGGAAATGGAAAGGTACGAATCTCGGAGTTTGGATTTGGGAGTTGGTATTTCTACCGATTACTCTACTTATCTAATTATCTAATCTAGTGGTGTATGTAGTCTATGTCTAATTATTGTGTGCTCGTATGATGATTTAAAGATGTGTTTACTTAGGTTTTATTACTCCTTAATTATCTCCTATTGATGGTTGAATTGTCACGTCCTTATTCTTAATCGCGTTGTGGTCTAAGGTCGTAGGGTATGCGTTTATCCCTAACTCTTTGAGACTACCAAAGTGTATCGCCTACAAAATCTCTAGGATTTATAAACTTTAACTCTAAGGTACTCTTCGGATGGTTTAGCCTACAACAACTCTAGGTATTATAGACTAAGGTTCACAAAGATTAATCAAGCATTAACTACACAGCGGATGACCTATCGCATTAATAGATCATTAACAATTAAGATAAGAGACAACCAATCAATATTCAATAATTAAGTTTCATATTCCGTAAGCAAACACACAAGTAAATTAGCCGGACATGGGGAACACGCAAGCATACACACAAGTAATTGAAGACATAATTAAATTAATGAAGTAAAACACTTATCTTGATGTAAGATAGGGTTTGGAACCCTAAAATACTGTACATGACAACCTTGGTTCGGTTTAGGTTTTTACTCCAAAAGACTACACATTGAAAACTAAAAAATTCGGATTCTATATATAAGATTACATATGCGACGGCGTCACCCTTTGATTTGTGACGCCGTCGGGTCGCCGTTATTAGGGATTCGTCTTGGCCATGTTAGTCTTGCGACGGCGTCACCTTATGCTTGTGACGCCGTCCCCTTCAGTCTCTAACGTCTTCTGGATAAAATCTAGGCCGTCTGAGTTGCGACGACTGATGAGTGTCTAAATACTCATCATTTTTGTACCATCTAGACTGCAAAAACATCTGAAAACACTCAGAAATGCATCAAAATGATGAAAATATCACAAACAAGTGTTTTATGTGTTTTAAATGCAAAAATATCAAAATCTGGTGAAAAACGTATCAAGTTTGCATAATTGGCAGTTTTAGTCCCCCAAGTTTCAAAAGTTGTCAAAAACAGTCCCTGGTATATCAAAATAAAGAAAAATGTCATTTAAGGTCCATGGGATTCAAAAGTTGTCAAAACAAACCCTTCAAAGTTTAAAAATCACAAAATTACAACTTTAGTCCCTAAACTTTGAAAATTGTCAAATATAGTTCTTGGTTAATTTAAAAAGTGAAAATTATCAAATATTAACCTTGTACTATTAATAAATGGCAAAATTGGTCCTTATAGTGAACTTTAGGAAAATTACATGTTTGGTCCCTTAAGTTTCAAAAATGACATAAAAGGCCATTGGATTTAATAAAATGGAACTTTATGCAAATTTAGTCCTTGTACTAACCATTATTTGCAGGATTGACCCTTGTGATAACCTTGGAAACTTGTCAAATTCAGTCCCTTGTATTTTCAGAAAGTTACAAACTTGGTCCTTGTGATTAAGCCTTAACCAAACGGATCCTTTATATTATTTATCCAAATCCAATCCAGTATACCCCAAAACCCAAACCCGGCCCAAAGTTTTAAAAAGAAGAAAACCGCCTATTACTGTACACCCCTCTCTCTCACAGCTGCAACTCAAAACCAGGTGGTTTCTACCACCTCACCACCACTTTCCACCTCACCTACCTTATCCCCCCAGCTGGTTAACAACCCCCCTCCACCTCTACATACACCAAAAATCATTAAATGCAAAATCCTGCTTTAGGACTTTTGGCGCCAAAAAGTAAAAATCAAAGGTTGTGATTACTTTGACCTATCCAATGGTGGGAATTGATCAGAGGAGAAAGAGGATGCTTTTGGATCACAATAAAAAGGAAATGAAGAGAGGAAAAGAAAAAAGTAGTGTAGTTTAGTTTTACTTATGTCGTTTTAATTATTTCAAGCTTTCTAGTGTATGTTTAAACTTTCAAGTACTGGTTTAAGTGTTTTTAAGTGTATTTGAATCTTTATCAATAAACAATTCCAAGTTTCCAGTTTAATTTCAGTTTGTGCAAATTTCAATTTCATGGTTAAAATCTTAAATTTGTCTTATGTTGTTTATGGTTGTTGTTCTGGGCTCATTAAGCTTATATAAGCTCTTAGTAGCTTGTTTAAGCTATTGAAAACATTTATAACTCAGTTTAGACTCAAAATTCAAAAATCACCAAAAATACCAAAAATTTAGCTAAAAATAAAAAATCATGGAGATGGTACAAGAAAGATGGAGCAGAGCTGATTTTGGATTGATGTTGGTTTAGAGCTTCTTGGAAAGCAATAGGGTGTGATCTCAATCCTCAGTTCCCTGTTTTATGCATGAACTCATATTGTAAGCACTTCCTTTGAAATTTGCATTTCCTAGCAATAGTTATTTAATCTTGTTAATTCTGGTTTAAATCTGTCTAAAAACAGTTAATGTAAGTGAATTAATGGCTTTCTTGGATTAAAATCTTGTTTGTGTGTTAAAAGCTTGAAAACAGTCCTTATAAAGGGTGTTTGGATTTGCTGATTAAGTGGCCTTCAAGAGTATACTTGTTGTTGTTATTGGTTGTTCTGTGTCACATGAGCACTTAATATCTCAGATAAGTCATAAAAATCAGTCTTCATTAGTTAAAAAGTCAAAATAGCTTCTAATTTCTTATTGCCAGTTAACTGTTGAGGTGCTAGATTGTTAATCTCATCAAATTAGCTTAAAACTAGATACTATAGCTTAATTTCACCTTAGTATAGCTTATTATAACATAATCAGTCATTAAAATCAATTTCTAGTTCATAAAAGTCAAACTGTATGTGTTATTAAAAAGTCAAAATTTTCATATACCCGTTTTTGAATAAAATTTAGAATTTTACTGTGTATTCATTATTAATATCTAGCTTAAATCCTTTTGGGATATTAATATTTAGCTGCTAAATTAAATTAGAAAAATATAAGTTTTCTTTTAACTAGCTTATTAATAGCTTATTTTCAGCTTTCTTTTGAGACCCTTTTTCAAAAACTGTCCTGTGCAAAACAGTTAGCTTGTGCTTATTTTGAGTTGTTAATGGCTTATTTTTAAGATATAATGCTTTCTCAGTAGTCATTTTAGCTTATTAATACTTTCCTAGCTTATTTCCACTTTACTTATACTTAATTATTAGCTTAAATAGCCATTTAGTTTAAATCCTTGTGCTTATTTCCATTCTAGCTTAACTGTTAAGAAATTACAGCTTTTTCTCAGCTTATTTGTCATTTTTATAAAAAGTAATAGTTTTAGAAATTGCTTATCTTAATGTACTTAATTAGTTTGTAAAATAAAAATTGAAAAAAAAAATGTTTTGCAAAAAGGTGGGGAGGCAGGCTCGAACCTGAGACCTCCCACCTTTACGAGAGTGTTAGAGTGTGTACCTGGATAGACTGCGCCCTTGGGTCTTTCTTGTCATGGTTTGCATAATCTATATACTTAAACCAATATTTGCCTTATTAGCTTATTTAGGCAGTTAGCTTATTACCAGCTTATCCAATCCAGCATTTTCATGTTTTTTATTTTTCTTATCTTTGTATTAGTATAAAGTATTTTATAAAAAAGTTTCAGATTTTTCTAAATAGTTTTAGTATTTTTAAACATTTAATTAGTGTAAAATCTTATTTAATTCATAATAAAAAAATATAAAAGTCTAAAAAATATAAATCTTTTTTCTAAAATTTTCTTTTATCATATAGTACATAATAAAATTGTTTTTACACTTGTAGGACTTTTATTTCATAAATTTTACGTTTTTGCTTGCGCACTCGCGTAATTTTTATACATAACCTACGTTTTCATTTTAAATCACGTTTTTAGGTAATTTAAGTTTAAGTTTTAGTTAAAATAGTTTATTTAACATATTTTGTTTTATAAAATCACAAAAACATCATTGTAAAAATAGTGATAGCGTTTATTTAATATATTTTAACTTTTTAATTTCCTTTAATTTGCATTTAAGTCGCTGTAATTTATTAGTCTTTTCTTTAGGTATAATTTTCCATCAAAATCCTTATTGATCACTATCCTTAGTGATTATTCGACATCTGAAGTTGTTTAACACCAATTCATCCTCCGTGGGACTTAACGACCCAGGAATCCACTATATTCCTCTGATCTAAATTGCATTTGGTGTTTGAGCTGTTTTAAGTTTATTACGGTTGGCCATTCACAAGTGGCTAGCTTGAGTGATTAAACTTGACGGTTTCGCACCAATCAACGACCTACTCTTTTAAAACCTGACACCGTCACTTGTAAATAAGCAATTTGGCTACTGAGCCGTCACAAAAGTGATGCGACGGCGTCGCAGATAACACCTGACGCCGTCCCCTTCAGTTCTAGCAGCCTGAGTGTCTCGATTCTTGACTTTAGCCATTTTCTTCGTATATTCGCCCCTTTTCGTCCGAATAAGTGTCATTCCAGCATTTTGCCTTCAAGATACCTAAAAAGTGAAAAGGAACGATATTAAGTAGTAACGGATACAAATGTGATCAAATAAGGGCTTAAATGACCCCTCAAAAAGGTACATTTTAAAACCTTGTCACGTCCCCTTCAGTTTCTGAGGTCGTCTCGATCAAATCTAGGCCGTCTGAGTTGCGACGCCCTACTCTTTTAAAACCTGAAGCCGTCACTTGTAAATGGAAAATTTGGCTACTGAGCCATCATAAAAGTTGTCCGACGGCGTCACTAGTTGTGCCTGACGCCGTCCTCTTCAGTTCCAGCAGCCTGAGTGTCTCGATTCTTGACTTTGGCCATTTTCTTCATATATTCGCGCCTTTTCGTCCGAATAAGTGGCATTCCAGCATTTTGCCTTCAAGATACCTAAAAAGTGAAAAGGAACGATATTAAGTAATAATGGATACAAAAGTGATCAAATAAGGGCTTAAACGACCCCTCAAAAAGGTACATTTTAAAACCTTATCAAATATCCCTAACCTTGGTATTTGCTTGTCCTCAAGCAAATGTGCTTTTAGCCAATTAATTTATAAGTTAGGGGTCATGAAGCATTGGTTTAAAATAATCGACAACACATATAAGCCCCGCAAAAGTCATAACAAGCACGGAAATTTCATACTAGCACCTCACAAGGGGTGTTTGGATATTCACATCTCTCGGGTGTATATGAAATATAACAAGTTGGAAATGGAAGATAAACACTCATTAGCCGGTCCTAGTACATAGATTACCATAGGCTTGAGACTAGATCAAACCTCCATCGCTTTGGCGTAAGCACCTAGGAAATACTATCCAAGAGGTCTTTTAAAGGGTTGTAATGTTAGGCTAACGGTAGGGAAACAAAGGGTTTGGTGAAATAGGCTATTTAGTGGTGGCAAGTCAAAAATCTTTATGTTACAAGCATGCGAAGAATGACGTTGCTAAGCCAAGACTCGACACTCTAGACTCTAGATAACTGAAATAAACAAACATGAATTTAAAGATAGATGTAGGATGGTAGCCCGTATGTTTTTTTTTAATTTATTTATTATTATTTTTATTATTTCTCATACACTTTTACTCTACCATCCTCTACGATAACATCAAAATGATAGGGATTTATAGGCACATCCCTACACTTGAGTTTTTATTACTCTAACACTAATTTGACCCGAATTGAAAAGATCAAAACACTTGGAGTACATTATTATGCAAATAAATGGAATTTGAATTTAACGTTCCCTTCCCGTCATCTCATAAAATTTAACTTTTCCCATGAGTCCCAATCGTCCCAAAAACTGTGTACAAAAGATATGACTCGACTTAGCAACTTATGCAAGCAACTAGATAATTGAACTAAGGGTTTAGTGTGATAACAATAATGCACTAAAAGTGAGTGCATACAAGGTAGGCTAAGGCGATTTGGGTGTACATTTGGGGGTGGTGTGTAAACAATGCTCTTCATTGATATTCCGGAAAACCGAAACAACACGAGAACCGCGAAAAGGATAGGCTCAGAGGGGTTAACTAGGGGTATCGTGTACTAAAGATGAGTACAACGCAAAGGTGTGGGGGAATTACTCAACCAATGTGGAAGAAGTAATTATATTACGGGTATCAAACAAGGGTTATCCTAATGCCTCTTATCATTTAGTTATTCCTAACTACACAAGTGAGGTCTTACTAGCGATCTCAGGATGCATCACAAAACAAGTTCTAGAGTCTAATATACTACTGGTTCACACTCAAAGCATTAAAGATGAATGCTTCAATTCCTAATAATCCAAGGGCGATCCTCACATTTTGGGTGGAATTTAAGGGGTAAAGGGTTTTTGTGCTAGTCATATAACTTCCTATCCATGAGACGCTTTTGTTAAGACTAATGGCCCACTCCTATATGTCATGAAAAATTAAAAATTTGGTGCCAAAATTACCCTAACCGACATTTTCTCATGGTTTATTACACAAACGCAATTGGACAAAGCAAATAATCAAGGATAAGCATAGTTTCAAAGTTCTCGTTTTATTTTCCCTCCCTACACTTAAACTGAACATTGTCCCCAATGTTCCTCGAAAGTATCAAAGTTATGATAATGGAAGGTAATAAAAGATGAAAGAAACTAATACTCCCCTGATTAGTTCGGTAGGATCCGTGTAAAGTGGTGGTTACATCTTTCTTCAAGAAGAACGTTTGCGTGAAAAGCTCCTTCTCATCTTATGTATCTTCTTCTTGGTAAATTAAACCTGCACACTTAAAGAAAACAAATGAAACCTTCGCGTAAAATCGGTGGTAATAATATATATAGGACTCTACTAAACTAAGATATAATGCTTGTGGAATGGATGTTTATAGAATTCTGGAAAAGTAAGACCTGGAAAATTCCAAAAATTTATAAGTAGCTCAGAAAACGAGAAAAAGTAATTAGTTGTTTCTGCTCCTTCCTGACGCCGTCAGGTTGTGATCCTAACGCCGTCAGGTTATCCTAACAAAAACTGGTCTGCGATTCTCTGGAAAATTTACATCTTTATAATCTAGAAAAATTTCCTGCAAAACATCCATTATGACTCGATACAAGCATTTGACTCGAACAAACACACATGTATATCTTTTAAGTAATTGAAATTCTCATGTTTACGTTTCTTTTGAAAACGCGTGTAATCCTCCCTACACTTATCCCTAATGTAAAATACCTTTATATGTAATTAAGACGAGGTTAAAAAAAATAAAGCATTTTTACAAATTTAAACATGAGAATAAACAATCAATAAAATATATATGACACAAACAAGCAAACAATTAAGCATGGGTTGCCTCCCACGAAGCGCTTTTCTTTATTTATGAGTCTTGTAGCTAGACTCGAAGTTGTGCCCCTACGTGACTTCACTACCTTCAGCTTCTTCCTCATGACGGTCTCCATTGAGGGGTTCCATGTTGTAGAAGTGCCCTATGATGCACTTTTCTAAGAGGTCATCTTCTCCCCAATCGGTCCTATACTCTGGTCCTAGTTTCAAGCAATCCTTATAGAAACCTAGAATCTTGGCTATTACATAATCTACTCCCTTCTCCTTATCCTCCTCATTCCTATAGTAGACCGATAGTTTAAGTTCCTTTTCATCATTGTAGAGTGATGAAAACTTCTCAATCTTAAACGGCATTTGGTAAGCTACATCATCGGTCTCATCTTTGAATCTTACTATCCTTAATAATGGATCATAAGTCATCCCGGTGTTTTCTATGAAAAGCTTTCCTAGAATAACGTGGGACAAGCTAGGATCTATGGCCGTCCTAATATCATTCACCACTATGAAATCTGTAGGAAACATGAAACTACCTACATAGACGAGCAATCCCTTAACTCTACCAAGAAAATTGCAACTAACCCTAGGATTATCGGGGTCTTGCCTAGTTGGGATAGGCTTCTTCATTACCCAACCATAATAGGTACTAGTCATGATATTTATTGGGGACTTGCGGTCAATGTATGCTTTTGCCACAAAAAGGTGTCATATGCAACATGGTATGTTCAGATTCCAAGGGTTCCCAAACTTGATCCTAGGGCTTTTCCTAACATACATGTGACGGAGGTCACGCACTAAGTGAGGGTGGCGAGATAGTTCTTCTTCCGTAGGAAACTTATTGAAATATTCATTGTCTACTTCATCTACTTCCTCGGTTGTTTTATTCCTCGGTGTTTCACTAACCTCAAGTATCGTTTCATGGTTCGCTTCGTCATTTGTTCTATTAGGTTTCGCTAAGGTGATGGTATTGAAGAATTGAACGTGCTTAGCTAGCTTACTTGGGTCTTTAATCTCTACACCGGAAGTTTTGGGAGTTGAGATAGCATTAACCTTCTTGTCACTATTGGTTATGGCTT
The DNA here is from genome assembly GCA_019973895.1 of Chrysanthemum seticuspe. Taxonomy (NCBI): domain Eukaryota; kingdom Viridiplantae; phylum Streptophyta; class Magnoliopsida; order Asterales; family Asteraceae; genus Chrysanthemum; species Chrysanthemum seticuspe. Next base: position 32,862,715 of record BPTQ01000001.1, read on the forward strand.
TCATGAGGTTATCAATCTTCCTATCCATATCGGCTTGTTGTTGGTTAAAACATTCCGAGAGCTTAGCTATTTGAGCATCTTGGGATGCGACTATGTTTTGCAACATCCCTTCTATGTTTTGTTGGGTAGGGCCATGAGATAGGGGCCAAGAGAAATCATTAGATGTGAACTCTTTGGTTTGTCCCCAATAGAAGTCGGGTTTGCCCTTCCACACTTCTCGGGTGTCATTGAAAGTCCTAGATCCGGGTGTTGTAGGGAATCTCCATCCCGTTCCATTGGTACGCGAGGATGCGTAGTCAACGGAAGCTTGTTCGGGGAATCTTGTGCAAGCATGAGTCTTATGAGGATCACTACATGGCTCACATGAGGAAGAAACTTTGTTCACTTGGCGTGAAGACTTAGGATTATTGTAGGAGCTCATTAGGAATTTGACTTGATCTTCAAGCTCGAGCATCCTACGGTCGGAAGATTGTGAGTCAAGGGGAGGCAAGGAGATTGCCTTAACGGTTTTGGGCAACTCACGGGGGTCATTCCAACTTTCGTTGTCATAGAGAGCAAGGTCCTCTATTATACCCCATGATTCTTCCGCGGTGAGATCACTAAGTTTTCCACCGGCCGCTTGGTCAATGGATCGCTTGGCGGGTAAGTTGACATGATCATAGAAGAGTTGGACTTGAAGCCAAAGATCAATGCCGTGATGAGGGACTTTATGGAGTAAGTCCTCGAATCGAGTCCATGCTTCGTAGAGAGATTCACCTTGACGTTGTTGGAAGATCAAGATATCAGTCCTAAGCTTAGTGATTCTCCCCGGTGGGAAAAATTAAGCAAGGAAGCGAGAGGTGAGATCATCCCAACTTGAGATGGAGCCGGCGGGAAGTCGCTCAAGCCAATTACTAGCTTGGTCCCGTAGAGAGAATTGGAAGAGACGCAGACGCGTGGTCTCCCGAGTAGGATCTTCGGAATCCTTAAGATGGTGATTAGGATCTTCGGAATGAAGTCCATGGAATGCACATACGTTTTGCACCAACCGGATGGTGTCGGATCGCAGGGCCGTAGTTTGGGCTTGGTCGGGAAGCTCAATGGTGTTCCTATAGCCTAGGTGGCTTGGTCTTGAGTATTCACCAAGATTACGGCCTCTTGGCGGGTCATTTGGTGGTAGGTTGATGAATGGTGGTTGGTTATCACCTTCCATGATGAAAAGTGATGGGATTACGAACAAAGGTCCCCAAGAAGGAGGATAGACTACGAGGCAGCTAAAAATTGGGAAAAAAGCTTACTTGATTGGGATCAAGCAAGGAAACCTAAGTGAAGTGAACTCCTAACTAGCTATTCTATTCCCCGGCAGCAGCGCCAAAAACTTGATAACGCTACACGCGTCGTTCGGGGTCAAAGGAACTTCTTTTTCGTCGAGTAAGTTTTTCAACACCCTAGGCAGTGAACCTAATCGTTGTAGTGTAGTATTAGGGTAAGTCACGGGAATTGATATCATTCTCTAGGGGAATAGGAATGCTAGTGAGAAGTTACTACACTAAGGTTGGGGTTGAGGAAGATTATTTTTTATCTTTTTATTTTTTTTAGAAAATGGAAAGGTACGAATCTCGGGGTTTGGATTTGGGGGGTTGGTATTTCTACTGATTACTCTACTTATCTAATTATCTAATCTAGTGGGTAGTCTATTTCTAATTATTATGTGCTCGTATGATGATTTAAAGATGTGTTTACTTCGGTTTTATTACTCCTTAATTATCTCCTATTGATTGTTGAATTGTCACGTCCTTATTCTTAATCGCGTTGTGTGTCTAAGGTCGTAGGGTATGCGTTTATCCCTAACTCTTTGAAACTACCAAAGGTTATTGCCTACAAAATCTCTAACACTAAGGTACTCTTCGGATGGTTTAGCCTACAATGACTCTAGGTACTATATGCTAAGGTTCACAAAGATTAATCAAGCATTAACTACACAACGAATGACCTATCGCAATACTAGATCATTAACAATTAAGATAAGAGACAACCAATCAATATTCAATAATTAAGTTTCATATTTCCTAAGCAAACACACAAATAAATTAGCCGGACATGGGAAACATGCAAGCATACACACAATTAATTGAAGAATACTTGAATTAATGAAGTAACACACTTATCTTGATGTAAGATAGGGTATGGAACCCTAAAATACTGTGCAAGACAACCTTGGTTCGGTTTAGGTTTTTACTCCAAAAGACTACACACTGAAAACTAAAAAATTCGGATTCTATATATAAGATTACAAATGTGACGGTGTCACCCTTTGATTTGTGACGCCGTCGGGTCGCCGTTATTAGGGTTTCGTCTTGGCCACGTTAGTCTTGACGGCGTCACCTTATGCCTGTGACGCCGTCCCCTTCAGTCTCTGACGTCGTCTGGATCAAATCTAGGTCGTCTGAGTTGCGACGCCCTACTCTTTTAAAACCTGAAGCCGTCACTTGTAAATGGGCAATTTGGCTACTGAGCCGTCACAAAAGTTGTCCGACGGCGTCACTAGTTTTTCCTGACGCCGTCCCCTTCAGTTCCAGCAGCCTGAGTGTCTCGATTCTTGACTTTGGCCATTTTCTTCATATATTCGCGCCTTTTCGCCCGAATAAGTGTCATTCCAACATTTTGCCTTCAAGATACCTAAAAAGTGAAAAGGAACGATATTAAGTAATAACGTATACAAAAGTGATCAAATAAGGGCTTAAACGACCCCTAAAAAAGGTACATTTTAAAACCTTATCAGTGACTGCATCAATCACATTATCCCCTTGATAGGCTAATTCATCTACCTTTATTTGGTTATATAGGTTTCTTGAGATTAAGTTTAAAGGTAAGAATGAGTGCAAATTAGCATCAAAACTTTCAAATCCTATCTTACAAGGAAATTACATGTTGAAGGGGCCATTAGCTTCAATCCTACACCTAGGGTAAAAACATTGGAAGAAGTCTTATTCCATTTCAAAACTAACCTCATCGATGACTTCTCCATTATCAAGGGCTTCACCATAGTCAAACTCCTCATCGGAATCCGAGTCATAGAAGGGACTATGTTGTTGCCAATTTATTTCATTATGTCCTAAGTGATTTCCAAAGTGGTGATCGGGTGAAGGGTTTTGTGGGATTGCGTTCTCAATATCGGGACTGGGAGGAGGATTGGGGGCGGGTAGTGTGAAGGCTCTACGGCGGAAGATGCGAATCATGGTAAGTGATGGGTTTTACGAACAAAGTCACGAAAAAGGGGGATAGACTATGAGGAAGCTAAAAATGGGAAAAAAACTTACTTGATAGGAATCAAGCAAGGAAACCTAAGTGAAGTGAACTCCTAACTAGCTATTCTATTCCCCGGCAACGGCGCCAAAAACTTGATGACACTTTACGAAGCGCGTTCGAGGTCAAAAGAACTTCCTTTTCGTCGAGCAAGTTTTATAACACCCTAGGCAGTGAACCTAATCGTTGTAGTGTAGTATTAGGGTAAGCCACGGGGTATTGATATCGTTCTCTAGGGGAATAGGAATGCTAGTTGAGAATTACTACGCTAAGGTTGGGGTTGAGGAAGATTATTTTTGTGCTTTGTATATTTTTTTATAAAATGAAAAGGTACGAATCTCGGGGTTTGGATTTGGGGGTTGGTATTTCTACCGATTACTCTACTTTTCTAATTATCTAATCTAAACTAGTGGGTAGTCTATGTCTAATTATTGTGTGCTCGTATGATGATTTAAAGATGTGTTTACTTAGGTTTTATTACTCCTTACTTATCTCCTATTGATGGTTGAATTGTCACGTCCTTATTCTTAATCGCGTTGTGTGTCTAAGGTCGTAGGGTATGCGTTTATCCCTAACTCCTTGAAACTACCAAAGGTTATTGCCTACAAAATCTCTAGGATTTATAAACTAAACACTAAGGTACTCTTCAGATATTTTAGCCTACAATGACTCTAGGTAACTATAAGCTAAGGTTCACAAAGATTAATCAAGCATTAACTACACAACGAATGACCTATCGCAATACTAGATCATTAACAATTAAGATAAGAGACAACCAATCAATATTCAATAATCAAGTTTCGTATTCCCTAAGCAAACACACAAGTAAATTAGCCGGACATGGGAAACATGCAAGCATACACACAAATAATTGAAGACATAATTGGATTAAAGAAGTAAAACACTTATCTTGATGTAAGATAGGGTATGGAACCCTAAAATACTGTACAAAACAGCCTTGGTTCGGTTTAGGTTTTTACTCCACAAAACTACACCCTGAAAACTGAAAAATTCGGTTTCTATATATAATGTTACAAATGCGACGGCGTCACCTTTTAGGTTGTGACGCCGTCGGGTCGCCGTCATTAGGGTTTCGTCTTGGCCACGTTAGCGTTGTGACGGCGTCACCTTATATCCGTGACGCCGTCGCCTTCAATCTCTGACGTCGTCTGGATCAAATCTAGGCCGTCTGAGCTGCGACTCCATACTCTTTTAAAACCTGAAGCCGTCACTTGATATTAAGCAATTTGGCTACAGAGCCGTCACAAAATGTACACGACGGCGTCGCAGTTAAGCAGTGACGCCGTCACCTTCATTTTCAGCAGCCTGAGTGTCTCGATTCTTGACTTTGGCCATTTTCTTTGTATATTCGCGCTTTTTCGTCCGAATAAGTGTCATTCCAGCAATTTGCCTTCAAGAGACCTAAAAAGTGAAAAGGAAAGAAATTAGGTCGTAACGGATACAAAAGTGATCAATTAAGGGCTTAAATGACCCCTCAAAATGGTACCTTTTAAATCCTTATCATGGGTACCCTGCTATATACTATATATAAAGGAAAAACCAAAAAGTAAAAAGTAAAAAGTTGAAATGTTGAAGACATATATTTCAAAAGGAAACTATTAATACACATCAAAAACCGGTTTGACCCGGGACGCTTCAAACCCGACGGGTTGACATGATTTAATTTGACTTGTTTTCGACCCAACCTGTCGGGTTAAATCGGTTTAAATTGAATTGTTTTTTTTAGCGGAACGGTTGAACCACCCGGGTCGAACAAGGTTTCAAATTTGACAAAATTATATGAGAAATGATGAAGTAGTTGTGGACCCGTGACAAATTTGGAAAAATGATAGACCAAGTAATTGTAGTTTTTTGTTGTTTATTTTGTTTTGACACATGTACGTTGTCATTTGTATAATGTTATTTTGAAAAATGTTGGTCTTGCACCATTTAAAGGATTAGCATATATGAATCGTCTTTTAAAAGTTAATATATATTGTATAGCCTTTTATCCGGTAAATTAAAAATGTTATGTAAGTTTATTAGAATCACAAAAATTAAATAGTATTGTTATCTTTAGCGATTACTATTTGTACCCCAAATAAATAGCTTTGAACAATGTTTAAATATCTATGCAAATTGATAGTACAAGATAATCTTATTATGGTGATATTAAATTTGTAAGGTTAAAAGTTTAAAAGCCACACACCAAATAATAAATGCTACACATGTAAAAAATAATAGTTATCACTGCCTAAATTACAGACAAAACAAGAAAAGACGGTCACACACGCCAGCTATACCTCTAAACTACAATATAATATTGTCAACTACATAATATTGTTGCTTTTTGTAATGCTTAAATCTGTTATTACGAAAATCTTAATAACTTAAAAGTTAAAACAATTCTATTAGAAATATACTCCCACACTTAGATCGACTCCACATATCTTTCTTGAAAACTGTATATTTCTGATGTTATGCAACCACGCATCAGAATTATAGTTATTCGAAAATGATTCTCGTACGCTACAAATACAGTTTGTTGAAATAAACTTATGGGTCGTCGGAATTTTGCAGAAAACTAGATACCATTGCCGCTAGGTACGGGTACTCATCTATTATTATAAAACGTACAGATTGTAGTTTTTTTATGAAAGGTAAGATAGAAAAAGTTTACTTTCTTAACTTAAAAAATTGTCTAGAATATCTCAAAGAATGCCCATCGTATCTATAACCATTTAGAATAATGTTTTAGAGTATTTATTCTTAAAAACACTTGAATATTATGGAACTTTTTTTTATCACAACATCTTTGGTACATCGTACAATCAATAAACATATATATAAGTCACTTCTTGTGATTTTATCTATTTCCTACCCAACTCTGTCTCTCTCTCTCTCTCTCTCTCTCTCTCAAATATGTCTTTCCTTTTCTCTCTCTTAAAAGAACACACACAAAAATGGAGATAAAACAAAAAACACCATTTACATCCAAGGAACTATGATCCAAAATCCATATGCTCCTTAAAAAAACCACAAAAATGGCGACAAAACCAATTCTCGAATACCAAACCTTAACATACATACTCACATGCCGACCAAAAGACATACACAATACTTTCCTCTCACCACATGACTACAAATTTAGTTGTAGTAGCGCGCATACACACACACACTGATTATCACATTTCATTCATTCATCACACACGCACATATTATCACAACTCATTCATCACACACATATTATGATAATTAATTCATCACACAAACACAAACACAAACACACACACACACACACTAATTGTTACAATAAGTTAAATTATATATCTAATGCTTATGTCATCAAGCATAAACTCAAACACATTAGTTATAGCAGAAGATCAACTGTCTCTGTTTCTATAGAAATCATTCATCTCAACAAAAAAATAGATACTCACAGAATACCTAAAAACAACGCTTACATCATCAACTAAATCACAAAAAAACACTAACAAACATAAATTTGTAAATACAATTAACGCTTGTCATCAAACTAAACAAATAAAAAGACTCACAATACTTAAGCGGTAAAGACACACATAAACACATCATATCGAACACCGATCAACATATCGAACACATCACACACAAACAGACACACACACAAACAAACACACATACATCACAGTGATAGTCATATCGAACACATCACACACACACACACAAACACATCATCATATCATCACACAAACACACCGATCATCATATCGAACACAACACACACAAACACACATACATCACAGTGATAATCATATCGAACACATCACATACACAAACACATCATCATATCTTCACACAAACACACCGATCATCATATCGAACACATCACACACAAACACACATACATCACAGTGATAATCATATCGAACACATCACACAGACAAACACACACACACACATCATCATATCATCACACAAACACACTGATCATCATATCATCACCGGAAATTGTACGGAAACTAACACATAACGTGTCATAAAAACAACAAAATGGGAGTAATAGGCTCACACTTACCAATCGAAGCTTCTTCTTCAGCCTGGCACTGTAAACGATTCATCTCTTCAAACCTGTAGACAAAACAGACATTAAGTAGTTATGAATTGCACAAGTGATTATAAGTTAAGAGGTTAAGTAAGAGAGAATAATTTTACTTGAATTTTGGAATTGAAATGAAATGATATCAACTATCTGTGTGTTTCTGTGTGTGTTAAAATATGGGGAAATGAAAAGGAGGGTTTGAAATTGTAAAAGAGAAGGAAAGGAGTATTTTATAGTAGGTATGGGTGGGGAGGGGTAAAAAGGTAATTAGACTTGGAAAGTTGTTGCGTTTGTTTCGCACACGGTGCGACTGTATTTGGGAAATTTTTCTACATAAAAAATGATAATGAAAAATAATAAATGCTTTTTTTTCTCATCATATCTTTTTTTTTCTACAAAATAATAAAAACTTTAAATGGTAAAAAAATTAAAAATGAAAAAAATAATATATATACTTTTTCAATGGTTTAAAGAAAATAAAAATAATACTAAAACATTTTTTATAAAAATAAGTAAATAAAAACTCTCAATGGTAACAAGAAAATCATGTAAATACCCTCATACCCACTTTTGACTTCAAATTGTAAACATGTATTACATGTTTTCTTTCTTATCATTTTATTTTTGTATATACAAATAAAAAACGAGTATGTGCAACATCTAACAGAAACAACCCTTAAAACTTTGTAAGAACACAAATAGAAAACAAAAGAAAAAAAGATATTATAGCCAACGACTTTGCTACAAAAACAGCCATGGATGTAGGCTTAGTGTAACACTTTAGAGGCTGGTTTTTTTAAGTGAGAAGATGAAAGAAAGTGGAGTATGACGGCTGATGCGTGTATTTTATAGAGTGAGGGTATCAACCGTTACATCTTATCTATGCCCTAATAGGCTCTCTAGGGCCTATATTTATCTATACCCAATAGTGATTAATGGGTCATTACCTAATAAATTGGATGGAATGGTTTATTTATCCTTTCCCTCCTTAGTATTCCTTTTACCTTTTCCTTTCACTATTCATAAAAACCAGTCATTGAGTAATAAGCTTTTTATAATTATTGTTAAATATTGTTATGTGCTATGTAATAATAATAATAATTAAAAAACAGAAAAAAAGAAGGCACTATTTGATATTGCTAAATGCTACTATGTAACACTTGAACTCTAGCTGACAACTTATGTAGACTTTGCCGTGTAAGATAGCTTCATTTCTTGTTAAACATTGATAGATATTTGTTACTCCGTATTACTAGTATTAAGTGGTATTACCAAAATCTATGCAAACGAAAACAAAAGAATTGTCGATGACCCACACAACAATCACATGACAGCCATAATCCAAATTATATTCGTAAACAAATCATTAGGTTAACTCTTAGGCAAAAAGGAGGGTATGTGATTATCCTTCTAGGCTTAATTTCATTTTTATATCATATGGTATCTAAGACATCCGGTTGATCATCCGACATCCCGGTCACATGTTGCAAATTTTTTTTTGGGTAAAAGGGACAACAATCCCCAGTTAAATAACATGTTGCAAATTTACCACACAGAGGGAGTAAAATTTTGTATCGGTCAAAGGAGTGCAAGACGTGGCTATATCCGGTTAAGGGGGTGTTTCTTTTTCTTTCTAGACTAAGAGGCTTATAAATATATGTGGAGTCCACGTCTAAATGAGCCACTTATTGGGGAGGAGTTAATATTTCATGCCTTATGGATATAGAAGAAATAAGAGAAAATAAGTGGTTACTACTCAAAAAGAAATACTATTAAATTGTTTTTGGAGCCAATCTTTTAGATAAGGGTAAAAAGAAACACCCCTTAAACCCAGCTATAAACGGCCAAGACCCGGACATTCCGGCAAAAACCCGGCCATTCCGGCCAAAACCCGGCTAGACCCGTCTATTTTTTTAATTAGAAAAAGTACATGTGTGTAAATAGTGTGTATTTTTTTAATAAAAAGTACACATGTATTTTTTTATTAAAAAGATAGACACTTGTCAAAAAGTTAATATAATTGCCTACTCGCCCGTTTGTGCCGGGCTATTTTATAAAATAAGTTTTTTTTAGACTAGATTATTAATGTAATTTGGCCGACTGACCTACTTTTATAATTTTTGGATAATAGTGTGTGAACCAAGCCCCCCCCCAATTAAATCTCGAGTGCTGCTATACACACTCTTGACGTGTGATATGCGCCCATCAAACAAGACAACCATCTTATCATCAATTATTTAAATACTTGTTTTATTAGTACAAATTTTTGGACATTCTTATATATGACAGATATATATACTTTCATCCTACGTATATTAAGTAACGCTGTTGTACATTCGAAAAAAATAAATAATAAGCACCCTCAAAAGTCTACATATTTAACAAATTTGGCCCTTCAACTAATTTTATTAAAATACCGTGTGCTGTTACAAAAAATAAAAAATACTCCGTTACTAAAATATGAATTACATGGTTACTAAAATACTTTTTAGTTTTTTTTTTTTTTTTTATTGAACTAAAATACTTTTTATGATTGTACCTTTTATAATATGATTTCTTAAACAAAATTTTATTAAAATAAACAAAATTTAAATTAAAATTCAAATACGATTATATTAAAAGTCTGACATGAGTTACAAATACAATCCGAATACGACAAATACATAAAAACTAAAAACTACGATACTTAAGACTAAAACTTATTTACTTGAACTTTTACTTAATGCAATTTTTATTTATCATCAACAAAACGCAAAGAAATCGTTAAATGAAAATAATGTTTTATATGATTATTTGTATTAACAGTGTTGTATATTGTGAGATAGTATTCTTGTTACTATATATATCTATATCTATACTACATATAATAGAAAAATGGTCACAGGTGAAAAGTTGAAAAGTTGAATTGTTGAAATTGGTCAAATGAGAGAGAAATGCATAGTGTAATTAATATTCTTATTAAAACGCCCAATTACTTAAAATACAATAATTTATTCACATTGTACAACCAATTAAAAACACATCTACCAAATTAAAAACAACCAATTAAAACACCCCTTACCAAAAAGTACAATAAAATTTTCATAACGTACAATTTAAAAAAGCTACAACATAATCCAAAATATAAAAAAATTAAACACACTAATTAATGATATTTTTAAAACACCCTAAAATGAAAAGTACATGTTATTATACACATTATACAAATTAATAAAAAACACAAAACTTCATACAAGCTAACAAGTTGATGTTACATATAGTTTTGAAAACCGGACCGGACCAACATGTTAAACCGGGAACCAGTGTCGCCACCGGTTCGGCTAACCAATTAAAGCCATCCAAAAACGAACCAGAGAGGACCCGTTGAAACCAATACAAACTGGTGAATCAGGTCTCATCGAGATCTATTTATGCGGTTAATCGTCACAGGGTACCCGCCGCTAAAGCGCGCGAGTACCCTGCTATATACTATTTATAAAGGAAAAACCAAAAAGTAAAAAGTTACAATGTTGAAGACATATATTTCAAAAGGAAACTATTAATACACATCGCAAACTGGGTTGACCTGAGACGCTTCAAACCCGACGGGTTGACCTGATTTAATTTGACTTCTTTTTTATCCAACCTGTCGGGTTGAATCGGTTTAAATCGAATTGTTTTGTTTAGCGGAACGGTTCAACTGGTTGAACCACCCAGGTCGAACCAGGTTTCAAATTTGACAAAATTGTACAATAAATAATGAAGTAGTTGTGGAACCCGTGACAAACTTGGAAATGATAGACCAAGTAATTGTAGTTTTTTGTTGTTTATTTTGTTTTGACACAAGTACGTTGTCATTTGTATAATGTTATTTTGAAAAATGTTGGTCTTGCACCATTTAAAGGATTAGCATATATGAATCGTCTTTTAAAAGTTAATATATATTGTATAGCCTTTTTCTGGTAAATCAATAATGTTATGTAAGTTTATTAGAATCACAAAAATTAAATAGTATTGTTATCTTTAGTGATAACTATTTGTACCCCAAACAAATAGCTTTGAACAATGTTTAAATATCTATGCAAATTGATAGTACAAGATAATCTGTAAGATATTAGTTTTCACATACACATCAAACCATAACAACAAGGTGGCGAATAAGTGGAATTCTAGAGAGAGAAAGTTAGAGGTTTAGGGAACTTTAGTGAGAGAAAGAAAATTCTTATTATGAGCTCCAACTCTCTACCTTGGAAGGTAGAGAGTATTTATAGTCTTACACTAAAACGCCACACAACGGGCTGTGGATCAGGTATACAGTGGGTAAAGACCCGTCCGTCCTCTACGGTGTTACTTAACTAAATACTACTTAACTTAAAATAACTATGACTACGAGCTTTCTAACGATTACATATACTTGAGGTGACCGACTCTTTAATACCTGTAATTTCTAATTCCTAACAATCTCCCCCTAAGGGAGGTGACCTCAAACATATACTAAAATTACATTGAATACAAACAGATATGTCATTAACAATTGTTCTTGCATTTTTGATGTAGTACTTTGCTTCGAAGCTCGTAGTCATTGATTCTTCACATTTCATGTTTGGTTACTCCAAGTGGAGGTCTTTTACTGATCCACGTGATAATAAACTTGATCCAGCTTTTGAGATCATCAGCTATCAAAAAATCTCTGAGATATCCTTTGTGGTGTTGGTATTATGTGATGTTGTGACATTAGGACCGACATGCTCACTTTTTGGATCATGATATCTTCTCATCAGAGTAGCGGAAGCTTTAGTTGATTCATGATATTGGCAGCAGCGTAGCAGAAGCATGGAGTGAAAATATCAGAGTCATTGATGCACTAATCATGATTTCTTTTTAGATGAATGTGTTATGTGAGCATGCGGCTATGGATTGACCGCTTCATTCTGATCAGCTGTAAACGTCGGGTGTACCTGCATACAACAGTTAGCAATAAATCGCATGAAAGTGTCTTTGATCACTTTCGTTGAATTGAGGTACACGGCCCACGGTTCCCCGTTGATCAGTATAAGTACTGCCTGTGATCAGGTATAATTCCGAAGAATTTCCTTGACAGGGTTTCGCAGCTGCTCTAGCTGTTCTCAAACCGGAACATCTCAAAGAAGACAACACGGAGTGAGTGAACCAGCGAACTTAAGTCCACTGATTGATGAAAAAAGATTTGAAAAACAATCGTGTATTGCTCAATAGAAGTTGTTTTTGCAATACAACGAAGGTTTTATTGAAAATCAATCATCAATCATAAAAACACCTTTTGGTTTGAAAAACGAGTACACGGACGATGTGCTAAAGAAAAGAGTTGTTAAGCACAAAGACCGGTTTTTCAAAGGTATCCGTCAATCCATAACCTGAACCAGGATTGATTCAAGAGATTGAATCGGCCCATTGTTTCTGTTCAGTTGTCACAAGTTTGATCTTTTGAAAAGATCTCACATGTCACCCACCAAGAGCTTGTTTGATGTTGGCTCTAGAATGATTTCCATCTTCATCGTGAATATTTTTACATATCACTCGGATGTTCTGGCAATACCACAAGGATAATGCGTAGGACTCAAGATATAATCTCTCTTTCCACATTGTGTGAAACAGAGAGTCTTCACTGAAAGTGTCCTAATGAGATTTATTGATGATCTCGTGGCTCTAGACTCAATTTTGTGCATATTTGATTCCTGTGCCGGAGACTAGGGAGAGGGTCTCCTTCTTCAATATCAACAATCTCTAAGAGAAAGTCGATAGATATGTCGGTTCCCCGTGAGAATGAAACAAGTCCTTTTAAGAGGAACTTGAGTGGTTTGGAAAGTTGAAGTGCAGTGCGTCACTGGGTCCATGACGTCTTGTCTTCAATACCGATGTTACCATCAGTAGCATATGAATTGAACCCGGTTTCTGCCCTAAGGTTGAATAAATGGAGGGCTATTTGTTTTCACCCTTTTCTCATTCAATTCTTTTTAATTCTTCAACCCCTTCAGTGCTTACCGAGACTTCATAGCAAGAACCTTGTTGGGTTTGTTCTAGTACTTGCTCTGTCTCAGTCCGCACTCTTCCCATATCTCACTTTTCTCCTTTTATCATCATACCTAAGGACTTCTATACTAACTAGTGGGTTGTCCCTGGGTAGATCCCTCCGGTTCTGGCGGATCATGGGAACCAATACCTAACCTTATCATCCTTATATCACCGTACATGAAGTAAAGTTGGTTGGTCTATTTGGTATTGTTCATCTGCCATTGGAACCAATTGAAAACCATTTGAAAATCAATCCAGATACTTAAGATGTATTATCAAAGCATTTTGTACCTGAATTGTTTTTGATATTTTTAGAATGAGAACTCCCCCTCAACATGTGCATCAAATGTTTGAAATCGTTTTGCACACGGAGGCAAGAGGAAGAATTAACTTCTTTGATTACCATTTTCTAAAAGATATCAACATCACTTCCTTAATCGAATCAAGTAGATAAAGCATTTTGGGGAAGGATGAGGTTTTCATGATTTTACTCCCCCTCAATATGTGCCTCGAGGTTTGAAAAGAGTTTTGCACATACTAGAGGGAACCTGCACATTGAGATAAATGATCACGTTTCAAATCATAGGTTTAAGATAGATGCTCCCCCTCAACATGTGCATTGAAAATTTGAAATCGTTTGTCACATGTGGGAAGGACAGCGTGTACATCCTTATAAAACCATTTACCGAATTATCAGTTTAAATTCAATTTAAATCACACATTCTCCCCCGATCACAATTATCAAATCATTTGAGATTTGTGATCTCTTATAGATTTAAATTGATTTTGAAAGCTTTTAAGGAGAATTGTGACTTGATTATGAAAGCGTTTTAACTGATAAGGATCGGATTTTTAAGACTTAAAGACTCCATTGGTAAAACATGCATGAATATCTTTTGAAAACAATTTAATGCCAAATAACTTCTATATTTAATTGAAATCATTCTCCCCCTCAATCAATGACATAGGTTGTTGATTGAGAGATAGAGATTTTGACAAATAAGTCCTGATGATTATCAAAAATAGAGACCGAGTTATTTTTCAAAGCAGTTAGTTTTCAGCAGATAAATGTTTATAGAATCAGAGCATGGAATTTGAAAATATGGTAAAGCATAGCTCTGTTCTTTCTTTGAAAAGCGGGTTACTGCCTAAAATGACAATAAACCAATTATTCTCTTTCTCCCAAAAATATTTTTTTGATTTTTTGAATTTTTTTTTTTAAATTCGAACAACATCTAAAGTCCCGTGTCATTCTTTGAATGACAACATCAAGACCGTAGATATTATTGAATCGAGAGAAACAAGACCAAAATGACAATATTTTTTGAAGATTTTTCGAATTTTTCAAATTTTTATGGATTTTGAAAGTTTTATATTTTTGTATTTTGATTTTCGAATAGATATATACAAGAGATATATGAAGATAGACCTTTACTCCTCGTCTTCCTCCTGAAGACGTTTGAGTGTTTCTGGTTGAAGGCTTTTCAAGCCAAGACGTGGAAGAATAAACTCAAAGCGTTCTCTTGGAAGAGCTTTGGTGAAGATGTCTGCTAACTGATATTCAGACCTCACAAAATAGAGTTTCACCACACCTTTTTCCACTTGTTCCCTGATGAAATGATGTCGAATTTCGATATGCTTTGCTCTTGAGTGTTGAACATTGTTGCATGAGAGAGCAATAGCACTTTTATTATCACAGTACAGAGGGATTTTGTTGAATTCAAAGCCATAGTCAGATAGTTGAGATCTCATCCATAAGATTTGAGCACAACATGATGACATGGCTATGTATTCAGCCTCTGTATATGAAATAGAAGTACTCATTTGCTTCTTTGAAGACCAGCTCACAAGCTTATCACCCAGAAACTGAGCACCTCCAGATGTACTTTGACGAGTATCTTGACACCCTGCATGATCAGCATCTGCATAGGCTGTTAGTGACATACCGGTGTCCTTCGGGTACCAAAGACCCATATTGATGGTTCCTTGGAGATACCGAAAAACCCGTTTGACTGCTTCAAGGTGCTTTTTAGTAGGCTTAGCCTGGTATCTAGCACACATGCAAACAGCGAACAAGATGTCTGGTCTACTAGCAGTGAGGTACATCAGGGATCCAATCATACTACGATATTTCGTTTGGTCAATCATGATCCCTGAGTGGTCCTCATCTAGTTTGGTTCGATCAATCATGGGGGTGTCAACAGGGTCACTTGAATCAAATCCAAATTTCTTTAAGATTTCTGTTGCATATTTAGATTGATTTATGAAAATGCCTCCGGGACTTTGTGAAATTTGCAATCCCAAGAAAAATGACATTTGTCCCATCATTGACATTTGAAATTTTGAACTCATTTCATTAGAAAAATGATCACATTCCATTGGGTCTGTCGAGGCAAAAATAATATCATCAACATAAATTTGAACATGAATTAAATGTTTGCCTGACTTCCTGGTGAACAATGTTGGATCAACTGCTCCTTTGCTAAATCCGGTTGATAGAAGAAAATTTGACAGTGTATCATACCATGCCCTTGGAGCTTGCTTTAAACCGTAAAGGGCCTTCTTCAAACGATAAACGTGAGTAGGATGCTCTTGATTTACAAATCCTTCAGGTTGGCTGACGTAGACGACTTCTTTAAGGTTTCCGTTCAGAAATGCCATCTTCACATCCATCTGATAGACTACCATGTTCTTACTAGCAGCATTAGCCAGAAATATTCTGATTGCCTCGATTCGAGCAACTGGAGCAAAAGATTCTTCAAAGTCAATACCCTCCTCTTGACGGTATCCTTTAGCAACTAATCGAGCCTTGTTCTTCAACACATCACCATGCTCATCAAGTTTCACTTTGAAGATCCATTTAAGAGCAATAATCATAGCACAGTCTGGAGCAGGTACTAACTCCCATACATCAAGTCGATCAAACTCATGAATTTCATCTTGCATGGCATTGAACCAGCTATCTTCATTCAAGGCGGTTTTAACATCTTTTGGTTCGATCTTAGATAGTACGGAGTTGAAGAAGCACCATAAGGCATCGGTTGCAAGTTGTTTCCGTGTTGATACAGGGCGAGACGTATTTCCAATGATGTTGTCTAGTGGATGATCATGAGTCCATTTTCTAAGGTGTTCATGTGGCAGTTGTTGAGGGACTGAGGTAACAGAGTCGATGTCCCCTGAAGAAGATGGTTCTGATTATGATTCAGGAGCAAATATGTTTTCAAATGGAGCATCTTCAGGAGTAGCAAAGGGATTAACTTCATCATTGATGCCAGAAAGAGTTCCATGATGTACATTTGAAGAATGATGATTTGTTGATGAGACGGAAGGATCAGCAGTAGGCGCTTCTTGACTTAAAGATATTGAGACTGAGGGATTGACTTCATTCACAGGAATATGAGCAGCCTCTGTTGTAGGGATCAACACCTCATTAGTACATGGATCATAAAGTTCATCAAACATAGGATCAAACAATTTCTTTAAATCATCTTCAGATGGAGGTACATATGGAGTTTCATGAGAGGAGTTTGGAACAAGGGATGAACCAATGGGACTGTTTTGAAGTGCGGGTCCTGAACTGGAGTGTCCAGGAGCCATTTGACCGGTCAGCTCATCAAACGTAACGTGAATTGTTTCCATGATATTTCGGGTTCTTTTGTTGTAGATTCGGTATCCCTTTTTGTTTGGTGCATATCCTACAAATACTCCAATGTCAGCTTTAGCCCTAAGTTTGCCTAAGTCTTGACCTTCATTAGTTGGATAACACAATGCTCCAAACACACGAAGGAAAGAGAGATTAGGTTTTATGTTGTGGACAAGTTCATATGGTGTCTTTCCATGAACAGTGTGAATCAGGGAACGATTTTGTGTGTAGCATGCAGTGGAAATAGCTTCGGCCCAGAGAAACATTGGAACCTTTGAGTAAATCAGCATTGTTCTAGCGGCTTCCACAAGGGTTCAATTTCGTCTTTCAACTACACCGTTCTGTTGAGGAGTTCGTGGGACACTTCTTTGATGGCTGATTCCAATGCTTTCATAAAAGTCACTAAGTTGTTTGTTAACAAACTCAGTTCCATTGTCTGTTCGGATAATTCTAACTATTTTGTTGAGTCGAACCTGCAGCTGTTTGATGAGTTTGATGATGATGTCAGGAGTTTCATCCTTTGTCCTTAAGAACTTGACCCAGGTGAATCTAGAGTAATCATCAACCACAACCAACACATATTTCTTACCAAAGATTTTCTGCACTCTCATTGGTCCACACAAATCCATATGAAGGGTATGAAGAACTTTTGTAATTGAATTTGTAGGTTTGGGTTTGTGGGCATACTTTTTGCTTTTACCCAATTGGCATGCTGAGCAAAGATGATCCTTTTCATACTTTAGTCTAGGTAAACCTACAACTAAGTCCTTTCTGGAAAGATCATTGATGGTGCCGAAGTTCAAGTGATTGAGATGACGATGCCATAACCATGACTTTTTTTTTTGAAGCCTTTGATAACAAGCAGATTGGAGAAGACCTCATCATGTCATCGATAGAGATGGTGTAAATATTTGAGCCACGAGTTCCTTTTAACAGTTCCTTACCATTAAGTTCTCTAACAAAGCAGGTATGTTTTCTGAAGGCTACTTCTAGATCAGAATCACAGAATTGACCAATGGAGAACAAATTATGACCCAGACCTTCCACATAGTATACTCTAGAGATGACACTATCACCCATAACGTAATCTCCATATCCCATGATTGCACCGAAATGATCATTACCGAATCTAACAGTCCCGATGAATTTGCTCACGAAGTTCATGAGCCGCGACCGGTCTCCAGTCATATGCTTGGAACAGCCTGAGTCCAGGTACCACAGAACGATTTGAACGATCTGCAGTTGAACACAGACAAGAATGGATAACTGGATAATTGGGATCCCCATGCAAGAATGGGTTCCATTTGGTTAGTAACAATGGTTAGAACACCCACATCAGAAAAAGGAGCATTCATATCAGAAATTAAGGTACTGGAATCATTGTGAGTAGATGCAGTACTAGTGTCTGTATTAGCCCTGTTCACAGTGTGCTCACTTCTTATGGGAATAGTTCTACCAGTAGGCATCCATTTTCTAGTGGGCATTGTCTGATTATTCTTATGACCAACAGGTATCCAATAATAGCCTATCTTACTAAATGTTCTTCCTGTGGGTTTCCACTGTTTTCTAACTTTCTTTCGTTTTTGCCTTTTTGCCTTTTTAGCATGAATATTGGCAACATTAACTGGACAATTATCATCATTAGGCAAAACATTAACACTACATTCATGATTAGAAACAGAATTCAAGCAGACATCAGTACAAGGTTTGCAAATAGTATCAGAATTCGAATTATTTACAGTACGCCTATGGCTAATACTAGAATCAACACGATTCGTTTTATTCGATTCAAGCTTAAAGTTCCTAGATTGTTCTTCTACTCTCTTCCAGTGCACATTCTTAGCTTGAGAGGTCCTATCATTCCTTGTATTGTCTTGAGACTTTGACCTGCTCCCTTTAATGTCACTGATTACTCCTGTAAAGGGAATGGGAACATTAGTGGGTTTTACAACTCTTTGCAACACCTGTTTAGATGTGCTGGGATCTGAACTACATGCAGGCACACTAAGGTTCACTTTCTTAAAACTAGAAGTGCTGGGATTTGTACTCCTAGAAAGCACACTTGAGTTCTCTTTCATAGCATTGACAGATCTGAAATCTGAACTACTTACAGGCACACTAAGGTTCATATTCAAGACATTGGGCATCGAATGAATATCATACTTGGCAATAGGCATCGAACATAGAATCAAAGGATTAACTCTCTCACCTAACTTTTTCGGCCAAATCCATCCATCTTCCCGCCTCTCTATCATCAGTGATATGCAATCGGGTTTGATGGGTTGATACGATTTGGGAGGGGGTGTGTTTCCTTTGAAATCGTCTCTCACATACACCATTGTTTTATCAGATCCGGCCTCCTTAACCTTAACAAATCCGCCCATCATTCTTCCTATCTATTCTGTTTTTTCTTTAATCGCCTTTGGGATTACTGAATTAACAATAAGGAATCCGATTTGTTAGGATTTTGGCTTGGTTCGATCTGGTACTATGCGTGTATTGAAAGTGGGTTGTAGAGAGTTGGATGTTGATTTTTCATTTGAGTTGTATGGTGATTGGGAAGTGGTATTCGAATGCTTGTAAGATTGCTATGCAGGTTGGCTGCGTTTTAGTTTTATAGTTTGGTTTGACTTCCTTCTTCACCATTTGGGGGTGCTTTGTGCCTATAATGGTGGGTCTAATTTGCTGAATTCATATGTCATCTTAGCCAGGCTTGTAAGTGCAGGATGCCACGCGTTTGTTTGTTTCGACTGTGGTGTTCATGTGGGATCTGGTAGTGACTCTTTCTCATCTTAATGGTTGAGTGGAGTGTAATACATACATGATGATGTTGATCTTAGTACCTGCTGCTAATATGGGTAAAATGGAGGCGAGGTTGCTGGGATTTCCTTTCTCGAAGGTATAATCTGTATGTATTTGCTTAATGGGTGCGGTGTGATTGCTACTTGTCTAAGGGTGATCATGTATGTGTTATGACATTAAGGGTGTGTTGCTTTTGTGCTACTGCTTTTTAATGTTTCTTGGGTCGTCTTGTTTGGAAGTTAGCCGCTTAGGCTATTTGGAAGTCGATGCTGAAAGGAATAGCATGTATCATGCTCATTATACGCCTCTTAATATTTTCAAAATGAACACATTTCTGTGTTAACCATTGATGAGACGCTTTTTCAGGAGCTTTTGTTGCCATCTCGGTGGTTTGATTTAGAAAGTTGTTTTTGCTTCTTTCTTTGTTAGTAATAAGAATGGTTGTGTCATTCTTATTTAGTGTTTTGGTTAGTAGCTTGTTGAAGCTTGTTCATGAGTTTGTCATTCTCATGATGGTGTGGTTTGTTGCACTACGGTGCGTTCTTTTTCTCCCATGTAACGGGCCGGGTTGTAGGACTTCACCTACACCTTTTGTACTTAAATGTTTTTTTTGTGTAATACAATTTACCGGGAAAACCCTTTACCCAAAAACTCTCTCACCTAATGACTTTGGGCATATTGTGATCAAGCATTCTAAGATTTCTTGAGATCGTTTGGCATATAAGCATGCATGTCCAATTGCATTATCATGAGGTTTCTCTAACTTATCCTCTTCAACAATCTCACGCAGACATTCTAGGCAATCCTTAAGGGATGAGAAGTATGTTTGAACAGCAAGTTTGTTGTTCCTGAGATAAGGAGGGACATATTTCACAGACAAAGCATATTTATTAAAAGAGTGGACCTTTGATACACCATTCTCCCCATTGGTCATTGGCATTTTCCCTTTTACCTGACTCTTCAGATTCTCAATTTCCTTTTGCAATGAAGCTTTTTGTTCGTTATTTTTGTTACGAGTGACCTTAATTGATTTAAATAACTCATTGAAATGACGTTTAACCTTTTCATTTTCTTCTAGAAAACTTTCGTTTTCCTTTTGTAAAGCATTTACTAGGTTTTGAAGATGAAACGTTTGAGAATTCTGAGAATCTAAAGGAGGAGGCATTTGGGAGCCTGTCATATTGTTCGTTTGACCCTTTAATTGAGAGATTTGGGCTTTCAATTTTCTGATCGTGTTGCACTGAGCTTGAATCTGTTCATCACGTTTGTTAATTTGAAAAACTGCATCAAACTCTGGAGCATCCGAGGATGTCTTGATATTTGAAGTTTTGACATTTTCTTTAAGATGTTGATATTTTAGTTGTAAATTAAAATGCTCAACTTCTAGTTTAGAAAAATGTTTAACCAAATTGTCGTGATCATCCAGTTCAATTTTCTCGTTTAGTTTAGAATTAGTTTTTTCAAGCTCAATGACACGATCATGGGAGACTTTCAGGGCAACAGAAAGTTCATGAAATTTGGAAGCATTAATAGAGCAATTTGAAGCAGTGAAAAACATATCTTGAGCAACACATTCAGTAATAAGAGTCTCATTCAATGTATGCAAGTTCTTCCTCTCTATCTCATTATATTTTAGTGCACGCTCATAGTCACTAACTTCAACTATCATTGCATCAAATTCCTTTTACATTCCCTTAATATCAGTTTCTATCCCCTTTTTAAGACTTTCAAAGTGATCTTTTAGAAGTTTAAAGAAAGGCATGACCTCAGTTAAATAACACTCTTTCATTTGCTCAAAACCCCTTTCTCCTTCAGTTATACCAGTGGGTGTGATCCTTTTCTTGCAAGTTTTCTCAAAATCAACAAATAGTTGAAATATAACATATTGACTAATTAAGGTCTTGCTTTTAGTGGCAATTGTTCTCGGAACGAGATGCATTGGTGTATTAGGAGGATACACAGTCGCTCTAGGCATTTTCCAAAGGGGAGGGTTTGTTTCAACAATATTTTCAGCTTTCTGCTTTTCTAAGTCCATTTTTCAGAAAACTTGTTCGGGAGTCAACAATTTCTGAGGCTTAAACTTGTTCAAGGAAATCCAGTTTTCCTTCTTGTAGTCATGGGGAGTGATAATTACTTTTTTTTCTTTGCATTTAGGATCATTTAGTTTCTTATTCATCTTTTCCCTAGTGATTTCATCTAATATCTTATCATCCTCAGTGCACTCAAAGCAACTAGGTTTTTGTCTAGGTCTAAGAATCTCATTGCCATCATAGATCACACTTTGAGCTGCTTTTGCTATCTTTCCGTACTCAGGGTTGGGTTTACCTATAATGGGAACACTATGCTTATCGCTTAGAACTCTATGCTTAGTGATCATGTGAGCAGTCTGAATGGTGTTTCCTTGTATGTACAACTTGTTTTCAAGTTTGTTTTTCAAAGTTTTCAGATTAGAAAAATCTCTCAAGAGTTTGGATTCCTTTGCATTAAATTCTTGCTTAAGCATTTTCACATTTTCTTGAAGTTCTTGTTTTTGCTTAGCAGTTTTAGAAAGCTTTTCTTGCAAGGAATTTAATTCTTGTTTTAATACTTCTTCTCTAAAATTACTTTTTCTAATGATTGTACGCACTTGGTCATCCATTTCCTGCTCACGAGTGGTTAACTCAAATTTTGTACGTTGTTCATAAATAGCAACACGTTCCTTATAGGCATTTAGTTCAGAAGTTACAGACTCATGAGGGGTACAGGTAGTGTATTCATCAAAAATATAGTCATTGTTGACTGCAGGTGATGCATCACTTGGTACAACTTCACTTTCACTTTGTTTCACATATTGATCATATGGGACAACATTGATATTACCCATATTTTCAATATTTGATTCAAAAGTTTCAGTTGATAGTACTTTGTCATGCATCTTTTGCACATCAGCATCATCGTATAGTTTTAGTACCTCTGAGATGAGTTTGTCTTTGGATGGGCCAGCTTGTGGTGAAGAGGAGACCTTGGGAGAAACCATTGGAGAGATGCTAGCCATAAAGATTGTGTGTGTAGTAGGTCCATCATCCACATCAGAGTCGTATGCATCACAATCAGCGACTTGAAAGGCATTCTGATGATTGTGACCTATCTCCTGAATAGGTTGCTCATCCACATCTGCATCATAGGTCTTGGCATTGCCCTCAGCTAGAAACAACAATTCCTCTTCATCCATAGCAGCACCATTATCCTGAGCTTGTACAAGCAGCATCTTATCTCTGAAGTAATCAGCATTCTGTGGACGCTTTGTAGATGTGCAATTCCTTGCAATGTGTCCTTCACCACCACAGTTATAACATTTGATCGGCTTAGCTTGACCTTGATTACCATTCCTTCCTCGATTCTGATTACCAACATAACCTCTATCAGCTCCACCTCTTCCTTGATCATACTGTCTTTCCTGAACTGGTTGCACCATGATCCTCCCATCTTTAACAGTAGCTTGATTGTGTGGGTTAGATGCTGTTCTGAGGTTGTTATTGGTTTGTGGGAGAGAATTCATGTTTTGACTAATCAGAAGAGCTAGTTGATTAATGAAGCTACCCACGTGTGCATCAGCATCAGCTTGTTTGAACATAGGATCAGGAATTAGTTTGTGATTTCCATTTCTCATGGGTATGACTTGTGAGGCTTTGGTTGTGATTCCGATGTTTGAGTAGAAGGCAGTTGAGTCATTAGACGAGCTTGTCTCTCCCTGGTTGGTTTTGAACTGATTAAGAACCAATTTTTCAAACATAGCATGTCTCTCATTCTGAAGGAGGAAGGCATAGAGTTGCTCATAGTTTGTATTCTTCAATCCTTTAGTGAGCTTCACAGAGGTGACGAACTTGTGCCATTCGGGATTCATGTTGTTCACAAATTTTGAGTTCAGCTGAATGTTAGGCATAGTCATTCTGATGTTTCTTATGTCATTCACCAACTTATGAAATCTCACATAGTACTCATAGAAACTCTCATCTGGTTTCATCTTGAAGTGTTCAAATTCGTCATAGAGTTGTGATTCTCTGTCTTCCATAGTTAATTCTGAACCTGAGAGAAGCATCTTGACATTATCCCATACTGCCTTTGCTTCGGTGTTGTGATTGATCAGCTTGTAGATGTCTTTAGGAAGACCTTGAAGAACAATGTTAGAAGCCCTGATATCAGCATCGAATCTCTTTTTCTCCTTATCATCAAGCTCATCATACATCTTTGGTCTGTCCATTCCGTAAATCAGAGTTCCATCTTCAGCAGTATCAAGTACATCTCTAGTCGTCTCAACTCGATACGGTCCTTCATCAATGGATTTGAGAATGTTGACACCATTTTCCTTTCCAAGGCAGTATAATCTGATTCGTTGAGCCCAAGAATCGTAGTCAGTTCTGTCAAGCATGGGTGGACGAGTATCTGAACCAGCTGCTTGAACATCCTCGGCAACAGTGGAGATGATAGTAGGAACATTGGTAGACATGTTAACAGATAATACGGGATTTTATAGCTCTATGATTAAACCGAGAAATAGATTCTTTCACGGGATTTTACTAAATCAAGAGAAAACCGTAAACAAAATAATCACCCAAGTCGCTAGAAGATAATGAACCAAGTCGCTAGCACCTAATTCGCTATACCACCAAGTCACTAAAGTCCCAAGTCGCTAGACAAATGAAAGTCGCTAAGTAGTAACTCGCTAAGCCTCAAGTCGCTAGCAAAATTTTGGCAGCAATTCGCTACTCAAGTCGCTAAAGATTTAAGTCGCTAAAGAGCAACTCGCTACAGACCAAGTCGCTACCACCAAGTCGCTACCCGTAGTGGAGAGTCCACTACTTGTACTGTTAATCGCTAGGTTTAAGTCGCTAGCTCCAAAACTGTAACTCGCTACAAAATTGTGAAGCAAGTCGCTACGAAGAAGGAAGTCCGTATGTCAAGTCGCTAGCCAGAAAAACCACATAAACATCACTTTTCAATCCAAAACAACCCTACCAAGATGATTCAAGTTTACCAAATGAAAACCTAAACACTTGTGATGATTCTAAACATAAAAGTACTAACAAAATCCAAACTTTAACACAAGAAATCAACCAAATGATGCACAAACCACTAAACTTTTTCAAACTCAAAAACCACCTAAAAACCACTAGAAATCCAAAGATGTGCAAGATATGATCTAACCTTGGCTCTTGATACCAATTGTAAGATATTAGTTTTCACATACACATCAAACCATAACAACAAGGTGGCGAATAAGTGGAATTCTAGAGAGAGAAAGTTAGAGGTTTAGGGAACTTTAGTGAGAGAAAGAAAATTCTTATTATGAGCTCCAACTCTCTACCTTGGAAGGTAGAGAGTATTTATAGTCTTACACTAAAAAGCCACACAACGGGCGGTGGATCAGGCATACAGTGGGTAAAGACCCGTCCGTCCTCCACGGTGTTACTTAACTAAATACTACTTAACTTAAAATAACTATGACTACGAGCTTTCTAACGATTACATATACTTGAGGTGACCGACTCTTTAATACCTGGAATTTCTAATTCCTAACATAATCTTATTATGGTGATATTAAATTTGTAAGGTTACAAGTTTAAAAGCCACACACCAAATATTAAATGCTACACGTGTAAAAAAATAGTTATCACTGCCTAAATTACTGACAAAACAAGAAAAGGCGGTCACACACGTTAGTTATACCTCTAAACTACAATATAATATTGTCAACTACATAATACTGTTGCTTTTTGTAATGCTTGAATCTGTTATTACTAAAATCTTAATAAATTAAAAGTTAAACCAATTCTAATATTGAATCTGTTATTACTAAAATCTTAATAAATTAAAAGTTAAACCAATCCTATTAGAAATATACTCCCACACTTAAATCGACTCCACATAATTTTTTTGAAAACTGTATATTTCTGATGCTATGCAACCACGCATCAGAATTATAGTTTTTTGAAAATGATTCTCTGATGCTACAAATACAGTTTGTTGAAAGAAACTTATGGGTCGTCAGAATTTTGCAGAAAACTAGACAACGTTGCCGCTAGGCACGAGTACTCGTCTAGTATTATAAAACGTATAGATTGTAGTTTTCTTATGAAAGGTAAGATAGAAAAAGTTTACTTTCTTTACTTAAAAAATGGTCTAGAATATCTCAAAGATTGCCCATCGTATCTATAACCATTTAGAAGAATGTTTTAGAGTATTTTTCTAAAAAACACTTGAATATTATGGAACTTTTTTTTATCACAACATCTTTGGTACATCGTACGATCAATAAACATATATATAAGTCACTTCTTGTGATTTTTTCTATTTCCTACCAAATTCTTTCTCTCTCTCTCAAATATGTCTTTCCTTTTCTCTCTCTAAAAAGAACACACACAAAAATGGAGATAAAACAAAAAACACCATTGACATCCAAGAAACTATGATTCAAAATCCAAATGCTCTTAAAAAACCACAAAAATGGCGACAAAACCAGTTCTCGAACACCAAACCTTAACATACATACTCACATTCCGACCAAAAGACATACACAATACTTTCCTCTCACCACGTGACTACCAATTTAGCAAATGACAAAAACAATTTATTTGTTTACAAGAAGCAGTTAATCAATTAACTTAGACACACTAGTTTTAGCAAATGACTCATATCAAGAGGCAGTTAGAGCTATTTTGTGATAATAAGTGTGCATTTGTTATTTGTTTACAAGTTTAAGTTAATTGAGTCACAATTTATTGTCTTTGTTATTATCACAGTTTAAACAAATGACTCAATTAACTTAGATATTTGTGATAATAAGTGTGCATGTGTGTGATATGATAGAATTGTGATAATAAGCTGATGAGGTAACTGATGCCAACTTATTTTCAGATATTTTGGACTTAATTTGCTTGAGCTTATTATCACAATTCATTCATATCACATACATGCACACTTATTATCACAATTCATTCATCATCACACACACGCACAATTATTATCACAATTCATTCATCAACACATCACACACACACAGTCTGATTATCAGAATTCATTCATCAACACACACGCACATATTATCACAATTCATTTATATGACACACACGCACACTTATTATCACAATTCATTCATCAACACACACACGCACAGTTATTATCACAATTCGTTCATCAACACATCACACACACACAGTCTGATTATCTGAATTCATTCATCAACACACACGCACATATTATCACAATTCATTTATATGACACACACGCACACTTATTATCACAATTCATTCATCAAACACACGCACTTATTATCACATTTCATTCATATCACACACATGCACACTTATTATCAGAATTCATTCATCAACACACGCACGCGCAGTTATTATCACAAATCATTCATCAACACAAGCACATATTATCACAATTCTTTCATATCACAGACGTACATATTATCACAACTCATTCATCACACATACGCACATATTATCACAACTCAATCATCACACACAAACACACACTGATTATCACATTTCATTCATTCATCAGACACAAACACACACTGATTATCACATTTCATTCATTCATCACACACACACACACTCTAATTATCACATTTCATTCATTCATCACACATGCACATATTATGAAAACTAATTCATCACATAAACACAAATACACACTAATTGTTACAATAAGTTAAATTATATATCTAATGCTTATGTCATCAAGCATAAACTCAAACACATTAGTTATAGCAGAAGATCAACTATCTCTGTTTCAATAGAAATCATTCATATAAAAAATACAGATACTCACAAAATACCTAAAACAATGCTTACATCATCAATTAAATCAGAAAAAAACACTAACAAACAAAGATTTATAAAAACAATTAACGTATGTCATCAAACTAAACAAATAAGAAGACTCACAGTACTTAAGCGGTAACGACGCATCTTCTTCTACTTCATCAGAATAGCCTTCTTCTTCGTCGTCAGTCAGATAGCTTGATACTATGTACACAAAAAATTATAAAATTAGTACGAAATTATAAAATTGATGAAGTGTAAAAGAGTTATCAGTATAGGCTATATAGATATACTTCTTCATTTTTGAGTGTATGTGTGTGTGTGTTTTTTAGAGAGGGAAATATAGTGTTTGAAATTGTGAAAGAGAAGTGGGAAGGTGATATTTATAGGTGGGGAGGGGTAGAAATGTAAATGGAGATTGAAAGTTGTTAGTTTGTTACGGACATGCTGAAGTGTTGGGGAAATTTGTTACACCATAATTTCTTTTTTTTCTAATAAAAAAAAGGATGGTTAAAATAAAAGTAATGTTATGATAATGATAATGTACTTCATTATGTTCAAAGAGTCTTTATTCTTAAAAAAATGATGTAAAGAATAACAAACTGAAATATAGCTCAACTTTGGACACTGTGGGAACTTTATTTTCTCATCACATTTAGATAAAAATAAAATAATGATAAAAAATAAAATAATAAATAAATAAAAAGTTTCAATAGTAACAAAAAAATTATCGACACATAAAAACATCAAATGTACAAAAAAGAAAAAAAATAATATTTACCAACAAATAAAAACAACATACCCACTTCTGATTTCGGATGTTATAAACATGTATTACATGTTTTCTTTCTTTATCTTTTTTGTATGTGCAACATCTAACAAAACAACCCTTTGAAAGAACACAAATAGAAAACAACAGAAAAAAAGATATTATAGCCAATGACTTTGCTACAAAAACAACCATGGATTTTTTAAGTGAGAAGATGAAAGAAAGTGGAGTATGACGGATGTGTGTAAGATGCGTGTATTTTATAGAGTGAGGGTATCAACCGTTACATCTTATCTATGCCCTAATGGGCTCTCTAGGGCCTATATTTACTAATGAGTCGTTTGAGTTTTGCTTTCTAAACTAGATAGCTTAAGCGATATACACAATATTCAAACATATAGCAAAAAGAAAATGTGGTGCTAGTAAATATTTTACGATGCAAATTTTTGGAATATGCCAAAATCTTTTCAAAATAGAAATATGCTTAGCATTATCATCATCGGTGCCGAATCCCATTGTACGTGTATACAGGGGCGGAGCCTGTTAGGATTTAGTAAATCCAGTTATTAAAGAGTCAGTCACCTCAAGTATATGTAATTGTTAGAAAGCTCGTAGTCATAGATTATTATAAGTTAAGTAGTATTTAGTTTAAGTAACACCGTGGAGGACGGACGGGTTGTGGAAAACTAGAAGGGGGGTTGAATAGTTTTGTCAATTTTAAGTTGATTTCAAAAACTTTAGATTCGATATTATGTGAAATCGTATGGATGTTGAGAACGTATAGATCTAATGATAATGCAAGCAAATAAATAAAGATAAGGGATAGAAATGCACAACCGATTTATAGTGGTTCGGCTACAAGGATACCTTCCTTGCCCTACTCCACTCCCCGAGTCACCTACTCGAGAGTTCAAGCACTATGTCAACAAACTCCTTCACTTGGCGGAGAAGCCTTCACAACGTTGCTTACACTTTTTCCGGTACAAAGCTAGATACCGAGTCCGTAGCACGGTGGACCAACCCAACACAACTATTACACAACAAATATGTGAAATATCAAATACAAGATCTTCGCTACAGAAATCTTGCGGAGTGACAAATCAATCAAGGACCCCTTGCTTGGATGACTTGTAGAATGCTCGTGATCTCGCCTTAGAGAAGGACCTATATGAGGATCACAAATAGAAAGAAAGAAGAACAACTCTCTAGATCAAGTGATCTATATGTTAGAAGAGAATGAGAGTGTATGAGAGATTTAGTAAGAAGAGGGGTAAGTTAGAATGAAGAAATGGCTCTCTATTTATAGGCAAATTTCTTCACTGTTCCCACGGATCCCTTCCACAAGGGATCCGTCTAGTGTAATCCTAGGGATCCGTGGAACGCTCCTCTTTGCCCATGAGTTTTTTTGGTTATGGGTCATGGGTTGGTCCATGGGTTATATCTAGATTCAATGTATCTAAGTATACATTGTATCAAGTCTCTTTGGGTATGGATTAAGATCCATGGGTTAGGATATTTACCCATCCTAATAAACTATTACAACAAATGCTTAATTACTACATTTTTGTATTTAAATGGCTATATGTAAATGCTTTACAAAACTAACATGTATCCTTTATAATTGTACTTAAGATAACATTATATTTGTTATCAACAAAACACAAAGAGATCGCAAAATATTAATAAACGGTTTTACGGTTTATTTGTATTAACAATCTCCCCCTTTTTGTTGATGACAAAACATAATGTTATGATGAGTAAAACTTAAGAATAGATGTAAGTTTTGAAAGCCCTAAGTTTTACTTCTTCTCCCCCTTTTTGTCGAAACAAAAAGTTAACCCTTGAAAGAAATAAACAAACATCTAACTCCCCCTTGATGGTAGCTCCCCCTTGTTTGAGGCGTCAAGTGAAGAAAAATAAAAATCCTACAAAAAGAAAGGTTAGTAACATGCTTATATAATCTTGTGGTTGCCGAGAATCAAGATTGGGAGTCAAGGTATGTAAACAAGGCCTTGTAATAAAACAACAAATTCTAGTGGTATGTATGCCACTTACAAGCATGTAAAAATAAGAACAAGACTTGTTCTTGAAAAATGACTTCAAAAATAATACTTAAAAGTAGAAAAGTAGTAGTAGTGATTCCTTCCATGCTTGCATAAGGTTATGGATGGAGGTTTTGATGAGTAATGGTATTGATGCGATCAAGGATGAGATTGAGTATGAAACGCATTTCTTCCCTAACTTCTATTGCAATTTCCCTAGTGGATTGGCAATGTTCACAATGTAAATGATGTGGGTGATGAGTGCGGAAGTTTTCTGGGTTGATTTGATTTGAGTTATGTGGAAGTTGTGGTGGAAAAATAGGAAAATATGGATCAATATCCGGAATGTTAGTAAATGGTGGTGGAAAAGAACCTAGATGTTCTTGTGATGTGATAGGAGCTAATGGTGGTGATGTTTCAAGATCTTGAAATAAAGTATTTGGAGATGTGGGGGGTGTTGAAAAGACTAATTCTTTTTCTTTAGGTTGATTGATCGGTGCTAAACAGTCAAGTCTAATCACACAAGCTAACCACTTGTGAATGGCTAACCGTAACAGACTTAAAACTGCTTAAAACACAAATTCAATTAAGATCAGAGGAATATAGGGAATTCCTGGGTCGTTAAGTCCCACGGAGGATGAATTGGTGTTAAACAACTTCAGATGTCGAATAATCACTAAGGATAGTGATCAATAAGGTTTTTTTTATAGATAATTACCTAAAGAAAAGATTTACAAATTACAGCGACTTAAATGCAAATTAAAATAAATTAAAAAGTTAAAATCTATTAAATAAACGCTATCACTATTTTTACAATGATGTTTTTATGATTTTATCAAATAAAATAACTTAAATAAACTATATTAACTAAAACGTAATCCTAAATTATCTAGAAACGTGGTTTAAAATGAAAACGAGCGTTACGTTTAAAAATTACGCTGGAGCGCAAGCAAAAACGTAAAATTTATGAAATAAAAGGCCTACGAGTGTAAAACTAATTTTATTACGTACTATATGATAAAAGAAAATTTTACAAAAAAGAATTATATTTTTTTGACTTTTATATTTTTTATTATGAATTAATTACTATAAAACACTAATTAAATGTTTAAAAATACTAAAACTTATTGGAAAAATCTGAAACTTTTTGTAAAAACACTTTATAACAATACTAAATTAAGAAAATTGAAAAAGATGAAAAAACTACTTCGAATAAGCTGGAAATAAGCTCTTAAGCTCGTATAGGCTTAATGAACTAAAACTGGGCAAAGAAGGTTAAGTATTTAATGTTGCAAACATAAACATAAAAAAAACCCTAGTGCAGATGGTTGGAGTGGGTGTGCTGTGTGCGTGCAGGAGGCCTCCAGGAGGTCACAGGTTCAATTCCCAGCAGTCCCTTTTTTTTTTTCAACTATTTTTTTTTTGATTTTTATTTTACAAATCTTTAAGTTACACTAAAATAAACACTTTTTATAACTACAACTATTTATGAAAATGACTAGAAAGCATTGAACTAGCTAAGGATTTTATCACATACTACTCTGACAGTAAGCAAGAAAACATATGAATATGAACAAGTTTTTCTAAGAAAAAGGGTCAAAAGAAGCTTAGAAATAATCACTTAATAAGCTGAACAGACATGAACTAATATTTTTCTAATTTTCTTAAGCAGCTAAATTTTAACATCCTAGAAGGTTAAAAGCTAAAACTCAATATTGAATACACACTAAAATTCTAGATTTTATTCAAAAACTGACCTTAAGAAAATTTGACTTTTACAAGAACATAAAAGTTTGACTAAAATGAATTTAAAACTAAATCTATGGACTGAATATGATATAATAAGCTGTAATAAGATTATCTAGAGCTATGTTTACAAGTTTTAAGCTAGTATTATGAATTTGGCAATCTAAATCTATGACAGTAAACTGTGTAAGCAAATTAAAAGGAAATTTGACTTTTACAAAACAATGACTATATATTAGGACTAAACTGAGCTATTAGGTGTTATTGAAACATGAAACAATGACAAACAACTACAGACATACACAGGAGGGCTTGTTTATCAGCAAATCCAAACAACCCTTTAACTTTCACTTGTCACATGAACTTCAAAGTTGCATTGAATCTGAGTCTAAACCAGATTCCAAACATTATATTATAACATAACAAGACTAAATGAGCATAAAACTTCAAGAACTCAAGCAAGAAACTCAAACTTGTCAAATTTTCATTTCAACTGAGTAATTTCCAATTTATAGCACCACTGAATTTCAATGAACAACCTACTTAAATTAAGCTATAATAACATCAAACAATAACAAAGAAGCAGGAAAACATGAAAATCAAAACATGAAAAGTAATGGAACAGTGAACTTGTAAAAATGGTAAAAATGATAAAAATGAACTTACAAGTGATCAAGGAAAACACTGAGTACCAAGGTATAGAAACCACTTCTAGCCTACTGTCAATAAGCTAGAAACCAGAAATCCATCCAGCTTAGCTTCCATTTCCCCAGAACTACTTATTGGATCACAGTTTGACTTCCATTGACTTTTTTTTTTTTTAGTACTTTTCTGAATTTAAAGGTCTAGCTTGTTTAAATGAATCTAAAAGCTTAGTGAGTTTTTGTCAAGAGCTTATTAGAGCTATAGAATCCATTAAATAACTACTTAACAGGAAATTAGAATGACTTGAGAATTTAAAGAAAATAAAGTAAAACATGCAACCTCAAGATAGACTGAAATTAAACCAGAAATTAAATTTCATTGCACTAATTTAAGAAATTTAACAACATGAAACTGTAAATAACATTTAATTTAAAGAAAGCATTTAAAGGTTACACTATGTGAACTAAGGTAAAAACCAAAGTTTTCATTTGGTTTCTGCTCTTATTTATTGACATAATTCACTCCTTGTCGACCTCCAAACATATCCCACTTCAATCCAGCTCACGAATTCATCTAAAACGTCCATGTGTCGTTTTGGCGGGAAAAGCATTTTGAGTGGGTTTAATCAATTAATGCGTTTTGGGTGGATGTGATAGGTGTTAGGGAGTTGGTAAGAGGCTATTTAACAGCTGGAATGATAAGGGTGTGAGGTGGTAGCACAGATGGCGGGAAAAGACTGGTAACAGGTGGATGAAGGGGATGGTGAACAGTGGTGGCGTGTTTGGTTTTAATTTAAACACTGGCCGGGTTATGGACTTGGGCTTGTTGGGTTTTATTTTGTTTGTGTTTGGATTTGGTATTATTAAGGGTCCGGATTGGTTTTGTAAGTGATAAAAGCCCAAGGACCAAATGTGTCCAAGCTGAAACTTGAGGGACCTTAATTGCCAACTTTCCAAACTTCCTTCAAGGGACCAAACCTGCCATTACATAATAATACAAGGACCAAAGTTGTATTTTTGCATTTTTAAACTTTAAGGACCTAATATGTAATTTTTGGATTTTGAGGGACTAAAGGTGTAAATTCCCAAAATTTTATCATAAGGACCATTTTTTCCATTTATTAATAGTACAAGGTTTATTTTTGATAGTTTTCACTTTTTAAACTTACCAAGGACTATTTTTGACATTTTTCCAAAGTTAAAGGACTAAAATTGTCAATTTGCAATTTTACATTTCAAGGGTTTGTTTTGACAAATTTAGAATCCTATGGACCTTATATGATTTTTTTTTACAAGTTTTGAAATGACCAGGGACTAATTTTGACAACTTTTGTAACTTGGGGGACTAAAACTGCCAATTATGCAAACTTGATACGTTTTTCATCAGATTTTGATGTTTTTGCATTTAAAACATATAAAACACTTGTTTGTGATATTTTTATCATTTTGAAGCATTACTGAGTGTTTTCAGATGTTTTTGCAGTCTAAAAGATATAAAAATGATGAGTATTTAGACACTCATCAATCCCCCACACTAAGATATTGCTAGTCCCTAGCAATGATTTGAGAAAATTTAATGGATTTTATCTCTTTACCAAAAGCCATTACTTCTGGAGTAGCCAATTGTTTCAGTTCAAGTAAGAACCTTGGTACAATGATAACCAAATGATTTTGAGCAAATCATAAGCTTTCAACGGATTTGATTTGTCTTTACCAGAAGCCGTTTGCTTCTGGACTAGCCAACTCTTAGATAAATTATCAATATTATCTTTGGTGAGTCGATTACCAATTATGGATTTTCAACTGCCTTTACCACAAGCCATAAACTTGCGGGCTAGCCAACTTTTCACTAGTTTAAAGATATGGTGAGTTGAACACCATACAATTTTGGGCAAATTGCAAGCCATAAACGGATTTGAGATATCTTTACCAAGAGCCGTTTGCTCCTGGATTAGCCAATCCTTATGTGGGTTAGACATGGTGGACTGATTACCATTTGTTGTGTTTAGTACATAGTACTTCCACTAAATAAAAAATTTTAAAATTTGGCCATTTTTGGGGGGAAAAGGGACTAAAAGGGTACATTTATGATCAAATTCGCCAGAATTTCCCCCCCACACTTAGAAATGAATATTGTCCTCAATATTCAAAGTACCGGCTGTTATGCCTAAACTTAGAACGTAAAAAGATAACATTACTAGCTAAGTGTAGAAACACAACAATTATTCTCTTTTTGAATATTTACAATTTTCATATATTTTTAAAATCTATATACAACATGTGGGGAATCTCCCCCACACTAAGGTGGTACACACGGGTGAAAACCTATGTTTAGCTACTGTTTTTGATTTCCGAGTCACTAGCTTGACTCGACCCCGAATTAAATTGGTTCATGGGGAAGTAAGTGGAAGAGACAATCTCAATCGGACTTTCATTCAAGATGTTTGTATAAACATTGAAATACGTGAAAGTTCCACACCGATGAGATATACATAGAACCGGCTTACAAATGATACATGAAAATGCCGGGGTCAAAGATAATGTCTTCATTCCCGAAGGAGTGAAGAACAGGAGAAGCCACGGGATAGGTGAAGAAAAGAAAGAAAATCATGATGAAAATCATGACTATCTCATCTTCATCCATAGGAGAATTCATGATTTCTGGATCATGAATCTCATCATTTAAGCTCATTTGATCAAAACATATTCTGAGTGGGAGGGATGGGATTTTGATATCAAGCAAGTTCTCATGGTTGAGAACATTTCCCTCCGGAACACAAAAATCATTTATGTCTAGATCAAAATGAAAGTTATCATACTCCGGTAGAGATATGATATGATTGAGTTCAAAGGAGAACTCTTCGTAAAGAGAATCATTCACATGAAGTGAATTTGTGAACCCTTGTTCCATTGTGGGCTCATCACTATCCTCGTCAAAGATTGGATTGTTAGAAATCCAAATGAATTCAGATTCGAATTCAAATAGAGGATTGGTGAAAGTAGCTTTGAATGTTTCGGGAACAAGATGATTAACATTCTCTATTGGATTGTTAGGGTGAGAAGTGAGTGAACGATCATTATAAAGGAGATTTTCAATTTCTCCTAAGTTGGCTTTGAAATCAAAGAGATCATCATCACTTTCCGATGAAAGTGGAATGATGTGAGTGAGTTCATCAGTAAACTCCTCAAAAAGAGGATCAACATCACAATGTGAAAGTGATGCCTCAACATTCTCAATGTCTCCATAAGATTTACAATCATCGCTAAAATCGGAGAAAGTCTCAAAATGATCTTTTGAACACCCAAGAGGGGAAGGGATATCACACATATGGTCAAAAGTTCCATGTGACTCTCTTGGGATTGGGACAAGGTCCTCAACACTAGACTTTATGAATTCTTCCGATTCCTTTTCAGGAACAGTGTCAAGATGCTCGTCCCCCATGTTCAGAGAGTGAGTGGGAGCTTCGGGTGTGATAGCAGTTACATGAGAATGAATCTCAACTGCTGGAATATCCACTGATGAACTTGATGAATCTTCAAGTGTATCTTCATCATCACTGTCATCAGGAATAAAACGAAATTGAGAGCTAGATCTGGCTGCTTTTTCTTTTGCAATTAATTCCCTAACAGACTTTTCAAAGGCAATTTGGGAATTTATTTTAGCAGCTTGCTCTTCAGCTAGCAATTCTTCCATGGATTTCTCTTGTGAATTTTGGATGACGGGACATTGTGGGAGTGGAGATTTGTCAAAACCGGAAGGTTGACATTGATAATCATCATGAGGACCCCCACAATATACACAAGAAAAACTGGGAACATTATGAAATGCTGTTTTACTCAACTCCTCAGTTCTTTTCACCGACTCTAGAAGCTCTAGATAAGTGTCTTGTTGGGTTTGCTAAGGAGTTTGAGTTATTTGGCACTGTGGAGGTTGGTCGTAATATGGGTAGTCGTAATTGTTACAAGGAAATGGATTCCCTGTTTGACAATCAGAGCTGAAATGGGGACCTCCACAGTTCTCACAACAGTAAAACTGTTGAGCTTGGATTGGTGAATCATATGGATATTGGTCATAACCAAAGTTCTGAGCATCACTGGAAAACTCTTCATAGACAAACGTGTTTCCAGATTGACATTCAAATCCTTGGTGAGGACCTCCACAAAATTCACAGCAGTAATGTTGATTATATGAAGATGAGTCGGGCTGTGGTGGGTAATTAGAAAAATTTGAGGGGTCGTTAAATGAGTTCGGATTAGGATCATAATCAAATGAATTCCTCGAACCACAAAACAAACAACTCCCGTTCCGAATATCATTACCACACTGTACACACGTACACCAGCGACAGGGTGAACCAAAAAGAGGCTCACCACGACCGACACAAGGAATAAACGATTCTATTTGAGAGTTATGAGAAGGAATCAGTTCATTTAAAGAATCAACAAAATCAACATGGTGATCTGAATGACTATTTAGACTCAAAGAACATTTTGAAAAATCCGGAGGTGGGACAAGTGGTGTGCTCTGAGAGCTAGCAATTTCCATCACTTCCGCTATGGACTCCGGTTTTGGTTCTTGAGAAATGTGAAGATTAGGCAAGTCATTCTTGCTAGTCACCGGTCTGAATTCTGCATGTTTGCTTTTAACCGTAAATAGTGAAAGTGTATGATCAATTTTAGACGGCTTAGGAGCAATCGAGGGATTAGATCTTTGGATAAGCGTAGGTTGGACGTATTTAGCACCTTCATTATCAGATGAAAGTACCTGGTCCTTTGTCACCCCGGTTTCTCGTTCTATTTCCCTACGCAGAATCAATGGATCATCATGAACCACACGAATTCTTGACATTTGTGATAAAATAGGAAGTTTTTCAACTTCGTTCCAGATTTCGTCGTAGTCGAGAGATTCCATGAGAATAGAAGAAGTTTAGAATCAAAAGGATAGAGGGTAAAGGAATAAAGAATCAAAAAGAGTAAGAGGGTAAAGATGAATATTTTTGGATTTTTGAAAAACATGCCATAAAAACAAAGAATGAAAATATTTTTGGGTTGTGTTAACACTTTAGGAAAAGTGTAGAAAACTAGAAGGGGGGTTGAATAGTTTACCGATTAAAAACTTTGTTTTGAAACTTATTGAAAGATCAATTGATATTGATCTTAAGTATGTTGATGAAATATGCAAGCAATATGTAATAGGTAAGTAAGGAAAGAAGTGATCAAACCACAACAAGTTGTTTATAGTGGTTCGGCCTACAAGGACTCTTTTTCCTTGCCCTACTCCACTCCCCGAGTCTCACACTCGAGAGTTTAACTTCACTAGTCAACAAGCTCCTTTCACCGGCGGAGAAAACCTTTACACGTCGCTTACACTATTTCCGACACTAAGCTAGATGTCGAGTTCTTTCCAAGGGTACAACTACTCCCACACACAATGTATTTTGAGGACTAAAATACTAACCACTCACACTCACAAGATTATGATGGTTTGATACAACAATGAAGTATGGATCAACACTAGATCATACAACACTAAACAAACAAGACTTCCAACTTCTCGTTGAAGCTTGAATATGACTTGATCTTCTTTGCTACAAAAGAGATCACTAATATGATATGAAACTAAGTTAGAAAGGTTAGAGAGAAGATATGTATGAGAGTATGTTAGAAAGGGATGAGAAACTACTTGGCTTGGCATTGCTATTTATAGCCAAAATGGACAGGAGCGTCCACGGACCGCGGACCCCTAAAAAGGGTTCCGCCCGTGTACCCAATTGGTACCGCCAGACTGACAGCAAAGATATCAAATCTTGCTTAAAGTCAACTCAATCTAAGAGAGATTGTGCAAGATATGGAGAGTATAAATCTTCACAAAATATCTAATGGAATCTACAAATGATTCCTATGATGTAATACATGATGTCAAGTGTTGTATTACTATTAATAGGAATATGCAAATGCTTAAGTAGTGTTTGGTTTTAAGAACCTAACACATTCTATAAACTACTATCATACATATTGATTAGAGTCATATCAAGATGTTACTAATCATAAATGTAAATGCTTGAATGATGAATATATTGTTTGAGAAAGCTTGTTTTAATATCTAATAAACTTGACAAGCTTTAAGCTTTTATAAATTAAATTTACTTTTGTCGTTAACAAAACTTAGGCAAAGATCAAAAATATAAATAACGTTTAATGACGATATTTGTATTAACAATCTCCCCCTTTTTGTTGAGGACAAAATATAAATTTTATTTTTATAAAAGAAACAAAGTTTGTACAAGAGTTATAAAAATATTAGTTTTAGAACTTGAA
The DNA here is from genome assembly GCA_019973895.1 of Chrysanthemum seticuspe. Lineage (NCBI taxonomy): Eukaryota > Viridiplantae > Streptophyta > Magnoliopsida > Asterales > Asteraceae > Chrysanthemum > Chrysanthemum seticuspe. The sequence continues at coordinate 32,901,886 of BPTQ01000001.1, forward strand.
AAGGAAATGATAATGTAAGTGTATGAAATTTGACTTTTTATGAAGGTCAAAGAATTCACTAGTTGATGCATGATGTTTGACTTTTTCAGAAAGTCAAAGTATGCAGTTTTACCTTTTTAAGAAAAGTCAAGTATTACCAATGAGGATTCCTGTTTGACTTTTAGAAAGTCAATTGTATGCAGTTTGACTTTTTCAGAAAAGTCAAATATAAATAATTTCCAAGTTCTATATTTTCTCCCCCTTTTTGTCTCAACAAAAAGAAGAGGTTATGCGGAATGTAATGAGCCCGAGCTTATTATCTCCCCCTTGTTCAAAGCTCCCCCTAAATTGGGTGCTTTAATGGGAAGATACATGGATTGTGAAAATAAAGCTACAAAAAAAATTGTTAGTAATAATGATCATTCACAAGCATTTCCAAGCACTATGAAATGACACCAACAACATAATAAACAACATTCATTTGTTAAAATTTTTCATGAGTAAAGATCATGAAAAGAGAACACAATGATGTGTTTCTAGTACAAGAAAAAAAATTATCTAAAAACAAAACTAAATAAAATACTAAAAAACCATCCTAAAGAGATGATGGATGGGAAAGAGCGTTGAGACGCTCAAGAATGTGGTTGAGGATGAACCTCATTTCTTCGTGGAAGTCATGGACCATAATCCGGGTCCGTTCCACGGTTTGACCCGTTTGCTCACAAGTTGAGCAACCATGCCTTGGTGGGTAGAAAGTTTGCGGAGGTTGTGGTGGTGGAATGGTGGATGTGTTGGTGGTGTTGGGGATGTTTGGAGTGGTCATGATGGATGCAAGCAAAGCACTTTGCATTTGCATTGTCTCACTTAAGTGAGAATCCACCATGCCTTTGAATTGGTGGAGGTTGTGGAGTTCGGCTTGAATCTCCTCTCTAGTGGGATTGTCATCCCACATGCTCTCCGGGATGTCCTCAATATGAGGGGACATTGATGATGGAAGTGGATGATCCCCGTATAAAGGACCATGAATGTCCTTGTGAATGGGGTGGAAAAGGAGAGGTCTTGGCCCTAATGGGGCGTTTGGGTCAATGGATGACCGAGGTGATTCATGAGCGATTCGCTCAATGGTGCCAAATGATGGCAATGGTGGTGGATGACTTGGCCTAGGAGGCAAGTCTTCCAAGTCCTCTAGGAAAGGATTTGGTGATGTTGGTGGAGTAGAAAATAACTCCATGGGAGTGAGAGTGGGAGACCTTGGTGAAGGTGGTGATGGTGTTTTGGATGTTTGGATGGGTGCCGGTGGAGGTGAAGTAGGTGCTTTTGATGGTGGTGGAGTGGTGATCACAATGTGTGATGAAGTGGGTGTAGCCAAGGTAAGGTGTGTATCATCTCTAATGGGAGATGAGATGGTGAGTGGTGAAGATTCGGATGATGAGCTAAAATTAACAAAGCAACAAGGCCTTACACTCATTCTAGCGGTTTTCTTGCAAGGTTTTGGTGATGATTTAGTCATTTTTATCTTGGGTTTTGATTTGCTAGATAGTAAGTGAGAATGAGGAAGGTGTGAGGATGATCATGGTAAAGCCTTTCAATTTATAGAGGTAAGAAATTGTTGAGAAAGGGTTTGATTTGATGTTGAACCATTGAATAGATGAGGTTCCTAATGATTTGGAAGTGGGTTGAATGCTAGTCATATCACCCAAGTCAATCCATACAAAGAAGATGGAGTGAAGAAGAAAAGATATGCAATAAATGTGTTCTAGTGAGTGGAATTTCCTAATAATCAGATCACCCACGGATTTGAAGGTACCAAAATTTTGGTTCCTTCCTTTATGCCAAAGGGCTCCTTGGGTGGATTTTTCAAATTTTTGAATTTTGGTGGGAAATGGACTTCTTACATCCCTTAGTGAATAATACTAGTTCTAATAACAGTATAAACTAGTTAAGATTGATTTATGAGTGATGGAAGATAATTTGGAATTACGAAAGAGTCGAAATTCAGAAAATTACCTGGAGGATCCACGGCACCAAAATCATACACAGACGGAACCCAAAAAAGGGTGCCGGCTGGTCCGTCTGTACAGATATGGCGGTACCAAAATTCATAACGGACGGTACCAAAATAAGGGTGCCGTCTGATCCGTGGAGTGCTGAAATTTGGACAGAAAGTTTCCTAAAAACTGAAATTTCCGAAATCTGAAAATTTTTCTCAAAACCTGTTATACTAAACATTTCTAGTTAGGAAAAGTAAATAACACATATGTAAACACATTGGAGCATAGATTAAGAGCAAGGCTTATTGATTTTCACAATATAGTGAAAATGGGTAAAATTTGATAGCATACTTGTGCTATCCCCCTGCATGAGATTGTTAGCATACACCATTGTTTCAAGTTATATTATCATCCTACATAATAAAAACAACTAAATAGTATCAAACATTAACGATAATGCATTGTTCCAAACACTCTTTAAAGTACCCTTATTTGTCCAACTTCTTGTAAATCTTGTTCATCATCCTACCAAGGCACTTGAACATTCCCTTAGTTTGCTTGAATTCTGTTGATTCATTCTCAATTTCGGGAAGAGATGTGTAATACTCTTGAGGTGGAAGACGAGAGCTTGGAAGACCATCCTCGGAGCTATTTGATGATGATGATGAAGGAGTTGGAGGTTTAGCTCTCTTGCCTTTAGTCTTAGCAACTCGAGCATCACTCAAGGGCACAAAGATGTGAGGGATGAGATCATATTGAAGGTGCATCCCTTTTGGAGTTGGTGGAATTGGAGCGAAGTTTCTATAGAGACGGGTGAGAAGCATCCCGTATGGAAGAGCAACGGATCCTTGAGTTGGAATATCAATCATTCTCCTAGCTATGTAGTAGGCTAAGTTGAATGGTTGTCGGGTGGACAAGTTGTAAAGCATGTGGCAAAGACAAGCGTTTATGTGATCCCTATTCCCTATGGTGCTAATGACGTTTGCTCTAAGTAACTCCTCCCATTTCTTAAATTCGTGCTTAAGTTCATTGAGCTCCATTCCATATGGATCTCGGTCTACCTCTTTTCCCTTTCGGGTGACTCGGGTTGTATCCGTTTTTGGGTTAAAAAGGTGTTCACGGATGACATCCTTATCGGCTAAATGGGTTATGTAGGGGAGAGAGCGGTCATTGATTGCATCAAGTGCGGTGAGTGACCACTTATCCGTGTAGACACAAGTTCCTCGGTTGGGAATTCCTAGTACTCTAGCAAATTCACTTAAAGTGATGGTGAAGTCATTTTGATTGATTCTAAAGCTAAGACAAAACTCATCATCAGCTTCATCACTAAAACCGGTCACACTAGCATAGAATTCTAATACGAACCTAGGACAAATTGGTTCATCAATGTCAAGAAGACAATCGAATTGAATGGCGGCTAGTTCTTCACGAAGATTGGTATGCTCAAGGAAGGATGAGTGAATGGTTCTACCCTCGTGGAAATACCTAGATTCTAGACCCCTAAATATTTCTACTTGTTCCTTGGTGAGTCCTTTGGTTTTGTGGTGTTTGGGAATGTAGTTAAGAGTGTCTTTGTGATCATAGAATCTTGCGGCTACCATGGTTATTCCTAAATATAAGAATTAACATGTTAAAACTTTAGATAAATTTTAACGTTTTTGATTCTAGTGTGTGCCTATATGAAAACAATTTGGAGTTGCGGTTATCTCGACTCATTTTATGCATAAAATGGTTTTAGTGGAGTGTTTGGCAAATACCATGAGATAACCCAAATGCTCCTAATTCAATGTGGCTACATTTGAATATACCCGGGAGTGCATATTAGTTATGCAATACCTTTAGTATTCAAGAGCATGCAAGTGATGAAAATTCTAACGTTTCTATTTGTATTAGCAATGAAAAAATGTTTTCCTATAAGTGAGAAGCTTTTCAAAACTTTTGACATGGGGTGTTTGGTTGTTTGAATAAGGCCTTATATTTATTATCTATCAATTAGTGGGAAACATGATTTTGTTTATGCAATATGATAATGTAGTACCTAATTTGAATGACTAGTTATGCAATTTGCCAATTGAATTCATATTTGGTATAAAAGCATACATAAAACCCCATGTAATGATTTGTGATAGTTTTGTGCATAAATAAGAATCCTAGACTCAGAATTAAGAGATGAAATGTAGTTAGGATACTTACAATGATGTTATCTTCAGTGATTAGTGAGTGGGAAGATGACAACAATGAGCTTGGTTTAAGTTTTACACGTTTTGGTAAAGTGGGTTGTGAGGAAGAAGATGTTATGTATAAAGCTGTTTTGCTTCTGTAGACACCACGGACCAGACGGTACCAAATTTTTGGTTCCGTCAGTGTTGTCGTTTGGTGCCGTGGCTACAGTAGCAGAAACAAGACAAAATTGTTTTGGTTTGACTATTCTAATGTTTTAGGCTATGTTTATCCTACATGCTTGGTTCCATTAACCCTAAACCAAGTCTAAGAAGATTAAAAGGTTCTCGTTTAAGAGGTTTAGTAAGGATGTCGGCAATGTTGTCTTCGGAGGATACTTTCTCGATTGAAATGTTTCCTTTTTGAACATTGTCGCGAAGAAAGTGATGACGGATTTCAATGTGCTTTGTGCGAGCATGTTGAATGGGATTCTTGCTGAGATCGATGGCTCCTTTGTTGTCGCAAAGTATCACAATGTCGTTGAGATGAATTCCGTAGTCTACGAGAGCTTGCTTCATCCAAAGAGCTTGTTGACATGCTTTTCCGGCTGAGACGTATTCGGCTTCAGTAGTGGAGATGGCTAGAGCCGTTTGCTTCTTTGCAAACCATGATGTGAGACAATGTCCAACAAAAGTACAAATACCACTTGTACTTTTTCTATCGACATAATCGCCGGCATGATCCGAGTCGGCATACACTATGGTTTCTATACCCGTTCCTTTGGGATACCATAATCCTAAACATGTTGTTCCCTTAATGTATCTAAAAATCCTTTTTAATGCTTCTAAGTGTGATGCCTTTGGGTTTTCTTGAAAGCGAGCACATAGACAAACACTAAACATAATGTCGGGTCTACTAGCCGTAAGATAGAGTAGGCTACCAATCATTCCTCTATATTTAGTGTTATCTACGGATTCACCTTCTTCGTCCTTGGTGAGTTTAGTGTCCGAAGACATGGGTGTTTTAGTTGGTTTGGAATCTTCAAGACCAAATTTCTTAAGCATATCTTTTATATATTTAGATTGGTTAAAGAAAATACCATCCTCTAGTTGTTTAATTTGAAGTCCTAGAAAGAAGTTTAATTCACCCATCATACTCATTTCAAACTCGTCATGCATGATTTTAGAGAAATCATTACATAGTTCTTGACAAGTTGATCCGAATATAATGTCATCAACGTATATTTGAACAATAATAATTTGTGATTCCTTTTTCTTAGTAAAAAGAGTATTATCTACTAATCCCATAGTATATTTGTTATCAATAAGAAAAGTCTTAAGACGGTCGTACCAAGCTTTAGGTGCTTGTTTAAGGCCATATAAAGCTTTCTTGAGTTTGAAGACATGATGTGGTTTCTCAAAGTCGGTAAAACCGGGAGGTTGAGCAACATACACTTCTTCGTTAATAAACCCATTAAGAAAAGCACTTTTGACATCCATTTGAAATAATTTAAAATCATAAGCACATGCATAAGCAAGTAATATTCTAATAGATTCAAGTCTAGCTACCGGTGCATAAGTTTCATCATAGTCAATTCCTTCTTGTTGATTATAACCTTGTGCAACAAGCCTAGCTTTGTTTCTAGATACTATACCATTTTCATCCATTTTGTTTCGAAAGACCCATTTTGTTCCAATTATAGTTTGATCTTTGGGTTTTGGAACTAGTTTCCAAACATCATTTCTAACGAATTGGTTTAATTCTTCTTGCATGGCCATTACCCATGATTCATCTTTTATTGCTTCATTTATGGTTTTTGGTTCAATGGTGGATACAAAACAAAAATGATTACTTTGATTTTGAGCTTGTGATCTTAAGGTTCTTTGATTAAGTTTTCCTATGACCTTTTCTAATGGATGACTTTTAGATTCTTTTATGTTGACAATTTCCTTATTTAATGGTTCATCTTCCTTATTATTATTAATTTGACCTTCAATTATTTGACTTTCAACTAAGTCATCATCTACCAAAGGTGATGTCTTAGAGGGAGGTGGACTTTCGTCAAATGTTATGTTCAACGATTCCTCAACTATCATTGTTTCTTTATTTAGGACAATGTAAGCTTTACTAGTTTGAGAGTAACCAAGAAATACACCTTCATAAGACTTTGGGTCAAACTTGGTGAGATAATCCTTAGTGTTAAGAATAAAACATTTGCAACCAAAGACTTTAAAATATCCTAATGTTGGCTTTTTACCTTTATAAAGTTCATATGGTGTTTTGTTTAGGAAAGGACGTATTAGGACTCTATTTAAAATATATGTAGAAGTGTCAACGGCGTTACACCAAAACTTTTGAGGAATGTTTTGTTCATTAAGCATTGTTCTACTCATTTCTTGAATTGTTCTATTTTTACGTTCTACTACTCCATTTGATTGAGGTGTTCGTGGAGCGGAAAAGTTATGTGTTATACCATTTGTATCACAAAAGTTTCCAAATTGAGTTTCGTTGTCAAATTCACGACCATGATCCGTTCGGATCGACACAATTTTAACACCTAGAAGATTTTGAATTTTCTTGCTAAGTATTTCAAATTTATCAAAAGCTTCATTTTTGGTTTTCAAAAATAACGTCCAAGTAAACCTTGAGTAATCATCTACTATGACCAAAGTGTATAAGTTGCCTCCATAGCTTCTTATAGCGGATGGTCCAAACAAATCCATATGTAATAATTCTAGACACTTAGATGTAGATACCATATTTTTAGATTTGTGACTACTATGTGTTTGTTTACCAATTTTGCAAGCGTCGCAAAAGTGTTGGTCATATTTTAGTTTTGGCAAATTCCTAACTAACTCTTTTGAAGATAGATTTTGTATAAGTCTCATATTAGCGTGACCTAAGCGTCTATGCCAAAGAGATGAGCTGTCGTCTAATGTTGTTAGGCAAAGTTTGTCATTATATGTTTTATCTATTTTCATGACGTATATGTTATTTTTCCTAACTCCTTTAGCTATGGTGATACCATCTTTTAGTATTTTACTACCATTTTCATCAAATAGTACTTTATACTTTTTATCGCATAGTTGGCTAATACTAAGTAGATTAAATCCTAACCTATCCACATGAGCAACATTTTCAATAGTTAGAGAGTTATGAGCAATCGTACCTTTGCCAATGATTTTGCTTTTGAGATTGCTACCGAAAGTGACATTACCTCCGTCATACTCTTGGTATGATGAGAAGAGACTTTTGTTGCCCGTCATGTGTCGTGAGCATCCACTATCTTTTATCCATTCATCAGGTTCCAATCCAACTTTCAAACATACCTAAGAAGCGAATAACTCAAACATTTGGTCCCCAATATCTCATGGGTCCGTTTGGGTTAAACATACCATTTATTTGATTCATGTATGGAAATGATGGATAAGGGTTCCATGGCATGTAATCTGGAGTTTGATATGGTCTAGGAATGTTTTGATTCCAACCGTTGTGTTGGTAGTTAGGTTGAACGTTGTGGTTGCTCTTAGGAAAGGGGCGTTTGGCAAAAGAGGTTTTATATCGTTGTTGAGTAGTTTTTGATCTAAATTCATTTTTAACAAGTCCTACTCCTGATATAATGGCTGGTTTTAGTTTAACATTATCATTGGTTTTCTTTGTTATTTTAACAAATTCAGTACGGTCCGTATTGCGAACATTCTGTTCTGCTGAAGTACCCGCGGTACCCTTTTGCACAACGGACGGAACCCTTATTTTGGTTCCGTCTGGTCCGTGCTGTACTGCAGCAGTTTTGACAGAATGTTCGTCTTTTTCGGCCGTTTTGTTTTGACTCTTTGGAATTAATACTTCATTGAAACCTAGCCCATTCATGTCTCCTGGTGTTTTATGGATTTTAACTATTTCATCGGCAAGAGCGATGTTTTTGTTAAACCTTTTAAACTTAGAGTTATTTTCTATTAAGACTTCTTGTGTGAGCTTTAGTTTTTCTATTTCAAGATTAAGCTCTTGACATGATTTACAATCACCGTCATTTGCTTTTCCTTTTTCAAGACGTTTTGCTTTTTCTTTTAACTCATATACCTCATTTTCCAAAAACTCCTTTTTAGTTTTTAAAAATTTATTTTTAGTTATGATTTTTAGACTTAGCTCACACAATTGATTATATTGTTTTTGCAAGGTGTCATCATCTATAGAAGAATAAGAAGAGTCGGAAAGTACCTCATTTGACTCATGTGCCATTAGAGCGATCTCTTCCTTGCTTGATTCTTCATCGTCTTCACTATCACTCCAAGCACCACTTACAAAAGCTCGTTGAGTTTTGCTTTTAGGTGGCTTGGGACATTCTCCTATAAGATGACTTGCATCACCACATCTAAAACACTTTCTTTCACCTTTAATCTTCTTATCATCCCGATCTTTTCGGAATGACTTCTTTTCTTCTCGAGGTTGTCTTACAAACTTTCCTCTTCTTCTAAAGAACTTCTTGAAATCTCTAACGGCCATGGCATACTCCTCATCTTCACTATCGGAACAAGATTCACCATCATCGCTTGATTCCGCCTTTGCTTTAAGAGCAACGGATTTGATCTTCTCCTTTCTTCCTTTGATGATCTCAGAATCTTTCTCCATTACCATTTCGTGAACTTTGAGGTTGCCAATTAGCTCGTCTAGTGACATTATTGAGAGATCTTTTGATTCTTCAATAGCGGTCACTTTAGCTCTCCATTTGGGATGGAGTGCTCTAAGAAATTTCCTGACAAAGTTCTTACTACGAAAAGATTCGTCAAGTGCTTTAAGTGATGTAATGATAGTGTTAAAACGAGCAAAGCCACAATCAATGGTTTCATCTTCAGGGATAACAAATTGTTCATATTGTTGAACAAGAAGATCAATTTTGTTATCCTTGACTTGTGAATTACCTTGATGTGTAACAATTAAAGATTCCCAAATATCTTTAGCGGTTTCACACATAAAAATTCTTTCATATTCTTTTCTAGGTAAAGCATTATAAAGCATCATTTTAGCTTCATTATTTTTAGCAACTAATTTCTTTTGTTCATCAACGGAAATATCCTTTGTTGTAGAACTAAAATCTCCTTTAACAATAATAAACCAAAGATCTATATCTTTTGATTTTACATATGTTTCAAAACGGTTTTTCCAATAGATAAATCCATTGGTTTCAAAGAGTGGTGGTCTTTGCATAGATTGCCCTTCTTTAAAGTTTTCAGAATCCATGGATCGTTTCAAGTTTATAAAATACAAGTTATTTTAGAAATTCTTGAGCAACGAGGCTCTGGTACCAATTGTAGAAAACTAGAAGGGGGGTTGAATAGTTTACCGATTAAAAACTTTGTTTTGAAACTTATTGAAAGATCAATTGATATTGATCTTAAGTATGTTGATGAAATATGCAAGCAATATGTAATAGGTAAGTAAGGAAAGAAGTGATCAAACCACAACAAGTTGTTTATAGTGGTTCGGCCTACAAGGACTCTTTTTCTTTGCCCTACTCCACTCCCCGAGTCTCACACTCGAGAGTTTAACTTCACTAGTCAACAAGCTCCTTTCACCGGCGGAGAAAACCTTTACACGTCGCTTACACTATTTCCGACACTAAGCTAGATGTCGAGTTCTTTCCAAGGGTACAACTACTCCCACACACAATGTATTTTGAGGACTAAAATACTAACCACTCACACTCACAAGATTATGATGGTTTGATACAACAATGAAGTATGGATCAACACTAGATCATACAACACTAAACAAACAAGACTTCCAACTTCTCGTTGAAGCTTGAATATGACTTGATCTTCTTTGCTACAAAAGAGATCACTAATATGATATGAAACTAAGTTAGAAAGGTTAGAGAGAAGATATGTATGAGAGTATGTTAGAAAGGGATGAGAAACTACTTGGCTTGGCATTGCTATTTATAGCCAAAATGGACAGGAGCGTCCACGGACCGCGGACCCCTAAAAAGGGTTCCGCCCGTGTACCCAATTGGTACCGCCAGACTGACAGCAAAGATATCAAATCTTGCTTAAAGTCAACTCAATCTAAGAGAGATTGTGCAAGATATGGAGAGTATAAATCTTCACAAAATATCTAATGGAATCTACAAATGATTCCTATGATGTAATACATGATGTCAAGTGTTGTATTACTATTAATAGGAATATGCAAATGCTTAAGTAGTGTTTGGTTTTAAGAACCTAACACATTCTATAAACTACTATCATACATATTGATTAGAGTCATATCAAGATGTTACTAATCATAAATGTAAATGCTTGAATGATGAATATATTGTTTGAGAAAGCTTGTTTTAATATCTAATAAACTTGACAAGCTTTAAGCTTTTATAAATTAAATTTACTTTTGTCGTTAACAAAACTTAGGCAAAGATCAAAAATATAAATAACGTTTAATGACGATATTTGTATTAACAAAAAGTATTAATGAACTTTGTGATTTTTGATTAACTTTACAGAAAACTTTTTACAAACTGTGGGTTATGTGCAAGAATGGATCTGGAAATGCTTAAAACACGCTTACAGCCTCCCCGGCAGCGGTGCCAAAATTTGATCGGTGCTAAACAGTCAAGTCTAATCACACAAGCTAACCACTTGTGAATGGCTAACCGTAACAGACTTAAAACTGCTTAAAACACAAATTCAATTAAGATCAGAGGAATATAGGGAATTCCTGGGTCGTTAAGTCCCACGGAGGATGAATTGGTGTTAAACAACTTCAGATGTCGAATAATCACTAAGGATAGTGATCAATAAGGTTTTTTTTATAGATAATTACCTAAAGAAAAGATTTACAAATTACAGCGACTTAAATGCAAATTAAAAGAAATTAAAAAGTTAAAATCTATTAAATAAACGCTATCACTATTTTTACAATGATGTTTTTATGATTTTATCAAATAAAATAACTTAAATAAACTATATTAACTAAAACGTAATCCTAAATTATCTAGAAACGTGGTTTAAAATGAAAACGAGCGTTACGTTTAAAAATTACGCTGGAGCGCAAGCAAAAACGTAAAATTTATGAAATAAAAGGCCTACGAGTGTAAAACTAATTTTATTACGTACTATATGATAAAAGAAAATTTTACAAAAAAGAATTATATTTTTTTGACTTTTATATTTTTTATTATGAATTAATTACTATAAAACACTAATTAAATGTTTAAAAATACTAAAACTTATTGGAAAAATCTGAAACTTTTTGTAAAAACACTTTATAACAATACTAAATTAAGAAAATTGAAAAAGATGAAAAAACTACTTCGAATAAGCTGGAAATAAGCTCTTAAGCTCGTATAGGCTTAATGAACTAAAACTGGGCAAAGAAGGTTAAGTATTTAATGTTGCAAACATAAACATAAAAAAAACCCTAGTGCAGATGGTTGGAGTGGGTGTGCTGTGTGCGTGCAGGAGGCCTCCAGGAGGTCACAGGTTCAATTCCCAGCAGTCCCTTTTTTTTTCAACTATTTTTTTTTTGATTTTTATTTTACAAATCTTTAAGTTACACTAAAATAAGCACTTTTTATAACTACAACTATTTATGAAAATGACTAGAAAGCATTGAACTAGCTAAGGATTTTATCACATACTACTCTGACAGTAAGCAAGAAAACATATGAATATGAACAAGTTTTTCTAAGAAAAAGGGTCAAAAGAAGCTTAGAAATAATCACTTAATAAGCTGAACAGACATGAACTAATATTTTTCTAATTTTCTTAAGCAGCTAAATTTTAACATCCTAGAAGGTTAAAAGCTAAAACTCAATATTGAATACACACTAAAATTCTAGATTTTATTCAAAAACTGACCTTAAGAAAATTTGACTTTTACAAGAACATAAAAGTTTGACTAAAATGAATTTAAAACTAAATCTATGGACTGAATATGATATAATAAGCTGTAATAAGATTATCTAGAGCTATGTTTACAAGTTTTAAGCTAGTATTATGAATTTGGCAATCTAAATCTATGACAGTAAACTGTGTAAGCAAATTAAAAGGAAATTTGACTTTTACAAAACAATGACTATATATTAGGACTAAACTGAGCTATTAGGTGTTATTGAAACATGAAACAATGACAAACAACTACAGACATACACAGGAGGGCTTGTTTATCAGCAAATCCAAACAACCCTTTAACTTTCACTTGTCACATGAACTTCAAAGTTGCATTGAATCTGAGTCTAAACCAGATTCCAAACATTATATTATAACATAACAAGACTAAATGAGCATAAAACTTCAAGAACTCAAGCAAGAAACTCAAACTTGTCAAATTTTCATTTCAACTGAGTAATTTCCAATTTATAGCACCACTGAATTTCAATGAACAACCTACTTAAATTAAGCTATAATAACATCAAACAATAACAAAGAAGCAGGAAAACATGAAAATCAAAACATGAAAAGTAATGGAACAGTGAACTTGTAAAAATGGTAAAAATGATAAAAATGAACTTACAAGTGATCAAGGAAAACACTGAGTACCAAGGTATAGAAACCACTTCTAGCCTACTGTCAATAAGCTAGAAACCAGAAATCCATCCAGCTTAGCTTCCATTTCCCCAGAACTACTTATTGGATCACAGTTTGACTTCCATTGACTTTTTTTTTTAATTTTTTTTAGTACTTTTCTGAATTTAAAGGTCTAGCTTGTTTAAATGAATCTAAAAGCTTAGTGAGCTTTTGTCAAGAGCTTATTAGAGATATAGAATCCATTAAATAACTACTTAACAGGAAATTAGAATGACTTGAGAATTTAAAGAAAATAAAGTAAAACATGCAACCTCAAGATAGACTGAAATTAAACAAGAAATTAAATTCCATTGCACTAATTTAAGAAATTTAACAACATGAAACTGTAAATAACATTTAATTTAAAGAAAGCATTTAAAGGTTACACTATGTGAACTAAGGTAAAAACCAAAGTTTTCATTTGGTTTCTGCTCTTATTTATTGACATAATTCACTCCTTGTCGACCTCCAAACATATCCCACTTCAATCCAGCTCACGAATTCATCTAAAACGTCCATGTGTCGTTTTGGCGGGAAAAGCATTTTGAGTGGGTTTAATCAATTAATGCGTTTTGGGTGGATGTGATAGGTGTTAGGGAGTTGGTAAGAGGCTATTTAACAGCTGGAATGATAAGGGTGTGAGGTGGTAGCACAGATGGCGGGAAAAGACTGGTAACAGGTGGATGAAGGGCATGGTGAACAGTGGTGGCGTGTTTGGTTTTAATTTAAACATTGGCCGGGTTATGGACTTGGGCTTGTTGGGTTTTATTTTGTTTGTGTTTGGATTTGGTATTATTAAGGGTCCAGATTGGTTTTGTAAGTGATAAAAGCCCAAGGACCAAATGTGTCCAAGCTGAAACTTGAGGGACCTTAATTGCCAACTTTCCAAACTTCCTTCAAGGGACCAAACCTGCCATTACATAATAATACAAGGACCAAAGTTGTATTTTTGCATTTTTAAACTTTAAGGACCTAATATGTAATTTTTGGATTTTGAGGGACTAAAGGTGTAAATTCCCAAAAGTTTATCATAAGGACCATTTTTTCCATTTATTAATAGTACAAGGTTTATTTTTGATAGTTTTCACTTTTTAAACTTACCAAGGACTATTTTTGACATTTTTCCAAAGTTAAAGGACTAAAATTGTCAATTTGCAATTTTACATTTCAAGGGTTTGTTTTGACAAATTTAGAATCCTATGGACCTTATATGATTTTTTTTTACAAGTTTTGAAATGACCAGGGACTAATTTTGACAACTTTTGTAACTTGGGGGACTAAAACTGCCAATTATGCAAACTTGATACGTTTTTCATCAGATTTTGATGTTTTTGCATTTAAAACATATAAAACACTTGTTTGTGATATTTTTATCATTTTGAAGCATTACTGAGTGTTTTCAGATATTTTTGCAGTCTAAAAGATATAAAAATGATGAGTATTTAGACACTCATCATTGATTAGATCTTGTTGGAGTCTTAAGGAGTTCCAAAAGAGTTATTTTAGGTGGTGATGAAGTTGGTGTACTTGTTGGTGATGAGGGTGGTGCTATAATGGAAGCATCTTGTGGTGAGTTATTTATTTAGGATGAATCATTTGAGGTTGGTTTTGCTAAACAACAAGATCGGATACTAATCCGTGCGGATATCCTAGCATTTGATTGTGGTATTTTGGATGGTGGAAGTACAAAGGTTTGGATATCATGATTGTTTGTACTAGATGATTCTCCTAAGAGGTTTTTGGATGACATGATGAAGTGTGTTTGTGAGAAGGAGATGGAGTATGCAAGCATTTTGGGAGTTATATATATAGAAAAACAACACATTGTAATGAATGCTTGACCCAAAATGTGGATTAAAATCTAATGATTAGATATGAATTCAAGGCATGTGATAATGAAAACACAAGCATTAAAGAGCATACTCCCAAAAATGAAGCAAATGTGGATTTTTCATCCAAAGTGACAAAAATAGAAGTTGAAAACAACTTCTGTTTACACGGATCCCACGGATCCTTCCCTTGAGGGATCCGTCCAGCATGAAGGCTGGGATCTGTGGGTCTGGTGATTCAGGCAGCACAAAATTTTCTTTTTGGAAACATTTTTGCCTATTGTGTGCCTATATGCAAACTATTTGGAGTTGCGGTTTTCTCGACCTCTAAAAAGAAAAGAAAAATAACTAGAGACAAATAAATCCTAATTGAGATAACCCGAAAACACACATTTGGTACATAAGTACGTAATATTGTGTTATCAATGCTCCTAATTCATTTTTTCTTAAATGAATGTACCAGAAAACACATATTAGTTATATGTTCCCTTTAGCATTCAAAAGACATGAGATGCAATGAAAACGGGTTTTTACTTTGTATTAATAATGAAAAAGTGATTTGTCCTAGGCGTGAGAAATTGCTTTTGTGAAATTGATACGGGAAGGTATCATTCTTTTTAGAAAACATTTTGAAAGGAGATTTTCTTTAAAAATGTGTATGTAGTTATGTGAAAGAAAAAAAAATATAAATGTTAGACTTATATTGGGTTTTGAAAATTCCCGTATTGTTTGTGAGTTGTGCGTGAAATAGAAATCCTAGACTCAGAAAGAAGAAGGCTAGTGTTTACATACCTTGTAGAGTCAATTAAGTTATGACGTTTGTTCCATTAGGCCAAGACCAAGACAAAGTAGGTTGAATTGTTCCCGCTTCAACGGTTTGGTGAGGATGTTGGCTATGTTGTCTTCGGATGCAACCTTCTCAATAGAGAAGTTCCCCTTTTGAACATTGTCTCTTAGGAAGTGATGACGAACTCTATATGCTTTGTGCGAGAATGTAATACCGGATTCTTGCTTAAGTCGATTGCACCTTTGTTGTCACATAGGATAGCTATGTCGCTTAGATGGATGTCGTAGTCTACTAACGCTTGTTTCATCCATAGTGCTTGTTGGCATGCTTTGCCGGCAGAGACGTACTCGGCTTCGGTTGTTGATATTGCAAGTGCCGTTTGTTTCTTAGAAAACCATGATGTTAAACAACATCCCATAAAAGTACATACCACACTTGTACTTTTTCTATCAACGTAGTCACCTGCATGGTCAGAATCTGCATATACAATTGTTTCTACTCCCGTGCCCTTAGGATACCATAATCCTAATTGTGTTGTACCCTTAATATATCTAAATATTCTTTTTACGGCTTCTAGGTGTGATATTTTAGGGTCTTCTTGAAACCTAGCACATAAGCTAACACTAAACATGATATCCGGCCTACTTGCCGTGAGGTAGAGAAGGCTACCTATCATGCCACGATATTTAGTATCATCAACGGATTCTCCGTCCTCGTCTTTTGTGAGTTTGGTGTCGGATGACATTGGAGTCCTAATTGGTTTTGACTCTTCTAGACCGAATTTCTTTAACATCTCCTTGATGTATTTAGATTGATTAAAGAAGATACCATCTTCTACTTGTTTTATTTGTAGACCAAGAAAGAAACTAAGTTCTCCCATCATACTCATCTCGAACTCATCATGCATGATTTTAGAGAAATCATCACACATGTCTTGACAAGTGGATCCGAATATAATATCATCTACATATATTTGTACTATGATTATATGTGACTCTCTTTTCTTAGTAAAAAGTGTGTTGTCAACTAACCCCATGGTGTAGTTGTGTTTAACTAGAAATGACTTGAGTCTATCATACCAAGCTTTTGGAGCTTGTTTAAGACCGTAAAGGGCTTTCTTTAATTTATACACATGTTTGGGTTTTTCAAAATCAATGAAGCCCGGAGGTTGAGCTACATATACTTCTTCATTTATGACACCATTTAGAAAAGCGCTTTTGACATCCATTTGATAAAGCTTTAGATCATTAGCACAAGCATACGCAAGAAGTATTCTTATAGACTCTAATCTAGCCACGGGGGCATAGGTCTCATCAAAGTCTATTCCCTCTTGTTGGTTATACCCTTGAGCAACGAGTCTAGCCTTGTTCCTAGACACTACTTCGTTTGCATCTAATTTGTTTTTATAAACCCATTTGGTTCCTATTATGGTTTGATTACTAGCTGGAGGGACAAGTGTCCAAACATCATTAGAGATAAATTGATTTAGTTCTTCTTGCATAGCCATTACCCAACTTTCATCTTTTATGGCTTCTTGTGTATTCTTAGGTTCTAAGGTTGAAATGAAACAAAACAAGCTACTTTGGTTTTGAACTTGAGACCTTAATGTTCGTTCATTTAGTTTTCCTATGACTTTATCTACGGGTTGATCTTTGGACTCTTTAATGTTTACTATTTTATCACTTAGAGGTTCTTCTTCTTCACTTATCTTTTTCTTTATTACTATGGCTTCACTTTCTATAATCTCGTCATCGACAAGAGGTGGAGAGGGTTTGGGTGGACTTTCATCAAATTTTATATTTAATGACTATTCTACCTTCATTGATTCTTTGTTTAATATGACGTAAGCCTTGCTATTTGGCGAATAACCTAAAAAGATACCTTCGGTTGATTTAGGATCAAATTTTGTAAGGTAATCTTTAGTGTTAAGAATAAAACATTTACTACCAAAGACTCTAAGGTGATTTAACGTAGGCTTTTTGCCTCGAAATAACTCATATGGAGTTTTTCCTAAGATTGGTCTAATCAAGACTCGATTGAGTATATACGTTGAAGTATCAATGGCATTACACCAAAACTTTTGAGGTATGGATTGTTCATTAAGCATGGTTCGACTCATTTCCTGTAGAGTTCTATTCTTTCTTTCTACTACCCCATTCGATTGTGGAGTGCGTGGAGCCGAGAAGTTGTGAGTAATACCATTAGCGTCACAAAAAGCTCCGAATTGCACTTCATTATCGAATTCCCTACCATGATCCGTCCTAATAGACACTATGGGTCTTCCTAGTTGTCTTTGGATCTTTTTGCTTAATATTTCAAAATAGTTAAAGGTTTCCGTTTTGTTCTTTAAAAATTTTGTCCAAGTATATCTAGAGTAGTCATCCACTATTACCAAAGTATAGTAGTTGCCTCCATAACTTTGGATAGCGGATGGACCAAATAAATCCATATGTAGTAATTCTAGACACTTAGTTGTGGACACCAAGTTTTTAGCTTTATGACTCGAATGAGCTTGTTTTCCTATATTACAAGCATCACAAAAATGATGTTCATATTTTAACTTAGGTAGATCTCTTACTAGATCTTTGGATGATAGCGATTGAAGAAGTCGCATGTTGGCGTGACCCAATCTTCGATGCCATAAGGTCGAAGTATCATCCATAGAGGTAAGACATAGTTTGTCTTTAGGTTCATTACCGATTTTAATGACATAGACTCCATGTTTCCTAATTCCTCTTCCTATGGTTATGCCATTTTTAAGTATCTTACTACCGGTTTCGGTAAAAAGTACATTGCACATTTTATCACATATTTGTCCTATACTTAAGAGATTAAAGTTTAGGTTTTCTACGTGACACACATCGTTAATGGTTTAGAGATTTGTTAGAGATCGTACCTTTACCGATGATTCTAATTTTGCTATTTCCAAACACCACATTACCTCCATTGAAGGATTCGTACGTGGAGAATAGATCCCTATTGCCGGTCATGTGCCTCGTGCACCCGCTATCCTTGACCCATTCATCGGGGTCTAGGTCGACCTTTAAGCATACCTACAACAATAATAAACTCAAAAGTTTGGTCCCCATTTGTTCATGGGTCCATTAGTGTTAAACATTCCATTCATGTTAGACATGTATGGATAAGATGAGTATGCATTCCATGGAGCAAAGTTTTGAAAAGGAAAACTGTTTTGCATGTTTGGATTCCATCCCATTTGATGGTTACTTTTTGGGTAAAAGTTATTAGGTCTCCTAAATGAATTAGGTTTTGAAATAGATGAAACTTTGTTTCTTGCAAAAGTAGGATTATATTTTGGAGGTGGTTGTCTAGTGGTGACATGAGTTGGTTTCTTCCTATTAACTATAACAAACTCAGTTCTAGGTAAGTAAGCTACGTTATTGCTACTGTTTGCTACAGCAGATCCACGGATCCCTTTCAGTACACTAGCCGGTTCCCTTTTTAGGGGATCCGTGGGATCCGCCACAACAGTGGCTGGTTTTTCTAGTTCCTTAACGAATTTTGTTTCTTTACTTTCACTAGTTGTTGGATCAAGTTGTTGACTACCTAGACCTTTCTGATTATTACCGGTTTTAACACCTTCGAGTATTGTATCTAAAGTGTTCGTACTCATTCTAGCAATTTTAGAATCTAAGTTATCCACTAGTGTTTGAAGTTGAACGCAACGTTCACATTCACCACTTGCTATTTTACCTTTTTCTAAACGTTTTAGTTTTGCTTTTAATTCTATGACTTCTTTATCTAAACGTTGATTTTGACTCTTTAAAAGCTTATTTTTGTTGACTAATTTTAAGCTAATATTGCATAGTTTATCATATTCATTATGCAATGAGTCGTCATCAAGTGATGAGCTACTATAGTATTCGTGACATACCTTGTCGTTTGCCATGAGGCAAATTTCTTCGTCTTCCTCGTCGTTCATTCCCCATGTTCCGCTCACGAACGCCTTTTGATCATCTTGTTTGGGACACTTACTAATAAAGTGGTTTGGGTCCCCACATTTAAAGCAAGTACGATCATCCTTTGGCTTCTCGTCCTCTTTGCTTTTCCGAAAGCCTTTCTTATCGTCATACGGTTGTTTGACGTATCTACCCTTTCTTCTAAAGAACTTTTTAAAGTCCCTTACCGCCATAGCGTACTCTTCGTCGTCACTACTCGAAGATGATTTCTCCTCATCGCTCGAAGCCTTTTTGGCTTTAAGGGCAAGAGATTTGTGTTTCTCTTTCACCTTTGAGGCTTCGAAATCTTTAGCACGGACAAGCTCGTAGACTTTTAGGTTGCCTATGAGTTCATCGAGGGTGAGGATTGTCAAATCTTTTGACTCTTCGATTGCCGTCACCTTGGATCTCCACTTCGATGGAAGTGCTCTTAGATATCTCCTAACATGGTTACGGCTAGAAAAGGATTCATCATGTGCTTGTAAAGATGTAATAATAGTATTAAAGTTAGCAAATGAATGATCTATAGTTTCCTCATCCGATATTGAAAATTGTTCATATTGTTGAACAAATAAATCAATTTTATTATTTTTAACTTGTTGGTTGCCTTGATGAGTTACAACTAAAGAATTCCAAATTTCTTTAGAGGTTTTAAGCATAGAAATTCTTTCGAATTTCTTTTTCGGTAAAGCATTATATAAAACCATTTTTGCTTCACTATTTTTAGAAAGCTTTTTCTTCATTTCATCATTTAGTTTATCATGAGGTATGTGAACTAAATTTCCTTTATCATCATTTGAGGTAGCCTCAAAATCACCTTCAACAATAATGTACCAAAGATCAATATCTTTAGACTTCACATATGTTTCGAATCTATTTTTCCAATATATAAAACCATTAGTTTCAAGTAGTGGTGGTCGTTGCATAGATTGCCCTTCTTTATAATTTTCAGAACCCATAGTGATCGAAAAGTTTTTAAAATACAATTTTATTTTAAAACTTATATAAACTTAGCTCTTGATGCCAATTGTGGAAAACTAGAGGGGGGTTGAATAGTTTTGCCGATTTTAAGTTGATTTCAAAAACTTTAGATTCGATATTATGTGAAATCGTATGGATGTTGAGAACGTATAGATCTAATGATAATGCAAGCAAATAAATAAAGATAAGGGATAGAAATGGCACAACCGATTTATAGTGGTTCGGCTACAAGGACACTTTCCTTGCCCTACTCCACTCCCCGAGTCACCTACTCGAGAGTTCAAGCACTATGTCAACAAACTCCTTCACTTGGCGGAGAAGCTTTCACAACGTTGCTTACACTTTTTCCGGTACAAAGCTAGATACCGAGTCCGTAGCACGGTGGACCAACCCAACACAACTATTACACAACAAATATGTGAAATATCAAATACAAGATCTTCGCTACAGAAATCGTGCGGAGTGACAAATCAATCAAGGACCCCTTGCTTGGATGACTTGTAAAATGCTCGTGATCTCGCCTTAGAGAAGGACCTATATGAGGATCACAAATAGAAAGAAAGAAGAACAACTCTCTAGATCAAGTGATCTATATGTTAGAAGAGAATGAGAGTGTATGAGAGATTTAGTAAGAAGAGGGGTAAGTTAGAATGAAGAAATGGCTCTCTATTTATAGGCAAATTTCTTCACTGTTCCCACGGATCCCACGGATCCCTTCCACAAGGGATCCGTCTAGTGTAATCCTAGGGATCCGTGGAACGCTCCTCTTTGCCCATGAGTTTTTTTGGTTATGGGTCATGTGTTGGTCCATGGGTTATATCTAGATTCAATGTATCTAAGTATACATTGTATCAAGTCTCTTTGGGTATGGATTAAGATCCATGGGTTAGGATATTTACCCATCCTAATAAACTATTACAACAAATGCTTAATTACTACATTTTTGTATTTAAATGGCTATATGTAAATGATTTACAAAACTAACATGTATCCTTTATAATTGTACTTAAGATAACATTATATTTGTTATCAACAAAACACAAAGAGATCGCAAAATATTAATAAACAGTTTTACGGTTTATTTGTATTAACACGGGTCTTTACCCACTGTATGCCTGATCCACAGCCCGTTGGGTGGCGATTTGTGTAAAGACTATAAATACTCTCTACCTTCCAAGGTAGAGAGTTGGAGCTCATAATAATACTTTCATTTTCTCTCACTAAGTTCCCAAACCTCTAACCCTTTCTCTCTCTATAAACTCATCTTGTACGCCTCTTGTGTTAATAATTTTATGTGTATGTGAAATCCAATATGTTACAAATGGTATCAAGAGCCATGGTTTGATCATCTCTTACATATCCTTGGATTTCTAGTGGTTTTTGGATGGTTTTAGAGTTTGAAAAAGTTTAGTGGTTTTTGCATTATTTGGTTCATTTCTAGTGTTAAAGTTTGAATTTTGGGTGTACTTTTGTGTTTAGAATCATTGTATGTGCTTGGGTTTTGATTTGGTAAGCTTGAATCACTGTGGTTGAGCTTGTTTTGGATTGAAAAGTGTGTTTTTGAAGTTTTTCTTGGTAGCGACTTGGTTCTCGTAGTGAATTTCATCTTAGCGACTTGCTTCAGTAAAAGGTAGCGAGTTGTAGTGCTTTTTGTTAGCGACTTGTCTTTTGAGACAAGCCGACAAACAGTA
This sequence comes from Chrysanthemum seticuspe, assembly GCA_019973895.1. Taxonomy (NCBI): domain Eukaryota; kingdom Viridiplantae; phylum Streptophyta; class Magnoliopsida; order Asterales; family Asteraceae; genus Chrysanthemum; species Chrysanthemum seticuspe. The sequence goes on from BPTQ01000001.1 coordinate 32,923,824, forward strand.
CACTTAGTGGATTCTCCACTACGGGTAGCGACTTGGTGAAGGTAGCGACTTGCTTTCAATTTTGTTAGCAACTTGTACTTAAGTTTGTTAGCGACTTGGTGTTAGCGACTTGGACCTTAGCGAGTTGCTATTTAGCGACTTGGTGCTTAGCGACTTGATTTCATAATACTTAGCAACTTGGTACTTAGCGACTTGGTTCAAGGTTTCTTAGCGACTTGGTTGAATTTTTGCTTGTAATACGGTTTTCTCTTGATTTAGTAAAATCCCGTGAAAGAATCTATTTCCCGGTTTAATCATTGAGTTATAAAATCCTGTGTAATCTTTAAACATGTCTACCAACGTACCTAAAATTATCTCCACTGTTGCCGAGGATGTTCAAGCAGCTGGTTCAGATACCCGTCCACCCATGCTTGACAGAACTAACTACGACTCTTGGGCTCAACGAATCAGATTGTACTGTCTTGGAAAGGAAAATGGGGTCAACATTCTCAAATCCATTGATGAAGGACCTTATCAGATTGAGACTACAAGAGACTTAATTGATACAACTGCAGATGGAACAATGATCTATGGAATAGACAGACCAAAGACGTATGATGAGCTCAATGATAAGGAGAAAAAGATATTCGATGTTGATATCAGGGCTTCTAACATTATACTTCAAGGTCTTCCAAAAGATATCTAAAAGCTTATCAATCACAACACCGAAGCCAAGGCAGTGTGGGATAATGTCAAGATGCTTCTCTCAGGTTCTGAATTAACTATGGAAGACAGAGAATCACAACTGTATGATGAATTTGAGCACTTCAAGATGAAACCAGATGAGAGTGTCTATGAGTACTACGTGAGATTCCAAAAGCTTGTGAATGACATGAGGAACATCAAAATGACCATGCCAAACATTCAGCTGAACTCAAAATTTGTGAACAACATGAATCCCGAATGGCACAAGTTTGTCACCTCTGTGAAGCTAACCAAAGGATTGAAGAATACAAACTATGAGCAACTCTATGCCTTTCTTCTTCGGAATGAGAGACATGCTATGTTTGAAAAAAGGATTCTTGATCAGTTCAAAACCAACCATGGAGAGACAAGCTCATCAAATGATTCAACTGCCTTTTACAAAAATGTTGGAATTACCACCAAAGCTTCTCAAGTTATACCCATGGGTAATGGTAATCAAAAACTCATTCCCGATCCAATGTTCAAACAAGTTGATGCTGATGTAGCCGTGGGACACTTCATTAATCAACTGTCCCTTATGGTTAAACAAAACCTGACTCTCAGTCCACATACCAACAGTCTTCACACTAACAATGAGATCAGAACTGCATCCAACCTTCACAATCATGCGGTTGTCAGAGATGGAAAAGTTATGGTGCAACCAGTTCAAGGAAGGCAATATGAACAGGGAAGAAGTGGAGTAGGTGCAGGCTATGTTGGAAATCAGAATCGGGGAAGGATTGGAAATCAAGGACAAGCAAAGCCAATCAAATGCTACAACTGTGGTGGTGAGGGACACATTGCAAGGAACTGCACATCTCCAAAACGTCCACAGAATGCCGAATACTTTAGAGACAAGATGTTGCTTGTGCAAGCTCAGGATAATGGAGCCGCTTTGGATGAAGAGGAGTTATTGTTTCTTGCTAAGGGAAATGCCCGAATCTATGATGCTGATGTTGATGAACAACCAATTTAGGAGATAGGTCATAATCATCAGAATGCCTTTCAAGTAGCTGATTGTGATGCATTTGACTCTGATGTCGATGATGAACCTACTGCTCAAACAATCTTCATGGCTAGCATCTCACCTATGGTTTCTCCAAAGGTCTCTCCACCACAACAAGCTGGTCCATCCAAAGACAAAATTATTTCAGAGGTATTAAAACTATATGATGATGTTGATGAGCGAAAGATGCATAATGAAGTACAATCTCTTGAGACTTATGAATCAGATATTGATGATGAGGGTAATAGCAATATTGTCCCATATGATCAATATGTGAAGCAATGTGAAACTGAGGTTGTACCAAGTAATGCATCTTCCGCAGTCAATGATGACTATGTTTTTGATGAATACACTGCATGTGCCCCTGATGATTCTGTTGTCTCTGAACTGAATGCCTATAAAGAACAAGTTGTTATTTATGAACAACGTGCTAAATTTGAGTTGACCACCCGTGAGCAGGAAATGGATGACCAAATGCGTACAATTATTAGAAAAAGTAATTTTAGAGAAGAAGTATTAAAACAAGAGTTAAACTCCTTACAAGAAAAGCTTTCTAAAACTGCTAAGCAAAAACAAGAACTTCAAGAAAATGTGAAAATGCTTAAGCAAGAATTCAATGCTAAGGAATCAAAACTTTTGAATGATTTTTCCAATCTAAAAACTTTGAAAAACAAGCTTGCAAATAAGTTGTACGTACAAGGGAACACCATTCAGACTACTCATTTGATCACTAAGCATAGAGTCTTAAGCGATAAGCATAGCATTCCCCTTGTTTAGGAACCAAATCCATAGGTCATTAAAAAGGCTAGAACTGCTCATAAGGTAATTTATGATGGCAATGAAATCCTTAAGCCTAGGCAGAAACCTAGCTGCGCTGAGTGCACTGAGGAAGATAAGAAGTCAGATGAAGTCACTAGGGAGAAAATGGATAAGAAACTCAACAATCCTACATGTAAAGAGAAAAACATAACTATCAGACCCCATGATTAAAAAAGGAAAATTGGATTTCCTTGAACAAGTTTAAGCCTCAAACGTTGTTAACGCCCGAACAAGTGTTCTGGAAAAAGGATTTAGATAAGCAAAAAGCAGAGAATCTTGTTGTAACAAACCCCCCCTTAGGAAAATGCCTTCAGCGACTGTGTATCCTCCTAATACACCAATGCATTTAGTCCCTAGAACTATTGCCACTAAAAGAATACCTTAATCAGTCAATATGTTATCTTTCAACTATTTGTTGATTTTGAGAAAACTTGTAAGAAAAGGATCACACCCACTGGTATAACTGAATGGGAAGGGGGTTTTGAGCAAACTAAAGAATGCTATTTGACTGAGGTCATGCCTTTCTTTAAACAACTAAAAGATCAATTTGAGAGTCTTAAAAATGGGATAAATTCATATATTAAAGAAATGGAAAAGGAATTTGATGCAATGATACTTGAGGTTAGTAACTATGAGCGAGAATTAAAATATAATGAGATTGAGAGGAAGAACTTGCATACATTGAATGAGAATCTTATTTCTGAATGTATTACTCAAGATGTGTTTTACACTGCTACGAATTGTTCCATTAATACTTCTCAATTTCATGAATTATCTGTTGCTCTGAAAGTCTCCCATGATCGTGTCATTGAGCTTGAAAAGACTAATTCTAAACTAAATGAGAAAATTGATGAGGATGATCACGATAATTTGGTAAAACATCTTTCTATACTAGAAGTTGAACATTTTAATTTACAACTAAAATATCAACATCTTAAAGAAAATGTCAAAACCTCAAATATCAAGACATCCTCAGATGCTCCAGAGTTTGATGCAGTTTTTCAGATAAACAAATGTGATGAACAGATTCAAGCTCATTGTAACACGATCAGAAACTTGAAAGCCCAAATTTCTCAATTAAAGGGTGAAAAGAACAATGTGACTGGCTCCCAAATGCCTCCTCCTTTAGATTCTCAGTATTCTCAAACTTTTCATCTTCAAAACTTAGTAAATGCTTTACAAAAGGAAAACGAGAGTTTTCTAGAAGAAAATGAAAAAGTTAAACGTCACTTTAAAGAGTTATATGATTCAATGAAAGTCACTCGTGACAAAAACAACGAAAAAATAACTTCTTTACAAAAAGAAATTGAGAATCTGAGGAGTCAGGAAAAAGGGAAACTGCCACTTGTTTTTAATGAGAATGTTGCTTCAAAGTCATCCTCTGACTGCAAATATACTGTGACTGTTAAATACATTCCTCCTCATCTTAGGAATAATGAACTTGTGTTTCATAACTATTGTGCTCACCTTAAGGATAGTCTAGAATGTCTCCATGAGATTGTGGAAGAGGATTTCATAAATAAGCCTCTTGATAGAGAAATTAGGTTTGCTTGCATTCAGGCCACACGATCTCAGGAGCTGCTAGAATGTTTAATTGCAACATGTCTTAAATCCTTAGGTGCGAAAGGTAAAGCTGTGATGCCTTGTTCTATGCCTAGTGCCAAGCATACAAACCATTATATGCCCAGTTTTAAGAAAGTGAACACTAATGTGCCTTCTAGTAGTTCAGATCCTTGCACATCTAGTTCAGGAATGCAAAAAGTAGATCAACCAACTAATGTTCCCATAATTCCCTCTACAGGAGTAATCAGTGACATTAAAGCAAGCGGGTCAAAGCCTCCAGGCAATACCAAGCAAGATAGGACCTCGCAAGCTAAGAATGTGCATTAGAAGAGAATAGAAGACCAACCTAGGAACTTTAAGTTTGAGTTGAATAAAACGAATCGTGTTGATTCTAGTATTAGCCATAGGCGTACTGTAATTAATTCGAATTCTGATACTATCTGCAAACCATGTAATGATGACTGCTTGAATTATGTTACTAATCATGAATGTGGTGTGAATGTTTTGTCTAATGCTGTCAAATGCCCAGTTAAAATTATTAATGCTAAAAATCATGCTAAGAAGGCTAAAAGGCAAAGACGAAGGAAAGTTACAAAACAGTGGAAACCCACAGGAAGAATATTTAGTAAAATAGGTTATCATTGGATACCTTCTGGCTCTAAGGCTAATGAATTCTGCCCTCAATTTTCTAAAACAATGCCCACTAGAAAATGGATGCCTACTGGTAGAACTATTCCCTTAAGAAGTGAACATACTTTGAATAGGTCGAATATGGATATTAGCACTACATCTATTTCTGATGATTCCACTGTTTCTACCTCTGATGCGGGTGTTCCAATCACTGTTACTAACCAAGTGGAACCCATTATTGCATGGGGTTCCCAATTATCCAGTTATCCATTCTTTTCTGTGTTCAACTGCAGATCGTTCAAATCGTTCTGTGGTACCTGGACTCAGGCTGTTCCAAGCATATGACTGGAGATCGCTCGCGGCTCATGAACTTCGTGAGTAAATTCATCAGGACTGTTAGATTTGGGAACGACCATTTTGGAGCAATTATGGGTTATGGAGATTATGTGGTTGGTAAAAGTGTAATTTCCAGGGTATATTATGTGGAAGGTCTTGGTCATAACTTGTTCTTTGTTGGTCAATTCTGTGATTCCGATCTAGAAGTGGCTTTTAGAAAACATACTTGTTTCGTTAGAGAACTTGATGGTGTGGAACTATTAAGAGGTACTCGTGGTTCTAACCTATACACCATCTCTATCGAAGACATGATGAAGTCTTCTCCAATCTGCTTGCTGTCAAAGGCTTCTAAAACAAAGTCTTGGTTATGGCATCGTCGTCTCAATCACTTGAACTTTGGAACCATTAACAACCTTTCCAGAAAGGATCTTGTTAGAGGCTTACCCAGATTAAAATATGAAAAAGATCATCTTTGTTCAGCTTGCCAATTGGGAAAAAGCACGAAATATGCCCACAAACCAAAACCCACAAAATCTGTAATGGAAGTTCTTCATACCCTTCATATGACTCTGTGCGGCCCAATGAGAGTGCATACGATAAATGGGAAGAAATACATTCTACTAGTTGTTGATGACTACTCTCGATTTACTTGGGTAAAGTTTTTGAGGACAAAGGATGAAACTCCAGTTGTCATCATCAAACTAATTAAACAGCTTCAGGTTCGACTCAACAATACAGTCAGAATTGTTCGAACTGACAATGGCATAGAGTTTGTTAACCAAGATTTAATTCAGTTTTATGAAAGTGTTGGAATCAGTCATCAAAGAAGTGTTCCACGAACTCCTCAACAGAACCGTGTAGTTGAAAGACGAAATCGAACTGTTGTGGAAGCAGCAAGAACAATGCTAATTTATTCAAAGGTTCCAATGTTTCTATGGGCTGAAGCCATTGCCACTGCTTGCTACACCCAAAATCGTTCCCTTATACACACCTCTCATGGAAAAACTCCATATGAACTTGTCCATAAACGAAAACCTGATTTATCCTATCTTCGTGTGTTTGGTGCTTTGTGCTATCCAACAAATGATGGTCAAGATTTAGGTAAATTAAGAGCTAAGGCGGACATTGGAGTTTTTGTAGGTTATGCATCAAACAAGAAGGGTTACCGAATCTACAACAAAAGAACTCGAGATATCTTGGAAACTATTCACATCACGTTCGATGAGCTGTCCGGGCAAATGGCTCCAGGACAATCTAGTTCTGGACCCGCATCTCAACCTTCATCAAGTAGTCCTATCAGTTCTACTCTTGTTTCTAATCCCTCTCCAGCAACTCCTTATGTACCTCCATCAGAAGATGATTTAAAGAAATTGTTTGATCCAATGTTTGATGAACACTATGAACCAAATGCTGATGAAATGTCAATTCCATCAACAGAGGCTGCTCTTGTCCCAGTGAATGAAGTCAACCCTTCAGTCTCAATATCATTAAGTCAAGAAGCGCCTGCTGCTGATCACTCTGTCTCATCAACAAATCATCAATCATCGAATGTACATCATGGAATTGTTTCTGGCAACAATGATGAAGTTAATCCCTTTGCTATTCCCGAAGATGCTCCATTTGAAAACATATTTTCTCCTGAATCATCATCAGAACCATCTTCATCAGGAGATATCGACTCTGCTACTTCAGTCCCTCAACAACAGCCACATGAACACCTCAGAAAATGGACACATGATCATCCATTGGACAACATCATTGGAAACCCCTCTCGTCTAGTATCCACATGGAAACAACTTGCAACCGATGCCTTATGGTGCTTCTTCAACTCCGTACTCTCTAAGATCGAACCAAAAGATATTAAAACTGCCATGAATGAAGACAGTTGGTTCAATGCCATGCAAGAAGAAATTCATGAGTTTGATCGACTTGATGTATGGGAATTAGTACCTGCTCCAGATTGTGCTATGATCATTGCTCTAAAATGGATATTCAAAGTAAAACTTGATGAGCATGGTGATGTTTTAAAGAACAAGGCTCGATTGGTTGCAAAAGGATAACGTCAAGAGGAGGGTATTGACTTTGAAGAATCATTTGCTCTTGTTGCTCGTATTGAGGCAATCAGAATCTTCTTGGCTAATGCTGCAAGTAAGAACATGGTAGTCTATCAAATGGATGTAAAGACGGCGTTTCTTAACGGAGATCTTAAAGAAGTCGTATACGTCAGCCAACCTGAAGGCTTTGTGAATCCAGAGCATCCTACTCATGTCTATCGTTTGAAGAAGGCTCTTTACGATTTAAAGCAAGCTCCAAGGGCATGGTATGATACGCTATCAAAGTTTCTTCTATCTACTGGATTCAGCAAAGGAGCAGTTGATACAACATTGTTCACCAGGAAGTCAGGCAAACATTTAATTCACGTTCAAATATATGTAGATGATATTATCTTTGCCTCGACTGACCCCAATGAGTGTGACCGTTTTTCTAATGAAATGGGTTCTAAATTTCAAATGTCAATGATGGGACAAATGTCATTTTTCTTGGGATTACAAATTTCACAAAGTCCCAGAGGCATTTTTATAAATCAATCTAAATATGCAAATGAGATTTTAAAGAAATTTGGATTTGATTCTAGTGACCCTGTTGACACTCCCATGATAGAGCGTACTAAACTAGATGAGGACCACTCAGGGATCATGGTAGACCAAACGAAATATCATAGTATGATTGGATCCCTGATGTACCTCACAGCTAGTAGACCAGACATCTTGTTCGTTGTTTGCATGTGTGCTAGATACCAGGCTAAGCCTACCAAAAAGTACCTTGAAGTTTAAACGGGTCTTTCGGTATCTCCAAGGAACCATCAATATGGGACTTTGGTACCCGAAGGACACCGGTATGTCACTAACAGCCTATGCAGATGCTGATCATGCAGGATGTCAAGATACTCGTCGAAGTACATCTGGAGGTGCTCAGTTTTTGGGTGATAAGCTTGTGAGTTGGTCTTCAAAGAAGCAAATGAGTACTTCTATTTCCTCTACAGAGGCTGAATACATAGCCATGTCATCTTGTTGTGCTCAAATCCTATGGATGAGATCCCAATTATCTGACTATGGCTTTGAATTCAACAAAATCCCTCTGTACTGTGATAATAAAAGTGTTATTGCTCTCTCATGCAACAACGTACAACAATCAAGAGCAAAGCACATCGACATTCGACATCATTTCATCAGGGAGCAAGTTGAAAACGGTGTGGTGGAACTATACTTTGTGAGGACAGAATACCAGTTAGCAGACATCTTCACCAAAGCCCTTCCTAGAGAACGTTTTGAATTTATCCTTCCACGACTTGGTCTTAAGAGCCTACAACCAGAAACACTCAAACGTCTTCAAGAGGAAGAAGAGGAGTAAAAGGTTTTCCTTCATCTATCTCTTGTAAATATCTATTCGAAAAGCAAAATACAAAATTACAAAACCTTCAAAAAGCAAATATAAAAATATAAAACTTTCAAAAATCCATAAAAATTTTGAAAATCTTGAAAAATTCCAAAAATATTTTCTTTTTTTCATGTTTTCCTCGATTCGATAATATCTACGGTCTTTGTGCCGTCATTCAAAGAATGACACGGGACTTTAGATGTTGTTCGAATATTCTTAAAAAAAAATCAAAAAATATTTTTGGGAGAAAGTGAAATGATGGTTTATTGTCATTTCAGGCAGTAACCCGTTTTTCAAAGAAAGAACAGAGCCATGCCTTATCTTGTTTTTCAAATCTCATGCTCTAATTCTATAAACAATTACTTACTATCTAATGAAAACTAATTGCTTTGAAAAATAACTCGGACTCTATTTTTGAAAATCATCTGGACTTAACATTTGTCAAAAATATCTATCTCTCAATCAACAACTTATGTCATTGATTGAGGGGGAGAATGATTTCAATTAAATCAAAAGGTTATTTGTCATACAATTGTTTTCAAAAGATAATCATGCATGTTTAATCAATGGAGTTTAAAGTCTCAAAATCCGATCCTTATCAGTTAAAACGTTTCCATAATCAAGTCACAATTCTCCTTAAAAGCTTTCAAAATCAATTTAAATCTACAGAGATCTCAAATCTCAAATGATTTGATAATTGTGATCGGGGGAGAATTTGCGATTTAAATTGGATTTAAACTGATAATTCGGTAAATGGTTTTATAAGGATGTACAAGCTCTCCTTCCCACATGTGCCAAACGATTTCAAATTTTCCATGCACATGTTGAGGGGGAGCATCTATCTTAAACCACAAAGATTTGAAACGTGATCAATTTATTTCAATGTGCAGCTTTTTCCTGATATGTGCAACACATTTTCAAATACCTATGCACATATTGAGGGGGAGCAACTATTTTGAAAACCACATTCTTTATATAACTACTCTTAGATGCAAGCCAACCCCTCAAAGATGAAAATCATTTCTATTACAAAATGATGCTTGATGTAAATGTTGAGGGGGAGCTCTTGATCTAAAAATATCAAAAACAATTCAGGTACAAAATGATTTGATAATATATCACAAGTATCTGGATTGATTTTCAAATGGTTTTCAATTGGTTCCAATGGCAGATGAACAATACCAAATAGACCGACCAACTTTAGTTTATGTATGGTGATATAAGGACGATAAGGTTAGGTATTTGTTCCCATGATCCGCCAGAACCGGAGGATCTACCCAGGGACAATCCACTAGATAGTGTAGAAGTCCTTAGGTATGATGAAAAATGGAGAAAAGTGAGATATGGGAAGAGTGCGGACTGAGACTGAGCTAGTACTGGAATAAACCCAACAAGGTTCTAGTTATGAAGTCTCGGTAAGCGCTGAGGGGGTTGAAGAATGAAAAATAATTGAATGAGAAAAGGGTGAAAATAAATAGCCCTCCAATTATTCAACCTTAGGGTAGATACAGGGCTCAATTCATATGCTACTGGTGGTTACCAAGGTAACATCAGTATTGAAGACAAGACGTCATGGACCCAGTGACGCACTACACTTCAACTTCCCAAACCACTCAAGTTCCTCTTAAAAGGACTTGTTTCATTCTCACGGGGAACCGACATTATCTATCGACTTTCTCTTAAAGTTTGTTGATATTGAAGAAGGAGACCCTCTCCTTAGTCTCCGACATAGGATCCAAATATGCACAATTGAGTCTAGAGCCACGAGATCATCTATAAATCTCATTAGGACACTTTCAATGAAGACTCTCTGTTTCACACAATGTGGAAAGAGAGATTATATCTTGAGTCCTACGCATTATTCTTGTGGTATTGCCAGAACATCTGAGTGATATGCAAACATATTCACAATGAAGATGGAAAGCCTTCTGGATCCAACATCAAACAAGCTCCTGGTGGGTGGCATGTGAGATCTATTCAATAGATCAACCATGTGACAAATGAATAGAAACAATGGGGCGATTCAATCTTTTGAATCAATCCTGGTTCAGGTTATGGATTGACGGATACCTTTGAAAAACCGGTCGTTATGCTTAAAAACTCTTTTCTTTAGCACATCGAGTGTGTACAAATATTTCAAAATAAAAGGTGTTTATGATTGATAATTGATTTTAATTAAAACCTTCGTTGTATTGCAAAAACAATTTCTATTGAGCGATACACGATTGTTTTTCAAATCTCTTTTTATCAATCAGTGAATCTCAATTCGCTGGTTCACTCACTCCGTGTTGTCTTCTTTGAGATGTTCTGGTTTAAGAACAGCTAGAGCAGCTGCGAAACCCTGTCAAGGAAATTCTTCGGAATTTTACCTGATCATAGGCAGTACTTGTACTGATTAACGGGGAACCGTGGGCCGTGTACCTCAATTCAACGAAAGTGATCAAAGACACTTTCGTGTGTTTTATTGCTAACTGCTGTATGCAGGTACGCCCGACGTTTGTAGCTTATCATAATGAAGTGGTCAATCCATAGCCGCATGCTCACACAATACATTAATTTCTTAAGAAATCATGATAAGTGCATCAATGAATCTGATATTTTCACTCCATACTTCTGCTACGCTGCTGCCAATAACATGAATCAACGAAAGCTTCCGCTACTCTGATGAGAAGATATCATGATCCAGAATGTGAGCATGTCGGTCCATAAGTCACAACATCACATAATACCAACACCACAATGGATGAGTCAGAGATTTTTGTTAGCTGATGATCTCAAAGCTGGCTCAAAACTCATTATCACGTGGATCAGTAAAAGACCTCCACTTGGATTAACCAAACATGCAATGTGAAGACTCAATGACTACGAGCTTCAGAGCAAAGTACTACATCAAGAATGCAAGAACAATTTTTAATGTAATATCTGTTTGTATTCAATGTAATTTTAATGTGTGTTTGAGGTGACCTCTCTTAGGGGGAGATTGTTAGGATTTAGTAAATCCAGTTATTAAAGAGTCAGTCACCTCAAGTATATGTAATTGTTAGAAAGCTCGTAGTCGTAGATTATTATAAGTTACGTAGTATTTAGTTTAAGTAACACCGTGGAGGACGGACGGGTCTTTACCCACTGTATGCCTGATCCACAGCCCGTTAGGTGGCGATTTGTGTAAAGACTATAAATACTCTCTACCTTCCAAGGTAGAGAGTTGGAGCTCATAATAATACTTTCATTTTATCTCACTAAGTTCCCAAACCTCTAACCCTTTCTCTCTCTAGAAACTCATCTTGTACGCCTCTTGTGTTAATGATTTGATGTGTATATGAAATCCAATATGTTACAGAGCCAGAACTTTATTGTCGAGGGGCAAAATATGATAATCTTTAGAAACTACACTAAAAATTAGTCTTTTGGAGGGGCAAATTACAAAATTAGCTGAAAACTTTCAAAAATTTACACTACAATTTTTTTCGTGGGAGGGTCACATGACCCCTGGACCCCCTTTAAATCCACCACTGCGTGTATATGATTAATAATTAGGCCCTTAGTATGTAACTTGTGGCAGAAGTACTCAATTTCCATCTTTTAGTAGAAGAACTAAAAACAAAAATATGTAACAAAGTCAGATAAAAAAGTTTACCTATGAATTAGTTTTTTTTTTTTCTTTTTTTTTTTCTATCCTGTGCTTAGATGGTTACTCCTTAGTACCCTCCTTTAACACTCATGTGCTTAGATGGTTACTAAGCACCTATTCCTATAACTATGGACAGGTTGCAACAGTAGCTCGCATTTATAGTTGCAAGGGTTCAAGAAAGAATACCTCATGCTAACAGGTTGCTACCTATTCTCATGCCTTGGATTCCTAGTTAAACTTTCATACTAGGGGTTGCATATTGGACATAAGTCAAACAACTACTAAGAATTGGTCATCCTGTAGTCAATCAAGCAAATTGAGGTTCGGATTATGACGTACTTCTTAGTGCTCAATCAACCCTATTTTCATACCTAAAACACGAGGGTCGTCAGCAATACAATACAAATTAACTAAGAAAGTAATCAAGTGACAAGAAGTAAGATATCAAATAATTTTACGATCTTCTAATGTTATGTCTATAAAAAACGTAAAATAATTTTAACGAAACATATAAAATACGTAAATGGTTTGAGCCAATAGTTTACTAACACACTTACGTTTTCACATAAAACACTAAACAAGTAAAAGTGATTTTATGATTTAGTAATACATATGTACAACAACTAATGTTTACATATTGGGCAAATATATACATAACTAGTATGTATTATAATGGGTAATATAAATGGGTAGAAGTTTAAGTATTTGACCCATTGACCAAATACATTTAATGTAGTTGGGACAAATTCCATGACCCATACCCATGGAGCATAACCCATAACCCATTGCATGACATCATGCATAAGTCATATATGGATATTATCTGTAACCCATGGTTTTAACCCATGACCCATGGACTAGATGCATTGCATCTTGTAGATACCTTGTATCTACTTGGATACCCATGGTCCAAAGTCTAGGACCCATGACCCATAACCCATGACCCAAAACCCATGGGCAAAGGGGAGCGTCCCACGGATCCCCAGTAATACACTGGACGGATCCCACGACTGAGGGATCTGTGGGATCCGTGGAACGGTAGCTATTTTTTCTTCTATAAATAGTGAGCCATTTCCTCATTGTAACTAACCCCTTTCACATATATTTTCTCTTTAAGTTGTAAACTCTCTAACCACATATCCAAGTGATCTTTGTATGTAGTTTTGTTTTTGTGTGATTCTCTAGGTTCCTCTTAAAGGCGAGATCACCACCTCTTGAAGTCAAGCAAGCTCAAGTCCATGAGTTGCCATGCTTCGTCATTATCAAGACTACTGAGGTTCTCTTGTTGATAGTTCTCTTCTTTCTCATTAGAAGTGTAGTGTCGAAGACATAAGTGAAAGATGTCTAAAGGGTCAAGACGAAGACATTAGTGAAAGGTGTCGAACATCCATATTGAAAGCACTAGTAAAGGGTGCTTAGAAGTCAAGGCTAAAGGCATTAGTGAAGGGTGCCTAGAAGTCAAGTCACAAGGCATTAGTGAAGGGTGCCTAGAGGTCGAGTAAAAGGCATTAGTGAAAGGTTCCTAAGGTGAACATTCGATATGGTGTGTTCAATGTACAAGATAGATTTGTATCGGGTCAAAGGATATTGATATCCTTGTTGATGTTGTCATAACGAGCGGATCTCCTTAGGGATAGGATTTGTGTAGTGTTAGGTAGTAGTTCCTCTATTATAATGGAACTCGGTATCTAGCCTAGTACCGGATAAAGGGTAGGCGACGTTGTGATAAGTTTGGTTCTACCTCGTGGAAGAACCCGGTATCTAGCCTTGTACCGGATAAAGAGTAGTCAACGTTGTGAAGGTTTCTCCGCCACAAGGATTTGGTGTTGTGTAGTGATTACAAACTCTCGAGTAGGTGACTCGGGGAGTGGAGTAGGGCAATGAAGGTATTCTTGTAGCCGAACCACTATAAATACTCGCGTTGTGGTTTTGTACTTCTTACTCTTTTATCCTAGCCTTTCATTTATCTATATGCTTGTCTATCAATATCTAACATACACGTCCAAATAGATTGACATAAGTTAAATCTAAATAGTTTAAAACCAAGTTTTATTAGGTAAAACTATTTAACCCCCCCCCCCTCTAGTTTTCCACAATTGGCATCAGAGCTTCGTTACCAAGTTTCTTAAAGTATGTTGTACTTTAAAAACTTGATACGATCCGTGTTTAATTGAAAACTACAAAGAAGATCTTTTACAAAGATAAACAACATACTTTAAAACACTTTGTTTGGATGTTGATTAGATGACAACATTTTTTTATTATTTATCTTACTAAGTTGCACTAACCTTCCTTGTCATTTTGCTTAGTTAAAGCTCATACTTATCAAGCCATAGGAATCGCTTGGTAACAAGATTACCCTCCCTAAGAAGGTATCTTAAACATGAAGGAACCGGAGTTGTCTACTAGCATTTGTTTTGTCATTAGTAAAGATACTCTTAAGTGCATTAGAGGTATGATTTTCTACTTATCTCTAGATAACATTAGCTTAGAAAATAAGTATGCTCACATAGGAACTTACATACTCATATATTACACGTAGCTTCGCTAGGAAACTTTTCTTGCATACGTGTTACTCTTCCGTCTATAGTCTAGGTCTATAAATTTGTGTCTTATTTTACTTAATCCAAAAATCAAATATTTCTAATAACAAAACAAAACACAAATCTCAAAAATTCCTCCTTCCCCATAAATTTCCCCTCCGACGTCCACTCCACCAAATCCTCACTTTTCAAATCTTTCACTTTCAAAAATTACCTCTCATTCAAACTTCATCTTCCTTCTCATGTCATCTCATCTCAAACCAAAACCAAGAAGGATCTTCATCAACATGGTTTACATCGCCTTCGTACTTATCGTCTTAACACTCATCGCTCTCGTGTTTCCCATGATTAAGTTTTCTTATGGAGACATGTACTTTGTGTTGTTAATCTACATTGGTGTTATATACCCAATTTTTGTATCGTTCTTAGCATTGAAATAAAATATTACTAATGTTCTAGTTTGTCTAGTTTATTTTTCATAATATATTTGTCATTTCTTTCACTTTTTATCTTTCGTATTTTTTGGTTAGAGATATATTAGAAACCGATAATGCATGCTAAAGTAAACATTGGCTAAAATACATATCTTTGTATAAATATATAAGATACAAAATCTCTTTTCGTCAAAATCCTTTTTCTGTCACTACAGATTCATGGATCCCTGTAGCTCTACTAGCCGGATCCCTTTTGGAAGGGAACCATGAGAACCGTCCTTCTGGAAAACAGTTTTTCATGCAATATAAAAACCGTTTTCTTCCTAAAATAAATATTCCACTTGAATGTTAAACACTAAGTGAGTTAATTATCATTGTTAATAAATAACTAGTAAAAACGTTAGGTGATCATCTTTTTGCTCTAAATACGCCTCATCATATTAACTTTTCACTTCTATAGGTCTCGTCATGTCTCATGAGTATGAGTTTGACTATTCACTCACTTTATTGAAACCAAGATCCTGACTCAACTAGGGTATAATAATGACAATGATTGAATATGCACAGCGGAATAATAATTGACACAATCAAAGTTACCAACAAGGTTTTTCACATAAAATGATGATCCTCTATGGATCTCTATAACTCTCTCTCAAGATGTTTTCCTGGAATGTTTTTCTCAAGAGTTCTCTAATACAAAAGACCTCAGTTCCTTTTATACACCAGGAACCCTAAATAAACAATAATATAAAATAAATGCATATCACTACCTAAAATAGCTCATGCATATCCTAACAAACTAATATTGATTGACTATATCAGTAGAAATACTATAGAATACGCGGAATAACTATCTCCGCAGAAACAAACTACACGTTTATATTACTTCAGCAGAAACTCTTCTTCAGCAAAATCCATGTACTTCAGCAGATTCCTTCAGCATTATTTTCAGCAGAATTCCTACTTTGCAGAATTCCCAACAATCCTCCCCTAAACTGGAATTTGACTAGGTTAAGTTCCAGTTTCTTGATAGATCTTCAACGCTTCAGAACCAGAGGATTGTACTCGAACAACAGCAAAGAATCAAAATAAGAACACCTCGATGATAACACAACTTTGAAACTCCAGATCTTTGTAGCAACAAATGACATAAGGTACATCAAAACATATTAGTTTCATACTATTCTCATCACATCCAGGTGTGTTAACTCCTGTGAGAGGTGAATCATTGAAAATAATGGATTTGATGTCTCTTTACCAATAGCCATCACTACTGGAGTAGCCAAATGTTTAAGTTCGAAAACTATGGTACACTGATAACCATCTGATTTATTAGCAAACCAACAACCATATAAACGGATTTGATATATCTTTACCTGTAGCCGTTTGCTCAGGACTAGTCAATTCTTGGATTTCAAAAAGGAATAAAACCATGGTGAATTGATGACCATACAACCCTCAGCAATTAAGCATGGGTGGTTGCATACCCTATGATTTTGAGCAAACCATGTTGGGATATGAAAGTGCTGAAAATATCAAAGTACTGAAGATATGAAAGTGCTGTAAGCTGCAAAGAACTGGAAGAAGTCAATTAGTCAAAGTACTGCTAAAGACAAAGTCAAAGTACTGCAAGAGGAAGTCAAAGTACTGCTAGAACAAAAGAACTGTTATATTTGTTTATGGAAAGTATTGTATTCCATGTTTAGATTACTTGTCGTACAAGGTTATCAATTGTAAACCGACTAGGATATCCTTGAGCCTATAAAAGGACTCCTAGATTGGCATTAGATGTACGATTTCAGAAAAAGAGTTTTAGAGTTTACGAATTAGTGTTTTAGAGAAAAGTTCGATTATCTTAGAGTTGTATTAGAGTATCTGCATAATAAGCAGATTTAGAGTTTATAATAAAGTTATTCTTCTTAGCTTTGTTAAGTAAATTCCGCGTACTTGATAAAGATTGCTCAGTGTTTCTTTGTTAATAACTTAGGATTTATCCGAGGTTATTAAACCTTAACAAGCTAGTTAAGTTAGTTTGATTAAAGTATACTGATCCAACAAGTGGTATCAGAGCTTGTGTGGAAACTCTGACTAGGAAGAAACCCTACAATATTCAAGATGTCGACTGAAGCTGTTCCACCACCCTCAATCACCTCACTCAGAATTCCAGTCATTAAGAATGGAGAATATGATCTCTGGTGCATGAAGATGAGGCAGTATATTGCCATTACAGACCATGCTCTATGGAATGTAATTGTGAATGGGAATGAAGTTGTTCCAGAACCTGTTCAAGTTCCTGGACAACCTTTAGCACCAAAGGCAGTTTTACCAGCAGCAACCCTAAGGAATCAAGAGAAGGCTCTTAACATTCTCTTGTCTGCCATTCCAGATGGTCATCTTCTCAAATTTCATGATGCTAAAGATGCTAAGCAGCTCTGGACTGCTCTCAAGACCAGATTTGGAGGGAATGAAGCCTCTAAGAAGATGCACAGAAACTTGCTGAAACAACAGTTTGAAACTTTCACAGTTGGAGAAAGAGAGCGTCTTGATGCTACATATGATAGGTTTCAGAATATCCTCAACATGTTGGAGTTATACAAGGCAGAAGTATCAGTTGAGGATGCTAATTTGAAGTTTTTAAGAAGTTTGCCATCTACATGGCATGTGATTGCTACTATGATCAGAGGACAACAAGGATTGGATGTTATGGACTTTGATGATCTCTATCATCAACTGAAGGTGTATGAACATGAGATGAGTGGTCAACCAAATTCCAAATCTCACAGTATTGCTTTTCTATCATCTGAGAAGAAGAGCAGTACTTCCAAAAGTACTGCTTCTCCTCAAAGTACTGTTTCTCAAAGTACTGCTGTTTATAATCCCCCATCATATGCTCAGCAGGCCCCACCATCTACCACTTTGAACTCAGATGAAGTTGTGTGCTCCTTCTTTGCACAACAAGC
Organism: Chrysanthemum seticuspe; assembly: GCA_019973895.1. NCBI lineage: Eukaryota > Viridiplantae > Streptophyta > Magnoliopsida > Asterales > Asteraceae > Chrysanthemum > Chrysanthemum seticuspe. The sequence goes on from BPTQ01000001.1 coordinate 32,941,907, forward strand.
AAGCTTACCCGTCACTTATGAAGAGGATCTAGCACAGATTGAAGAAGATGCACTTGAAGAAATTGATATCAGGTGGCAAGTTGCTTTGATCACTGCAAGGATCAAAAAGTACATGAAGAAGACAGGCAAAAATATTGATTTTAAGCCAAAACAATGAATAACTTTTGACAAATCTAAAATTGAATGCTTCAATTGTCAAAAGACTGGTCACTTTGCAAGGGAGTGCAGGTTTGCTAAGTATCAAGCAAACAGAACATCTGAGAAGCCTAAACTTGAGCTTAAGGAAATTCCAATAACTGAAACAAAGGCTTTGGTTGCTCAAGAGAAGTTATCAGAAGTGGACTGGAGTGAAGAGTTTGATGATGAACCGGTGACTTACTGTATGGTAGCAGTAGAAGATACAGCTGAAGACACAGTGGAAGCATTGGACTGGAGCACTGCTTTTGATGAAGAATCTGAACATGCTGCTTTGGAATCTGATGATGGCTTTGGAGGATTTGATTGGAGCAAATAAAGTGAAGATGATCCTATTCTTCTTGCTATGGTGGCTACTTCACCAACTCAGTCTCCTATCTCTGAGGTATGCTCAAACTGTTATGAGTTTTATCAAAAATTACTTAACAGTTATGTGATTGAAAGAGATAATTGTATTAGGGCTAGGTCTGAGGTAGCAGGATATCAAATCACTTTAGAGTCTATAGAAGCTAAAATCATAACACATGAAAATAATGAAATGGCTTGGGCTGAAAAGTATGAACAACAGGATTACCAGTTAAAACTTAGTGAATGGAAACTAAACTGTAAAATTGCTGAAATTGAGAAATTAACTAAGGAAAGAGATGATTTGTTAGCTAAGTTTGCTGCTTGGGGAGAGTCTGGCTTGTCTCATGTTGCTTATGTTGAAAAACAGAGAAGGGCTTACATTAGAACAGGCTTAGGATTTGGAATGGACTTTAGTAACATAGATGAAAACCAAACTAGTGATCAGGATGATGGTGTCTTTGAGGATATAACCACTAGTGATGATGAGCTCATTAACTATTTAGATTCATCTAGTAATGAGGGCTCAGTAAGTGAACCACCTCCTGAATATAAGAAAGACAATGGCTATCATGCTGTTCCTCATCCCATTAGTCATCACCCCTCTAGGCCTGATGTTTCTCGTTATGGTGTAGATAGTCTAGAGTTTAGGAAGAAGCTTCTTGCTCAATCTAGGTCTGAGAAACCCAAAGAAACTGTTGAAAATAATGTTCAAAATCAAGCAGTACCTTTAAACCAAAGTACTGCTCAACAAGCAGTACCTTCTGCAAAACCTTTTCAAAACAGTACTGCTAAACCTTTTTGGGATAATTATGGTCAAAACAGATTTTATCAGTCATCAAGAAGGCAAAAAGATTTTGGGCATAGACATAGAAGAAATCACTTTGGTCATATGGGTCAAAAACTGTGTTTTGTGTGTTATAGTCCTACTCACTTAATCAAAGATTGTGACAAACACTCAGAATATCTAAGCAAGTTTCCAAGGAATAAGTCTAACAATCAGATACCTAGAGACCACAAACAAGTTTGGACTAATTCTAATAGGGTTAATCACAGAAACTTCACACCAGATCATAGATACCCACATCAGAGAAGACCTCCAGTATCTCACATTACTTTTCAAAGTACTGCTTAGAGACAAGGTACTAAAAATCATACTTGGGATAGAAATTCTAGGAGATCTCACTATCAACCTAGAAGGTATCACAATTCATATATGGGATCTAGATCACAAGAACCACCTGTTAAAACTGAATGGATTAAAAGGGACAGTACTGCTGAGAGACATACAGTACGTTCAACAAAAAGTGAATCAGATGTTTTTTGTGACAAAAGAAAATGCTAACAATCTGGTGAAAGAGATTTATGTTGAAAAACCAAAGAGTTTTGAAAATCCACATGCTACAAAGATAATTTTGGATCATAATTTGAAAGATAGTGAGAATTACATACTCAAAGAATTTGAGTTTGTAACTTCTCAAGGGGAACACAAGTCAGTAATGGCTTGGGTTCCTAAAAGTTTCTAACTCTTTTCTTTGTGTGCAGGGCAACCCAGAAGAGGAGCTTAAAGATCATCTTATTGTGGATAGTGGTTGCTCTGGAAGTATGACAGGCGATAAAGAGATCCTGTCTGATTTTAGAAATATTAGTGGAGGAAAAGTTGCATTTGGGAATGATCCCAATGGAGGAAGGATTACTGGGAAAGGAACAATTAAAGCTGGAAGAATTGATTTTGAGAATGTCAGATATGTGAAGGAGCTTAAGTTCAACTTGTTGTCAGTCTCTCAAATTTGTGATAAAAAGCATCCTGTGTTATTCACTGACACAGAATGTCTCATCCTTTCTTCTGACTTCAAACCTGTTGATGATGACTTGGTAGTACTTAGAGTACCAAGGACAAATGATGTGTATAGTTTAGACATGAAGAGTCTACATTCCTATGGAAAAGCCACATGTTTGGTGGCTAAAGCAACATCTGAAGAGGCACATCAATGGCATAGAAGATTGGGCCATGTGAATTTCAAGAACATCAACAAACTGGTCAAAGGCAATTTAGTTAGAGGTTTACCTTCAAAGACTTACAAGAATGATCAATCATGTTTGGCATGCAAGAAGGGTAAACAACACAAAGCTTCCTGCAAGAAGCTTGATGAAAGAAATATTAGAGAACCATTGGAGCTATTACATATGGATTTATTTAGACCTGTCTCTGTGGCAAGTTTAAATAAGAAGAAGTACTGTTTGGTTGTTACTGATGATTGTAGTAGATTCAGTTGGGTTTTCTTTTTGGGCTTTAAAGATGATACTTTTGATGCTATACAGACTCTAATTATAGCACTTGAAAACCAATTAAGACTCAAGGTTAGAGGTATTAGATGCGACAATGGAACTGAATTCAAGAACAAGCTTATGGATGACTTTTGTGCTAATAAAGGCATAAAAAGGGAGTTTAGTATTGCTAGAACACCACAGCAAAATGGTGTTGCAGAGAGGAACAATAGGACCTTGATTGAAGCAGCAAGGACCATGTTAGCAGATTCTCATCTCCCTATTCAATTTTGGGCAGAAGCTGTAAGTACTGCATGCTATGTACTTAACAGGGTCTCTGTCACCAAACCACAGATGAAGACACCCTATGAATTACTGATGGGCAATAAACCCAACATTCGTTTTATGAAGCCTTTTGGATGCCCTCTTACTATTTTGAACACTATTGATAATCTGGGAAAGTTTGATGGCAAGTCTGAAGAAGGTTACTTATTGGGATATTGCACTAATAGTAAAGGCTTTAGAGTCTACAACAGAGTTACTAAGAAGATTCAAGATTGTCTTCATGTTGAATTTTTAGAAGATCAAGACAATGAGAAAGGTAAAGGTCCTGATTGGATGTTTAAGATTTTATCTCCTTCGATGAATTATGTTCCTGTTAGAGAAGAAAATCAGCCTTTGCACAATGAAGAAGATATTCAATATGTTGTTCATGATGTTCATATTAGACCTGATGCTGTTACTAATAAAGATCCTATAAGTCCAAAACAAAGTACTGATGTTCCTAAGCAAAGTACTGATTCTCCAAAACAAAGTACTGTTGCACCACAATCCTCATTATCTGCAGAGGATCAATCTATTCAAGAGGAACTTAATCAGATGCTTCTTCAAGATGTGTTAGCACATTCTTACACTGATGAACAAAGGAGAGCTTATGAAGAGGCAAAGAAGAAGAACAAGTCTACAGAGTACTCTCACAGTACTTTGGACAGTACTTTTGATCAAAGTACTGATGCACCTGTTGACAGTACTTTAGATGATTTGGATGATTCAACCATGCCTGGGTTAGAAGAAACTGATGATGAGCTTGAAGATGAAGGTATTTTCACAGATTCTAATGAAGGTGCTGATTATACTAACTTGGATGATACATATGAAGTTCCACAGTCACCAATCTTACGAATTCATAAGAATCATCCAGCTGATCAAATTATTGGTCCTTCTACTTCTGGAGTTATGACAAGACACAAAGCTAAGGGTTTCACAAAACCTCATAATGCTTTACTTAGCTTTGTGTATAAACAAAACAGGCTAAATCATAAGGACCATCAGACCTGCTTATTTACATGTTTCATCTCTCAAGAGGAACCCAAAAATATTGCTCAAGCTTTGACTAAAGAGAGCTGGGTTGAAGCTATGCAGGAAGAACTTCTTCAATTTAAACTTCAAGAAGTTTGGGTTTTATGTGATCTTCCATATGGGAAGAGAGTTATTGGAACCAGATGGGTTTTTAGAGTTAAAAGAGATGAAAGAGGCAATGTTATCAAGAACAAGGCAAGGTTAGTTGCTCAGGGTTATAGACAGGAGGAAGGGGTAGATTATGATGAGGTATTTGCTCCTGTGGCAAGGATTGAAGCAATTAGAATCTTTCTTGCTTTTGCTTCTTATATGGGTTTTCAGGTATATCAGATGGATGTTAAGAGTGCCTTTCTTTATGGCACTATTTCAGAAGAGGTGTATGTGAAACAACCTCCTGGTTTTGAAGATCCTAAACATCCAAACAAAGTCTATAAGGTAGTTAAGGCTCTTTATGGTCTTCACCAGGCACCTAGAGCTTGGTATGAGAGGCTTTCTACATTCTTATTACAACATGGTTACAGGAGGGGAGCTATAGACAAGACTTTGTTTATCAAGAGAGACAAGAAAGATATCATGTTAGTTCAAGTTTATGTTGATGATATTATATTTGGGGCTACTAAACAGTCCATGGTTAAGGAGTTTGAGCAGCTGATGCAGAAGGAATTTCAAATGAGTTCAATGGGAGAGTTAACATTCTTTTTAGGACTTCAGGTTAAGCAGTCCAAGGAAGGAATTTTCATTAGCCAAGACAAGTATGTTACAGACATACTTAAGAAGTTTAATTTTGATGGTATGAAGGCTGTTACTACACCGATTAAATCTATCAATTCATTGGGTAAAGATGAAGATGGACAGCCTGTTGAAGTCAAGTTATACAGATCTATGATTGGCTCACTTATGTATCTCACTGCATCAAGACCTGATATCATGTTTGCAGTTTGTCTATGTGCAAGATATCAAGTCTCACCAAAGATCTCTCATCTGAATGCAGTAAAAAGAATTTTCTGTTATTTGAAACAACAACCTAAGTTGGGGTTGTGGTATCCTAAAGAGTCACCTTTTCACTTAGAAGCTTTTTCAGATAGTGACTATGCAGGTGATAATTATGATAGAAGATCCACAACTGGTGGATGCCAATATCTTGGAAGAAGGTTAGTCTCCTGGCAATGCAAGAAGCAGACAATTGCAGCAACATCATCTACTGAAGCTGAATATGTAGCTGCTGCAAGTTGTTGTGGTCAAGTTTTATGGATGCAAAATCAACTCTTGGATTATGGATTCAATTTTAAGAATACTCCTATCAATATTGATAATGAGAGTACTATTTGTATTGTGAAGAATCCTGTGTATCATTCCAAGACAAAGCATATTCAGATTAGGCATCATTTTATCAGAGATTGCTATGAGCATAGGCTTATTAATGTGGTTAAAGTTCACACGGATGACAATGTAGCTGATTTACTCACAAAAGGTTTTGATGTGTCACGATTCAATCACTTGGTCGTGAGCATTGGAATGATTAACTACTAAGCTATGTTTAAGGGGAGGACTATAAGGTGTTCAATATAGTCATGTGTATTGCTTGAGGGGAGGATGCTTGTTTATACTTAGTTTATATGGAGGTATTTGGCAAAGTACTGTTTTTCCTGAAAGTACTACTTGGGAAAGTACTGCTTGGGAAAGTACTGCTTATGTGGAAAGTACTGTTTGTCGTATTAAAGTACTGTTCCAACGGTAATATTGCTGGGTAATTGGTAGTAACGGTAACTTTGTTATTTAGGCTGTGATTTTTCAAATCCCACCTATAAATAACTTCTTTCCGATTTTCCCTCTCATATTATTACTTTACATCTTTTCCATACTTATCTCCCAATAACCATCTTATTATTTGATCAAGATCTTTATTGTGCTCATTTTTTCAACAATGGTGAATCGTTTAACTGTTTCGAAGCACAATATGGTGGCTAATTTGGATAAGACTGAGGCGAATGTGGCTTTCTATGATATCATTGATTATCTTACTGGGTCGCCTATTAGTTATGCTCTTTTAGTTGAGCCGGATATAATTGAACCATGGATTCAAGAATTTTGGGCTAATGCTAGAGATAATATGGAGGAGGATGAATATTATATTAGATCTTCAGTTGCTGGAAGGACTATCAAGATTACAGAAGCCTCTATTCGTGCTGATTTATTATTTGGTGATGAAGATGGGGCTATTAGATTTGATAAGCAACTGATTTGGGATACTTTTAGAAATCTGGGTTATGAAGGTTCTTTGACTGAACAAACTTTCAAGAAAGCCTTATTCTGTCCTCAATGGAAGTTTTTGATTCATGTCTTGCTCCATTGCATAAGTTCTAAAAGCACTTATTGGGAGCAGTTTGGGTCAAATATAGCATCTGCAGTGGTTGGCTTAGCTACAAACAGAGTGTTTAATTTTTCAAGGCTTATTTTGGATGGGATGCTATCGCATATATCATCTGGGGCAACTTGGTTGATGTATCCAAGGTTTATACAGGTTTTCTTAAACAAGCAATTGGCTGATGTTCCAAAACCTGCTACTTTGCTACCTGTCATTGTGCAACAAGCCAAAATTTATACATTCATGGCTAAGCGAAGTAATTTGTTCAGAGGTGGAGATATTCCATTAACAACAACAATGATGGAAGTTGTACAAGTTGTACGTGATGCAGCTGGAGAGGATGAAGAGAGTGAAGGTACTGATTCTGCACAAGGTACTGCTTCACAAAGTGCTGCCTCACAAGGTACTGCCTCTGCAAGTACTGCTTCTAGTGAAGCTACTGCATCATTACAGGGTGATGTTTCTCCAAGTTCTGAGGTTCAAGCAGAGATTGAGAGAACACCTACTCCATCTCCTCAACCATTTGTTTCTGTTTCAGAGGAACATTCACAAGTTCCAGGTGATGCTCCTAATATACCTCGTGAAGGTTTGACTTTGGATAATTATGCTTTAACAAGGGAGCTAGCTAGGTTAAACAAGACTGTTGAGCGTCAAGCTAAAGCGATTAAGAAGTTGAAGCGTAGGTATATCTGGTTAAGGAATTTTATTAAACCATATATTCAAGGTTTCAACTTATGGGTTAAAGAGGAAAACAAACGTCGTAAAGCACTTCGAAAGGAATTGAAACGAAGGAAGGTTCCTAAACCATCTTCTGTCAACTTGGGGAGGAATTTAGAAAAGGATAATTTGAAAGAAGATGTTATGAAGCAGAAAGAATCTGAAGAAAATATTACAAAGAAGAAAGAATCTATAAGTACTGCAGAAAAGATTATTTCAGAGGAACAAGAAGAAGAAGTGCAAGTTCAAGGTACTGATGTTCAAGGTACTGATGATCAAGGTACTGAACATCAAAGTACTGATACATCTAGGCCAGAAGTAATAACACCAATAACTCCAAGGGTATTGAATTTTGAAGAAGAAGTTGGTCCTTCTACAACTGTTATAGAAGAAGAGGAGGAACCTAGATTCAAACCTATTCACTCTGCGAGTGATGATGAATTAGTTGCTACAATGTTAGATTTGTCACATCCAAGAGGAGGAGTTACTATTAGAGATGTACAAGAAGAAGAACAACCAAGAACTGATCAACCTGCAATTGATCCAAAAGACAAAGGGAAAGGTATTCTGGTTGAAACTAAGAAGAAGAAACTTACTTTGGCAGAACTTAGAGCAATTGAAGTTGCTAGGAATGAAGCTGCAGCTATAAAAGTTCAAGAAGAGATAGATGCTAAAGATAGAGAAGAACAAGAAGCTCAAGAAGCTCTAAATAGAGAAGCAGCTCAAAAGGTGCAAGATGAATTGGATGCTGAAACTGCTGAACCATTACAGTCTCCTACACCTGTTAGATTTATGTCAAGAAGACCTAATTTAGCTAAAGAAAAGAATGCAATGATGGCATATCTAAAAAGCAGAGGATTTAAAGGATTGCAGAAGCTAAATTATGTGGATATGAAGAGATTATATGATGCTGAGAGAGAAGCTTATAAGAAAGATGTTGCAGGCATTAAAGACTTTAGAGAAGAAGCTTATTGGACTGAAGCTGAAAGGAAGAAAAGCTTAAAGAGAAAAAGAAAAACTGAAGTTACAGATGTTCAGTTTTCAAAGAAAGATAAGGTTGAATTAAGATCTGAGACTAGTGATGAATTGAAGAATTATCTCAGAGTGGTAGATTTTGATTATACAGATGAAGATAATGACATGAAGATGAACAGATCAAAGACTAGTGTTTTCAAAGTTGAGAAATCCAAGAATGGAGATTACATGGTCTTTCATAAAGAAGATGAAAGCTTCAGAGTTTTCAAAAGGCTATGGGATTTGCTGCATATTATAGATAGAGTAGATCGATTCTACTTATATCATGTTGTGAAGGCTTATTTTGAAGATAATCCATTAGAAGGGATTGGATTGGTTTTACATGGTGATCTTATAACCATGTGGGAAACTAATGAAGAGAGCACTGATGATATTTGGAAGGATCAAGAAAGCTGGGAAATAGTTTGCTGGAGATTCTTTGAAGAATCTGGAGTTCATGTTTTGGAGCTAGAAAATGGAACAATGATACATATGTTTGCAGAAAGAAGATATCCTCTTACAGTTGATCTCATGAGAAGAATGCTAGAGCATGGATTGGAAGTAGAAGAGGCTAATGAAACTGCTTGCATGGTTATCAATTTGTTTATAGACTGGACTACCATTGCTGAGAATGATCTATAACTGGTATGAATTTTATTTGAATAAATACTTTTTGATATATCAGTACTTTTATTCAAAGTACTGCTTATCAGACAGTACTTTTATTAAAGTACTGTTTTCTAAACTAAACCAGTTAAAAGAATTTTAGAGAAACCTTTTTGCTAAGTATTAAATATTTTTGAAATAAAGGTTGAATAAATGGTTTTTGTGATGATAACATCAATAGGTTATCAATCCACCATGGTTACAAAAGGATTGACTAATCCATGAGCAAACGGCTCTGGTAAAGATATATCAAATCCGTTTTTAGTTGACAACTTGCTAATAAGTTGGATGGTCATCAACTCACCATATCAGTAATGTGAAGAGTTGGCTAGCCCACAAGAAAATGGCTTGTGGTAAAGGCAGTGGAAAAACCATTATTGGTAATTAGTTCACCATTAGATAAAAGAACTAACTAGTCCAGAAGGGTACAGCTTTTGGTAAAGACAAAACAAATCTGTTGATAGCTGGTGGTTTGCTAAAAATCATATGGTTATCAATGTACCATGGTCTTACACACCAAAACATTTGGCTACTCCAGAGATAATGGCTTTGGTAAAGAGTTCTAAATCCATTAAATTTTCAATGATTCACTTAGATGTGATGAGAATAGTATGCAACTTAAACTGAATTACTGTACAAACTGTCATATGTTGCTGTGTTGCTGAAAAGATGGAGATTGCTGGATGCTGTTGTGAAGAAAACAATTCTAAAAGAGATACTTTGACAAGCACAGATATTACAGAGATACAATTTAGAGACTAAGAAACAATCCATTTTAAAAGATGAAGCTATTAAAGATATATTCACAAAGGAACTTGAAGTCAAGCAAGTAGAATTCAAGTTAGGGGAGGATTGTTGGGATATGAAAGTGCTGAAAATATCAAAGTACTGAAGATATGAAAGTGTTGTAAGCTGCAAAGAACTGGAAGAAGTCAATTAGTCAAAGTACTGCTAAAGACAAAGTCAAAGTACTGCAAGAGGAAGTCAAAGTACTGCTAGAACAAAAGAACTGTTATATTTGTTTATGGAAAGTATTGTATTCCATGTTTAGATTACTTGTCGTACAAGGTTATCAATTGTAAACCGACTAGGATATCCTTGAGCCTATAAAAGGACTCCTAGATTGGCATTAGATGTACGATTTCAGAAAAAGAGTTTTAGAGTTTACGAATTAGTGTTTTAGAGAAAAGTTCGATTATCTTAGAGTTGTATTAGAGTATCTGCATAATAAGCAGATTTAGAGTTTATAATAAAGTTATTCTTCTTAGCTTTGTTAAGTAAATTCCGCGTACTTGATAAAGATTGCTCAGTGCTTCTTTGTTAATAACTTAGGATTTATCCGAGGTTATTAAACCTTAACAAGCTAGTTAAGTTAGTTTGATTAAAGTATATCGATCCAACAAACCATTACAGCTATCAACGAAATTGAGATGTCTTTACCAAAAACCGTTTGCTTTTGGACTAGCCAACTCTTTGATGGAATGCCGTCATCATCATGGTGAGTTGATTACCATTTATGGATTTCCGCAGTCTTTACCACAAGCCATAATCCTGTGGGCTAGTCAACTCTTGTGTCAGTAAGACATGGTGAGATGAAAATCATGAGTTGTGTGGTAATTAACCAACACCCAAAACCTGCAAGCAAGAAAGAAAAGAAACTGAACACAGACAGGCTAGAGTTTGAGGGGTTTTTTTTTTTTTTTTAACAAACAAAAAAAATACGGTTTTTTTTTTTTTTAAATAAAAGAAAGAAAGAATAAAAATAAACAAAACATGTAAAATATACCATCAAGTAGCAGCAGAAACCAAAGACAGTTGTAGTGTCAGCAGAAACACTAAACCTCCCCTTAGGCGTATGAGGATCCAACAGCTGCAAAAATGGTTAGAATACAAAAATACAACAATAAGCCTCCCCTTAGGCTTATGCCTCCCCTCAATCAATGCACCTGACAAAGATTATTGTTCTTGGGTACCCAGAATGAACCTTTCCTTTGAGTTTTCCAAGAATAACCTGTTGAGGACTTAACAACAGTTGCCACTCTAACTCCACCATGTGCCATATTCATATGAGATACATAAGGTGTATATGACTGAAAATAAGAACTAGTAGGTCTATAGGGCCTAAGTTTAGCATTACCGTTCCACCACCCAGTAGTAACTGGTGAAGAATATCCTCCACCAGAGGGAACTGGAAAAGGCCTATTAAGCCTTTCAGCAGAAATAGATACAGACACCTTTGGCTTACCAGTAGAAACTGGTTTACCTATTCTCACATGTGCAACTTTGGGAACAAATGGAGGAATACTAGCAACATTAGTCCATGTGGGTCTAAAGGTCTGTTGACCATAGGAAACACCCATCCTTTTCTCATGATAATCACAGTCTTTAATAAGATGGAGTTTACTACCATACACAAAACACGATTTCTTCTTAAAAGACTTATTCTTAACACAACTTTGTTTATTACATTTAAACTTATCAGAAACAGAACTAGCAGCAAACTTGTGTTTAACAAAATAAGTAACTGGCTTTGTTTTGGGCTTGTCATCAGCTACTTTGGACTTGGGTGTGGTCATCGGTGTGTGCCTAGATGAGTCAGACTTTTCACTTGAATCACATGAGGCATAGTCAGTGGACTTTAGGTATGACAACTTGTCACTTTTAGAACAAGAGACAAAGTCATTAGATGAAGAATCAAGGTCTGGCAAGTCTTTTGACTTTTTGCCATAAAGATGGTGTGATCCATCAAAGTCAACTGTAATGGACAGGTCAACAGGCATAGGTATTCCTCTAATAGATCCACGTACAGCATGTAGGTCTCCTTCTTTGACATAGTTAGCTAAGCCTGCTGGTGTAGATTTACATGTGTCATCTCTAGCTTCTAATCCTACATATTTCTTAAAGCCTAAACCTATTGAAGTATTAGGAGTTTGACTAGCATAGAGCTCTTTATCTAGATTTAGACCAGATTTTTGCCAAGCATTATGTCTAGCTTTTTCTTCATCTAATTTTTCTGTCAACACATTGTTTTCAGGCACCACATCAGCTTTTAATTTCTCAGACCTTTTTAAGTCATTTTTAGTACATTCTAGATCACTTTCTAACACCCTAATCTTCTCATCATAAGCTATTTGATTCTTCTGAAACCAAACCTTTTGTCTTTCTAATGTTTTTAAAGCCTATTTATAAGCTTCAACTTCAACATAGCATTCATTATATTTAGGTTTCAAAATATCATAGGCTTCCTTAAGTTCATTATAACGTTCACTACAACCAAACAAACAATTTTGTACCTGAGAGATGCCCAATAAGGCAAATTGTGGACTGGCAAATTCTTCAGCATCACCTTTAGCATAAGCTTCCTTGCTCATCTTCTTGAATTCAGTCTTTCCACCATACCTTGCTTTGAGTGCATTCCATATACGACTTGCATCATCCATATAACGAAAATCTGCTACATCATCAGCAGGAATAGATTTAAGCAAGGTAGTTCTTGCCTTTGACTCTCTTTGTACAGCAATGTGTTTATCTGCAGTCGATGGAGGAAGAATAAAGATTTTTCCATCGCGATCGCTTCCAGTCCTTTTTAAACTGTTGCCATTTTGGATCACCTTCCAGATATTCATATCATTATTCATGATCCATTGTTTCATCTTCTTAGCCCAGACCTCGTACTCATCATCCATCAAATAAGGAAACATAACATCATCCCTATTATTATCAAATTCTGCCATTTTAAAGTGTGACCAATCACGACCAATAACAAATCTCCACTAGCAAAGAAAAAGAAAACCCTCCAAGCTAAATGAGACCAGCAGCAAAAATACAATAGCCCTACGTAATCAAGCCAATGTGTACAATATGAGCAGATTCCCAATATCGAGTCGGGACCATCAGATGAGTGAGGATCAGTGATTATAAATAAAATTCGTGTGTTTCAATCATCACGTGACAATCAAATTAAGACCTTTTGTGCCAAGTGGAACCAACAATGACAGATTAGGTTATCAATTCAGTAGCAATAAACAATGAAGGACCCACTTGTTCATGAAGAAACCAATATTCAACCTTGAATAAACAACGAAGGACCCCAATCATAACAAGCCTTACAAAATCAACCAATCATGTGCATCAATATCATGCGTGTACAATGATATCATGACAAATGAGATTATAGGAATTATTTGCACGAAATCGTAAAGCGACATCCGATTGACCCCATCAATATGTTTTAATGAATTAAACACGCAAGCCCACGTGGTCTTTTGATAATCGTCACATAAAAGTCAAACAAGCAGATCTGGTAAAAATAACGATTACCTCATAAAACATCTGCCTTCGTTGCCCCTTTTTATTTCACATAAACCCTAATAACATGAAAACCTTACCAACCCTATATCGAGAGCCACCCGCTCTGATACCAATTGTTGAAACCAAGTTCCTGACTCAACTAGGGTATAATAATAACAATGATTGAATATGCACAGCGGAATAATAATTGACACAATCAAAGTTACCAACAAGGTTTTCCACATAAAATGATGATCCACTATGGATCTCTATAACTCTCTCTCAAGATGTTTTCCTGGAATGTTTTTCTCAAGAGTTCTCTAATACAAAAGACCTCAGTTCCTTTTATACACCAGGAACCCTAAATAAACAATAATATAAAATAAATGCATATCACTACCTAAAATAGCTCATGCATATCCTAACAAACTAATATTGATTGACTATATCAGTAGAAATACTATAGAATACGCGGAATAACTATCTCCGCATAAACAAACTACACGTTTATATTACTTCAACAGAAACTCTTCTTCAGCAGAATCCATGTACTTCAGCAGATTCCTTCAGCATTATTTTCAGCAGAATTCCTACTTTGCAGAATTCCCAACACACTTGTGTCTATATTCCTAACATCTCCCTTGAACCCAACACACCTGGCAATCATGTCCGTAGGTTTAATAATCTCGAAACTCGTCACTTCCATGAAAGACATATTGTAGACACTCCTCTACAATACGAAGAAGGTATCAATACCTCTTTCCGAACCATAGGACTAGAATGCCTTCTCGGAATTAACGAGAAAATCTGTCCGAGGTTTGTATTGGAATTATTTCATCAAGTTGAACTCGTTCGTAACGAGGATCGCTCTCTATCTCTTTGGTTTTGGATCAAAAACCAAAAGTTTGTTCTAACCCTTGGGCAATTTGCTCACATCCTCCGAATTCCAAATCATGGACAATGTGCCTTCGCTGAAGATTGGTCTCTTGATTCTCTCTTCAACCATCGTGAAGAAAATAGTCCATATTGTTCACACATACCTTCCCCTCAAGACTTGACTCGCATGTTATGCAAACCTCGACCATATTACTCTGATCTAAACATTATCTATACACGGGATATCCGAGACGAGTACAAGTCTCTCGCACTCATCCTACGTGAAAATGTTTGGAGTCTTAGGGGAAATCGAGAAATCCTTCTCATTTGTTGTGCTCACATAATGTATTTTTTGCTAACACAACAACCATACAATCTCGTCTATTTCTTCGCAAGGCGAATTGTAAACCTTCAAGGCTCCAAGAACAAACTAATACCTTATGGAATGTTCTTGACACGCCTTTATCCTCACATTATGTACTTCCACCCTCAATTTCAAAGTCCGTTGTACGTACTTGTGAATAAGATGATGGAACCTCTAAACACATCTCTCATGAAGACTTTCTTCATCCCTGAATTGGCAAATACTCATCAACCATTTGATGATCCATCTAGCGAAAATGCTCAAGAAACTTAGTTTCTTTTCAAAATAGGGTCAATCCTTAGTACTCATGCTTTATCATTGTAATGCAATTTCTCTCATGAAATAAAACATTTAACATTTGATGTCTCGACTATACTAGTGTTCAAACTTTTCAGGAAAAAACTATTTTTGAAATATGATGCCTTGTGCAACCCTTGCATACCTTTTGTAAAGGTGCTGTTTAGCAGGAGACGGATCCCTCAGTTTGTGCTAGACGGATCCCTCCACTTAGGGAACTGTGGGATCCAGGCAAACAGAAATGCAGTTGCAGTCTTTATACTTCAAACCATGTCCTTAGATCACTTCACACTAGCTAAACATAGTGCCTTAGGACCAATTAAGTCCTTCTTAAGCTTAGTAAAGTTTCATACTCACTCATAACTCACTTAGGATCACCCTCAAGGCATTTTTTTTTTATTTATCATTTCACCAAAACTCATTACTTTTTCGCTCTTATACTCACACATCATCCCTCACATGTTAATACATCTAGTTTAGAGATCTCTCAATTTTAGCAAATTGATTTTGAGTCATCCTTACCTTAAAATGGGTCAAATTCTAGTTTTTTCCATATCCTATAACATTTAAGATATCTTCCAAAATATTATCTTAAGTTACTATCTGGTCTCTAGGATCATTTAGCTCCATCTGACACTCTCAAATTTTTAGTGTCATCTTTGGTCATTCATTGGTACTCATAAAAGTTCCATCTTCTTCAATAAAAGGCAATGATTAGCTACATCACTCATTGCCCTTGATCATTTAAGTACCCTTTCATTTAAGACACTTAGGAAGACTGAAATACTCAAAAAGGTATAGGTATTATACCTTACAAACATCATTTTTCTCCTTTCTTAGCTGTTGAGAGTCGGATCCCTAGGATTAGCCTAGACGGATCCCTCATTGGAGGGAACTGTGGGATCCGGGTGACAGATTCATGTTGACTCAAGCTAAAACAATCATTTCAAGCTCATCTTGCTAACTTGAACACTCTATCTCATCTTAATTAAGTCCCTAGATCAGTACAACTCTGAAGTTGACTCTTGTGCATGCTAATCATCACATTCCAAAGGATCTTAGTGGCTTAAGTCTTGAATGCACTTGCCAAATCATTTTCTTTATAAAACCACCTTGTTAAGACTCCTAAAGTCATCATCAACATCCTCATTCCCAGCACTTAGAAAATTTTACAAACCTCTTTCAATCATCTCATCTACCAAAGAACCACCCAAGAAATTGCTCGTGTTGTACACGAAATTTCCTCAACCGAATCATCTCCCGTTAAATCCACAAATGGTAGGATATCCCCTCCACCTATTAAACCAATCCCTAAAAGGATTGTTCCCACAAAACTACTAATGCCAAACACCACCATACCTCCTAAACCAAACAACCCCATTTCTACTAAACCATCACCCTTGGTGCCTAGAGCTATATCATTCACCACCCCACTCTCATCACCAAACCTTTACAATCTAGAGGACTTGCCTCCTAGGCCATCCCATCCTCCACCACTGCCAACATTCTCCTCTTTAGGAGGAATATTGCAACAAAATCAAGGTGTTGAGTCAATACTAGCTCCGACTTCTTTTTCTCCTTCACCCACAAATAGTCCTTTTTGGATTATGAGAAATAATCAAAGTCAACCACCCGACCACATGGAAGTTGACACTTTTCTACCTGATAAGGTTTTAAAATGTACCTTTTTTAGGGGTCGTTTAAGCCCTTATTTGATCACTTTTGTATCCGTTATTACTTAATATCGTTCATTTTCACTTTTTAGGTATCTTGAAGGCAAAATGCTGGAATGACACTTATTCGGACGAAAAGGCGCGAATATACAAAGAAAATGGCCAAAGTCAAGAATCGAGACACTCAGGCTGCTGGAACTGAAGGGGACGGCGTCAGGCACAAACTAGCGACGCCGTCGGACAACTTTTGTGACGGCTCAGTAGCCAAATTGCTCATTTACAAGTGACGGCTTCAGGTTTTAAAAGAGTAGGGCGTCGTAACTCAGACGGCCTAGATTTGAACCAGATGACGTCAGAAACTGAAGGGGACGGCATCACAGCATAAGGTGACGCCGTCGCAAGACTAACGTGGCCAAGACGAAACCCTAATAACGGCGACCCGACGGTGTCACAAATCAAAGGGTGACACCGTCACATTTGTAATCTTATATATAGAATTCGAATTTTTTGGTTTTCAGTGTGTAGTCTTTTGGAGTAAAAACCTAAACCGAACCAAGGTTGTCTTGTACAGTATTTTAGGGTTCCATACCCTATCTTACATCAAGATAAGTGTTTTACTTCATTAATTTAATTATGTCTTCAATTAATTGTGTGTATGTTTGCATGTTTCCCATGTCCGGCTAATTTACTTGTGTGTTTGCTTAGGGAATATGAAACTTAATTATTGAATATTGATTGGTTGTTTCTTATCTTAATTGTTAATGATCTAGTATTGTGATAGGTCATCCGTTGTGTAGTTAATGCTTGATTAATCTTTGTGAACCTTAGCTTATAGTACCTAGAGTCATTGTAGGCTAAACCATCCGAAGAGTACCTTAGTGTTAAGTTTATAAATCCTAGAGATTTTGTAGGCATTAACCTTTGGTAGTTTCAAAGAGTTAGGTATAAACGCATACCCTACGACCTTAGACACACAACGAGATTAAGAATAAGGACGTGACAATTCAACCATCAATAGGAGATAATTAAGGAGTAATAAAACCTAAGTAAACACATCTTTAAATCATCATACGAGCACACAATAATTAGACATAGACTACCCACTAGATTAGATAATTAGATAAGTAGAAGTAATCGGTAGAAATACCAACCTCCCCCCCCCCCCAAATCCAAACCCCGAGATTCGTACCTTTCTATTTCCTAAAAAAACATAAAAAGATAAAAAATAATCTTCCTCAACCCCAACCTTAGCGTAGTAACTTCTCACTAGCATTCCGATTCCCCTATAGAACGATATCAATTCTCATGGCTTACCCTAATACTACACTACAATGATTAGGTTCACTTCCTAGGGTGTTGAAAAACTTGCTCGACGAAAAGGAAGTTCCTTTGACCCCGAACGACGTGTGTAGCGTTATCAAGTTTTTGGCGCCACTGCCGGGGAATAGAATAGCTAGTTAGGAGTCCACCTCGTTTAGGTTTCCTTGCTTGATTCCTATCAAGTAAACTTTTTTTCCATTTTTAGCTTCCTCGTAGTCTATCCCCCTTCTTCGTGAACTTTGTTCGTAACCCCATCACTTTTCATCATGGAAGGTGATAACCAACCACCATTCATCAACCTACTACCAAATGACCCGCCAAGAGGCCGTACTCTTGGTGAATACTCGAGACCAAGCCACCTAGGCTATAGGAACACCATTGAGCTTCCTGACCAAGCCCAAACTACGGCCCTGCGATCCGACACCATCCGGTTGGTGCAAAACAGATGTGCATTCCATGGACTTCGTTCCGAAGATCCTAATCAGCATCTTAAGGATTTCCTTAAAATTGTCGATTCCATCGACCTCGATGCTACTACTCAGGAGACCACGCGTCTGCGTCTCTTCCAATTCTCTCTACGGGACCAAGCTAGTAATTGGCTTGAGCGACTTCCCGCCGGCTCCATCTCAAGTTGGGATGATCTCACCTCTCGCTTCATTGCTCAATTTTTCCCACCGGGGAGAACCACTAAGCTTAGGAATGATATCTTGATGTTCCAACAACGTCAAGGTGAATCTCTCTATGAAGCATGGACTCGATTCAAGGACTTACTCCATAAAGTCCCTCGTCATGGCATTGATCTTTGGCTTCAAGTCCAACTCTTCTATGATCATGTCAACTTCCCCACCAAGCGATCCATTAACCAAGCGGCCGGTGGAAAACTTAGTGATCTCACCGTGGAAGAATCATGAGGTATAATAGAGGACCTTGCTCTCTATGACAACGAAAGTTGGAATGACCCCCGTGAGTTGCCCAAAACCATTAAGGCAATCTCCTTGCCTCCCATTGACTCACAATCTTCCGATCGTAGGATGCTCGAGCTTGAAGATCAAGTTAAATTCCTAATGAGCTCCTACGAAAATCCTAAGTCTTCACGCCATGTGAACAAAGTTTCTTCCTCGTGTGAGCCGTGTAGTGATCCTCATAACACGCGCACTTGCATCAGATTCCCTGAACAAGCTTCCGTTGACTACGCATCCTCGCGTGCTAATGGAACGGTAGGAAGATTCCCTACAACACCCGGACCTAGGACTTTTAATGACGCCCGAGAAGCATGGAAGGGCAAGCCTAACTTCTATTGGGGAAAAACCAAAGAATTCACATCCAATGATTTCTCATGGCCCCCATCTCACGGCCCTAACCAACAAAACATTGAGGGGATGTTGCAACACCTAGTCGCATCCCAAGAAGCTCAAATAGCTAAGCTCTCGGACCATTTTAATCAACAACAAGCCGAGATGGATAGGAAGATAGATAACCTCTTGAAAGCCATGACCAATAGTGATAGGAAGGTTAATGCTCTCTCAACTCCCGAAACTTCCGGTCTAGAGATTAAGAACCCAAGTAAGCTAGCTAAGCACGTTCAATTCGTCAATACCATCACCTTAGTGACAAATGATGAAGCGAACCATGAAACGATACTTGAGGTTAGTGAAACACCGAGGAATGAAACAACCGAGGAAGTAGATGAAGTAGACAATGACTATTTCAATAAGTTTCCTATGGAAGAAGAACTATCCCGCCACCCTCACTTAGTGCGTGACCTCCGTCACATGTATGTTAGAAGAAGCCCTAGGATCAAGTTTGGGAACCCTTGGAATCTTAACATACCATGTTGCATAGGACACCTTTTCGTGGCAAAGGCCTACATTGACCGCAAGTCCCTAATAAACATAATGACTAGCACCTACTATAATTGGGTAATGAAGAAGCCTATCCCAACTAGGCAAGATCCCGATAATCCTAGGGTCAACTAGGCAAGATCCCGATAATCCTAGGGTGAGTTGCAATTTTTTTGGTAGAGTTAAGGGATTTCCCGTTTATGTAGGTAGTTTCACGTTTCCTACGGATTTCATAATAGTGGATGGTATTAGTACGGCCATAGATCCTAGATTGTCCCACGTTATTCTAGGGAAACCTTTCATAGAAAGCACCGGGATGACTTATGATCCCTCGTTAGGAATAGTGCGATTCAAGGATGAGACCGATGATGTAGCCTACCAAATGCCGTTTAAGATTGAGAAATTTTCACATCACTCTCCAATGATGAAAAGGAACTTAAAATATCGGTTTACTATAGGAATGAGAAGGATAAGGAGAAATGAGTGGATTATGTTATGGCCAAGATTTTCGGTTTCTATAAGGATTGCTTAAACTTAGGACCAGAATATAGAACTGAGTGGGGAGAGGACGAACTCTTAGAAAGGTGCATCATGGGGCACTTCTACAACATGGAATCACCAACTAGAGACCGTCATGAGGAAGAAGGTGATGGTAATAAAGTCATGTAGGGGCACGACTTCGAGTCTAGCTACAAGACTCATAAATAAAGAAAAGCGCTTTGTGGGAGGTAACCCATGCTTAATTGTTTTCTTGTTTGTGTCGTGTATCTTTTATTGATTGTTTATTCTCATGTTTAAATTTGTAAAAATGTTTTATTTTGTCTTTAACCTCGTCTTACTTACATATAAAGGTATTTTACATAAGGGATAAGTGTAGGGAGGATTACACACGTTTTCAAAAGAAACGTAAACATGATAATTTCAATTAATTAAAAGATATACATGTGTGTTTGTTCGAGTCAAATGCTTATATCGAGTCATAATGGATGTTTTGCAGGAAATTTTTCCAGATTCTAAAGATGTAAATTTTCCAGAATTTTTTCCAGAAAATCGCAGACCAGTTTTGTCAGGATAACCTGACGGCGTCAGGATTGCAACCTGACGGCGTCAGGAAGGAGCAGAAACAACTGATTACTTTTTCTCGTTTTCTGAGCTACTTATAAATTTTTGGAATTTTCCAGGTCTTAATTTTCCAGAAATTCTGTAAACATCCATTCCACAAGCATTATATCCTAGTTTAGTAGAGTCCTATATATATTATTACCACCGATTTTACGCGAAAGGTTTCATTTGTTTTCTTCAAGTGTGCAGGTTTAATTTACCAAGAAGAAGATACATAAGATGAGAAGGAGCTTTTCACGCAAACGTTCTTCTTGAAGAAGGATGTAACCACCACTTTAAACGGATCCTACCGAGCTAATCAGGGGAGTATTAGTTTCTTTCTTCTTTTATTACCTTCTATTATCATAACTTTGATACTTTCGAGGAACATTGGGGACAATGTTCAGTTTAAGTGTAGGAAGGGAAAATAAAACGGGAACTTTGAAACTATGCTTATCCTTGACTATTTGCTTTGTCCAATTGCATTTGTGTAATAAACCATGAGAAAATGTCGGTTAGGGTAATTTTGGCACCAAATTTTCAATTTTTCATGACATATAGGAGTGGGCTATTAGTCTTAATAAAGCGTCTCATGGATAGGAAGTTATATGACTAGCACAAAAACCCTTTACCACTTAAATTCCACCCAAAATATGAGGATCGCCCTTAGATTAGTAGGAATTGAAGCATTCATCTTTAATGCTTAAAGTGTGAACTGGTAGTATAATAGATTCTAGAACTTGTTTTGTGATGCATCCCAAGATCGCTAGTAAGACTACACTTGTGTAGTTAGGAATAACTAAATGATAAGAGGCATTAGGATAACCATTGTTTGATACCTGTAAGATAATTACTTCTTCCACATCGGTTGAGTAATTCCCCCACACCTTTGCGTTGTACTCATCTTTAGTACACGATACCCCTAGTTAACCCCTCAGAGCCTATCCTTTTCGCGGTTCTCGTGATGTTTCGGTTTTCCGGAATATCAATAAAGAGCATTGTTTACAATCCACCCCCAAATGTACACCCAAATCGCCTTAGCCTACCTTGTATGCACTCACTTTTAGTGCATTATTGTTATCACACTAAACCCTTAGTTCAGTTATCTTGTTGCTTGCATAAGTTGATAAGTCGAGTCATATCCTTTGTACACAGTTTTGGGACGATTGGGACTCATGGGAAAAGTTAAATTTTATGAAATGACGGGAAGGGAACGTTAAATTCAAATTCCCTTTATTTGCGTAATAATGTACTCCAAGTGTTTTGATCTTTTCAATTCGGGTCAAATTAGTGTTAGAGTAATAAAAACTCAAGTGTAGGGATGTGCCTATAAATCCCTATCATTTTGATGTTATCATAGAGGATGGTAGAGTAGAAGTGTATGAAATAAAAAAAATAAAAAATAAAAAAAAAATTGAAAAAAAAAAATAGAAAAAGAGAAAAAAAAATAGAGTGTGGAAAAAAAATATACGGGCTACCATCCTACATCTATCTTTAAATTTATGTTTGTTTGTTTCAGTTATCTAGAGTCTAGAGTGTCGAGTCTTGGCTTAGCAACGCCATTCTTCGCATGCTTATAACATAAAGATTTTTGACTTGCCACCACTAAAATAGCCTATCCCACCAAACCCTTTGTTTCCCTACCGTAAGCCTATCATTACAAACCTTTAAAAGACCTCTTGGATAGTCTTTCCTAGGTGCTTACGCCAAAGCGATGGAGGTTTGATCTAGTCTCAAGCCTATGGTAATCTATGTACTAGGACCGATTAATGAGTGTTTATCTTCCATTTCCAACTTGTTATATTTCATATACACCCGAGAGATGTGAGTATCCAAACACCTCATGTGAGGTGCTAGTATGTAATTTCCGTGCTTGTTATGACTTTTGCGGGGCTTATATGTGTTGTGAATCGTTCTAAACTAATGCTTCATGACCTCTAACTTATAAATTGATTGGCTAAAAGCACATTTGCTTGAGGACAAGCAAATACCAAGTGTAGGGATATTTGATAAGGTTTTCCTTTTTGAAGGGTCGTTTAAGCCCTTATTTGATCACTTTTGTATCCGTTATTACTTAATATCGTTCATTTTCACTTTTTAGGTATCTTGAAGGCAAAATGCTGGAATGACACTTATTCGGACGAAAAGGCGCGAATATACGGAGAAAATGGCCAAAGTCAAGAATCGAGACACTCAGGCTGCTGGAACTGAAGGGGACGGCGTCAGGCACAAACTAGCGACGCCGTCGGACAACTTTTGTGACGGCTCAGTAGCTAAATTGCTCATTTACAAGTGACGGCTTCAGGTTTTAAAAGAGTAGGGCGTCGCAACTCAGACGGCCTAGATTTGATCCAGACGACGTCAGAAACTGAAGGGGACGGCGTCACAGGCATAAGGTGACGCTGTCGCAAGACTAATGTGGCTAAGACAAAACCCTAATAACGGCGACCCGACGGCGTCACAAATCAAAGGGTGAAGCCGTCGCATTTGTAATCTTATATATAGAATATGAATTTTTTAGTTTTCAGTGTGTAATCTTTTGGAGTAAAAACCTAAACCGAACCAAGGCTATCTTGTACAGTATTTTAAGGTTCCATACACTATCTTACATTAAGATAAGTGTTTTACTTCATTAATTTAATTATGTCTTCAATTAATTGTGTGTATGTTTGCATGTTTCCCATGTCCGGCTAATTTACTTGTGTGTTTGCTTAGGGAATATGAAACTTAATTATTGAATATTGATTGGTTGTTTCTTATCTTAATTGTTAATGATCTAGTATTGCGATAGGTCATCCGTTGTGTAGTTAAAGCTTGATTAATCTTTGTGAACCTTAGCTTATAGTACCTAGAGTCATTGTAGGCTAAACCATCCGAAAAGTACCTTAGTGTTAAGTTTATAAATCCTAGAGATTTTGTAGGCATTAACCATTGGTAGTTTCAAAGAGTTAGGGATAAACGCATACCCTACGACCTTAGACACACAACGCGATTAAGAATAAGGACGTGACAATTCAACCATCAATAGGAGATAATTAAAGAGTAATAAAACCTAAGTAAACACATCTTTAAATCATCATACGAGCACACAATAATTAGACATAGACTACCCACTAGATTAGATAAGTAGAAGTAATCGGTAGAAATACCAACCCCCCCCCCCCCAAATCCAAACCCCGAGATTCGTACATTTTCATTTCCTAAAAAAACATAAAAAGATAAAAAAAAATAATCTTCCTCAACCCCAACCTTAGCGTAGTAACTTCTCACTAGCATTCCTATTCCCCTAGAGAACGATATCAATTCCCGTGGCTTACCCTAATACTACACTACAATGATTAGGTTCACTGCCTAGGGTGTTGAAAAACTTGCTCGACGAAAAGGAAGTTCCTTTGACCCCGAACGACGCGTGTAGCGTTATCACTACTGCCACCATCATTCTTAGTTGAGCCATTTTCGAATGCGCCTCCGCCAATCCCTCCTTCTTTTGAGGCTCCTCAACCCTCTTCACTTGATCCTTCACATCAAGTCATTTCCTTTCTACCAACACCACTACCGAGCCATGTTGAAAGTTTGATACATGAAGTACGTGAAGATCAACGTTTCATGTTTTATCACCTCCTCGAACGTTTCGACGAGATCAAACCTAAACAAACTTGAGCTAGAGGTTTCAAGTGGTGTCCTAGTATCAATCGCGACTTAGATAGTCTAGTAATCCAAAGTCATGTATTGTTCATTTTATTTAGAGTCATGTACATCATATCTCTAGTTTTATTAAATGAAATTAAATGATACTTGCCATATTGTTCTGAGTTTATGCTTGTTACTCTAATGCATATCTCACTTTGATGTTAACATCATTTGTTACATCACCTTTGCTGTATTTTGTTTACAGTCAGACGGATCCTTACGTTTTGCCTAGACGGATCCCTCCAAGAAGGGAACCGTGGGATCCGTGCAACAGAAGACTAGTTTTCTACTAACTTGAGTCTTATTTGCAGGAAATTATGCATTATATACTTGTTTTCTAACCTTTGTTTTGTAGATTTTCATTATACACATGAATACTTTGACACCCTAAGCTAGGGGGAGCTTTGTGTCAAAGCAATACATTGCAAAATCATTTGCAACATAATTCTCATTAAGATTACATTTCATGACTTCCCTTTGCAAAATTGCAATCATCAAGGGGACCATTATCGTCACAAAGTCGAAACCATTTACAAACATAGTTGCAATGCATTAACTTAATAGTTTTTTCTTACTTGACGCCCTCACAAAGGGATGGACTCGTCAAGGGGGAGTTAAGACGAGAAATCTTCTCATCACTTGCTCTCTCTATTTTTTTCTTATTATATGTTTTTCTTAAAACAATGTGTTAGTCTCTTTTCGACGCTCTTTTTGTTTCGACAAAAAAGGGGGGAGAAGAAAGTAAAAACTATAATTCAAACTTTTACGAATTTTATTTTTCCTTAAAATAATTTTATGTTTTGTCATCAACAAAAAGGAGGAGATTGTTAATGCAAATAAGCCGTAAAAATGTTTATTTATATTTTACGATCTTCTAATGTTTTGTCGATAACAAACGTAAAATAATTTTAACGAAACAAATAAAATACGTAAATGGTTTGAGCCAATAGTTTACTAACACACTTACGTTTTCACATAAAACACTAAACAAGTAAAAGTGATTTTATAATTTAGTAATACATATGTACAACAACTAATGTTTACATATTGGGCAAATATATACATAACTAGTATGTATTATAATTGGTAATATAAATGGGTAGAAGTTTAAGTATTTGACCCATTGACCAAATATATTAAATGTAGTTAGGTAAAACCCAAAGTCCATGACCCATACCTATGGAGCATAACCCATAACCCATTGCATGACATCATGCATAAATCATATATGGATATTATCCATGACCCATGGACTAGATGCATTGCATCTTGTAGATACATTGTATCTACTTGGATACCCATGGTCCAAAGTCTAGGACCCATGACCCATAACCCATGACCCATGACCCAAAACCCATGGGCAAAGGAGAGCGTCCCACGAATCCCCAGTAATACACTGGACGGATCCCACGACTGAGGGATCCGTGGGATTCGTGGAACAGTAGCTATATTTCCTTATATAAATAGTGTGCTATTTCCTCATTGTAACTAACCCCTTTCACATATATTTTCTCTTTGAGTTGTAAACTCTCTAACCATAGATCCAAGTGATCTTTGTATGTAGTTTTGTTTTTGTGTGATTCTCTAGGTTCCTCTAAAAGGCGAGATCACCACCTCTTGAAGTCAAGCAAGCTCAAGTCCATGAGTTTCCATGCTTCGTCATCATCAAGACTACCGAGGTTCTCTTGTTGATAGTTCTATTCTTTCTCATTAGAAGTGTAGTGTCGAAGACATAAGTGAAAGATGTCTAAAGGGTCAAGACGAAGACATTAGTGAAAGGTGTCGAACGTCCGTATTGAAAACACTAGTGAAGGGTGCTTAGAAGTCAAGGCTAAAGGCATTAGTGAAGGGTGCCTAGAAGTCAAGTCACAAGGCATTAGTGAAGGGTGCCTAGAGGTCGAGTCAAAGGAATTAGTGAAAGGTGCCTAAGGTGTACATTCGATATGGTGTGTTCGATGTATAAGATAGATTTGTATTGGGTCAAAGGATATTGATATCCTTGTTGATGTTGTCATAAGGAGGAGATCTCCTTAGGGATAGGATTTGTGTAGTGTTGGGTAGTAGTTCCTCCATTTTAATGGAACTCGGTATCTAGCCTAGTACCGGATAAAGGGTAGGCGACGTTGTGATAGGTTTGGTTCTACCTCGTGGAAGAACCCGGTATCTAGCCTTGTACCAGATAAAGAGTAGGCAACGTTGTGAAGGTTTCTTCACCACAAGGATTTGGTGTTGTGTAGTGATTACAAACTCTCGGGTAGGTGACTCGGGGAGTGGAGTAGGGCAAAGAAGGTGTCCTTGTAGCCGAACCACTATAAATGCTCGCGTTGTGGTGTTGTGCTTCTTACTCTTTTATCCTAGCCTTTCATTTATCTATATGCTTTTCTATCAACATCGAACATACACATCCAAATAGATTGAAATAAGTTAAATCTAAATAGTTTAAAACCAAGTTTTATTAGGTAAAACTATTCAACCCTCCCTTCTAGTTTTCCACAAACATGATTAGCATAAAGGTTAAGTCCATAATAGAGTTTGATATCAGTATTACAAATGAGACAAGCATGGTTAGCTTAATCAAGGTAAAGAAAATTCAAACATAAATAAAATAATCCCCAAACCATAGATGGGTTCTGGGAATGGGAAAGTGAAAATCTCAATTGAACTCGTGTGGTATTTAACGTCTTGGTTACGGCGTAACCATAAGTAAATGGTTACGCAGTAGATCTTTGACGTAGCCCTTTCGTGAGGAATAATAGTTATGGCGTAACTACTTTAAGCAATTTACGTCGTAAACGTCTCGTTAAATTAATGCATTCTTTCTGCGACATAGCTATGGTGGGGGAGTTACACCGCAACCATTATGTCAGCACAATCTTACTATCCATGTAGGATTTACGGCGTAGATAGGTCGATGTGGCTACGCCATAAACTCACCTTGATTAGACTTGTGTGATTTCCGTAGGTTAAAAGACTACGACGTAGAGTTATCATTCTTTCTACGCCGTAGGTTTCCTCTGATCAGTTTAACTGATGAAAATCTCCAAGTAACCACTTCATATCCGCATGATCCCTTTCCAATGCTTAAAAATCACCTATAATGAAACATGATGCATTTTCAGTACATATCCATATAAAATTATAACAAAAGTGAGCATATATGAGGGATTTCGACACTAAAATATCATCACTCTAGCACATACCAAACGTGTCCCGGCTCTTATTTTGGAATGTTTTCGTTGGTGAGTCTATCAAAAGAAATGAAATGGCTTGTGTGTGTGAGTAAGCGTTTTTTTAATTGAGTTTTTTTGTAGTGACCACGGTCGCCTTATTACGGGCATTCAGTCGTGCATTTTGTCTTAGAGAGATAAAGTTGAGTTGGTGTTGAGGTGATTGTCACTTTAGGGTCACCATTACGATCATTTTAATGGTGATCGATCACATGTGATCGCGGTCACCCTTACCATCTTAGCGCCGAATCAACTTTATGTTTGTAATACTAGAGATGTGACAAAACTCCAACTCACCTTAGCGCCAACTCAGCTCTCTGTATTTAATAACATTTACATCATAGTTAGAGGCGAAGGGAGGGGGGTGACTAATAGGTGCTAGGCCCCCTCCAATAAGCCCAATTAATTTAATATCACATAAGCTCATGATCGGTAATCTTAATGATATGTTTAATGGGCCACCCCAATTCTCTTGGGGTGACAGGAGGAAAAAGAACAACCGACATAAATCCCAAACAAGGTTTAGACAATATATAGATTTTACAATTAAACCTTGGACTTTTTGTTTTTCATCATCTTTCATCTTCATTGTTGCCTAGTTCTTCTTTTGGATGAATATGATCAGCGTAAATACTTACATATTTAATATACACACTACAACAAAATTGTCATTTCTACACGCTTTTTTCTTCGCACTTTATGAAGTGTGAACTTTTTTTTTTAAGATATTCACACTTAAGAGTGTGAATAATTGTTTCAAAATCCTCACACTTTAAAAGTGTGAAGAATTTTATCTCGCACTTAAAAGTGTGAAGAATTATTTTAAAATCAAAAGCATCACACTTAAAAGTGTGAAGAATTATTTCAAAACAATATCATTACACTTAAAAGTGTGAAGAATTGTTTAAAAACCCTCACACTTAAAAGTGTGAAAAATATTCATAAAGCTTCACACATAAAAGTGTGAAAATATTTGCTACACCCAATTGGTTCACACGCCTACTAGTGTGAACTTTTTTATTCTTCACACTTTAAAGTGTGGCTACATGCTCTAATAAGTGTGAGTAAGTTACTGTTTTGTTGTAGTGACATGTCTTTCATTAGTATTTATGAGTATATGTGATTTAAGAATTCATGTTATGCTATTGGAAATTTAACACTTATGATCCGGTTTGTTAGGCTCTAGTTTATATCAAACATTAAGTGCAAGTATGGTTCAAATTTGTAAACTCGTTATTTTTTTTATTTATTATTATTATTTTTTTTTTTATTGCTTGCATTTATAAAAAAATAAAGTTTGGAACTCAAAACCCTTATAATTGTTAAATTGTTCGACTTATACCGTTATTATTGTACAGTAAATTCGGACTCGGCCCCCTTAACCCAAAATCCTGGCTCCGCCCCGGATCATAGTATGTCTAAAATTTTATTACAAAATTAAAAATTTGTTGCATATGTTATGTAGTTTTGTTATTTTATATTGTTAGAATAATTTTATTTGAAGTCTTGAGGAAAAAGACGGAGAATATGAAAGACTAAACAAAGTCCAGAAAAAGATAAATACCAAATATGCTAGTTTAAAGTTTAAACCCGGATCAACTAAAATAGGGAATAAAATGAATCGTTTGCAAAATTTTCCCAATCAAAGTAGACATCTCACTCGTTTTTTATATTAAATTTGTGAAGCTTCATAAATGGAGACAAAATGGACTAAATGCAATATTTTATAAAAATCAATTATATTTTATTACTCTTTGTTATCACTTATCATGCAAACAAGTCCATGTGAGGATAAAACAAAGAGCTTTGCAAGCTATTCCCAATATTTGGCTTAGCTCAGTTGGTTTTGGTCGTGCTGTGTTGAGGTGCAGTTTGCGATGAAGAAGATCAGAGGTTCGAATCTTGCCTCTGCCAATTATTTTAATATTAGATGAGTACCGTGCGTGGCAAGATATATATATATATATATATATATATATATATATATATTTTAATTCTAGACGAGTACCTATACGTAGCACGGAAAATTTCTAGCGGCAGATAATTAATGATAGTTGCAAACGGTTGTAAGTTGTAACATGTGATAATTCATCTCAAATAAAAATTCTTGACATATATAAAAAAACATATAAAAACATTTAGTAAACTTAAAATAAAACGAGATTTTATAGTGGCAAATACTTGTAGTGATAAAAAAATGTTTTAAGGTTATAAACGAAAAATAACCGGTTTGACCCGACTGATTCTGCCGATTGAACCGGTTTCGGTCGAAAAAATGAGTCAAACTAAACCGGTTTTTATATTTTCGAAATTCGATTAGACCCACCGGATTTGAAGTGACCTGGATCAACCCAAATTTTCATAAATTGATTAGTTAACACTTTGTTTTTTAAATATAAATAGGAAATAAGAGAAATGAAGAGGGGAAAAAGTGGGAAAAAAAAAATAATTAATTTTTAATCTTTTGTTCCTAAGTTAGATAGTATCTCAGCTTCCCACTAATTTGTTGTAAATCTTACGAATTTCTAATAAAGTGATGTTTATAAATAAATAAAATAATAATAATAATAATAATAATAATAATAATAATAATAATAATAATAATAATAATAATAATAATAATAATAATAATAAATGTTAAAAATCATATTCTCTCTAAATTATCTTAATTTGAGATGAAGATTAGAAAATAAATTTTGGCATAATTTCTTAATTTCTCCCTCTTCTCCTCTTCTTTCTTACAAAAATATATATATATATATATATATATATATATATATCAATTATCAAGAATGCAACTTGTTTTTTTAGTTACTCTCAACTTCTCTTTTTTCCTCTTCAACTAAAAAACTCACAAACACAATATAATTATGTTGTGGATATAATTATGTTTAAAGATTTTTAGAGTCATGTGTAAAAGATCTAAGCATAACTTTATAATTAAATCATCAGATGTAATCAAAGGCCTCTTAATCCAGTGGTATGTGAGTGGATTATTAACTTAAAGGTTGTGGAGTTAAATCTCGTTAAATAACCTGTTGATGTTTTTGACTTAACAAAATAACTTAATAAGGAACCACCTTAGATATTCGGCTAGGTCCGCCACTGCCGTAATTGATTAGTTAAAATATGAAACACCCAAAAGGAGAATATAGGGGTAAAGTTAAAATAAAAAGATAAACATTTGTGAAAAATATAAAAATGATTTAAAGATTCTCAAAGTATTAATAAAATTTTTGCTTAAATGCAAAAGAATTGTGGATAAACGTTTGTATGTTAGGCTGGACGCAGTGGAGAAGTCCAAATTGGTCGGTCATCAAATTTTTTACATCACGACCGATTTTAATATCGGTCATATCGAGTGTGGCATGTGGGTCACCAAATCGGTCGAGGGAAGAAAATGTGGGTATCGGTTGAAAATCCAACCGATTTTCAAACACTCCCACTTTACCGTTTAACATTTAATTAAAAAAAACCTTTTTTTAAAAAAAAAAACTT
Source organism: Chrysanthemum seticuspe (assembly GCA_019973895.1). NCBI lineage: Eukaryota > Viridiplantae > Streptophyta > Magnoliopsida > Asterales > Asteraceae > Chrysanthemum > Chrysanthemum seticuspe. The sequence continues at coordinate 32,973,013 of BPTQ01000001.1, forward strand.
TACCACTTTTCACATCCTATAAATACCAACCTCAAACACATTTCTAAACACACAATTTCAAACACAATTCAACCTTAAACTACTTCTCAACACAAGATTATTATGGCTTGCCGTCTCCCGCATTCCGTTGAAGATATGCAAATGTACGTTAAAAATCAATGCGAAAAAGACGACGAGGCTCGAAAAAACACTATTATAAATGTTATCAATCTGTTTGAGCAGACAAGGGCAGAGAAGCAACATATGAGAGAAAACTACACGAGTTGCAACGACATTACGCCTGAACGAAAAGCTGTGATCGACAAATTTTTTATGGATGAAGCCCGCAAAGACGACGAACGTTTGGATCGCATCGAGGAATTTGCCGGTTATCGGTCTCCCTCGTATGATTCTGCATGCGGAGAGTATTCAGATTAAAATTTATGATTTATGTATTTCGTATCGTTTTAATTTTTAATATATTGTAATGTTTTTATTTTAATGAATTTTAAATTTATTATTTAAAATGTTAAAAAAAGTTCTGTCATCGACTGTGTCAATTTAGTCGTGTCTGATCGTCGGAGAGAGAAAACTAATGTGGCATTTGGCATTTGTTGACCTGGGTCACGAATGTTCCCAAGCCTTAAAAGTGAAGCTCATTATTTTAATTTTCTTTATAAAACCCATAACTTAAATACTTTATATAATTTTCACGTATCTCCGATGTGAACTTTACTTTTAAAAAAACGGTGACCACTCAAACTTAGATATTTTGAGTTTGCCTAAAAAAAATATCGTCTTTGACCCAACCCTCTCAAAAAAGTATAAATCCCAAACCTTTTGGCGCCAAATTTCCAAAAAATTGAAAAACACACACACCATATTCACACAGTAAAAAAAAATGCAAACCGTATTCATCGCTGTTCAATGCTTCAAATGCTCAACCATGCAGGTACTTTAATTTTATTTAATTCTTATCTGAATTCACTTTAATTTTAATTCATCTCAGGTGAAGCAAAGGAGCAACAAATGGACCTGCGTCATCTGCAACGAGAAACAATCCGTCCGAAAAGTCTTTTCGCAGGCGTTTATGGCCAAACACGTTCGTAAATTCGTCCAGACTTTCAATATGTCTCGCCAATTCATCGATCAGTTAACAGATGAAAATGAAACCCTAGGGAATGATCACGAACATGTCGAGGTTCAACGGTGTACGAAGCGTACTGATTGGAGCGAGTATATCGATCCTGATGTTCATTATGATAATGATAATGATGATGATGATCAAGGTTAATTAGTCGGTTATTCGCTAATATTTGCCGATTTAGGGGGTGTTTGTTTCGGCTTATATAGCTGGCTTATGGCTTATTTGGTTTTCGGCTTATGTTTCATAAGCTCACTTTTTGTGGCTTATTTTGGAGCTTTTTATAAGCTTATCATGACATGATAAGCTTATATAAGCCGAATAGCTTTAAAATAAGGCACAAAAAGTGAGCTTATGAAACATAAGCCCAAAACCAAATAAGCCATAAGCCGGCTATATAAGCCCGAACAAACACCCCCTTATACGGAGCTTAAACCACATATTTTGATATTTTGTGAGCTCATTTAGTTTTAATAAACTCGATTTATGAATTTAGAACTAGTTTCTGTTAAATGTGACAATCGATAGCATCAGACCTAGAGGTTGAGCGTGAACTTTGACTCGTGATTAGGAGGATTAGGCTCTCCTTTAGAATGTAAATCGAGAGCGTAATGAGATGAAAATGAAACCCTAGGTAGTGATCAGGAACCATGGTTGAATGGAGTACCAAACGTACTGATTGGAGCGAGTATAATGATCATGTTATTCGTTGTTGTTTGTTTGCTTATATGGAGCTTAAAAACGATATATGTTGTTATTTGTATGCTATCTGAGTTCCGATATAAGTTACTGATTTTGATTTACGAATTTAAACCTAGTTACTGTTTGATATGTAAACTCGATATGGTCATGGTTAGTTATTTGTTCAATGTGATTAGTGTATAACTCTAGATCTAGATATCTGTGTGTTCATTCAGTTTTGATAAGGTTACTGAACTCTATGTATGAATTTAGAACTAGTTTCTGTTAGATATGCTAGTCGATAGCATAATGTAACTATATCAGAAGGTTCTGACTTTAAAAGTATGAATGTTTAATTATAGGGAGTTAAGTAGAAGGCACATTATGTCGAGTTTAATCCTAGTTTCTTTTCGTTAATTGTGGATTGGATGTGGAATTTATGGATTCTGTAACAAACTAGTTTCTTCCTGTTAAACCGATAGCATCATGTTGCGATTATTAAAATAGTAGGTGGATTATTAGGACTTTACAGTATTGTAATTTTACTCGATAAATGTTAATAGTTCCTTAAGTTACTTTTAATCATGTGGAGTTGAAGCTCCAAGTAGAATCGTACAAGGCATCATATTTCGAATTTGGTTATTGTTATTGTCTACACTACTTGCAGACTGAATTCAGTTGTATGGAGCTTGCACCATAGATTTTGATATGTGTATGTTCCTTCGGTTTTATTAAGGTTACTGAACTCGATACACGAATTTAGAACTAGCATCTGGTTGATATGTAAATCGATAACAATCTAGCATCATGACACAATATCAGAAGAAGAGTAGGTTGATAATGATTTTGAGAGTAGTGTAACTGAAGAGGAAATTGTTAAGTGTTCCTTACGATTAGTTAGAACTTTAAATCCCTATGATTGAACTAATCGATAGCATCATGTTACACCAAATAAACACTTTATCAGGTCCTCTTAACTTGGTGTGATGGAAAGTGCATACTAGATTGGAATTATGGATTATGCAACAAACAAGAAAGAACTATTTTTCCACCTGTAGATGTTACGATAATCACAAGGGTAGGTGGATTGCGACTTCAACAGTGTTGGAATTAAAGACTATATGTGCTGTTAATTGTTGCTTGAGATTAGCTTTAACCATATGGAATTGAAGTTCCAAGTAGAAGGCACCATATTTAGAATTTAGTTTTAGTACGTTCTCTTCAACTGCAGAATGGATTGGAATCATAGATTATGTAAGTTAACAAACTAGAAAAGACACATTCCTCAGTTGTGTTGTTGCCATGTTTTAGAGTTATCATCGATTTGTTATTCTAGAATGTATAAATTTCTTCGTTTGATATTGATTAGGCCTGTGTGACATCTAATTGTAACTTACCTTCTAGTTCATTATGAACTGAATGTACAGGGGATTTGTGTGAGCCGAATGTAGTGACGGAGTTGCCAAAACCATTGTTTAAGAAGCCAAAACTGAGGGATAATTACTCCACTGCTGGATTAGATTGTGAAGATGGTGCGACACTTCGAGGGCCTGTGTTTGGGAAGAGAAATGTCAAGAAGAAAGCTGATTATCCAGGTAATCAGGGGCGGACCTTTATGAGGGCAGGGGAGGGTCCCGGCCCCCCCAAAATTTACGACACCTAATGTAAATATTGTAGGTTTTAGGGGTAATTTAGTTGAGGTTATAAATAAATCTCCGATTCGGCCCCGCCAAAATAAATTCGGCCCCCCCAAAATAAATGGTCAAGTTCCGCCACTGCAGGTAATAAGATCTCATTTTCATTTTAGTACCTCATTCTAGTTAATGTTAATTAAGTACTGCCAGTGCACAGCTGCACAGGTTCGTGATTAGCTATACTACCTCGAATAAGAAGTGTTTGGGTACTACTTACAGACTTGAAAGTGATAATGGATTTTGACATTCGACATGCACACAATGATTCCATTCATTATTCATGTCTTTTGTCTGAACTCATATCAGTTTTGAAGTTGAAAATACTCATTTTACTTTTAAGTCAAACTGTATTCGTTTTTCCAGAACAACATCCCCTCACTACAGTTTAGTTGTGGTTTAATCTGCATCCCTGAGGAGTGACAATACAAAGACATCATTGGATATCACCATATACAGATTATTAGTTACTGTAGCATTAAGCAGACTGCACAAATGATATTTAGATTCCGTCTTATTGTTTTGCAGACAAGGAACCAAGGACACTCGGGAAAGAAAATTTTAAAAGGGGTGATGAGAATAAACTTAACCATAACTACGCTTATAAAGAGACAGGAGTATCTTCAAAATGGGGAGAGTACAACAAAATTCAGCATAAAGATAACGTTGATCACAGTTTTGCGTACAAAGCAACAAGCTCAATAATGTCAAAGTTCAAGAGGCCAGTCTGCGATAATGTTGATCATGGTTTCACAAGTCTTGGATCAAGCTCAGTGATGACAAAACTGAAGAGACCAGCTTCAAAATGGAATGATTTCCTTGATGATGATAATGACTTGGAGCTCGAAATCAGCAGATGTGAAGAGGTTAACAATGCTGCATTTGAGAGAAAGGTGAGTGACGTGATTGTAGAAGATGATGTCCATCCTGATTTCTTGTGAATTGTATCGTCTTGTTTCGTATTCTCAGATTCCTTTTCTGTTGACAGTGAACATAAACCTCATTTTGGGAACTGAAATAGATTTATAGTTTGTTTGACCACATAAGTCAAATATCCAGAAGTCAAATATCGATATTTTCAATTTGTTATTGTCAGCTGATAGTGTTATATTGTGTTTGCTTTATTCATTCATAAAGACCCTGCCAAAAGATCACTAAATTGGTCCTTTCATTCTTCTCTAATGAAATATATTTGTGATTATTGTGGTTATCTGAGATTTTTCGGATGGTTTGACTTATACGCTAGAATTATACCGTATATATTTTTACTGTATTAAGAATAGTGGCCTTCCTTTATTTCTTTTCTCAAAGGCAGTCATTTTTCGAGCTTTATTTGTTATCAACCTTTTCCTTTTAAACATACAGTTATTTATTACAGTCTATTGGTTTCTTCTGTTGAGCAATATTTACTTTTATGTATATTTCCAACTTGCAACAAGTATGTTGGTACACCAAATAAACACTTCCAATCATATCAAGTTAATAGGACCTGATAACATAAAAACTTAAGCAATACAGTTATGACATACACCCTATATTGGCCAACTCAGAATGAAACTTGCAAAATGACTTCAGGCTAAGCGTTTTACACATTTCCTGCAAGTTCTTGCAACTTACTTAGGTATTATTAGTACACAAAATCATTGAAATAAAAAAGTCGTATCTAAAAAATTTGGGGAGCAAGAATTATGCTCTGGTGATAACATTGTACATACAAAACCAGTAGTATCACAGTTTTTAGAAACCTCTCCTGCATTGCGAGGAGAAAGGTACCAATAGGCAATTTGACAATATATTTATTCTTGAGCCAATGGCTCTTCTACAAAGGTCTTGATCTAAAACAGAACCGGTACATTACATCAGCCTAAAAAAATACAAAGAACAGATCCTGAAAGCGAAAATTTATTTCTGTAAGATGGTAAGGGGATGCGGTTTTAAATCCATGACCTCCAAAACTTTACCACCATGCTAACTGGTTGAGATGAAGTTTCGAATATCCAAGGACTTCACATCCACCATTTCCTCGGCCTTGAACTCTTCCATGTGGATATTGCACATGACGATAGCAATTAAAAGTTACAGTATTTTTGTTTTAAAACTTTTCAACATTCTATTCTCCGTATGTTTTAGCCTTTTAGGCCATATTTTGGTCGACAGAGACTCCCCAGTTTCATTTTTATATCGTATGGTATTTAGACATCCGGTTGATCATCCAACATCCCGGTCACATGTTGCAAATTTTACCACACAGAGGGAATAAAAAATTTTGTATTGGTCAAAGGGAGTACAAGACCCGGCTATAAATGGCCAATACCCGGCCATTCCGGCTAATACCCGGCTATTCTGGCCAAGACCCGGCCATTCCGGCCAAGACCTTGATAGACCCGGCTAGAACCTGCTATATCCGGTTAGACCCGGCTAGAACCGGCTATATCCTGGGGGCCAAGACCCTGCTATATGTGTAATATTTTAGTTAGAGGCTATATGTGAACTTCGAATGCCTGTGTTTGGGAAGAGAAATTTCAAGAAGAAAATCAATGATCCAGGTTACAAGATTTCGTTTTTTTCTCAAGTACCTGATTCGAGTTCATATTAGTTCATTACTGTCAGTGCACAAGTTCTTTATTAGTTATGATATTCCACACACTTTTCAAATCATTCTAGTTGGTCTATAGCATACTCCCTCGAATATTCGGAACGGATAATGGTTTTGTTGGCCTTCGACGTACTCATGATTTCATTGTCAAACATGCCTTTCATCTGAACTGTCATCAGTTTCGAAGTTGAAAAATGATCATTTGACATTATAGTCAAACTGTACTTCTTGTTCAGAAAGCTGGAGTAAAACTGAATCATGTTTTATGATATAGCAAGGGTTCTAAATCCTGTCACTACAGCTTTTAAAATTATATGGTTAACCATAAGTACGCTGATAAATAGACAGGAGTATCTTCAAAATGGGGAGAGTACAACAAAATTCAGCATAAAGATAACGTCGATCACAGTTTTGCGTACAAAGCAACAAGCTCAATAAAGTCAAAGTTCAAGAGGCCAGTCTGCGATAATGTGGATCATGGTTTCACAAGTCATGGATCAAGCTCAGTGATGACAAAACTGAAGACCAACAATGCTGCATTCGAGAGAAAGGTGAGTGATGAGATTGTTGAAGATGATGTCCATCCTGATTACCTGTGAACTTCACTGTCTTGATTCATACTGCTAGATGCATATCCTTTTTTCAAAAACTATAAACCTCATTTGGAATTGAAACCATGTCAAAGTTTTTTGACCAGAAAAGTCAACCATTACAAGAGTGTCAAATATCCATCTTTACATTGCTATTGTGAGCTGATAGTATCGTATAACGTTTGCTTTAATCGTTCATGAAGCCCTGCCAAACTATTCCCTATATTGGTCCTTTCGTTTCTCAGTAGAGGAAGCTCCATGCCCAATTGACCAATTGCATTGGTTCTTTTATGCCAAGTTGTCTGAGATTTTACCCAAAGTTTGACTCATATTGAAATACATTTACTGTTTTAGCTATTAAGAATAGTGGCCTTCCTTTATTTCTTTTTTCAAATGCGGTAATTTTTCAAGCTTTAAAAGTGATCAAACTTTTTCTATGGAATGGCCAATTCAGAATAAAACTTGCTATGGTACCATTTCTTACAACCCAGCAAATAAGATAGCCTATTATTATAATCGCAAACGACTTCAGGTTAAACGTCTGACCACATTTTCCTACAGAATCCAGGCAGTGTTCACAAAATCATTGAAAGAAAATGACAGTATGTAACAAAGTTGGAGAGCAAGAATGACCATAACAGAATCACTAAGTATCGCAGATTTTTTACAAACCTCTCTTGCATTGTGAGCAGAAAGGTTCCAAAATGCAATTTGAAAAAATATTTATTCTGTAAGATGGCAAGGGGATGCGTTTTTAAACCCATGACCTCCAAAACTTTACCACCAAGCTAACTCATTCAGATGAAGTTTCGAATATCCAAGGACTTCACATCCACGATTTCCTCATCCTTGAACTCTTCCCTATAAAGATAGTAGTAGAAAACAAGAGCACATTAAAGTTACAATATTTTTGTATTAAAACACGTAATGAAAATATCAACATTCTATTCTCGGTATGTGTTTATCCTTCAAGGCTTAATTTCAATTTTATATCATATGGTATCTAAGACATCCGGTTGATCATCCGACATCCCGGTCACATGTTACAAATATTACCACACAGAGGGAGTAAAATTTTGTATTGGTCAAAGGAGTACATGACCTGGCTATATCCGGTTAAACCCGGCTAGAAACGGCCAAGACCCGGACATTCCGGCCAAAACCCGGCTAGACCCGGCCATTTCGGCCAAAACCCGGCTAGACCCGTCTATTTTTTTTAATAAGAAAAAGTACATGTGTGTAAGTAGTGTGTATTTTTTAATAAAAAGTACACATGTATTTTTTTTATTAAAAAGATAGACACTTGTCAAAAATTAATATGATTGCCCAATCACCCGTTTGTGCCGGGCTATTTTATAAAATAAGTTTTTTTTAGACTAGATTATTAATGTAACTTGGCCGACTGAGCTACTTTTATAGTATATATAAAGAAAAAACCAAAAAGTAAAAAGTTGAAATGTTGAACACAAATATTTTAAAAGGAAACTATTAATACACATCGAAAATCGTGTTGACCCGGGACGCTTTAAACCCGTCTGGTTGACCTAATTTAATTTGACTTGTTTTCGACCCAACCTGTCGGGTTGAATCGGTTTAAATCGAATTGTTTTTTTTAGCGGAACGGTTCAACCGGTTGAACCACGAACCAGGTTTCAAATTTGACAAAATTATATGAGAAATGATGAAGTAGTTGTGGAACCCGTGACAAATTTGAAAAAATGATAGACCAAGTAATTGTAGTTTTTTTTTGTTTATTTTGTTTTGACAAATGTACGTTGTCATTTGTATAATATTATTTTGAAAAATGTTGGTCTTGCACCATCTAAAGGATTAGTATATACGAATCGTCTTTTGAAAGTTAATATATATTGTATAGCATTTTGTCCGGTAAATTAATAATGTTATGTAAGTTTATTAGAATCACAAATATTAAATAGTATTGTTATCTTTACCGATAACTATTTGTAACCCAAACAAATAGCTTTTAACAATGTTTAACTATCTATGCAAAATGATAGTACAAGATAATCTTATTATGGTGATATTAAATTTGTAAGGTTACAAGTTTAAAAGGCACACACCAAATAACAAACGTTACACATGTAAAAAAATAGTTATCACTGCTTAAATTACTAACAAAACAAGAAAAGGCGGTCAAACAAGTTGGATATACCTCTAAACTACAATATAATATTGCCAACTACATAATACTATTGCTTTTTGTAATGCTTGAATCTGTTATTACTAAAATCTTAATAACTTAAAAATTAAAACAATCATATTAGAAATATACTCACACACTTAGATCGAACTCACATAATTTTCTTGAAAACTGTATATTTCTGATGCTATGCAACCACGCATCAGAATTATAGTTATTTGAAAATGATTATCTGACGCTACAAATACAGTTTGTTGAAAGAAACTTATGGGTCGTCGGAATTTTGCAGAAAACTAGACACCGTTGTCGCTAGGCCTGGATACTCGTCTAGTATTATAAAACGTATAGATTGTAGTTTTCTTATGAAAGGTAAGATAGAAAAAGTTTACTTTCTTAACTTAAAAAATGGTCTAATATATCTCAAAGATTGCCCATCTCATCTATAACAATTTAGAAGAATGTTTTAGAGTATTTATTCTTAAAAACACTTGAATATTATGGAACTTTTTTTTATATCTTTGGTACATCGTATGATCAATAAACATATATATATATAAGTCACTTCTTGTGATTTTATCTATTTCCTACCCAACTCTCTCTCTCTCTCTCTCTCTCTCTCTCTCTCTCTAAAAACAACACACACGAAAATGGAGATAAAACAAAAAACACCATTGACATCCAAGAAACTATGATCCAAAATCCATATGCTCCTTAAAAAAACCACAAAAATGGCGACAAAACCAATTCTCGAACACCACGCACACACACTGATTATCACATTTCATTCATTCATCACATACAAACACACACTGATTATTACATTTCATTCATTCATCACACACAAACACACACACACACACTCACTGATTATCACATTTTATTCATTCATCTCACACGCCCATATTATCACAACTCATTCATCACGCACATATTATCACAACTATATTTATTTGGTTTTTCTGATTTTTGAAATCTGGGACACTACTTTTCAAGACTGAAATAAGCTTTCAAAAGCTTAAGCTAATACCTAAAAACTCACAACACTTCTAGAACGAGAACTAATGAAAACGTAAAACAATTTTTTTAGATTTTTGACTTAAAATAAGCTATGAAAGAAGCTAATAAAAAGAGGCAGTTAGAGCTATTTTTGGATTTTGGACACAAACCTGAAATTAGAAACTATGACTGAATCAACTTAGACAAACTGGTTTTAGCACCAAAACTACACCTTAAAAAGACTTTTTAAGGTTTAAACAAAATAAGCTTATACAAACAGTTTTAGACACTTCGAAAACTTATACTTATTAGACTATTTTAAGGCTGATTCAATTTGGATAAATGACCAAAACAAAGGAAAACAGATTTAACACGCACATCTTTATCAAATACACACACACACACATCTTCATCACATACACACACGCACATCTACACACGCACATCTTCATCAAATACACACACACACGTCTACACACGCACATCTTCATCAAATACACACACGCACATCTTCATCACACATTCAAACAAATTAATTACTGCAGATCATCAATTATCTATGTATCAAACACACGTAAAAAAATAACTTAAATAGTCAATTAAATCATAGAAAACTGATAAACAGATAAGTACATTAACAGTTAACCCTTACATCATCAAACATACAGATATAAAGCGATTAAACTCACTGAAAAAAAAGCGGTAATGAGGTATCATCTTCTTCGTATTGTGGAACATCATTTCCTTGATGAGCCACTGAAAAAAACAGAATACAAAACAGACATTAGTTATTAATTCTACTACAGTTAACGTGATGATATGAATAACGACTACACAACTTGACAGATCATCAAACAGCTTAACAATTCGTCGTGTCATAAGCAGATTTAAAATTCATGAGTAACTATGCAGCTAACAGAAGAAACGATTATGACATTCAGCAAATTACCAGAAAACTAAACAATACACAGGACATTATTGTGAATATTATATAGACAAAAAAGCAACTAGGCTATTCAACATCATCAAATAAAAACAGCTTTTAGCGCTTACGGCATCACCAGAAACTATCATACAGACCGATTATTACAGCTAGTTTCGTCGCTCATTTATCGCTGACATCATCATGTAAATAGCATAGAATAACAGATTACTTTAATAATATCTAAACTTATCAGTAATAGCATTAAAATGTATATATAGATATTACTACGCTATTCAAAACAGCTTTTAGCGCTTAAGGCATCACCAGAAACTATCATACAGACCGATTATTACACCTAGTTTCATCACTCATTTAACACTGACATCATCATGTAAATAGCATATAATAACACATTACTTTAATAACGACTAAACTTATCAACTGCAGGAATCGTTTATCGTTACAGACAAACTGATCTACTAAAGTTAATGCGCGTTGATACGAATAACGACTAGAATAATTAACAGATAATCAAACAGCCTAAACATTCATCATGTAATAAACAGATTAAAATTCATGAGACAAACAAACTGATCTACTACGGTTAACGTGATGATACGAATAACGACTACATAATTCAACATCAAATAAAAATTAGGTTATTCAAAACGCTTACGTCGTCATGTAAACAAACAGAACCATATACATTTAACGCTTACGTCATCAAACAAATTATCTAAATCTAACAGACTAAAAGTAAATAATTACTTTTCCTTTACTGTAATTGCGACTGTAAACAAAACAAAGAGAGAGTTAGTTAGTAAAAAATAACTGTGGTGATGACGCGTGAAAACGAGTTTACTTACTAGTACATTTTTTAATTGAATTGGAACTGTGTGTTTTTGTGTGTGTAGGAAGAGAGGGAATGGAAATGAGTTTGAAAGAGGGTATTTATAGCAGCTTGGGGTGGGGAGTGGTATAATGGTAATTAAAGGTGAAAAGTTGTTACGTTGTTTTGGAGGCGTGGGATTTAGATTTTTTCTTTTTTTTTCAAATGTAATGTAAAAAATATAAAATAAAAATAAAAAGTTACTGGAAAAAAATTTATGTAAAAAAAGGTGTGGTAGTTTTTTAAGTAAGAAGATGGAGAAAAAAAATATACAAAAAAATATTGAAATTAAAAAATATATATATACTAGCCTATCATATACAAGCATTTGTATTTGCATACGCAAAAAAGTATCAACCAATGTACCAATTGTAATGCAAAAAAGATATCAACTAGCGATTTGCTTGTCAACTGCACACGCAGCGTCATTTTGTACAAGTTTTTTATCATCTTTGTATCTCCTTCATTGGTTGGATACAAATCAAAATCACTAGCAAAAGAAAACCATTAACACTAACAAAAACGAAATCATTAAAAAGATTTTTTCAAGTGTTTTTTTCGACCGAAGAAGAGATGGGTGGGATGATGAGAATGTATGTTTGATGGCATAAGTCTTTCTCTCCTTATATATACTATCTTTCCAATATACCCTAATGGGCTTTTTATTACCCAACTAACTATGCTAGGCCCATTATTTTCTATTACTAGTCCACTCCATTGAGAATGAGATAGATACCATACCAAACAAACATTTAGGACGCGTTTGGTATATGGGTTTGGTAGGGTTTGGGATGAAAGATGATCAAATACAGTTTAGACTTACGCGCCTGAATGAAGCCCAAATCTCAATTCTATTTGAATAGCTGAGTTTCTGAATATGTTGGCCAATAACCTATTTTGTTTAATTTTTAAATAATTATCAACCACATATTCAAGTTGACATTTTATTTTATCTCTATTTTTAATTTAAATATAATGTATGTTTACTTAAATAATTAATATAATATATATATATATTTTTTAAAATAATAATTAATTTTCTCTCTCATCATTTTCTTTCAAATCATTCCTAAATCCAAATCCAATTCCAATCCTACTTACATACCAAACGCACCCTTATTATAACCATTTTAATTACTAATGTAATCTCTACATACTTAATTCAATTTATTATTATAGGCGTACCGTATGAATCACTGTTTGCAATTTTACGTGTCATGATTAGGGGTGTTCATGGGGCGGTTCGGTTTGGTTAGTTGGGATATTTTAACTATCCATCATGGGCGGGTAATTCATTTTACTATCCGAAACCGAACCGTGTTAGGCGGGTAACATGACATGCAATTACCTGAAATGAGCGGTTATCCGCGATTCGGTTCACGGTTAACCATTTTGGACGTTTAAACAAGTTTAACCGTATGAACAATAACATGATCTAAAAAGTAAAACGCAAATTTAATGTATTAAATAATATTGAATAGACTAATGTCATTTTAAAATTATTCTTTCACAATAATTACACTCAAATAAGCATACATGACACATTAACAAAAAATATTTGTTCGACGTTTATATGTTACAAACACATTAATCTATTTTCACACATCGATTCACCATATCGATTGTACACCCTTGGCATCTTTCATTAATGCCTTCGACTTGACCCCTTTGGCATTCTTCACTAATGCCTTTGACACGGACGTTCAACACCTTTCACTAATGCCTTCGTCTTGACCCTTTTGGGATCCTTCACTAATACCTTTGACACGGACGTTTGGCACATTTCACTAATGCCTTCGTCTTAACCCTTTTGGCATCCTTCACTACTGCCTTTGACACAACACTTCTAATGCAAAAGAAAGAACTATCAACAAGAGAACCTCAGTAGTCTTGATGATGACGAAGCATGACAACTCATGGACTTGAGCTTGCTCGACTTCAAGAGGTGGTGATCTCGCCTTTAAGAGGAACCTAGAAAATCACACAAAAACAAACACAAACGACATAGAAAGATCCTTTGGATATGAGGTTAGAGAGTTTACAATACTAGAAGAAAGTATGTGTGAAAGTGGCAACTTACAATGAAGAAATGGCTCACTATTTATAGACAAAAATATGCTACTGTTCCACGGATCCCTTACTTGAGGGATCTGTCCAGTGTAAACTGGAGGAACCGTGGGACGCTCCTCTTTGCCCATGGGTTTGGGGTCATGGGTCCTAAACTTTGGACCATGGGTATCCAAGTAGATACAATGTATCTAGAAGATGCAATGCATCTAGTCCATGGGTTATGGGTTAGCTCCATGGGTCATGGATAATACCCATTATGACTTATGCATGATGTCATGTAATGGGTTATGGGTTATGGATTATGCTTCATGGGTATGGGTCATGGACTTTGGGTTTTACCCAACTATATTCAATGTATTAAGTCAATGGGTTAACTACTTAAACTTCTACCCATTCTATTACCCATTATAATACATACTAAGTATGTATATGTCTACCCAATATGTAAACACTAGTTGTTGTACATATGCATTACTAAATCATGAAAGCACTATTACTTGTTTAGTGTTTTATATGAAAATGTAAGTTTGCTAGTAAACTATTGGCTCAAACCATTTACGTATTTTATTTGTTTTGTTAAAATGATTTTACGTTTGTTATCGACAAAACATTAGAAGATCATAAATTATAAATAAACGTTTTTACGGCTTATTTGTATTAATAAAAGAGTTTTGACGTTAGCTAAATGCGTTTAGTAAAGGTTTTGAGTTGGCGTATTCTAAAAACAAAAGGACTTAGTTTTATAAGTGAATTAAATACTTTGAGTTAAAAAAAAACTACTTTTTTTTAAAGACTTAAATACACCGGTCGCTAATCTTGTCCTTAACTAAAAACAAAATCAAATATATGAAATGGCTGAAATGTCCTTAACTAAAAACAAAAATCAAATGAAAAGTAACGGGGTTGACCAACGAAAAACGGGTCAAGAGACCAGTTTGGCCTAAAAAACTCACAGTTTAAACTACTGGCGACTAAAATCTCATGTTACGGTGCCATGCGATGGATTTAGACAAGTTTAGACCAGCGGTGTACTTTTGTCTTTTTTAAATGTGACCATTTGTTTGGGGGCAAAAAAATTGCCTCTTTTTGCTCGTGTCCCAAGAAGTAGTGAAAACCACTTCTAAAAGATACACTTTTCGTGCCTGAAATGTGATATAATATATGGTAAATTGTGCGTCACAGGGGGAGTCAGAGGGGTGGAAGTGATGTTTTAGGGTGTGCTTGGTTGAAGGTATTGAGGGGTAAGTAATAACAAAGATAATGATTAATGATGTTTGGTTGGCTATAATGCAATGACCCATTACCCAATAGTGGTTAATGGGCCATTATCTAATAAATTGGGTGGAATGGTTTATTTACCCTTTCCCTTTTCTTAGTATTCTTTTTACCTTTCCCTTTCACTTTTCATAAAAACCGGTCATTGAGTAATAAGCTTTTTATATTTATTGCTAAATATTGTTATGTGTTATGTAACAATAATAATAATAAATAAATAAAAAAAGAAAAAAAGGCCTATTTGATATTGCTAAATGCTACTATGTAACACTTGAACTCGAGCTGATAACTTATGTAGACTTTGCCGTGTAAGATAGCTTCATTTCTTGTTAAACATTGATAAATATTTGTTACTCCGTATTACTAGTATTAAGGGTGTGTTTGGGGAGGGGCTTATGGGGCTTGGGCTTTTCAAATAAGTCTCGTTTGTCATGCGGGCTTATGAAATCATAAGCCCCTAAAAGGGGCTTAAAACTTTAGCCCCATAAAAGGGGCTAAAAACTTTAGCCCGGGGCTTATGAACCATAAATTACATATTTACCCACAAAAATATCTAACATATACCATAAAACTCATTTAATTATATCCTTTTTAGTAATTTTGCAATAATAAGCCCCAACCCTAGCCCATTTGACAAACAAGTCTACAAAAATACAAATTTCAACTTCGGCTTATAATAAAAGCCCCAGCCCCAGCCCCCAAACATACCCTAAGTGGTATTACCAAAATCTATGTAAATGACGTCAGAGACTTGTAAAAAGGTCCAACACAAACGAAAACAAAAGAATTGTCGAAGACCCACACAACAATCACATGACAGCCACAATCCAAATTATATTCATAAACAAATCATGAGGTTAACTCTGAGGCTAAAAGGAGGGGATGGTGAGCGCATTCTTTCATCTTCATTTCCATGGCACATTCGTTCTGTTGTGTCATCTTTCATCTTCATTTCGTCATTCTTTGTTGTTGACGTTCCCGACGATCCCGCCCCGTTCTTTTTCACTTTAGCTTTGTCCTTACCTTCTGGTCATCTATGTTCCTGCACCTCATCTTTCTTGTCGTCTCTAGCATCATTATTCACATTAAAACTAACATCCCCAGACTATGGGTTGAACGAACTATACCAAGATGACTTGTATCTCTGGGACACTAATCCTACTCGAACACTTTCTTCAAAGTTCATTCCATTTCTCACACTTTCTTAAAACCTACCAACAATGACAAAAGCGTAAATTGTACTCCGTATTCAACTTCATAGTTAACCATTGTCGTGTTGTAGTACTCTTCGTCTCTGGCTCCACTTATCGGCGCCATACGCTTGAGGTTATTGTACACTCCACAAAATCGAGCCACATTTGGGTGCACCGTCTTCCATTTCCCGTTCACCATATCGTACGTTCTACGATCATACGCCTTTGTTTTTCTCTCCATGTATTTTATAACATCATTCCAAAATCCGTCTCCCCTCCTCGCGTTACCCAATGGCGCATCTTTTTTGTTTCATTTATCCAACCTTTGCACAACGTAATTTCTTCCTCAGTGGTTTAAGGAACTTGTCGGGATGGTGCTTCGTAGTTTTGATTCGTCTTCTTTCCGCGTCTCTTAGGCTTAGGTTTGGCGGGTGTCGGTGCTTGGGCCGTGACTTCGACGGGAGAGTCCTCACGAGTGGTGTTTTCATAAAAACTGTCATCAAATGTAGGCTCGTACATGTCTTCATTTGAAAATAAAGAAATGTGAGACATGGGTCGCTTTGATTACGAACCACTCATATGGGTTTGTTACGGGTAGTTGGGGTTATCGAATGGGAACGCATTTGGTTGTGAGGAGAATTGGCTAAACGCGTTTGTTTGTGAGTATCGAGAAACGTTTGGTTGTGCGAGTGGGTTTTCGTATGGTAGGTTTGGGTAAGGATAGTATAGTTGTGGTTGGAAGTTTGATTCTGGAGTATTTTCGAGAACACATGTTTCATCGGGTGTTGAGGGAGTGCCTTGGCTAGTTCTTCGTTGTCGACGGTTGGTGTTACGGGGAGTATTTTCTTGAGACATTTTTGTAGCTAAAATGAGAAGTAAAATTTTGAGAGTATAAAAAATATTGAAGTTGTGTTTAAAAATTGTGAAGTTATTAGGTATTTATAGGTAAAATATTGGGTGGTGGGATTTTTTTTTATAAAAGTTTAAACGCTAACTTTGCTTTAGGCCCCACAAAAATTCGTTCAATTCAATGGTGACTGACTCACCATACAGTGCTTGATCTCTCCTCTTGTCGCACGTGAGGATGCTTTGTGTTTTGGGAGTCGCGCATATGTTGCCCACTCACTGAGAACACTCACCATCCACTCCGCCAAGTCTTACAATGGTAAATATGGATAGTGTCACAACGCGTGAGACGTTCACCTAGACTGTCACGCGTTAAGCCTCGTATGCAAGATTTTTACCATGCATGATGGTAAATTTTTCGTTATGTTCTTACAGTGAATACCATCGGAAAAACCAGGAAAAAAGGACAAACGGTTACATTTGTGAGGCTCCAACAAAAAAACGGTAACTTTTAAAAAAGAAAAAAGTTGTGTTTGTTAAACTGTATTATTTTATTTACCTGTAAATAATTTTATACTCCATGTTTTATACACAACTTCTCATTATATCACTATATTTACATTTGCTCTTCATCTTATATAAAAGATGTCCCAAGCGATCCAAAAAATAAAAAACGCCAAAGCAACGCCAACAATCAAATGTCCCAACGGCCGATTCAAATTTCCATTTCGGTCACCCAACACCGATAAACTTTCAAAAACAACAAAAACTACGACAAGATGACAAATTGTTCTATATGAGTCCGGATGATCACTTGAGTGGAATCCACCTCGAAAAAATGTTGCAAATGAAGCGGGCGAACAAGGAGAAGTATGATTCAAACTACCATATTACGTTTTTTATTTTGTAATATTATATTTTTATCAATAATATGCAAATATTTTGTATTATAAATAAAAGGTTGTTTTTATTTTTTATAACCTTTGTTTGAAAATGGGTTCGGTGGTGATCATCACGAGTAAAAGGCGATGTGTTTGGAGTGTGACGAATAATGATGTGGCGCTGATGTATAAATGGTGGGTTTGGTAAACATGGTGACTAATCTAGAGCATTAGATGCCTATAAGCCATATACTCATTTTCTTGTTTGCAATTTTACATGGTTGGTGCCATGATGAATTGTTTTTTTATTGGTTTATAGTCTAAGAAAATATGTGAGTAAAACGGCTACATAGGCATTTGATGCGTTAAATCCCGTTTTATATTAATAAACTAGAAAATACAAGGATTAACACACTTTAACAGGCAGTGTACCCCGTCGCGTGTAGTATACTCAGGTAGGATTTGGTGTTGTGTAGTGATTACAAACTCTCGAGTAGGTGACTCGGGGAGTGGAGTAGGGCAAGGAAGGTGTTCTTGTAGCCGAACCACTATAAGTACTCGCGTTGTGGTTTTGTGCTTCTTACTCTTTTATCCTAGCCTTTCATTTATCTATATGCTTGTCTATCGACATCCAACATACACATCCAAATAGATTGACATAAGTTAAATCTAAATAGTTTAAAATCAAGTTTTATTAGGTAAAACTATTCAACCCCCCTTCTAGTTTTCCACAAACATGATTAACAGAAAGGTTAAGTCCATAATCGAGTTTGATATCAGTATTACAAATGAGACAAGCATGGTTAGCTTAATCAAAGTAAAGAAAATTCAAACATAAATAAAATAATCATGTTGATGTTATGATCTTTCTCTCCTTCTTAAGGTTATTCCTGTGGTTTAGAGCTGGTTTTTCCCCAAACCATAACTAGGTTCTGGGAATGGGAAAGTGAAAATCTCAATTGAACTCGTGTGGTATTTAACGTCTTGGTTACGGCGTAACCATAAGTAAATGGTTACGCAATAGATCTTTATAATGTACGTAGCCCTTTCGTGAGGAAGAATAGTTATGGCGTAACTACTTTAAGCAAGTTACGTCGTAAACATCTCGTTAAATTAATGCATTCTTTCTGCGACATAGCTATTGTGGTGGAGTTACACCGCAACCATCATGTCAGCACAATCTTACTATCCATGTAGGATTTACGGCGTAGATAGGTCGATGCGGCTATGCCATAAACTCACCTTGATTAGACTTGTGTGCTTTCCATAGGTTAAAAGACTACAACGTAGATTTATCTTTCTTCCTACGCCGTAGGTTTCCTCTGATCAGTTTAACTGATGAAAATCTCCAAGTAACCACTTCATATCCGCATGATCCCGTTCCAATGCTTAAAAATCACCTATAATGAAACATGATTCATTTTCAGTACATATCCATATAAAATTGTAATAAACGTGAGCATTTATGAGGGATTTCGACACTAAAATATCATCACTCTAGCACATACCAAACGTGTCCCGGTTCTTATTTTGGAATGTTTTCGTTGGTGAGTCTATCAAAAGAAATGAAATGGCTTGTGTGTGTGAGTAAGTGTTTTTTTAATTGAGTTTTTATGTAGTGACCACGGTCGCTTTATTACGGGCATTCAATCATGCATTTTGTCTTAGAGAGATAAAGTTGAGTTGGTGTTGAGGTGATTGTCACTTTAAGGTCACCATTACGAACAACCTAATGGTGATCACATGTGATCGCGGTCACCCTTACTATCTTAGCGCCGACTCAACTTTCTGTTTGTAATACTAGAGATGTGACAAAACTCCAACTCACCTTAGCGCCAACTCAGCTCTCTGTATTTAATAACATTTACATCATAGTATGTCTTAAATTTTATTACAAAATTAAAAATTTATTGCATATGTCATGTAGTTTTGTTATTTTATATTGTTAGAATAATTTTATTTGAAGTCTTGAGGAAAAAGACGGAGAATATGAAAGACTAAACAAAGTCCAGAAAAAGATAAATACCAAATATGCTAGTTTAAAGTTTAAACGGATCAACCAAAATAGGGAATAAAATGAAGTGTTTGCAAAATTTTCCTAATCAAAGTTGGTATCTCACTCTTTTTTTTATAGGAAAAAATGCATATATATCTCTCCCAAAGTGAATAATTGCATATATATCTTTTGTACAAGTTCTTTATGCACATATTACAATGATTTTTATGCATGCTTTGAATATATATACAATTTTGCATTTTCGGAAGACTATAGCAAAAGCCCTTTTTTATATTAAATTTGTGAAGCTTCATAAATGGAGACAAAATGGATTAAATGCAATACTCGGTATTTTATAAAAATCAATTCTAGCTTACATGGTTGTGTTGTGTCGTATTTGCTGAAGAAAATTTTATTTTAATACTTTTTGTTATCATGCAAACAAGTCCATGTGAGGATAAAAAGGAGCTTTGCAAGTTATTCGCTATATTTGGCTTAGCTCAGTTGGTTTTGGTCGTGCTGTGTTGAGGTGCGGTTTGTGATCAAGAAGATCAGCGGTTCGAATCTTGCCTTTGCCAATATTTTTAATATTAGACGAGTACCATGCGTAGCAACGATATTATATATTTTTTAATACTAGACAAGTACCCGTATGTAGCAATCAAAAATTTCTAGCGGCAGATAATTAATGATATGCGATATTGTGGTAAATGTTTCGTGTAAGGTGAAAAGATGAAAATGTAGTTGCAAACGGTTGTAACATGTGATAATTCATCTCAAATAAAAATTCTTGACATGTATAAAAGAACATATAAAAACATTTAGTGAAACTTAAAATAAAACGGGATTTTATAGCGGCAGATACTTGTAGTGATAAAAAAAAGTTTTATGGTTATAAACAAAAAATAACCGGTTCGACCCGGCTGATTTCGCCGGTTGAACCGGTTTCGATCGGAAAAACGAGTCAAATTAAACCGGTTTTTATATTTTCGAAATTCGATTAGACCCACCGGATTTGAAGTGACATGAATCAACCAAAGTTTTCATAAATTGATTAGTTAACACTTTGTTTTTAAATATAAATCGGAAATAAAAGAAATGAAGAGGAAAAAAAAAGTAAAAAAATAATTTTTAATCTTTTGTCTCGAGTTGGAAAGAGAAAAAGAGGGATGTAAAGAAAATAATAATAATAATAATAATAATAATAATAATAATAATAATAATAATAATAATAATAATAATATGCGCACATGTTCACCTCGGGTCTTTGAGTGTGCTCAGGTTTCTTTTGATGCGGCACTTCGTTCTTCTTTGGAGCGTATTGTCACTGCTTCTGGACCTGGTTTTGGTGACTGGCAGTGGAGACTCGCCACCTTACCTTTTGCTTT
The DNA here is from genome assembly GCA_019973895.1 of Chrysanthemum seticuspe. Lineage (NCBI taxonomy): Eukaryota > Viridiplantae > Streptophyta > Magnoliopsida > Asterales > Asteraceae > Chrysanthemum > Chrysanthemum seticuspe. Next base: position 32,994,314 of record BPTQ01000001.1, read on the forward strand.
TGGGGGACTTGGTTTATATTCTGCAGGTGATGTCTTGAACTATGCTTTCCTTGCTTCTAGACTTCAATCAGCTGGCTTACAGACTAAGCTTCTTCATGGTTCGGGTATTGTAACTGCTAGTCCCTCTTTTGATGATGCCTTATGTACTTTCAATGTGAATATGGATATTGACCTTTTGAGTAACCCTAGCGAAGTCGCTGCCCCCAAACTTATGAAGAAATTGGCAGATATATATTTCGATCGGGTTTCCCAAACTGTTGAATCTACTTTCCATCTTTCCCCTCGACAAATGGCGTTATGGAGTTCTTTAAAGGAGGATCACACCTCGGATTGGCTTAGGGTGGCTCCGATATCTGGACTGGGACAAACTATGAATGCCAGGGCTTATCGTTGTGTACTGTGTTATCGTTTGGGTGTTCCTCTTTTCACTGTTCAGGTACCGTGTTCTGCTTGCTCTAAGGTTTTCCCTGGAGATATTTATGGGGATCACGCTGTTTCGTGTGCGAGTATTGTTGGCATTAAACATCGTCACAACCTTGTGCGCGATGTTCTTGTTGATATATGCTCTCGGTCAGGGATTTCCGTTCGCAAGGAGGTGGATGTTGGGCTTTTTGGAGATGGAGAGAGATCTTTGCGACCGGATGACATATTACTCTACTCTTGGGATAGTGGACGCGGCGTATGTGTTGATCTTACGGGTTCGTCGCCTTTGACGCATTCCGGTTTGATTGATTTTATACCAGGGCGAGCGATCAGTGATGCTGCACAGCGTAAACGGGTCAAGTACGATGCTAAATGTGCGGATATTGGATATGGGTTTCTCCCCTTCTCTTTTTCTTCCTTTGGAGAACTTGAGAAAGATGCAGTCACCTTACTTAAGCGTATTCGGCGATTCTCTTTGACCCAGGACATTGGAGCGCGTGCAGCAGTTTATATTTTTAGTAGGATTGGTTTTACCATTGCTAGAGGTGTGGGGGCTCAGTTGGTTTCGAGGCTCCCCACTAATCTTTTGTAATCCTATGAGTTTTTAATAAAAGTGTGATTTATAATTAAAAAAAAATAAAAAAAAAATAATAATAATAATAATAATAATAATCAAAATTTAAAAATCATATTCTATCTAAATTATCTTAATTTGAGATGAAGATTAGAAAATAAATTTTGGCATAATTTCCTAATTCCTCCCTCTTCTTCTCTTCTTTCTTAAAAAAAAAAAAAAAAAAAAAAAAAAAAAAAAAAAAAAAAAAGACCCAACTTATTTTTGTTAGTTACTTTCAACTTTTCTTTTTTCTTCTTCAACTAAAAAAATCATAAACACAGTGTAAAAGATCGAACACCAAAGTAACACATAAAAGTAAGTAAATCCAAATGCTACTGTTTTTCTTACGGTGTTGTACATAAACTGCTTTTCTATTTTCACATATAATGAAAAGGTATCACTAAACTAAAAGAAAAAGTACAAGGTAAAGGTTTTAGGAAAATGATTTTGTGAAAAAAAATAACAATAGATTGAAAGCATATGTGTTCACTTTAACTAGCCATTATAGCTAAAATAGCTCACATTAAGGCTATGTGCAATTGGTCGGTCGATCTTTGGTCGTGATCGGTAGGCTCATTGTGGCTAGTCGGTCGTGACTCGGTCGCCGGACGAAAAACTCAAGACCAAGTCGCTTTTGAGACTTAGTTTGTGGCTTCATTTTGTGTCCGTTTGATTTGAATAAAAATAAAAATACATAAATAAATAACTCGGTCGCTGCTATAGCAACTTAGTCGTGAGAAAGTCGTTGAAGAAAGTAAGCTGATGCGACAGATCGAACTTGATCATAATTGTGTATAGCCTAATGTGTGATACTTTACACACACAAGTATCCATTCAGACACATACTTGGACCAACCAAAATTCCAAAACCTTAGGCTGGTAGCAGTGGGTCGAGCATGGGCCAGGTCGACCGATCGGTCGAGATTAGTCCTCTTACTGTGGAGGTTCGGTCGAGATCGGTCATGGGTTGAGAAAGGGTCAAACTAGTTCATTTCTACGACCGAATTCTATGCACACAAGAATCCAAAAAATTACCGTTTGGAATTAAAAAATAATAATAATAATAATAATAATAATAATAATAATAAATAAATAGATAAAATTAAAAAACTTTACCTCTTTTACAACATTATAAACATCAAACAAATTTTTAAACACACAATTTCAAACACAATTCTCTCAACACAAAATTATTATGGCATGTCGTCTCCCTCATTTCGTTGAAGAAATGCAAATGTACGTTAAAACACAATGCGAAGAAGACGATGAAACTCGAAAAAACGCTATTATAGACGTTATCAAGCTGTTTAATCAGGCAATGGCAGAGAAGCAACGTATGAGAGAAAAATACACAATTTACAACCACATTACTATCGATCAATGAAATACTGTACATGTTGAAATATAAAATTTTGTTTTATAGAAAGGTCAGGTTGAAATAAATAGGGATAAACGTTATCAAGGTTCAAGACTTTTTTAAAAAATTGAAAATTCAAAAATTTCTTAAAACCATCCTTGTTTGATACCTATAATATAATTATTTTTTTCACCTCGGTTGAGTAATTCCCCCACACCTTTGTGCAAAGATCTTTCAAAGTGTCTGTCACATTACTATATGGGTTGTTTGGAGATGGAGAAATCGGGTTTTTCACGCATTGCAGCAAAGGATCAGAAGCGGAAACATTTTCCCTCAAATACAAATTCTATCTTGTTATAGGTCTCAAACCACTGTAATCTTATTGGTTTCAATAGTGTTTAAGGCCCCGTTTAGTTTGTAGGCGGGTTTAGGATTAAGATTAGGATTTGATTAATATTTGAATTTGAATTTAATATAAAAAAATATATATATATTATAAAAAATAAAATACTTTTTAAATTAATAAATAGACAACTAAGGTCACGCATACACAAAAATAATGGGATTTTTAATTTTAGTATAAAAATGGATAAAAAGAGGTGAGACATAAAAACAAGTCAAATCTGCAAACCCCTCTCTAAATAGATAAAATCAAATCCTTTTTGCCTAAAATATTTTGAGTTTGCCTAAAAGTTATCGACTTTGATCATTTGACCCATCCCTCTCTAAAAAGTAAAGGTGCGTTTGATTTGTTGCTATGAATCACAATAGATGTTAGTATAGAGTGGAATGATAATGGAGGATATAAAGAAACCACTCACACACATAATATATGAAGGAACCTTCACATTTGGGTATCCTCATTCTATTGTGATGGACCCCATAACCAACCAAACAACATTGATAACTTTCAAAGTCATACTACACCCCAACTAAACGGGCCCTAAATCCCAATTCCCAAACCTTTAGGCGCCAAAATCCCCAAAAACCCCAAAAATTGAAAAACACACAAACACACACCATTTTCACACCGTAAAATAAAAAAATGCAAACCATATTCATCGATGTTCAATGCTTCAAATGCTCAACCATGAAGGTACTTTAATCTAATTCAATTTAATTCCTACATCACTTATCTCAATTCACTTTTTCTTTTCTTTTTCTTTTTCTTTTTTTTTCTTTTTTTTTTTAAGTGAAGCAAAGGAAGAAAAGCAACAACAAATGGACATGCGTCGTCTGCAACGAAAAATAATAATTTATTCACATTGTACAACCAATTAAAAGCACATTTATTAAATTAAAAACAGCCAATTAAAACACCCCTTACTAAAAATTACAATAAAATTTTCATAACGTACAATTTAAAGAAGCTACAACATAATAAAATTTTCATAACGTAAAATTTTCATAAAAACAGCCAATTAAAACACCCCTTATTAAACACACTAATTAATGATATTTTTAAAACACCCTAAAATGAAAAGTACATGTTATTATACACATTATACAAATTAATAAAACACACAAAATTTCATACAAGCTAACAAGTTGATATTACATATAGTTTTGAAAACTGGACCGGATCAACATGTTCAACCGGGAACAGGGGTCGCCACCGGTTCGGCTAACCAATTAAAGCCATCCGAAAACGAACCAGAGAGGACCCGTTGAAACCAATACAAACTGTTGAATCAGGTCTCATCGAGATATATTTATGCGGTTAATCGTCACAGGGTACCCGCCGCCAAAGCGCGCGAGTACCCTGGCGGGTTGATGACGCTTTACGAAGAGCGTTTAACTTCCTTTTCGTCGAGCAAGTTTTATAACACCCTAGGCAGTGAACCGGCCTAATCGTTGTAGTGTAGTATTAGGGTAAGCCACGGGTATTGATATCGTTCTCTAGGGGAATAGGAATGCTAGTTGAAAATTACTACGCTAAGGTTGGGGTTGAGGAAGATTATTTTTGTGCTTTTTATATCTTTTTGGAAAATGGAAAGGTACGAATCTCGGGGTTTGGATTTGGGGGCTGGTATTTCTACCGATTACTCTACTTTTCTACTTATCTAATCTAAACTACTGGGTAGTCTATGTCTAATTATTGATATTAAGCAATTTGGCTACTGAGCCGTCACAAAATGTGCACGACGGCGTCGCAGTTAAGCAGTGACGCCGTCACCTTCAGTTTCAGCAGCCTGAGTGTCTCGATTCTTGACTTTTGCCATTTTCTTGGTATATTCGCGCCTTTTCGTCCGAATAAGTGTCATTCCAGTAATTTGCCTTCAAAAGACCTAAAAAGTGAAAAGGAACGAAATTAGGTAGTAACGGATACAAAAGTGATCAATTAAGGGTTTAAATGACCCCTCAAAATGGTACCTTTTAAATTCTTATCAAATATCCCTACACTTGGTATTTGCTTGTCCTCAAGCAAATGTGCTTTTAGCCAATTAATTTATAAGTTAAGGGTCATGAAGCATTGGTTTAAAACAATCCACAACACATATAAGCCCCACAAAAGTCATAACAAGCACGGAAATCACATACTAGCACCTCACATGGGGTGTTTGGATACTCACATCTCTCGGGTGTATATGAAATATATCAAAGTGGAAATGGGAGTTAAACACTCATTAACCTGTCCTAGTACATATATTACCATAGGCTTGAGACTAGATCAAACCTCCATCGCTTTGGCGTAAGCACGTAGGAAAGACTATCCAAGAGGTCTTTTAAAGGGTTGTAATGTTAGGCTTACGGTAGGGAAACAAAGGGTTTGGTGGGATAGGCGATTTAGTGGTGGCAAGTCAAAAATCTTTATGTAACAAGCATGAGAAGAATGGCGTTGCTGAGCCAAGACTCGACACTCTAAACTCTAGATAACTGAAATAAACATACATAAATTTAAAGATAGATGTAGGATGGTAGCCCGTATTTTTTTTTTTCGATTTTTTTTCTTTTCATACACTTTTACTCTACCATCCTCTACGATAACATCAAAATAATAGGGATTTATAGGCACATCCCTACACTTGAGTTTTTATTACTCTAACACTAATTTGACCCGAATTGAAAAGATCAAAACACTTGGAGTACATTATTACGCAAATAAAGGGAATTTGAATTTAACGTTCCCTTCCCGTCATTTCATAAACTTTAACTTTTCCCATGAGTCCCAATCGTCCCAAAACTGTGTACAAAAGATATGACTCGACTTAGCAACTTATGCAAGCAACTAGATAATTGAACTAAGGGTTTAGTATGATAACAATAATGCACTAAAAGTGAGTGCATACAGGGTAGGCTAAGGCGATTTGGGTGTACATTTGGGGGTGGGGTGTAAACAATGCTCTTCATTGATATTCTGAAAAACCGAAAAATCACGAGAACCGCGAAAATGATAGGCTCAGAGGGGTTAACTAGGGGTATCGTAACACCAAAACTGCTAATTCCTTTAGTGTGTTAAACTCATTAGAGGAGAATTTTGTGAAGAATCAGACAAAAGGTAAGGAATCTCAAGCACCGCTCAAGAGTGACTTTATGGAACTAATGCAAGAAGATGCTTTTAAACCGTCTCCTAATCCGTCTCCTATTGTGAAAGAGGCGGATGTAGCTTCTTCTAGTAATACTAAGGGGCTTCATAACCAACCTATGCGTTCTCCTAATGTGAGTAATCTGTTTTCAAATGTTGGTGATGTGGTCGTCTCTGATAGTGAAGATGATGAGGTTCTTGATTGCCAAAATGATATGGCTAGTTTTTTAGCTTATGGTAAACCTCATGTTGCTAGTTCTTCTAAGGGTGTAAATGGAAACGGAGGTGTGGGAAAGAAGAGTTTATTAGAAAGTTGGAGGGAGAGTTATGGTGATGACCCTTATGATGATGATCCTTATGATGATGATGATGTCCACGAAGAGCTTTCTGCTATTCAAATTACCTTTTGTGATTCTTATGACATAAGGATTCCTCAGAAACTTAGACGTTAGTTTATGTTTGGTTTTGTGTTAAATTTAATCTAGTGAGTAGTGGTTTGTTTTCTTGTTTTAAAGGATAGGAAGTGTCTTGTTATGTTAGCTTTACCGCCTATATAACGGGCTGAGATGTGGGACTTCACACATATCCTTTGTACTTAAACGTTTTTTGGAGTAATACATTCACCGCGGAAACCCTTTACCCAAAAAAAGATGGCACATATATGTTGTGATTGCTATTACATTGTTTACTATAATATTAGAGTTAATTATACATGTTAAACCTTATGTAACTCTTGGAGTAAAGCATTTCAAACCGTGCAGTTTTAATTTGTGCTAACTCATGGAGTAAAACACATGGTTAAACCTTACGTAACTCAAGACGACGAGTTGACCAAAATAACTCACTGAACATGGATCGTGTATCATTGCTATTACTCATGAGTCAATAGTGAAAAGAAGAACCATTTTATCCCATATCAACTATCGTACATATAAAACAATTCTTGATCATGCTAAAAGAAGATTATAATAAAGATTAAAAATTGGACCTTGAACATCTTGAAGCTCAAACTCTTGCATAACATCCTCTGTCCTACCCATTTAGGATTCTTTTTTACCCACCCAGTTTCAGCTCTGCCATTTGCAAGTAAAACCCTTTCCTGCTTTGGTTGGCCCGTTGGTGTGAGTGTGACTATGTCGGGTTGGATTGGCCCGATGGATCTTGCACTTCAAATGGTGGTCAAGAAATGAAGAAATATTTGTTTTAAAAGTAAAGTTATAAGCTGGTTGTTTTAGAAAATTTAACTGATTGAACTCGCGACTAACATCTAAGAGATAAATGGCGTAGAACTATGACTGTGATAAAGGGACATGCAGACAAAATGTAATCCAAAAAGTGAAAAACTTCATTTTCCGTTGCATGTCCTTCACCATTGAACTACCATGGGTGAAAAATGACATGTTAGTTTAGATTAGCTTATTGCATGAAAAATGACATGTGTGGATTAGCTTATTTACACACTTTACTAGGTTATTCGAAAAGTTAAAGAGCTCAATCTTTTATTCATTTTCATATTTGTAAGCTTATCAACCTGGTTGTAAGCTTCACAAGCTAAACTATTTGACCAAATAAGCGAGTTTATGAATTTTTTTTCATCTTCAAATAAATAAATAAGCCGATTAAATTAACTAATCCAAACAACCTATTAATGAATGGAACTTTATTCACTTTTATTAATTTGTATGTAAGTTTGAATAAGAAGATAAGTGTACACTTAAAAATTAATTTGCTCTCTTACCTCCCTTTTCATGAAGTTAAGATTTGGCTATGTCTATTTCGTAACGAGGAGAAAGGGATTTTCTAATATTGACTTGACTATGGCATTGGCATGTATCTATTTTGTTACCAGTTATCAAAGAGACAAATTTTAGCTAGTTAATAAACAATCGCGTACACAATCCATATGTGTTGTGATTACTATTATGTTGTTTACGTTAACATGATGATCATGTAAATAAACATGTTACATGGTTGTCATATACGTCATAACTTAAATAGGCTCTTAACTTTTTGTGAACGTAATTCACGACTTTTGGTGAATAAAATTTTGGTATTATACCAAACAACATTTTGTGAAGGTAACTAGACGAGTGTAGTTATGATCTCTTAAATTTTTGTGAATGTAATTAAGTGAAATACGCGTTTTGCCCGAACTTTTATTTTTCGTTTATATAATTTCTATGTGTCACAATTATATCTATTCAATTCATGTTTAATGACATTAGACATTTAGTCAATATAATTCTCCTTTATCCTCTTCTTACTTATTATTGTAGGGAAACGGTTACACTTTTATAAATAAAATCTAAATTATAATAAATAAAATTAACAATAAATAAATAACATAAAATTAAATACAAACAGAATGTAAGCAGATAAACGATAATTAAATTAAATAATAAAATAGTCAAAAGACTTAGTTGATCACCAAATAGAGATCAACAAAGAAGCACTAAAAGCCGAGGCACGTGTTTGACACGCTTCCCTTAAAACAGATTCGCCGTCTGTTTCCCAGGGTACAACAGCCAAAACAGTAAGTTGTACTGTCGGACTTAACAAAACTGCCAGGAATTTGATCTTAAGAGATGCGTATTCCATATGTTGGAAATCAATAATACTTATTGATTTGATGTTTGTAAAACTTGTGGAATTAGGGCCTCTATTTATACACAATAGACTCCCTCTAAGTTTACTCATCCCACCGATGTGGGATTGAAAGTAAACTACTTTTCCTCTTTAGGCATGGTACCGAATGCCTAACTTTGAGACCCGATATCTCATTTACATCAACTCTATTTTGGACATATAAAGGCTTATTGCGAAGCTCTCTTCGAGGAGAACGCGAACCTACAAACTATTACTCATATATGTGACATATACATATAGATAATTGTGTCCAAAGTTGGTCAAAAGTCACTTTTGCCAACCAATTTTCCAACAATCCCCCACATGAATGGAGATCGGTCGTAATACACAAAAATTACAATGAAATTCCAATAGTTGAATCTTGCAAATGATAGGTAGGTGTGACCCTTTGAACCTTCCCTTGTGAGATGCACTTAGTCTCCTAGATCCGAGTAGACGCGATGTCCTTGAACTCAGCCTCTGTTTACGTAGACGACATTACACTTCACACAAGACTCTCCCTGACATTGTCAAGTCCTCATAGTCATGTTCGTTATGATCATGAACACTAGCCTGGTTCTGCAAGAGCTCTTAGGATTTGCGCCCCCACAATTCCCTTCAAAGCGACCCCACTTCTCTCTCACATAGGTGATTTCATCTTGAATCATTAAAAACATATGTTTTGTGATTTCATCTCGAATCATTATGCTTTGTGATTTCATCCTGAATCTTTAAAGCCATATGTTTAACCTCTCAACAAGTCACATTTGTTATAGGAATGGACTAGGAAGTTACAATGTTAAGTAACTCCCCCATATTGACATGACTTCCCCCACATTTATATGATTAGGTTGTCCTATTGAACCTAGATCTTGGGATCTCCAGTCAACTGGGTTAGGTTTTCCTTTATATAAACTCATTCCTTTAAGGGCTTTAGTTCCATTCCTTTAGACGACTTACTAACTAACTCTCTGCTTAAGACTTTCGTAAGCGGATCCGCGATGTTATCTATTGACTTTACGTAGTCAATCGTGATAACTCTAGTTGAGAGTAGTTGTCGCACCAATCAACGTCTATGATGGATATGTCTTGACTTACCGTTTTACATTGTGATATGAGCTCTGTCAATTTCCAATTGACTATCACACTTTATATAGATGGTCGTTACCGGTTTACGCCATCTTGGTATGTCCTCTACGAATTAACACAGATATCCGCATATTCTATAAATTTATCACAAATGATAAATTCAAATTCCACCATAGATTTAGCTATGAAAGTCTGTTTGAAATACTTTCAAGATTTTCAAGACACAGCTTCCCACATAGAGTCAATACATCCGCTCTAGTGGATCTAGATTCTTTTATGTAAGAATCCATATTTGCATTACTCTATCATTAGATAGCAGTTGGATATCTTCCAAAATGCAATATCGTAAGTATCATAGTACTTGTGTAATACTATTCAAATGGTCATCACTTGAATTAATGGTATATTTACTTAACTTGATTTTAACTTCTAAATCAAGTCTTACACACGTCATTAGACACATAAGACGCCCAATATTCTCCGAGTATTCAAAATAGGCAACACCTCTACCTCTATTATAAATAGATTTAAAAGATGTCATTAGAGTTCTAGCTAGGCCGGAATCCCCCACATTGAACCTCTGAAGAATATTGTCATTATAGTGTTTTTGACTTCAAAACAAATCCGTTTGGTTTCATATGATCTTAGTTCCAAGAACCATATCGAGCAGCCAATGTAGTTCATGTCAAATCTTGACTCCAACATTTCATTAGTGGATTTGATCATCTTGTTATCACTTTCAGTGATAAGTATACCATCTATGTATAGACACATGATTACATATATAACAACAATTATTTCTTTCCACAAACATCCGTTATTTTTTAAATCCACGTTCTGACATGACGTGAAAAAAAATTTGATGTCATTGTTTGGGAGCTTGCTTTAAGCCATATAATGACTTAACAAGCCTACAAACTTTGTTCTCTTGTCCAGGAGCCATGAAACCCTCGGGTTGGTTCATGTAGATTTCTTCTTCTAAATCTCCGTTTAGAAATGCCGTTTTCACATCCATTTGGTGAACTTCCAAATTTCTTAAAGCGGCAATAGCAAGTATCATCCTAATCGAGGTTATTCGTGTAACAAGCGAATATGTATCAAAGTAATCAAGACCTTCTCGTTGTCTAAATCCTTTGATTACTAATCTTGCTTTATACTTGTCAATGGTGCCATCGGCTTTTATCTTCTTCTTGAAGATCCATTTATAGCCTAGTGGTTTACAACCAGGAGGTAAATCCACGAGCTCCCAAGTATGATTTTGTAAAACAGAATCTATTTCACTTTTAATGGCTTCTTTCCGTTGAGGCCATTCAGAGGAAGTAACTGCCTCTCGGTATGAAGTAGGTTCGTTTTCAACCATAAAAGAAACAAAATCGGGTTCAAACGATTTCTCGGTTCTTGCCCTTTTGCTTCTTCTAGGTTCAACCTCTTCTTCCTCAGTTTGATCTTGTCTCTCATCCTGGAAATCATTATCAACTCCTTTGTTGTCTCTTATCACGAACAACATTATCATCTTGATGTCTCTCATCATGAAGGACATCATCATTTAGTTGCCTCTCATCATGGACAACTATATCATCTAGTCTAGATGAACTTTCATTTTCCTCGGATAAATAAGGAAACACAGTTTCAAACAATGAAAGTTTTCCTTGATTCCATTATCGTATCTTTGTATATATTCAGATTTTCTGAATCATATCCAAATAAATGATAAGCACTACTGTAATGAGCATATCACAAAAATATGCAATCCACAGTTTTAGGTCCAATATATTGATCCTTGGGTATCGGGACAGATAAACACCCCCACATTCGTAAGTACTTATAGGATGGTTTTCTTCCCATCCATAGTTCATAGAACTATCTTCTTTTCCTTACAGGGGATCTTATCTAAAAGATAAGTAGCCAATAAAACCGCTTTCCCCCACATGCCATGGCTTAAACCATGACTTTAACAACATGGCATAACCATATATTTAAGGCACGGTTCTTTCCTATCAACAATTATGTTGTGGTGCATAAGGAGCAATAAATTTATGTCTTATTCCATGTTTAGCACATACATGAACTGAAGACACATATTTACCTCCAATATCACTTCGAACCACCTTGTTTTCGATAATAAGTTGATTCTCAACTTATTTGTATAGATCAATCTTGTCTATATTCTTACTCTCAAGTAAGTTAAAGTCGCAATATTTTGTAGTACCATCAACAATTACGATGATGTACCCAATTGCTACCTTTGTAGGTATCGATTCCAAATCACATAAAACTATGTGAATCAAGGGTTCGGTTAATTTTTGGTCAACCGAGTGAAAAGACAATCTTGTCAATTTGGCTTCAACATAAGTTTTACTTTTGTAATCCGTGTTCGTTTATTTAATTAAACAACGTATTGAGTTAAAATTAACATGTCCGAGTTGGCCATGCTATACATTCAAAGGATCAAATAAGCTGAATTCATACTCATTTTTATTAAAACAAAAAAAAAATCAGCTTAAACATTTAATGAAGGGCATAACCCGTACCGACCAAAATTTTATTCAATGTTAACTCAATTTTATTTGATTAAAATAAAAATAAAGCCAAATTTATTAAGAAACCATCCAGATACTGTTGAGTTTATGATATATAAAATACAATAAAACATAAAGACATCAAGAGTACACAGCGGAAGACTAAAGATCATAACAAATAAATTAATTAACTGAAAGTATGCGTAACGTACCTCTTGCGAATGTCAGATCTCTAGAGCAAACCAAAGAAGTGGTTTGAAGAGTTGTCCCTTACCGTTCTACAACTCAAACCAATATGGTGTAAGAATAGTGTCTTACTACCACGTTATTGTACACACGAATTAACCAACGAATCAAGTGATTGCTTGATCTAACACAAGTCCTCGTTTATGAAAAACGAAACCAAACTCCCTTACAATTGGGGTGTTCGGCCGAATATGGGACAAGAGAGAGGAGAGGAGAGATCTAGGGTTAATTCAATGCACAAGTGTATGAAACCCTAGACCCTAACCCTCTTTATATACTAGTAGGTAAACTTTGGGAACAAGTTAGGGATTGGGTTGAAACCCATTACCCTTTGGCCGGCCATGTAGACAAGCCCAAAGAGAACCCATAACTTTTTTCCAAGTCTTCCATTTCTAGTCCTTCTCTTTTCATTTTAACAGTCGTTAGTCATTTTTCCGTTAAATACTTAACGATCGTTAACCGGACTTAATGTGCAATAATTAATCGTAAACATAAACATTAATTATTAACTTTAATTCTCATTCGCTAATGTGTGCAATCCCGTGGCCACGAGTTCGAATCCGGACATTCACATGTTTGTAAATATATACATTTCCAACAGCTCCCACTTGGATATGTTTACAAAACGTGAAATGACATTGGTTAGCGTCTAGCAACACGCCAATGCCCCCGGTACAACTCGTGTATGGTTTTCTGGAGAAAAACCAAGTTTGATGATTCATCATCATATTCATCCTTTTGTTTCTAATACCATGTTAATAAGAATATGGATCTCACTCATTTCTTAATTAACTATTATGTTTCTCGCTTTATGTGATTGATTAAGATTACCAATTCTTCTGAACATATTCCAGAAGACCTTGGGCATGGCCGTGCAAACATCTTACCAACCCTACGAGGGGCCCAGTAGTATTATACTTCAAAATAAATTTGAAGGAAACAAATCTCATTTTGACTACAAGCAGGATTCATAAATTTCGCAACACTTCTGAAAACAACCCTTATAACTACCAGTTACGTATAGCGTTAGATTGCTTCACAAAAATGCACTACATCCATGACCTATCTCTGGTATCTCAAGTCAAAGGATAAATATTCATGATATACTAAATGACAAAGATCCATAAAGTATCATCATGTGGGTGGGATAAGTCCTATACTCAATCATTGAATATCATCTGAAATTAGTCATGCTACGCATCAATATACTTTCAAGTATATTCTAACTAATACTCAGATTTGTCTTAATTCAATATCATTCCCATGTTATTGATTGACAACAGACTATTTAGAATAACTTAAGTTATTCAAGGATTTAAACATGCAAATACATGACACAATATTATAAATGAAATTAAACGTATACCGTACTTTAATTCATTATAAATAATAATTGTTTAACATCCTTTATCCAAATACTAAATAGATCAATGCATGATAATACTAGTTAATGAATTTTGCCACAAGTCATGAAAATCATACTTGTTGACAAGGCATAATTTCAATTAACTTTGATCTATAGGAATTTTGAGAATACTTATTTCAAGAATTCAATAAGTGACTTTCTTGTATATGTTTACACATATCTAGATATTGTCATATCATTCCATAAGGTGCGTGATAACCTGAACCACCCTTTTATGACAATTATCTTTCAAAACTTTAAAGTTTTAAAGTATTCTTTATTCTTTAATGTATAATGCAACTATGCTCTTAGATGAGCATAACTAGTCAACATGGTCATCATCAAGAATACCATGACTAGAATTGAGTGTCATCTCAATTATACTAGCATCATTGTGTACAACAATATGCTCTTTAAACATCCGTAAACTTTGAATATTTATTTGTTTGGTGTCATCCAAACCTCAAGTTTGTTGACTATGACAATTACACAACAATTGTCATATAGAATCTGGGAGCAACTCCAGGCAGAGGAATGCAATTCTAAATCCAAACATAAATATTACAATATTGTTAAATCATCTTGTAATCAAGCATGATACAACAATCTTATACACAACATGATGTTCATGATGAATCTTCAAGTTAAACTTTAAGATCTCATTCATATACTATCTTGTCAAAGATATGTACTCATCATGTTCTATTAGACTCATTTATTTACCGCATATGTTTATAATAATAAACATATATTCCAAGGTTGTATATATTATTTCCAAATCTTACAAACGAAGTTTCATTCCCAACTAAAACTTAATTTAAGTGGAATGTAGTTGCCCATACAACATATAAGATTTAAGAAAAATAAATAATACTCCCACTAGCTTTCAGGAATACTTATGAGCAATCTTATTTTAATTATTAAATCAAACATGGATTTAATATTAAACATAAGAATCATCTCCTAGATGCATGCATATATCCATTCATGGATTCTTGCAGTCTGTACATATTCAAAAATTATTTGAATTCATAAACTACTTTGTATTACTTATCGTCCTCACAAAAGTAATTCACAACAAAGAGTTTTGATATTCATTGTCAAAATTTCATATCAATGAAACTAAGTAAGACAATTATAATCTTTATACTTCTATTTAATGTATCTAGAAAAGAATATTCAATCATAGTTAATTGCTTAAATATGATTAATATTATTATCACTAGACATGCATTAAATATGTGTACAATATTGTCCATATGATTTCTACACAAAAATTTAAACCACTAGGGTTTCCATCCTTTGAAGAAACTCATTTTCATTATTAAGATAAACCAAGTATCTAAAGTTGATTATCTTTATGGACAGCATCTCAACATTCATAGTATGATTGATTTACCACAATTCAACATTTTGTAAATTCATCATCATGATTAACAGGCTTACCATGATCCTGTAACTCATAATCCTCAGCATATTAAATATCTGAGATATCCTTACGGATCTATGAATGACAATTCCATCATGTTGAGGTCTATCATTTACATGTTTAACCTCATCATGATATTTGCTAGTGTATTTTATAAGATTATGTATTTTGTAATTTAATCTTTCAAGATCTAAATAAAACTCCCACTTGCCTTTAACAATTTAAAGATTACATTTAAATAGTTTAGCGAGTAGAGCAACAATACATTGTTCTCTTTTTGGGACATTACAGAACACATTGACAGTTCCTGATATTAGTTTGTTACAACTCACTCTACAAGTAGTTTAACAAATTAAGAACTTCATTTATAAGACTTAATGTGATTCATCACATTCCATAAAAAATGGTGTCTTATTAATCTTCTAGGTTGGAGTCTTATTGAGTATATCCAATCTATACTCAATCTACTAACCTTGATAACGTTTTGGAAGAAACTATAGTTATCTTGAATCAAACAATGCCAATAGATTTTGATTCTTCTAACTGAACATACCATAAAACTATGGTATTTCCTTAGAATTAATATTGTAAGATTAATCTAACAATATTTAAGATAACCATCTACTCTTTGGTTTATCCTATTTACCAACAAAGTAAAACTTAATGGTACAATAGAATTACCAAATCAATTGCATGCATTATAACTCATGTATTTTTTACCAAGTCAAAAGACATAACAGTTATAATCCCACTATACGTTATAAGTCATTGATCAACTCATTGACTTTATGCATATGTCTTAAAACATAGCAAGTTAACGTCTTACTTTATACTGTAAGTCTCGTATTAAAAGACTTCATGTTTGTGACTTTACAAAGAAGTCATAAACATGTATAATTAAAGTAATTATGAACACCACCTCGGGTTTCAATTAATAATTTCAAGTTAATATTTACTACATATATTTAAGTCATTCAACGAATACTTAAAATCAAAGTAGTATTAGATTACTTCATTTAATTATGTCATTTCATGAAAAGTTCAACGTAAGAAACTGCAAAATCATCCATGCTCGTTCTCACGACACGTGGATATTTTACCTTGAGCTACAATCTAGTTCACGTTCTCACGTAATGTAAATTGTAATTACAAGTGTTACTTAAATATTGAATGACATAAATATTTAAAGTAGTCTTTGTTATCATCTTGACACATGTTCTGAATATGGCAATCATACACATTAAAATGTATAATTCCTATTAGAACGTAACTCTCTTACCTTGCGATCAAGAGAATCCATTTAAATCATATTTATATGTGTTGTACCTTGCACACAATAAATATTTCTCCCACTTGTGCATGGAACAACATCATGTAGCAGATAAACAACACGATACACGTTCGTTTATTTGATTAATATGATTTGTGTCATAGATATAACAAGTAGATGTAGGACTATATTGTTTAGTAAGGAAACGCACATGACAATCCTTAAAAACATAAGTGCCTACAATTGGAAAGTAATTATCTACATGATATTCAAGAGATAATTTTGATTACTACGCAGCAAATAAGGCTTGTAGCTCCCACTGAATTAGAAATCATTTCAACAACTTCTTATTCAGTAATGCAACACAAATGCTCCCACTAAATTTGACAACATTGTAAGTGTTGCATAACCAGTGAAAACAACTTGCTTGCTTTTTACTTTCCTACACCTTTGAAGAACCATACGTAATCATTACTAAGGTATTAAAAGGTGTTTTCTACTATGAATGATGGGTTATCGATCAATGTTATTAACTCAAAAAATTGGGTATGCAATTTCTTCCTTAACAGGCCTACCATGCCCATAATGGTATGTAGCACCTTTAAAGGTTAAAGCAAAACAACTAGATAAATAATTCTAGTTTACCTTTTACCAATTTTCGTGGTAAATAGTCTAACTTCTAATTTTAGTAACTCATATACATGTTTTCCAGTTAACCAACATTCATGTTTGTTACAAAAGGATTCATTCACCAAATGAGGGTAATGAAATCTTTATGGAAAATAAGATGTGCAATTCATTGCTATGAGTTACATTAGAATTTAGACAATTCAAACGTTCCTATTATACCTTTCTCATTCATGAAAAGGAATAGGATTGAGTCTCATGCTTCTCCCATGGAAAAGAGACTTCGTTTGTCTTTTTCGGTAAATTATTCTCGATCAAACATTTGTTTGAAAGCAGAATGGATCAATTTACTGATCAAAGACTAAACCTCGTTTACGGTTAAATGTTGCATTTATACATTCAAAATAATTACAAAATTCAATTTTAGTATTTTCGATAATTTTCCTTTTCAATAAACAATTAAATACCCAAGGTTCATATTCATATAACCAATTAATATTATTGAAAACTAGGATCCAAATTGTCATAATCTCATTACATCAGTTGATCTGTTAGTAATGAACCTTATACAAAATGGTAGAGCTTTTGCTCAATTGCCAATATCAATTGCAATTCCTAGATTTATGGGATTTACATATAGCCAATTTCAATCGCCATGTAAACATGTTTTATCCCATCTTATGCCTTGAGCTGCCAGTTCTCACTGCCTAACTCACTTAAGTTGTCCAACTTAAGAAACTGCAAAATCATCCATGCCCGTTCTCACGTCACGTGGACATTTTACCCTTTGATTACGATCTAAGTCACGATCTCACGCAAATAAAAAGTAATCTTAGGTGTTTCCGTTTCGTTGGATGGCATATAACTTAAATTAAAGGGTAATAATTTTGATCTCAAATCAAATATGTACAAAGATGTCATGCATTCATCTTCGTAACATAGGTTTTATTAAAACATTTATATCTTGTTTTAATGTTTAAGTTTTTCATCATCAAACTTTAATTGAGGTATTGGTTTCACCAATCAAGGAATTTAGTGTTAATTATCATCCATTATACCGTACTTTTGCATAAGTGTAAACACTTAGTGTTTCGGATAATTACCACCGAAGTGGCGCATGTAATTAACACTAATTCGCCCTTAAGATGAGCTTGCACATTTTATGGCTTACTAAGTAGCTCCATTCGAACTTACAGGGGGCAGAGGACCAGGTACGCGCTAAAGCACAACCTTAGACATCCTTTCAGTGTAACTGTGCGCACTTCTTTAAACCCCTTTTATTAGTTCATTCTCATGGGTGAGCCGTTCAGTCATTTGTACCAAAGTGATTATCAATTAAACGATTATGATTACTATTCTTAAAAATACATGTTTCACCATTGTTTAGGTCAGTTTATTTTTCTTGTAAAAATACCATTGTTACAAAACACAAACAAGCAAGTATTTATAAAAATAAACAAATAAACAATGAATGCATAACAAATAAAAGTCATGCATATCAAATAGCCACATGCAAACGGTTTTGATAAATCTTATTAATAACCAATTCTAGATCTGTCAATATGCATATATTTAATTAAGACTTCCACCCGTTTTCATCTATGTACAAGATGAACCACATGCATCGATTCATCGATTGCGTAAGTCAAAACTAAATATATACCACATAGCACATAATTGATTAAATAATAATTATTGAGGTCTTCCCCAATTTTAGATATATCATAATTTAGTGTATATCACTTAAACATGAAAGACATACAATAAAAGCAGATCCATGATAAAAACATGCAGATAATTATCATGGACATAAAATTACACTTAACAATTAATGCAATTAAATCAAAGTTACGCATATACACATAAAGTTGCATGCATCTTAGGGTTTCTAATCCAATTAAAACAATAGTTTACAAAACCCTAATTAGGGCAAAAACAAATGCCCCCCCCCCAAAAAAAAATTAGGGTTTAGGTTTTGCAAACCCTAGATCTACGTATACAAATAATAACACAATCATGTTTATTTTAATTATGTGTTTCAGTAATTAGTTACTTGTTATACAAGGCTCGTGATGCCACTGTTGAGTTTATGATATATAAAATACAATAAAACATAAAGACATCAAGAGTACACAGCGGAAGACTAAAGATCATAACAAATAAATTAATTAACTGAAAGTATGCGTAACGTACCTCTTGCGAATGTCAGATCTCTAGAGCAAACCAAAGAAGTGGTTTGAAGAGTTGTCCCTTACCGTTCTACAACTCAAACCAATATGGTGTAAGAATAGTGTCTTACTACCACGTTCTTGTACACACGAATTAACCAACGAATCAAGCGATTGCTAGATCTAACACAAGTCCTCGTTTATGAAAAACGAAACCAAACTCCCTTACAATTGGGGTGTTCGGCCGAATATGGGACAAGAGAGAGGAGAGGAGAGATCTAGGGTTAATTCAATGCACAAGTGTATGAAACCCTAGACCCTAACCCTCTTTATATACTAGTAGGTAAACTTTGGGAACAAGTTAGGGATTGGGTTGAAACCCATTACCCTTTGGCCGGCCATGTAGACAAGCCCAAAGAGAACCCATAACTTTTTTCCAAGTCTTCCATTTCTAGTCCTTCTCTTTTCATTTTAACGGTCGTTAGTCATTTTTCGGTTAAATACTTAACGATCGTTAACCGGACTTAATGTGCAATAATTAATCATAAACATAAACATTAATTATTAACTTTAATTCTCATTCGCTAATGTGTGCAATCCCGTGGTCACGAGTTCGAATCCGGACATTCACATGTTTGTAAATATATACATTTCCAACAGATACAAGATTCCTACGAATCTCTGGCACATACAACATGTTGGTTCACTTAAGCTTTTTTCCACATGTGAATTTCAACATCACATTTCTTTTCCCTTGCTATTAGCAGTTATAGAGTTGCCCATAGATTGCATCTCTCCATTTTTTGCTACTTTGAAAGAGTTAACCAAACTCTTATCATCATACTCATGACATGATGCCCAAGTGTTAATCCACCATTTTCTAATGTCGGATCCCGCCTTGGCAACAATTTTCATTTCATTCAACCCATTTAACCCATAGTTATGGCACATAAAATCTGAATGTTTTAAAGCATCTACCGTACACATAACTCGAGTATCGGTCTCCCTTTCATCAAGTTCGGGAGCAGATTTTTTAGATGTCACTCATGACATTCTGTTAATATTCCGTTATTAGTGTAACACTAAATTTGGAATAATTAACAACTTGCTATATCACAAAGTGTTTCTTAACAAACACGATAACATCAAATTTTGTTTAAAACACTACTGTTTTGTAAGATCCATTATACAAAACCGCTTTTAAACAATTAAACAATATCGCATATTACATAATGGTTTGAAACAAAAACAAATTTGTAATATGATTTTGTTAATCATCCTTAACAATATCTTAATAGATCTGCATCACATGGTATAATTCTACAATGAAACTCGACAAGGTTTCAAAATAGATTTACTCTTTCAAAGAAACTCAACAAGGTTTCTATAGATCTACTTTCAAATGCATAAAGTGTCAAGAACTATATTTAGTTTATAATTAAACTCAACCTTGTTTAAATAAGCTAAACAAGTCAAAGAAACTTTTCCACAAAATATGATAACAACTTCTATTATCAGATTTTGTTTAAAACAAACTCATATTGGTTTCAATAAACACGTTCTAGTAATCTAATAAAATAACAACTTGTATTTTTATGAGATTTGTTTCAAAGAAACTCCACTTGGTTTCAATGAATCTGATTTCATCATGATATTTAACCATGTTAGTAATTGGCGCACCAATTACATTCGCAAGATTCACTAGGGTCACAAATTATGTTACCATCAGTTAACTTGTAATATATAAACACTAAAACAATTAAAAAACTGTTAAAACAATATGGTATCTAATAAACTCGACATGGTTTTTGTAAACTTGTACCATATACGATTCCGAGAAACACAAGCTTGGTTTTAATATCCAGATTTAAACAATAACATATGCAATAAATCAGTTTGAAAAGAAACTCATCATGGTTTCAATATAAACTGATTCAATAAACTGTTTTAAAAATCGTTTACAAATCTGTTAATTAAAATTCTGTTTAGTTATAAAACTGATTTTCAAAGAAACTCAATCTGTTAATTAAAATTCTCTTCGAGGAGAACGCGAACCTACAAACTATTACTCATATATGTGACATATACATATAGATAATTGTGTCCAAAGTTAGTCAAAAGTCACTTTTGCCAACCAATTTTCCAACAATTATTTAATTTTTAAAAGAAAACTCAATAATTATTTTGTGGGGGTGATATTGTTCTTTGTTTTTGTTTTGACTTAGTTGTTATTTGACAACATTAAATCTGAAACATGTATAGCGTTAAACCACAAAATATGTAAAACTTGGTGTGACCCGGTGAATCTTGCACTTGAAAAGGTCCTTTGCTGTTCAAGAAATGTTTGTGTCAAAAGTAAAAAGTTATAATGCATGTTATTTATATTGAGCTTAAACAAGTTGAAAGCTAAAGTTAATATGCTAAATAAACAACTAAATGAGTTTATGAATCTCTTTATAAATACATAAGCCAATTATATAAACTGATTCAAACAACAATTTAGGTTGGGTGTAGCGATGGTTGCCTAATCGTCTTCACGTTAGTGTCACATCATCATTTTTCCCCACCACTTTTATGTTGTAGTTTCAATCTCCATCACTTCCAATAACACACCCCAACGGTCCTTTTTCCTATTTCTCCATGTCTTTTCCATCTCTCCATGGCTTGAAAATCAGTTTGAACAAGATGATAGTGTAGAGACTTGTTAGCATAGACTTTAAAATCAATTTGCTCCATTATCTCCTTTCTCATGAAGTCAAGATTTGTCGTGTCATAATCTTATTTTTTTTTAACTCACTCTTTTAGATCCATGTGTACTTGAAACGTTGAAATGAGTGATGTAGATTAAACTTGTTCGGTATCTTGACTGTTACTTGATTATACAAGAATAAGCAATGTTTGAAAGCCGTTTATTAATCGGCCGAGTTCAAAGTGATCAAATGGTTGGAACACTCAAGAGAGAAAGCATTTCAATATGTGCAGTTTTATTGTGTTAATTCATGGAGTAAAACGCATGGCTAAACTTTATGCAACTCAAGACGATGAGAATAACTCACTGAACATAGATCAAGTATCATTGCTATCACTCATGAGTCATAAGTAAAAAAGAAGAACCATTTTATCCCATATCAACTATCATACATATAAACATTTCTTGATCATGCCAAAAGAAAATAGATTAAAATTTGGATCTTGAACATCTTGAAACTCAAACTCAACATTTTTTGGGTTCATTTTTACCCGCCCCATTTCGGCTCTGCAATTTGCAAGTGAAACCCTTTTTTTTGGTCGGCCCGTTGGTGTGAGTGCGACCTATCATGTTAGGTCGGGTCGGCTCGGTGGATCTTACACTTCTAAGGGCGTGGTTCAAGAAATGAAGGAATGTTTGTTTTGAAAGTAAAAAGTTATAGGTCGGGTTTTCTTTTCATGTTTTAACATTTTGATGATTTGATAAATTAATTTAACTTATTGATCTCACGACTAACATGCGGGAAATAAATTGCGTGAAACTATGACTGTGATAAAGGGACATGCGGACAAAATGTAATCTGAAATGTGAAAAACTTTGTTTTATGTTGCATGTCGTCCACTATTGAACTGTGCACCATCAGTGAAAGATGACATGGTAGTTTAGGCTAGCCCCAATGATATACCCCAATCTCCTTCATTTTTCCTGCCACGTCAGCTTTCTCTCTTCAGCGACCTTCAGGCGATTAGGTGCCCCAGTAAGGGCGACCAAGTTCATATATTTAAAAAAAAAAAAAAAAAAAAAAAAAAAAAACAACATTTTTAACACAAAATAAAATTTCATTAATCATATTAAAACGTTACATAAATAAAAACGATACGAAATACATGAATCATAAATCTAATCAGAATGCTCCCCGCATATAGAGTCATACGAGGGAGTACGAGAACGAGCAAATCCTTCGAAGCGAGCCAAATCTTCCTCGTCTACACCATCGTCTTTGTTCTCCCGATAGCTCCAATTGATTTTGGTGCTGATGTTGTTCGTTATCATCGAAACACCTTTCCACAACTTGTCAGCAACCTCGCGATCTTTGCGGGCTTGATCTTTCAAAAAATTGTCGATCACAGCTTTTCTTTCAGGAGTAATGTCGTTGCAACTCTGGTAGTTTTGTCTCATTTGTTCCTTCTCCGCCTTCGCCTGATCAAACAATTCGATGACGCTTATAATAGCGGTTTTTCGAGCCTCATCGTCGATATTGCATTGATTTTGAACGTACACTTGCATATCTTCAACGGAATGGGGGAGACGGCAAGCCATTTTGAATTTGAATATCTTGTGTTGAGAAGTATTTTGAGTTTGAATTGTGTGAAATAGATTTGTGGATTGAAGTGTGTTTGTATTGTGTATTTATAAGGTAGGATTTTTTTTTTTTTTTTTTTTTTTAACCGTTGCAAACAAACGTTTTCATTTGAAATATGGTTTGAATTCGATCGCATACACGACCTTCATGCCCCTCGATCGATTTGTCCACAGCAAGGACGATCGAAACAACTCGATCGAATCACCCCTCGATCGACAGGGGATTCATGCCATTGGGGGTAGCCTTAGATTAGCTTATTGTATTGTAGGAGGTTTAAGAGGTTGTCCATATTCAAAATAATAATGAGCTCAATCTTCCATTTATATTTATGTTTGTAAGCTTATCACCCTGATTGTAAGCTTAGCTGATCCTAGTAGTTTAACTTGCTAGACTATTAGATCAAATAAACAAGTTTATGACTTCTCTTTATATCTCTCGTAGGCCAACTTATATACCCTCTTAACTTCTCTTTTTTTCTTTTGTTATTATTATTATTATGTGGATATAATTTTGATATCATAGTAAACAACTACTTTTGTGAATGTAATCAAACGAGTGTAGTTATGATCCGTGCTTCGTTGCGGACTTTTATTGTAGATTCAAATGTTAAAATCATAAACAAGTAGGGTTGGATCAGTTGGAAAACCCCTTGCCTCTCAACCGAGAGGTCAGGGGTTCGATCCTCACTCCTTACAAAAGACCGGAGGTCCTTTCTACCTTTGGTAGAACTGGAAGCAGCCTCTCTACCTTAGGTAGGGGTAAGGCTGTCTACATCTTAACCTCCCCCAAACACCGGAAGCGGTATTGGGTACTCATAACCCGTGGAAGACGGCATTGGGAGTTACTTTACTTCTTTTTTTTAAATGTTAAAATCATAGGTACTCAATTCATGCTTAATGACATTAGACATTTAGACATTAGTTATTGTAATTCTCTATTATCCTATTCTTACTTATTATTTAAATTTACCCCGAAAACCTTAATAGTTATTTTGCGAGTCTGATATTGTTCCTGTTTGGTTTGAAAACATTAAATCAAAAACATTAGTAGCATTATAACCACAAAATACTTAAAAAAAATTGTTGTGAATCTTGCGCTTGAAAGGGTCCTTTGTGGTTAAAGAAATGAAGAAATGTTTGTTTTAAAAGTGAAAAAATTTTAAGGCCTTTTTGACGTTTTAAATTTTGATGATTTAAGGGCATCCACTATGGTTAAAATATATAAAGCTTTATAAGTGTTTCATGTCATCACATATCAATAAATTATAAACCTTTTGAGTTAATAAACATTTTTTCACTATAATTAAAATATGTTACAACTTTATAATGCTCCACATTATACATGCATTAATTGTATTGACTTTACGAAGAGGTCTAAGAACTAGGGCCTTCCCATGCCACCTAGATTTCCCACTATGATTGAAACAATATATGAACTTTTTCAAGTTTCTTAAACCTATTAATAAACCTCTTATATCTCACTGACAAACATGTCACTAATAAATTTTCGAATTTGATTATGGGATATAAGGACAGATGTGATATGAAAACCTTCACTTTATGTTGCATGATGGGTAATGGGTTGTCATACACTATTGAGCTACCATAAAACCTAAAGTAATAATTCAGATTTCATAACTATGAGATATTGCAGTATATGATACACTATTGAGCTACCATAAAACCTAAAGTAATAATTCAAATTTCATAACTATGAGATATTGCATAATATGGTTTATAGGATAAAGGGTGTGAAAATTTTGCACACCAAAGCCTTTAGTCTAGCTGTCTAGTGGTATGTGAGATGCTTATCAATTTAAAAGTTATGTCTATCAATCTAAAATTTTATGAGATATATTGTATGGGGTGTGAAAAAAAAAGTGTATAAAGCCAAATAGATAGTTAAGCATAGATTGTAAACCGTATATTGCATAACGATCAATAGGTTACAATATTGTGTATAAATAACACACAAATGGGCCTAACTACAAATAGTAAACCATTATACTAACATTACAATCGGGCCTAAAATGCAAATTTTATAAGATCAGTATTCTACCTATGATCGTTTTCGTATTTGTAATATCGTGATCGTAATCGGATCGAGATCCTAAGATCCTACTACAATGTTATTTTTTAATAGTCTTTGTTATATTATTCAAATTTGCAAATTATTATATATCATAAACAAAAAATTATATAAATATTTTATGAAAATATTGTTCTGATGTTTGAATATTGAATGTTTAAGAAAAATCACATTTTTTTTTTTTTTTTTTTTTTTAAGATAATCCATAACTTTGTAGTTTTTTAGTTTGCCATTTGAGAAACGTAAGATCGGATCGGATTATATCTTAAGATCCTACGGTTAAGATCGGGATCCTGTAAGATCTTAAGCTTTCTAAGATCCTACGTAAGATCCGGATCGTTTTTGCTTAGTAGAATCGTAAAATTGTAAGATCCTAAGATCATGATCGAAATCCTGACAACTATGCTAAAATGTATATGTCTGCTAACATAGATAGCATCTAATCTTAAAGTTTTGTTACTTATATCATTCTATGTTCTTTTACAAAGATATATCTACAGCACGAAATTTTGCTGTATAATCTAGAACACTACCTTTAAAAGATCAAGTCCATTGCTCGTGTACGAGTTTGTTAGCCTTAATTGAAGTAATTTCAATGATTTGCTAATTTAAACTAATCTTAGTAAACCGATCTCATGACTAATATGTTTGTGATAAACGGCGTAAAACTATGATTATGATTGAAGAGTGATCTGCGCAAAACCGTCAAGTTTTCTCACGCAAGCAAGAAACTTAAAACAGCTTAAGCACAGATGCAATGAAGATCTGAGGAGTACAATGTTTCCCCGGGTCGTTATGTCCCAGCGAGTTGTGCAATGGATTATCAAACGCTTAGTGATCGAGGAATTTGAATGGGAAAAGGATTTGGGAATGATATTAACTACGGAAAAAGCCAACAAATTAAAAACGGCTTAAATGCAAATTAAAGAAGATTAAAAAGATAAAATCTATTAAATAAACGCTATCACTATATTTAAAGTGATGAACGTTTAAAACCTAAAACGTACGTTTAAATTAAAAACTACGTAACGTACAAAATAAAAAGTGAAACTTACACAATATTAACCCTAAAAATATGAAAAATACATTTTTACAATCCTAATGATTAAAGAAACTTTTTAGAAAAAGAAGATTATTTTTTATAACTATTTAATTAATTATTATTAATTAAAAACTATTTTTAACTAATTAAAAATAACCTAAAATGAAAGAAAATAGGAAATAAAGCTTGAAAAATAAAATTATGAAATGGAAAAGTCTAAAATATCAAAAGAGAATTTTAAAAACTATTTTTGTATTTTTCTGGTTATTTTTCTATTTTCTAGGAATTTTAAACTATTTAAAACTAATTAAATTATTAAAAATTACAAAATAAACTATGAAAAATATGGAAAATTACTTTTTTCACTTTTTATATTTATCTAAACTTAATAAAATTGAAAAACTATTTTTTTGAACCTTTTCTTAATTTTTTATATTAAAAGCTATTTAAAAGTACTTAAAAACTAATTAAAATTAAGAAAAATACCAAACAAGCTAGGAAAAATCTGAAAAATTCAGGAAAACTCTAAAAAAATATTAGGAATATGAGAAAAATGGAAAAACAGGCCCTTATGTGGAGAAATATGAAACTGCTATGGAAGTTGCTTATAAATAAGCACTATGGATAAGCAAATGGAATCCAAAAGCTACCAAACTGATACACAAGCTATGATAAGCTAATTTAACCAAAATGCAATGAGTTTCAACAAGCTAAACCCTCTGATTAGCAATTTAGAACAGAATTGATGTTTTGAGTGTTTAGCTAAAATCAGTTCCTGGGTAGTGACTTTAAGCACAAGCACAAGCTTGAAAATAAGCTCAAAAGGAAAACTATCACTTGTAACCTGGACTAGACCTGGGTGAGACCAAGTTTACCAAAAATCAAGCCATGAGAAGCTCTTTTGAGCCCTGTACACCAGCTGCACAAACTGAGAAAAAGCTCAGTGTATGCTGACAGTGGAGCAGGGGATTATGCCCAAGTTCACAAGCTTGTTTGAAGCTTGTAGAAAAATCACTAAAATCCACAAAAATGCAGATAAGTAATGGTACCAAGAGAGGTTTCTAAAATGCCAAATTTCACTTGATAAGTCCAAAGAATGAGCTCAAGAAAATTCCTAGTAGTTGGCTCAAAAACAGGTTTTACCAATTTTGACTTTTGATGTTATTGAAGAACTTTGACCAAAATGGATTTTCAATCCAATTTTAAGACAGAGATTGATGTTATTTGATGTAATGAAACCTCTGCAAGCTTTGTTATAAACTTCTAAACATAAAACACTGATTTTACAATTCTAGAATCCAACAGTGAGCAAATGAGATGGATTAAAAGGAACTTTTGACTTTTAATACTAGCAGACCCCATTTATTGACCAAAATGAGTTCCAATAAGCTTAGTAAACATGGACTAACAGGAGTCAACCACTGCATAAGCCTCTGAGACAGCTTATTCAGCAGAACCAAACACTACTTATGCCACTGTTTGTGAATCAAAAATGATCTAAACACCTAACTAGCACATGATAATGATCCAAATAAGTTCAAATACCCTAAATGCAACTATTTAAAGATATTAGAACTAGTTATAACTACCAAGACAGATATTGCAAATGAAATTTTAAAAGTGACTTACAAGTAGTCCTAGGCCACAATGGCTTGAATCCAAGAACCAGAGAACTATTACCCTAAGTTTCAACCCAACTAACTCAAATCCAACCCAATCCACCTCTGCATCAACCCAGTTCCACCTGCATTCCCATTTTCACCCAAATCACTTTGTTTGACTTTCTGTTGACCAAGTACCAAATTGAATGCAAACTTAAACTTAAGCTTATACAAAGCTTTCATAAGCTCATTTAAGCTTATTTAGACTGAGAGATAAGCATTGAGAAGCTTTGAGTGAGATTTTGAGAAGGAAAATTGTAACAGTGGACTTAGCAATATGAAATGATATTATAACTGAAATTAGCACTTGAAATTGATTAATATTGATAAAACAACTTTAAGAAAGTACAATTTAACAAAGACTAACAATGTTACAACTTAATTAAAACATTTAAACTAAATTCGACATTTAACTAAAATTTTTAAAACTAAAAACTGCCCATCTCCTCTTCTTTTGCTTCCCTTTTATACCCAAGGTATTTCTCTCTCCACTCTGATGAAATCCCACTTCTTTCTTGACCCTTGGATTGCAGAAAATGATCATGACCATTCAAATCAGTTTTGGCGCCAAAAAGGAGCATTTGACAATTTGGGTTGAGTGAGGGGGAGGGAGGTGCATTAAATGATGTTTGGAGTGAGGTGAGGTGGGGGGAGACAGGAAGGGATAAGGGGATGGAGTGGTATGGGGATGCCTGTGATTGCAGGCACCAAGTGGGGAAGAAGCAATTTTGGCGCCAAGGGGTGTGTTTGTTTGACCTGGATTTGACCACATAAGAGTTAATAATAGGGGTTCACAATCCATTTTGACAGGGGGTAAAAGATAAGCAGGGGGTCCAAAATTAAGTTAAAGGTTTTAAACTTCAAGGACTTAATGTGTAAAATCTGAAACTTGAGGGGCCTAAGCTGCCAATTCAGAAAATTCATTCCAAGGGACCACAAGTGACAACTTTCAAAAGTATAAGGACCAAAATTGCCATTTTGCAATTTTCCAGGGGCCATTTCTGCCAATTTTGAAACTTGAAAGACCATTTTTGTAATTTTCTCAAACTTTTGATATTTTTCACCAAAGGACTAAATTTGACAACTTATGATTTTAAAAGGACCTTTAGTGACTTTACTTTTGAAATTATGTGCTCAGGGACTGTTTTTGACAACTTTTGAAACTTGGGGGACTAAAACTGCAATTTTTGCAAATTTGATATGTTTTTCATCTGATTTTGATATTGTTGCTTTTAAAACACATAAAACACTGATTTGTGATATTTTGATCATTTTGATGTGTTTCTGAGTGTTTTCAGATGATTTTGCAGTTTATTTTGTACAAAAATGATGAGTATTTAGATACTCATCAATCCCCCACACTGAGATATTGCTAGTCTCTAGCAATGATTTGAGAAAACATAATGGATTTTAATCTCTTTACCAAAAGCCATTACTTCTGGAGTAGCCAAATGTTTTAGTTCAAGCAAGAACCATGGTACACCGATAACCATGTGATTTTGAGCAAACCACCAGCTTTCAACAGATTTGATTTTGTCTTTACCAGAAGCCGTACCCTTCTGGACTAGCCAACTCTTAGATAAATTATCAATATTATCTTTGGTGAGCTGATTACCAATTATGGTTTTTCCACTGCCTTTACCACAAGCCATAATCTTGCAGGCTAGCCAACTCTTCACTTTTTTGGATATGGTGAGTTGAATACCATACAATTTTGGGCAAATTGCAAGCCATATAAACGGATTTGATAAATCTTTACCAAGAGCCGTTTGCTCCTGGATTAACCAATCCTTTTGTCTTACAGACATGGCGGACTGATAACCAAATGAGAAAGTGTAAAACACTTACTCCAAAAAAAAATTTTGGCCAAAAACGGGGGAATTGGGTAGATAATATATGAAATTCATGAGAATTCCCCCCCACACTTAGAAATGAATATTGCCCTCAATATTCAAAGTACCGGCGGTTATGCCGAAACTGAGAACGTAAAAGGGAAATACTACGGCCATTATTTAGAAAGATTTTTTTTTTTTTTTTTTTTTGAAGACTTATATACACAACATGTGGGCAACCCCCCCCCCCCACACTAGGGTGGTAGAAAGAGGTAAGAAGACAGAAATATGGGTGAGAACCCATATAGCATGCTACTGTTTTTGATTACCGAGTCGCTAGCTTGACTCGATCCCCGCATTCATTGGTTCATGGGGAAAGTTTGTAGATCCGGGACAACCACAGGAGGAATGTCCTCTCCAAAATAGTGCTTCAACCTATGTCCATTCACTTTGAAGTTTGGCCCGTTTGTTTGAGATAATTCGACGGTGCCATATGGAAAAACTTTGGCAATGGTGAATGGACCAGTCCAACGGGTCTTAAGTTTCCCCGAGAAGATCTTCAATCTAGAATTGAAAAGAAGGACTCGGTCACCAACGTTGAAAACGCGGTTCTTAATCTTTGAGTCATGGATCTTCTTTGTCTTTTCCTTGTAGATTAAAGAGTTCTCGTAGGCTTGATTACGGAGTTCATTTAATTCATTGAGTTGAACTTTCCGGTGATCACCTGAAGACTTGAGGTCGAAATTTGCATGCTTCAAGGCCCAATAGGCTTTGTGCTCAAGCTCGATCGGGAGATGACACGCCTTTCCATACACGAGCTTGTAAGGAGTACACCCGATGGGTGTTTTGTAAGCGGTACGGAAGGCCCAAAGTGCATCTTCAAGTTTGTCCGACCAAGAGGCACGATTTTCACCTACGGTCCTCTCCAAGATTCTTTTCAAACCACGGTTCGAAACTTCCACTTGCCCACTAGTTTGTGGGTGATACGCGGTAGAGAGACGGTGGGTGACACCGTACTTAAGCATCACTTTTGCGAATTGGTCATTGCAAAAGTGTGTGCCGCGATCACTAATGATGGCACGAGGAGTTCCAAAACGGGCAAAGAGAGACTTTAAAAACTTCACCACTACTCGGGCGTCGTTGGTAGGTAGTGCTTTCGCCTCCACCCATTTAGACAAGTAATCGACCGCCACGAGTATATACTTGTTCCCTCGAGAAGACGGGAACGGCCCCATAAAGTCAATGCCCCATACGTCAAAGATCTCGCACACTTGAATGGCATTTTGAGGCATTTCATCTCTTTTAGAGATGTTACCATGACGTTGGCAAGAGTCGCAAGATTTGACGAGATCATGGGCATCTTTGTAAATTGTGGGCCAATAGAAACCGGAATCAAACACCTTCTTGGCGGTGTAGTTCGGGCCATTATGTCCCCCCGTGGGTCCATGATGACAAGCCTTGAGAATTTCAGCGGCTTCTTGCCCGTGAACACACCGTCGGATGACTTGATCCGCACAGATTTTAAACAAGTAGGGGTCGTCCCAGAAGTAATGCTTAACATCTTTGAAAAATTTGTTCTTTTGTTGGGACGACATCCCTTTCACAACAAAGTTACCCGCATGATAGTTTGCAAAGTCGGCAAACCATGGGGTACTCGAATCTCTACGATGAGATACCACATTAAGTGTCTCGAGAGGAAATGTTTCGCATATCTCCTTTTTCTCGAGCACACCTTGATGAGGATTTTCAAGACGGGAAAGATGGTCAGCCGCTAGGTTCTCTGCTCCTTTTTTATCACTGATGGTGATATCAAATTCTTGTAGGAGGAGAACCCATCGGATCAATCTCGGTTTTGCATCTTGCTTAGCAAGAAGATATTTGAGGGCCGAGTGATCCGTATACACTATGCTTTTGGACAAGATCAAGTATGGCCGAAACTTCTCGAAAGCATACACCACCGCTAGTAATTCTTTCTCCGTAGTGGTGTAATGTGCTTGAGCTTCGTTCAAAGTTTTGCTAGCATAGTGTATAGGCTGGAAATGTTTAGCCTTGCGTTGCCCCAAGACTGCACCTATGGCGAAATCACTTGCATCGCACATAAGCTCGAATGGTAGGTCCCAATCGGGGGCAACTAGAATTGGTGCTTCCGTGAGCTTCCTCTTAAGAGTTTGGAAAGCTTCAATGCACTCACTAGAGAAGACGAAAGGAGTGTCTTTTTCAAGAAGTCGGGTCATAGGCCGGGATATTTTCGAGAAATCTTGAATGAAACGACGATAGAAACCGGCATGACCAAGGAAACTTCTTACTCCTTTGACAGTTGTGGGAGGAGGTAGCTTTGCAATAACATCAACTTTAGCTCTGTCCACCTCAATCCCTTTCTTAGAGATCTTATGGCCAAGGACAATGCCTTCTTTGACCATAAAGTGACATTTCTCCCAATTTAGACAAAGGTTCGTGTTTTCACAACGTTCAAGCATCTTGTCCAAATGGGAGAGACATGTTTGGAAAGAATTCCCAAAGACCGAAAAATCATCCATAAAGACTTCCATAGTCTTTTCGATCATATCATGGAAAATGGCCATCATACACCTTTGAAATGTACCGGGAGCATTGCATAAGCCGAAAGGCATGCGTCGGTAAGCAAATGTTCCATAAGGACATGTGAATGTGGTCTTTTCTTGATCTTGGGGGTCAATGGGTATCTGGAAGTAACCTGAGAAACCATCGAGAAAACAATAGTATTCGTTTCCCGCTAATCTCTCAAGCATTTGATCCATGAAAGGCAAAGGAAAGTGGTCTTTACGGGTGGCTTCATTTAACTTTCGATAGTCAATGCAAACACGCCATCCCGTAACCAATCGAGTAGGAATCAACTCGTTTTCATCATTTTCAACGACAGTAATGCCACCTTTCTTGGGCACACAATGAACGGGGCTCACCCAAGGACTATCCGAAATAGGGTAAATCAGTCCTGCATCGAGAAGTTTTATGACTTCCGCTTTGATGACCTCATGAATTTTAGGATTCACCCTTCTTTGGTGTTGAACCGCTGGTTTGGAGTCATCTTCCAGGAGAATTTTGTGAGTACAAAATTTCGGGTCAACCCCCTGGATGTCGGAAAGTTTCCAAGCGATGGCTCGCTTGTGTGACTTCAAAACCTTTATGAGAGCGGCTTTTTCATCCTCACTCAAGTCTTTAGCAATGATGACGGGTGATTTATTGTCATCCACCAAAAATGCATACTCGAGATGAGGTGGTAAGTCCTTAAGTTCGACCTCGGGAGGATCATCAGATTTTTCAATCGTTTTGATTTCCTCTTTATGAAGTTCTTGAGGAGGGAGTGATGAGGGATCATCATTGAGCAACTTCTCGATGAGAAGAATATCTCCCTCGATGTCAATAGGGGCGTGATCAATTTCCCATGAAACTGAATCACTAGACAAATATGCTTCAATCTCCTCCGAAATAGAGTTACTTCCCTCAAACGGAGTGAGGGATGTGGAAGAGAGAGCAACGATGGGATCAACCGAAGTGGGATTGCCACTCGAGAATCCAAGAAGTTCTTGAGAATATTCCCCCGACACAATGTCAATGACATCAATCATGTTGACGGAAGTGTCTTCATAACTAGGTAAATATCTCGTAACTTGATCGAGGTTGAAGGTAACGGCTTCCTTGTTTGACCTCAAAGTGATTTCCCCCTTATCAACGTCGATTAATGCACGACCCGTTTTCAAGAAGCACCTCCCAAGGATGAGGGGTACTCGGGGATCGGCATCAAATTCAACAACAACAAAATCGGCGGGAAAATGGAAATCTCCAACTTTTACACAGACGTCCTCGGCTATACCTAACGGATGAGAACTCGTACGGTCGGCAAGCTCAAGGACCATACACATAGGTGTAAGCGGAGGTAATGAAAGCTTCTTCCACAGGGAGTTTGGCATTAAGTTAATGCTCGCACCAAGATCGGCCAAAGCGGAGCATTGAACTAATCCTTGAAAATCACATGGGATGAGGAATTTGCCGGGGTCTCCTAGCTTTTCGGGAAGCTTTTTGAGGATAACCGCCGAACAATTCTCATTCAAAGAAGTTTTAGCCAATTCGGAAATCTTTTCTTTGTTAGTCAACAGACTTTTGATTGTTGGACCGAATTTGGGCATGAGAAGAAGAGCGTCCGCTAAACTAATCTCGAAGTGCAAATCTTGAAAGATTTGCATAAGCTTCTCCATTTGTTGATTAGTTTTGTCGCGGGCCTTTTGATCATTAAGCCTTGAAGGATAAGGAAGTGAAGGCTTAGGATTGGTCATCGGAACAACGGGTTCCGGAATTGGAGGTAAGTCGACCGAAGGTTGGACTTGTGCGGTACTTCGTGGGCTTGAGATATGCACCTCGTCCGTTGTATCCTTGGTAACTTGACTCATTGCCACAGGTGGAGGGGGCATTGGAGTCATAGGTCCATTGTGCGTCTTACCACTACGAGTGGTAATAGCATTCAACTCACCCTTAGGGTTGGGAATGGTGTTACTTGGAAGAGATCCTGAAGTTGAATCTTGATTGTTTTGACTCATGAGAAGAGCAAGCACGCTATCGATCTTGCTATTTTGCTGATCAATCTTGATACTAGTTGTTCTAATCTCAGATGTAAAATCATTCCTCATAGAGGTAATCTGATTTTGCATGGACACCATCTTAGCTTCATTGTTTTTGATGTAACTAACAATGTCAATGGAAGCTTGAGGAGGTGGAGCTTGAACAGTTTGTTGTGGAGCGTGGAATCGGTTTTGATTATAGTTCCCTTGATTTTGAGAACCTTGATTTTGAAAATTCCGATTCTGATTCTGATTAAACTGATTATTTCTGTTTTGATTGTTCTGATTTTGATTAAACCCAGGTGGTCCAAGGTAATTGTTAGAACGATAGATTAGAAGGCTACGGTCCCTTTGCGGTTGGTAGGAGTTACCCCCCGAATTGTAGGAACCTTGAGCAGCATATACGCTCTCTTGAGTGAAGCCACCGGAGGCTGGACACTCGAAATAAGGGTGTGGACCACCACAAGTCTCACAACTCTTGTTCACGGCATTAACTTGTTGATTAGCATTTGTGTGATTCATTTTAAGCATGGCGGCGGATATTTCTTCCAACTTTTTGTTGAGAGTGGTGAATTCCGAAGATGGAAGGGCGGTGGATCTCGTTGACTCACTCCTCTCGGCAGAGGAATCCCAATAATTGTGGTGGGCAGTCATGTTTTCGATGAGATCAAAGCACTCTTCGGGTCGCCTTTTCATAAAGGTACCACCGGCAGCAGCATT
This sequence comes from Chrysanthemum seticuspe, assembly GCA_019973895.1. Lineage (NCBI taxonomy): Eukaryota > Viridiplantae > Streptophyta > Magnoliopsida > Asterales > Asteraceae > Chrysanthemum > Chrysanthemum seticuspe. Next base: position 33,029,880 of record BPTQ01000001.1, read on the forward strand.
GATTGTGTCACGATGTCTCAGTGTTAACCCGTTATAGAATGTATCTATTTGGGTGACAAGCAACATGTTGTGGTTCGGACATCGGTCAATTGAAAGCTTATAGCGTTCCCATGCCTCGAATAAGGACTCGTCGGGAAGCTGCCTAAAATTGCTGATTTCATTCCTTAGTTTCGTCACCATCGACGGTGGAAAATATTTCGCCAAGAACTTGGAGATCATTTCATCGAAACTATGGATTGAGTTCTTGGGAAGACGATCAAACCATGCAGTGGCATGAAGCGTCAAGGAATAAGGAAAGAGGTATAAGCGAAGGGCGTCATCGGAGACCCCATTTTGCTTCATACTTTGGGTGACAGTGAGAAATTTGTCAAGATGCTTGTTGGCATCTTCACCCGGTGATCCGCGAAATTGGCAAAAGCTTTGGACTTGTTGAATCATGTGATGTTTAAGTCCAAAGTCCGTGGCCTCGATGTTGACCGGGGCAATTGGACCGCCCCGTCCATTCATCGTGGGTTGGCAAAGCTCCTCCATCGTTCGGAGATCGGGAGCTGGATTTTGTGGATCGGGTTGGACTTCAGGTCCATCCCCTTGGATTCCAGACATGGTGGGATGCTCAACGGTACGTATCTCGGGTACGTTTTCCTTGTTAAGAATACGTCTACGAGCTTGCGAGCGAGTGCGCATACACTAGACGTAACTCTAAGAGACCTCAGAGTTAAGGAGAGAAATGGGAATTATGAAAATCTTTCAGATGAGAATGAGAATTATGAAGACGTTTTATAAAACTTGGGTGAGAAGAATCTTTATGGGTTTTCTGGTTCTGAAACGTCGATATCACAACAAAATCAATTAACACAAAATCGAGGCAAAACAACAGTGAACTTAACCAATAATCCAAGATGAATGGCTTCTTTGAAAAAGGTACACCAATCACAAGGACACAAAGGCAAGTTTTATATCTTTAGTTCGGGAACTTATTATGGTCGCACCCCCAGTTAGGTAGTGCACTGCCTTGGTTTGCGGTGGTAATCTTTTAAGTTGTTGTTATTATTAAAGAAAACGACGAATCTTTTTGTATTTTTATTATTTGATACATATATAGAAACAAAAGGAAAAATATTTTTGTGTTTTATACGTTTTTGGATGTTTTTGGGTTTTTGGATTTTTTATAAGAAAATATGGATATATATATAGATGGATATGGATGATATGAACAAATGAGTGAGTATTCAAACAACTAATCTGCTAGACGAAAGATAATCAGCACAGCTCCCCGGCAGCGGCGCCAAAAATTTGATCTGCGCAAAACCGTCAAGTTTTCTCACACAAGCAAGAAACTTAAAACAGCTTAAGCACAGATGCAATGAAGATCTGAGGAGTACAATGTTTCCCCGGGTCGTTATGTCCCAGCGAGTTGTGCAATGGATTATCAAACGCTTAGTGATCGAGGAATTTGAATGGGAAAAGGATTTGGGAATGATATTAACTACGGAAAAAGCCAACAAATTAAAAACGGCTTAAATGCAAATTAAAGATGATTAAAAAGATAAAATCTATTAAATAAACGCTATCACTATATTTAAAGTGATGAACGTTTAAAACCTAAAACGTACGTTTAAATTAAAAACTACGTAACGTACAAAATAAAAAGTGAAACTTACACAATATTAACCCTAAAAATATTAAAAATACATTTTTACAATCCTAATGATTAAAGAAACTTTTTAGAAAAAGAAGATTATTTTTTATAACTATTTAATTAATTATTATTAATTAAAAACTATTTTTAACTAATTAAAAATAACCTAAAATGAAAGAAAATAGGAAATAAAGCTTGAAAAATAAAATTATGAAATGGAAAAGTCTAAAATATCAAAAGAGAATTTTAAAAAACTATTTTTGTATTTTTCTGGTTATTTTTCTATTTTCTAGGAATTTTAAACTATTTAAAACTAATTAAATTATTAAAAATTACAAAATAAACTATGAAAAATATGGAAAATTACTTTTTTCACTTTTTATATTTATCTAAACTTAATAAAATTGAAAAATTATTTTTTTGAACCTTTTCTTAATTTTTTATATTAAAAGCTATTTAAAAGTACTTAAAAACTAATTAAAATTAAGAAAAATACCAAACAAGCTAGGAAAAATCTGAAAAATTCAGGAAAACTCTAAAATAATATTAGGGATATGAGAAAAATGGGAAAACAGGCCCTTATGTGGAGAAATATGAAACTGCTATGGAAGTTGCTTATAAATAAGCACTATGGATAAGCAAATGGAATCCAAAAGCTACCAAACTGATACACAAGCTATGATAAGCTAATTTAACCAAAATGAAATGAGTTTCAACAAGCTAAACCCTCTGATTAGCAATTTAGAACAGAATTGATGTTTTGAGTGTTTAGCTAAAATCAGTTCCTGGGTAGTGACTTTAAGCACAAGCACAAGCTTGAAAATAAGCTCAAAAGGAAAACTATCACTTGTAACCTGGACTAGACCTGGGTGAGACCAAGTTTACCAAAAATCAAGCCATGAGAAGCTCTTTTGAGCCCTGTACACCAGCTGCACAAACTGAGAAAAAGCTCAGTGTATGCTGACAGTGGAGCAGGGGATTATGCCCAAGTTCACAAGCTTGTTTGAAGCTTGTAGAAAAATCACTAAAATCCACAAAAATGCAGATAAGTAATGGTACCAAGAGAGGTTTCTAAAATGCCAAATTTCACTTGATAAGTCCAAAGAATGAGCTCAAGAAAATTCCTAGTAGTTGGCTCAAAAACAGGTTTTACCAATTTTGACTTTTGATGTTATTGAAGAACTTTGACCAAAATGGATTTTCAATCCAATTTTAAGACAGAGATTGATGTTATTTGATGTAATGAAACCTCTGCAAGCTTTGTTATAAACTTCTAAACATAAAACACTGATTTTACAATTCTAGAATCCAACAGTGAGCAAATGAGATGGATTAAAAGGAACTTTTGACTTTTAATACTAGCAGACCCCATTTATTGACCAAAATGAGTTCCAATAAGCTTAGTAAACATGGACTAACAGGAGTCAACCACTGCATAAGCCTCTGAGACAGCTTATTCAGCAGAACCAAACACTACTTATGCCACTGTTTGTGAATCAAAAATGATCTAAACACCTAACTAGCACATGATAATGATCCAAATAAGTTCAAATACCCTAAATGCAACTATTTAAAGATATTAGAACTAGTTATAACTACCAAGACAGATATTGCAAATGAAATTTTAAAAGTGACTTACAAGTAGTCCTAGGCCACAATGGCTTGAATCCAAGAACCAGAGAACTATTACCCTAAGTTTCAACCCAACTAACTCAAATCCAACCCAATCCACCTCTGCATCAACCCAGTTCCACCTGCATTCCCATTTTCACCCAAATCACTTTGTTTGACTTTCTGTTGACCAAGTACCAAATTGAATGCAAACTTAAACTTAAGCTTATACAAAGCTTTCATAAGCTCATTTAAGCTTATTTAGACTGAGAGATAAGCATTGAGAAGCTTTGAGTGAGATTTTGAGAAGGAAAATTGTAACAGTGGACTTAGCAATATGAAATGATATTATAACTGAAATTAGCACTTGAAATTGATTAATATTGATAAAACAACTTTAAGAAAGTACAATTTAACAAAGACTAACAATGTTACAACTTAATTAAAACATTTAAACTAAATTCGACATTTAACTAAAATTTTTAAAACTAAAAACTGCCCATCTCCTCTTCTTTTGCTTCCCTTTTATACCCAAGGTATTTCTCTCTCCACTCTGATGAAATCCCACTTCTTTCTTGACCCTTGGATTGCAGAAAATGATCATGACCATTCAAATCAGTTTTGGCGCCAAAAAGGAGCATTTGACAATTTGGGTTGAGTGAGGGGGAGGGAGGTGCATTAAATGATGTTTGGAGTGAGGTGAGGTGGGGGGAGACAGGAAGGGATAAGGGGATGGAGTGGTATGGGGATGCCTGTGATTGTAGGCACCAAGTGGGGAAGAAGCAATTTTGGCGCCAAGGGGTGTGTTTGTTTGACCTGGATTTGACCACATAAGAGTTAATAATAGGGGTTCACAATCCATTTTGACAGGGGGCCAAAGATAAGCAGGGGGTCCAAAATTAAGTTAAAGGTTTTAAACTTCAAGGACTTAATGTGTAAAATCTGAAACTTGAGGGGCCTAAGCTGCCAATTCAGAAAAGTCATTCCAAGGGACCACAAGTGACAACTTTCAAAAGTATAAGGACCAAAATTGCCATTTTGCAATTTTCCAGGGGCCATTTCTGCCAATTTTGAAACTTGAAGGACCATTTTTGTAATTTTCTCAAACTTTTGATATTTTTCACCAAAGGACTAAATTTGACAACTTATGATTTTAAAAGGACCTTTGGTGACTTTACTTTTGAAATTATGTGCTCAGGGACTGTTTTTGACAACTTTTGAAACTTGGGGGACTAAAACTGCAATTTTTGCAAATTTGATATGTTTTTCATCTGATTTTGATATTGTTGCTTTTAAAACACATAAAACACTGATTTGTGATATTTTGATCATTTTGATGTGTTTCTGAGTGTTTTCAGATGATTTTGCAGTTTATTTTGTACAAAAATGATGAGTATTTAGATACTCATCAAAGAGACATTAGCTTGAGATGTGAAATGGGAACTTTTATTTTAGGTTGCATGTTCTCCGCCATTTAGCTACCATCACTAGTAGTAGTTTAAGTTAGCTTATTGTATGGAAAAAGTATGTTCCCTGTTAGGAGGTTTAAAAAATGTGTGGATTAGCTTATTTAGACGGTTCATTAAGCTATTCAACTTTGAATAGATTACGATTCTACTTCTTTACTAGATTTACGAGCTTATCAACGTGGTATTGTGATTGTAAGTTCAAGTTAATAAGGTAATAAGCCATGTTAAAGTATATGAATCTTCTTAAAATTAAATAAATACATAACCAAGTTATCAAAGGCCTCTTGACCCAACGGTATGTGAGTGGCCCTTCAAGCAAGAGGTTGTCGGTTTAAGTCTCGTTAAAGACATGTGAGATATGATTTCTAAGATACGTGGTGTAAGTTGTAAAAAATTGCCGTTTTAAAAATAAATAAATGACGTAGTTAAATAAACAAGTCTAAACAACCCCTTAATGAATGGAATTTTACTCGCTTTGGTTATATTATACTGCTGTTTATTAATTGTATACAAGTTTGAATAAGATGATGAGTGTAGACTTATAGCATAGAGTTAAAGATTTGGCAATGTCTATTTCTAAAATCAGTCTTTGAGAAATAAAGTTGAAATAAAGTTGCATATATGTGTTGCGATTGCTATTATGTTGTTTATCACATCATGAGAGTCATGTAATTAAACATGTTACATGGCTCTTCCTCATGTGGTAAATAATTATATAAGCTCTCAACTTTTTGTGAACGTATTTATGATAGAGTGAGGAACGTATTTATGATAGAGTGGGGATCAAATGAGAAATAAAGTTGAAATGAGAAGAATGAGAAGAAACCACAACCGCACATACAAAAGTAGATGCATTTCCCCTTAAAATTCTTTTTTTCATTTGAAATATATGGCTCAAAATATTTCTCACTCTTCTCATTTTATTTTCTCTTCTCACTAACTCTCTTCCCATTTCCATTTATATAACTTCTAAGTGTTACAATTATCGGTATTCAATTCATGTTTAGTAACATTGGAGATTAGTTATTATAATTGTCCTTTATCCTCTTCTTACTAATTATTTAAATTTACTAAACAAAATTCAGTAATTATTTTGCGGGTCTGATATTGTGCTTCAACTTTGTTTCGACCGGATAATGTAGACTTTTAGCATATTAACCTTGTTCAATATCTTGACCGTTACTTGATTCTTTGTGTATAAGCAATGTTTGAAAGCCGTTTTCTAAAAGGCCTGGTTGAGAGTGATCAAATGGTTGGAACACAAGAGAGATAAAGCCTTTCAAACCGTGCAGTTTTACTTTGTGCTTATGTGTTGTGATTGCTGTTATGTTGTTTACCATAACGTGAAAGTTATGTAATGAAACATGTTACATGCAGGGGCGGAGCTATTAAGGGACCGGGAAGGGTCCCGGCCCCCCTAGGCCTAAGCCCGTTAGTGTATTTTTTCGTGATTTCATGTGTATTTCCGGGAAAAAATACACTTCGGCCCTCCCATTTAATGTATTTCCAAAAAAAAAATTGTTTCGGCCCTCCCACGGGAATTTTTCTAGCTCCGCCATTGGTTACATGCTTATCACATGCTGGTGAACAACTTATATAAGCTCTTATATTTTTGTGAAATAAGCTCTTAACCTTTTGTGAATATAATCGTGGTGTTGGTCAATAACTTATATACGCTCTTAAATTTTAGTGAATATAGTCGTCGTACCATGGTAAACAGCATTTTACGATACGCCCTTTGCCGGACTTTTGTTTTTCGTTCATATAAGTCGAACTGTTACAATTATAGGTATTCTACACATATATAATGGCATTAGACATTAAATTATTATAATTCTCCTTTATCCTGTTTGTTTAGTTTTTTTATTAAGCCATGTTAAATTAAAGTGTCTGTCTGGATATATGATGTTTGTTTGTAGATGAATAAATAGTTGTTTGTTTTTTTGCTGAATAAAGCGTCCGAATTAAAAAAAAATTACTGTTATACCATTTAATATAAAATAAGTGTTGAAGTTGTTTGAAATGAGAGAGTAAATATGTAAAATTAGGATAAAAGGGATTGACTTAATTTAAAGATTCTCATCTCCTTGGTTTTTTTTAGGAGGTCATATGTTAGTTTTAAGCACTAAACAAATATCAATTTGATGACTTATTTTTTATTTGACGACGTTAAATCGGAAACATGTATAACATTATAACGACAAAATTGTTAATATTTTGTGTGACGCGGTGAATCTTGCACTTGAAAGGGTCTTTTGTGGTTTAAGATATGTTTGTCCCAAAAGAATTATAAATGCATTTTAATTTATTGAGCTTATCAACTTTATATGATGAAATTAAACAAGTTGAAAGCTCAAGTTAATATGCTAACAAATACATAAGCCAATTAATTAAGCTAATTCAAACAACAACTTAGGCCGGGTGTAGCGGTGGTGGTCTGATCGTCTTCACGTTAGCATTTTTCCCCGCCACTTTTATGTTGTAGTTTCAGCCGCCATCGCTTCTAATAAACACACCCCAACGGCTTTTTTTTTTTTTTTTATTCTCTCCATGTTTTGCTGTAAGTAAATGAAGTTACATAATCCATATGTGTGGTTAGAGGTGGCAAAACGGGCGAGCACGGGCACGGGCTAAAACGGGCACGGGCTAGAATGGGCACGGGCTTAAACGGGCACGGGCCAAACGGGCACACATGTTATACAAATCGCTTAATAAAAGACATAAAAACTAAATAAATTCCTTAAACGTAATATCTTATTTATATTAACAAAAATAAATATATTATATAAAAAAAATCTTTAAAACGATCGTTAATGTTCAACAATTGAGAGAGAAAAAAAGTGCCCGTTTGTGCCCATTTAAGTTTTTCAATGGCTATATGTGCCCATTTCAAAAAAAGAATAGGTCTAAATGTGCTCAAATCTTTTAAAAATGTGCCCATTTAGCTCATCTTTTTGCTTCTGGGCACATTTTGCCACCTCTAGTGTGGTCCATAACTTATATAAGATCATAACTTTTTGTGAATATGATTTTGATACCATAGTAAACAACATTGTGTGAATATAACTAGACAAACTAATAAGATCTACAACTCAAGATGACGAGAATAACTCACTGAACATGGATCGAGTATCATTGCTATCACTCATGAGTCATAAGTGATAGAAGAACCATTTTACCCCGTATAAGATTTATTCGTTTGACATGGTACTGTATAAAAATCAGATTCGTTTTGCAGATGAACAATGAAAGATACTTCACCCAATTCCATTTTGTCATATGCAATTATGCATCCTTAGAAAAGGAAGCAAATACCCCCCAAGTTGTGCTCTGGCACAAATTCGAACACTTGATTAAATACACAGCTTTAATGAGCTCATGTACTTAAAGACCGCAAAAATGAAAATCTTCTACTGATCTTGAGCTAGATCGGACGACCAACAACCAGCCAAACCATATATTGTTTTTTTCTGGTTCATAGGTTTTGTCGGCTCAATCCACTCATACACCTCGAATGCAATCAAACATGAAACAAAACTAGTAACCAGGAAAAAAAAAAAAAAAAAAAAAAAAAAAAAAAACACTCAATTCAAATGGCTGCAAGTCGTCAAGGAAACATACATCATCAGTACAAGTGTAGAATATTAGCTTACATACTATAAAGTTTAATAATTTGATAAATTGATTTAACAAATGAGAGAGATAATAAAGGGGCATGAGGACATATAAGAGCTAAGCTTTCAAATATAAACATTAATGATTTTTTTTTTTTTTTTTTTTTTTTTTTTTTTTTTGAACGGCTATGAAAATTATATATAAATAAAAGCTTCTAGCAAGGAACTAGAAGCCAAAGAGTACAAAAATAATCTAGAAAAGAAACAAAAACAACACTTTCTAGACACCACCCGAGACTTTAACTGCGAGGCCTACAAAAAGGATGAAAAAACTCTTGCCAATTACAGAGAACCGAGACAAGAGAAAAATCCCCACCCACGGAGGCCGAGCCACCGGTTTTCACTCCGGGGTGTTTTTGATGTAGACCCATACAAGTCCCAAGGAAAGAAAATAAAGCAGAAGAACCAAAACAGTGACTAAAGCTCGAAAACTCCCAACATATGAAGATAAGAAACAACATCGCTCAACAATTACTCGCGGACAGCATTGGAGATTTAAGCCAATCTAACCAGCTGCAAGACGTACGCCCCCTGTTAACTAACCAAGAGAAAGAAGATGAACGAATGTACTCAAAAATGTCACTTTTCCTCATCGGATGCAAGCAAAAAATGACACTGTTACGGTATCTCCAAATCCACCAAAGAGAAGCCGCTACAATAATGTAAATGCGGCGAGACTTCTCTTTAGAAGCATGCCACGAATCGAACCAAGCCTTCCAATGCTCGTATGAAGAAAAAGAAGGGAGAGAAATATCACACCAATTACGAGCAAGCCTCCAAACCTCCTTGGCGAAATCACAATCAAAGAAAATATGTGAAGAGGATTCCACACTACCGTTGCACGAAGGACATAAGATCGAAGGAATTTCAATGCCCCGAGCTGAGAGATTCCATCTATGAGGTAATCGATCCAAAGCCAATCTCCAAATAAAAATATTGACCTTGTGCGGAAGCATTTTATCCCAAGAAGTCGAGGGCACCAATGAAGGAAGAAGCTTAGAATCAATGAATCGACGAGTTTCCCCAACCGAGAAGAACCCTTCTTTTGACATCACCCAAACACAATGGTCATCAACCGCATTTGTATCAACTTGACTAATTTCCAAAAGCATGTCCCTCAAGTAAGCCGTATTACGAACACCAATATCATCCCTAAACCAATTCCAATTCCATTGCCCATTAACAATACGGTCAATAATTAAACAGTCCTTATCTTGCTCCAAACGATATAACCTATTGTAACGAATATAAAGAGGAGACTCGCCAATCCATATGTCTTTCCAAAAACGAATACGAGTGCCACATCCCACTTGGAAACGAAGGGAATTAAACGGGATAATGTCTTTAGAATGAAGAAAGTTGGACGTGCCAACTATTCTAGCCCATGTACCGTTAAATTTGCAACCTTGATTATCAAAACCACCCTCTTGACCATGCAACGACTTAATAACTTTAACCCAAAGAGCATCTGGGGAGGAGAACATCCTCCACCGCCATTTTTGAAAGAGAGCAAGGTTAAAAGACTTTAAACTACCAACGTTCAAACCTCCTTTATCATAAGAGGAAATGACATTAGCCCATTTGATCCAAGCAAGATTTTTGGAGTTTTGAGATCCACCCCAAAAGAACGTGGCACGAGCTCTTTCCAGGGATTTCAATATAAGCTCAGGAGCCTTAAAAATTGATAGATAGTAAATACCAAGACTACCAAGAACCGCTTTAATCAGAGTGAGACGTCCCCCAATAGATAACATGTTTGCTTTCCAAGAGGAAAGCCTTGTGTGGAACCGGTCGATCATAATTTGCCAGCTAGACTTAAGGCTCATGTTCGACCCAATCGGAAGCCCAAGATACATAAAAGGAAAGGAACCCGAAGCACAACCTGTACTTCTAGCCATATCAGCAACTTCTTCGTTAGAAACACCAATGCCATATATATTGGATTTGTGAATATTTATTTTGAGACCCGAAGCTAGATAGAAAACCTAAAGAATACGAATGATGTTATCTAGGCTGCTAGAGTTCCATTCGGTGGTAATAATCACATCATCAACATAAAAGAGGTGAGATATCATGGTATTAGAGGAGCCAAGCTTGATCCCACGAATTAAGCCAGAACTTGTAGCATTAGAGATAGCACAATGAAGACCTTCCATGACGAGTATAAATAAAAACGGTGAGAGAGGGTCTCCCTGTCTTAAACCACGTTTGATGGAGAATTCTGAGGTAGGACTACCATTAATCAAGATTGATGCTCTAGATGAATGAAGACAAGCGCTAATCCAAGACCGCCATTTGGAACCAAAACCAAGGCTTACAAAACTAATCTTACTTAACAGATCTCATGATTAATTTGTGACATATAATAGTGTAATACTATGACTACGATTAAAGGGACATAACAACAAGACTTGAACCGGCAACTTTCACTATATGTTGCATGTTATCCATTAGTGAGCTACAATCATCGAAATATGACTTTGAATTAACTTACTGTATGAAAATTATAATTTATGGGCATTTTTGGCACACAAGATTATTGAGAGATTATACTTATTTTTTTAATAATAAAACTAATTAAAATATAAGTTTTGTTTGCGAGATAAAATTATAAAATTTTATAAAAAATAATCTTTCAAAATTTACTTTTACACTCTAATGATAATTTGACTTGACTATGACTTGGCATGTATCAATTTTGTCACCGGTTATCCCATATTGATAAGAGAGACAAAAGTTTTCTAGTTAATATATACCATTGCAAATAGGGGCCATACGTGTTGCGATTATTATTAGGGTTAATGGCATGTAATAGCAACGTACTTTCTCATTTGTTCCATTCTCAGATACGAACCCAAAATAATACAACAATGCCCATCCAACTTTCAAAATTTGTTTCATTATCATACTTTTGCTTACGTGGCATGATTGGCAACCGGCTACACAGGTTAAAATTAAATATTATTTTTAAAAATTTTTTTTTTCATCTTCTTCCTTCAAAAAAAACCCACACACAAAGTCTTAAAAGCTCATTTAACCCCAAATCAGTCTAGTCCAACTTCCATTAACGCACGATATCCGGCCACCTGGAATCTCAGGCTTGCCATTGTCTTTATTTCCTTTAAGAAATAGCAACTGACATAAGAATTGGTTTTAGCAACTGATGTGAGTTAAATGATTTTGGAATGAAATTTGGATCTGCTATTAGCTTTTAACAAATGGGTTTTAGTAAGGTCTTAGTGGTTGTTTTTAATTATGCTCAATTAGTATAGATTGTTATGTTATGTTTGTAGTGTAGATTTAAATTTAAGTTTTTTGCGTGGTTTTAAAAATGGCCGGAAATTAGAGATGGCCACCGAAGAAAATGGTCGGAAAAATTGGAGAAGATGATCGGGAATGATATGGCATCTATGTGGCATGCACATGTGTCAATTCTTTACTAATTAAACAATCTTGTTTTGGCAATGAAGACTCACAAAATATAACGGTTGGAAAATTTAAAAAGTTGACCGGAAAAAGATTACCAAAAAGAGGCCGGAAGAAGTGGAGAAGATGATCGGAATATGATTACCCAATTTTATAGGTTAAAAATGATGATATCGACACAAAAATATGAAAGTTTGTAGGGTATTGTTGTATTATTTTAGGTTCGTATCTAATAATGGAACAAATGAGAAAGTACGTTGCTATTACATGCCATTAACCTTTATTATTATTATGTTGTTTAGCTTACCTGAGATAGTAATGTAATGGAACATATTATCTTTCGTAAGCCCACAACTTATAAGACCTCGTAACTTTTTGTGAATATAACTTTCATATCATATCTATATTTATTTTATACTACTTATAATGAACGAAGACACCTCACTCTTAATTTTAAGACATATGGTTTACAACACTTTAATGCACCCAATTTTCAGAATTACAACAAAGTAAATATATTGTACAACAAAATAAAGCGTGGTGTCATTTTAAGACCAAAATTTTTTCAAACAACATTAATGCTATTAAAAACACCAATTCACCAAAAATTACAACCATTTAAGCACAATGTACAATAGCTGCAATCAATTTTCAGATTTATAACAAAATAAGCATAGTGTACAACAAAATAAGAATGAAGTAATTTTCAGACTTACAACATTAATGTTATTAAAGACTACTACTTACAAGAAAAGAAACATAATGTACAATACTATAATGCACATAATTTTCAGACGTACAAGACAAGAAGCATAGTGTACAACAAAACATCACATTAATGCTATTTAATGTAGTCAATTATTTAACTGGTTAATAAATACAATTAATACAGTTATTAAAAACCCCTTACATAAGAAATACAAATTATCAAACATATTGTATAACCAAATAAAACACAATTTCTGCATTAAATTTCACTACTATAAATAATAAAGCACATTATACAAATATTCAAGCCTGAATGGGCAACGGGCCAAATGGGGGGGGCTTGAGCCCGAACGAGCGCGGACCAAACGGGCTCGAGCCCGAGCAGACATGGGCCAACGGGTTCGAGCCCGAATGGGCACGGGTTATACGAAATTCTTGATATCCGTAAATTTATTGTTAAAAAAATATAATAAACTAAAATACATTATTAATCGAAATTTTTTAGTTCAGGGTACCCGCCGCTGCAACGCGCAGTAAATACTTATTAGTGAATATAATTTTGGTATCATATATATACTACGCTTGTCCCAAATATACTGTAACTTTTTCCTTTTTAAGTATATCTTAACATTATTATCCATTACTAAAAATAATAGTTAGAATTGTTTAATTTTACTATATTATCCTTAATTAAAATTTATATTTACAAAACTAAAAATACACATTAACTAATTGACGAATGGTAAAACTGTCTTTTATATCGCTTTTGTAGAAAACAAAGCAGTAATTAATGCATTTTTCTTAAATCATGTATTTTTTTTATCTATGAACAATAATTTTGAGACGGAAGGAGTAGTAAACAATTGCTTTTGTGAATGTAGTCAAACGAGTGTAGTTATGATCCGTGCTTCGTTGCGGAATTTTGTTAGAGATTCAAGTGATACAATCATAGGTACTCAATTCATGCTTAATGACATTAGACACTACGTAGTAATTATTATAATTCTCCTTTATGCTCTTCTTTATTTAAACTTGCTCAAGGAAAAACTCAAAGTTTATTTTGTAGGTCTAACATTGTTATGAATTTTTGGTTTAACAACATTAAATCAAAAACATGTATAGCAATATAACCACAAAATATTTAGATGGTGTGACCCGACGGATCTTTCAGTTCAAAAACATGTGATTCAAGAAATGAAGAAATGTTTGTTTCAAACGTGAACACTTATAAAGCTTTTTTGACGTTTTTAAATTCTGGTGATTTAATAAACTAATTCAACTAAACTGATCTCACGACAAACATGTCACTAGTAAATCTTCAAATTTGATTAAGGACAATATGTGATATGAAAACCATCATTTTATGTTGCATGTCATACACTATTGAGCTACCATAAAACCTAAAGTAATAATTTAGAACTATGAGATATTGCAGTATATCGTTTATGGGATAAAGGGTGTGAAAAATTTGCCCACCAAATCCTTTGGTCTAGCCGTTTAATTGTATGTGAGTTGCCTATCAATCTAGAATTTGTGGTTTCAAGTCTTGCTAGAGGCATCTATGAGATATGTGGTATAAGGTGTGAAAATTTGATCTTCGAAAAAAAGAAAATGATAAAGGGCGAATAAATCAAAATAACGATAGTTAGCCTAGATAGCATCTAATCTTGGAGTTTTGATACTTATATCATTGTACGTTCTTTTACCAAGATATATCTATAGCACAAAATTCTGCTGTATAATCTAGAACACTACCTTTAAAAGATCAAGATCCTTGCTCGTGTACGAGTTTGTTGTGGTAATGTTGGTTACAAAAATAAAATATATAGGCATGTTAGCGTTTCTGAATTAATTTGAATGATTTGTTAAACTAATCTTAGTGAGCCGATTGGGTGAACGGGTCGTGGCATTGGGAGTGGGATTGGGGGAGGAGTATTAGGGGTAGAGTTTGTAAGGAGTTAGATGATTTGGTTAGTGTATTGCAAAACGTTGTTGTTTCTTATAATTGTAGGGATAGTTGGAGATGGACATTATTCGAGAATGGGGAGTTCAAAGTCAAAGAATTAGCGGGATTGATCGAGGAGAAGATTCTACATGGGAAAGTGGAGCTCAAGAAACGATTTGGAACAAGTTGGTGCCAAAAAAGGTAAACATTTTTGTGTGGAGAGCTTTGAAAGGAAGACTACCGGTTCGTGAGGAGCTTGACAAAAGAGGTATTGACTTGGATTTGGTTCTTTGTCCAAGTTGTGCTAATGCGGTTGAAACATGTGCCCATAGCTTGGTCACTTGTGATCTTGCTATGAGCGTTTGGGATAGGATTTTTAGTTGGTGGAAGATGGGGCACGTTAACGCCTTCTCCATTGGTGAATTCTTTTCATCAAACGGAAACGCTAATGTTCCTAGTAGAATTGTTCGTGTTTGGCAAGCGGTCATTTGGACATCCGGCTACTTCATTTGGAAAGAAAGAAATGCTCGCGTGTTTGGTATCAAGGCTTCAAGTACTAATAAAATTGTTCAAGACATTCAATTAAAAAGTTACGAATGGATTGTGCGAAGATCTAATAAATTTAAAGAGATAGATTGGCAACAATGGCTATGGGATCCCTCAAGTATTCGTCTACTGTAACAGTGTGGTCAGCGCGTTGTTCATCTCAGGTGCAAAAATTCTTTGGTGTTGGCGAACTTTTTGGTACTAAGTGGCCCGATTGTATCTGTATAAATAGGGTTTACTGCACAGTTTCTTCTAATCTGTTGTGTCTGCATAATTGGTATCTGCTGTAAATCTCATTGGATATTTTCTCGTGTGTTTGGTTGTGTATCTTAGATGGTCTCATGGTCCATGTTCATTGGAGATTTTATTCTCTTTGTGGGCCTAGCCATTTATCTTGCACTGTTGTTGCAAATTGTTGCTGTGTGTATTGATCAAAGTATAAGCTAGTTAGTTTCTTTAGTTTTGTGAGAAAAGTTGTCAAACATTTATTTAGTTGTATTTTTTCTTGGATCTCTTCCTCTTTTAATTATCTTGTTTGATTGAGGAGAGATGCCTTGTTTTGTATTTTTCTCTTTTGGGGTTCTATATATATTGTTGCCTTTCAAAAAAAAAATCTTAGTGAGCCGATCTCATGACTATTATTTGATAAACGGTGTAACACTATGATTATTATTTGAAGAGACATTATCTTGAGATGTGAAATGAGAACCTTAATTTTATGTCGAATGTTCTCCGCCATTTAGCTACCATCGGTAGTAGTGCTTTAAGTTAGCCTATTGTATGAAAAAAGTATGTCCTCTATTAGGAGGTTTGAGAAGCGTGTGGATTAGCTTATTTAGACGGTTCACTAAATAATTCAAATTTAAGTGAATTACGATTTTGCTCTTTTAATAGATGTACGAGCTTATCAACTTGGTATTGTCAACTTAAATACATAACCCGGTTAAATAAGCAAGTCCAAAACAACCCATTACGGAATGGAATTTTATTCACTTCTGTTAAATTATATTGTTTATTAAGTGTCATGTATCTATTTTGTTATTAGTTATCCCACATGGATCAAAAAAATGAAATTGGGCCAGTTAATATAAAGTTGCGTACATGACATATATGTGTTGCAATCGCTATTATGTTGTACTAGTATACAATAACATTTAGTTAATTAAACATGTTACTGGCATCGTATAGTCAATAACTTATATAAGTTGTTAACTTTTTGTAAATATAATTTTGATATCACAGTAAACAATATTTTTTGAATGCTAGACGACGACTATAATTTTGATGTCATATAGTGAACAACAATTTTTTTAATGTTTTTCTTGGAACGGCGGGATTTATTAAAAGCTAGCAAAAGCTAGACAAAAGCATTACAAGAGAGCTATAGATACAATAAGATTACGCAACCAATCTACCCAAGAAATTCTAAACTTTGGATTTCTAGAAAAAATCCACAAATACGATTGGGAAACTATGGAGTCCCATAGCGCCTTCTTAAGAGGAGAGATAGAGAAAATCAGTCTATGTCTGTAACTCCATATAGTTCACATAAGAGTCCCTCCAACTCCTTCAAGAATAGACTTCACCATATTCGAAACATGTAAAGAGCCTAGCCACTCAAACCAAACCAAAATACTAGCACAAACCGAAATGTCGAGATCCCACCACTTAGCCAATTTTGCCCACAAAGCCATCGCCATATCACATGAGCATAATTTTGAATGTAATTAGACAAAGTGCAGCAATGATACCCGTTTCACCGGACTTTTACTTTTCGTTTTTATAGACTAGCCGAATGCGTGCATTATGTGGTGGCAAAAGAAAAGTTATTTCAAGATTATCCAAATTTTCATAACATTTTATACTCCAAACTCTTTTTTTCTCAATTAGCACACAATAAATAAAACATTGATAATATTTTTTTCATAAGCTAATGATATATATTACATGTAGTAATTTAACTCTAAGAGCATTGGATACACATGAGCCGTTGGCCAAAAAGTGCTGTCACATCAGCAAAACACTTCATGGCAACCCTTTGGCATCACATTTTGTGCTGTTACCTTTAACACCAAAAAATGTGGTGCCGTTAACATTTTTCGTTTCATTTTACATAAAATAAAACATACACAATATTAACTAAAATAAACTTCGTTAAATTAAAAAAAAAAAAACACATTACATCAATAAAATTTAAAAAAAAAAAAAAAAAAAAAAAAAAAACAACATAGTACGTAAGCAAGAAATAAAATTACAAACTAGTGATTAAGGTTCCATAAATGCTCCACAAGGTCTTGTCGAAGATCGTCGTGCACTTGTTTATCTCAATTTTTTTACTTTTTCTAACATGCAAATCACATCTTTCGATCCAACTCTGTGTTATGTTCGGCCTTGGATCAACGAGCAAATCTCTTAAATTCACTTCGAATCCTTCGTCTTCCAATATCAAGTTAAGTACCATTATACAACAATACATGATTTTTTTTCAACGTGTTGATTTCGTAAGCATCATAATGGTCGTAGGTGGAGGTGTCGTTGGGATTGTTTGGATCTATATTTGAAAGAAAATTAAGTATTATTGAAGTAGATATTAAATTGGAAGAGTGTGTGAAAAATGGTAGAATGAAGAGGTATTTAAGGGGTAATTTTTTTTAAAATAGGGTATTTTTTTTGGCTATATGGTCGTTGGCCAACGTTCACCAATTCACAAAAAAAAGAAAAAAAAATGATCGACGGTAAGGGCTGTTATCAACGACGCAAGCATGGTTGGCGCGAGGCTCGGTATCGTGAGCCATTGGTTTTTTGAGCTGTTGGTTCGGCGCGAGCTTAACAGCCCACCATACCTCCGCTCTAATAAACATTAACAAAAATATATTAAGAATTACTTCTACCTTCAAAAAATCATTAATTCAAGCTTATATTCTAAGAAAAGGTGTTTTAAGTGCTTGTACCATTTTTAGAATAATTTTTACTACTTAATAGGTCTATTAATACATGCATTGAAATTTTGTTAAATTTGCTTGTTGAGTAGTACTTAAAACAAAGTTATACATGCTTTATAAGAGCCCTCGGTATGTTAACACATGGGTTGCGTTATGGCCTACGTGGCATGATGTTAATGTGAGTTATGGTTGAGTTATTGCCCTACGTTGCCCATTGAGTTACCGTGGTAACGCTACGTTAGTAGCAATCTTAAATAAATAAAAAATTAATTGCAAAACAGGTCCTTCACCAACGTTTACATGTTCAAACGAAAAAAAAATACACTTTTGGCCCCTATGTTTTTATAACAGCTAGTTCATGTAAAAAAAATACACAATTGCCCTTTAACGGCTAGTTTATATCTGAATTCAAAATCTTTTATAAATACAAACATTTACATGTTAGTTTTAAACACTTTCTATACACTATTGATAAAAAAACACATAAACGCCCCTTATGGCTTGTCGTCTCCCACATTCTGTCAAAGAAATGTAAGTGTTTATTCAAAAATAATGCGATAAAGAAGATGTTAATCGTCAAAAGGCTACTATTGAGGCTATCAGTCAGTTTCAGCTTGCAAAAGCAAAAAAAGGAGCATATGAGACAACGATACGCCAATTGCACAAACATTTCTGCCGAAAGAAAAGCTTTGATTGACCAATTTTTGAACAAGGAAGCCAAAAATGACGAGGCTATTAGTGATACGATGTGGGGTTGTGTTACATAGGTACAAAACAACATAAGCAACAAAATCCGGTGGAGCTACGAGGAAAACAAAGTGTATAACGTGAGCGTTGTGTATAACTGCAGCACAAGTGTATAACGTGAGCGTTGGCGAACAAACGTTCGGAGAATTTGAAGCAGAGCAAGCAAAGCTTCAACAAGACTGGGAGGAGAAACTCAGGAAGGAAGAAGCAGAACGGTTGGCGTTCATTGAGGAATTTCCTACATATAGGTCTCCTTCGTATGATTCTGCATGCGGGGAGCACTCAGATTAAGAAGCAGTATTGTATTGTATTTTAGTCCGTATGTTTTTTTTCGGTATCATATTTCGTTGCGTATCGTATTTTGTACTGTATTTGTAATGTTTATGTAATGGTTTTATGATTATTAATAAAATAATAGGTTGTTTATTAAATAAAATATTAGTTTAGGGTTGAATTTGTAAATTTTATTATTTAAAAAATAGTTTGGCCTAAAATGTTGACTTATGGTTGAGTTATGATAAGGGTGTTTTTTGTAAGTTAAGGTTAAAATGTTAAAGCTGACGTGACACTGTGTTATGATTAACCAAGGTCATGACACTAAGCCACTAAGGGCTCTAAAGGAGTAAGATTCAAATGTTACAATTATAGGCAATCAATTCATGTTTAATGACATTAGACATTAATTATTATAATACTCTTTATTCTCTTCGTAGTATTTAAATTTATCAGAAAAAAAAATAATTATTTCGCGAGTCTGATATTGTTCTTCATTTTTGGTATATCTATTTAGCAGCCCTCCAAACACCCTAGCTATTGGACCAAGGTTGGATGAAAACAGTTTTTTTAGCAAGGATGAAAACAGTTAAAACCCACTAAACAGACCAAAGTTGGAGTGATGGTTGGATGGAAGTCAAAGCATGGCAGTTTCAAACCAAGAAGACTTTGGAAACTGTTTCAATGTATCTTGTGTTATAGCATCCTGGTAAAAAGGTGGGCTTATGGTACAAGGAATTGAGCTTATACACAGGGGCGTAGCCAGGAATTTGTTTAGAAGGGCGTAGCCAGGAATTTGGTAAAAAGGTGGGCTTATGTTGCAACAAATTTGTTCATTTAACGCTTTAGCTGCACACGACGCTCATACACTAAAAGTGAATCAAGTATCGTATATTTACTCCAAAAAAAATCAAGTTTTGTACAATATTTATATAAGAATTAATATGGGATGATTGGTTAAGTTGTATAACAATTATGATTTTTGATGGGCTAGTACAAATATAACTATCAGTTTATGTAATGGGCCAAAGAACAACACTATAACTTTATCATATTGGGCTAATATATATGTATGGTTGTTAAAGATTTGTGGGTGGACCATAGCCCACCTTTGCCTCTACATGCCTACGACATTGCTTATACCCATATAGACATATACTCTATTTTTTGTGAGACTCAAGTGTAAAGACAATTATATGTTTGTTTTGTTCATTGACATTTTATATATTCCTAAATCAAGACTCTAAAAGGGTCAATTTTCTGCATTTAATGGAAGGGATAGGGTAATATCTTTTGCATTAATTTTCTTAAGTTGATTTATAGGAGATATGTTGATATAATACTCCAATTTTTTCAAAATGTTGACCGGTCCGGGTCAGGTGACGAAGATGATTAAGTGGACGTAGAGCTGAGCATAATAGACCCCAGACCGGATCAAATCAAAATTTCAAGAAGTATGTGGTCCTGATGTACTCTTAATCCTTTTTTTTTGGTATCGCATCCTATGAGAGTTGTGTCTTTGTTGGGCCAATCTTGAAGTCATTAAAAATAAAAAATAAATAACGTTTGAGCCTATTAGTGTAGCCCTTGGTTGTCATGATGTTAAAACAAGCCTCATTGAAACGTGAGTTAGGTGCAAAAGGTTAATAACCGGTAACCCAAACCGGCTCAAAATAGGGTTGTCTTTCTATAATGTTAGGGCATACAGGACTCACTATGCGGTTGTGGCTATGGGGGTGCCAAGGATTGAACCCTAGAACTTGTGCTTGTTTGGTGCAAAAATGCTTCACGCTATTGGCTCATTAAAACCTCAGTATGAACGCGGATTGTGACTCTTTTGGTTGCACATACAACAAAGCCTACAGGATGGATTTAGGAAAAAAAAAGAAAGCAATTAATCTTTTGTAGTATGACTATCTTTCACATATGTTCAACAAATGCCTAGTCAAGTAAAATGACATGCTAACCACTGCACCCTACAATCATTTTAAGCAATTATGCGTGAAGGAATCTCACCAAACACAAGCATACAAGACTGACATCTGGCAGCGATCTCTTTTCAAGTTGCAATTTTTATTAAATTGCATATTTTGATTTTTCTCATTGTATTGATACACAATAATTGAGAAGTACCGGTTGTGTTATTGCCCTTGGAACACCAACTAAGAACAATGATCTTGTTAAGAAAATAACATTTAATACAAAATTACAAATACGCATAATGGTGATATTTGAGCATATATAATCTTTCCATGAGAAAGAAAGAAAGTATAACTATTTTAGTTAAGGAAAAAAAATCAAAACAATTGAGAAAGTTGAACAGAAAATGTTAACAAAATGAAATTCAAACATAAGGAACAAATCGCTTATATTGTTTATTCGTCTCCACACGAAAGTCTTCACATACGTATACCAGTGGTACTGCAATTGATTTAGTTCATAACTTACAGGCTCTTGCATGTCTACCATTAAGGGAATTATTAGTACGCATTGCTAGTTAAAGTATACAGAACAAAGTCCAACAGACTAACGCGTAATTGACATCTTTCCGAGTGAGTCCTAACGGTGTTTTATGAATACTTGGTCTCATATCATTGTTATGATTAGTAAAAGTTTGAGACTAATAACTAAAAATCCAAAAATATTAACATATTTAAAGTGGAACTGACTCGAGCTCTTTAATGTTCTATCTCGAGTCGAGCTAAAACAAGCTTTGTTTCACGCAATCCCAAACACACCTAAGAGGGGAGGGAGTGGGCATCGGGTACCAAATCGGGTAGGTGTACCCGATCGGTAACACCGCCGCCACCACTTCGGGTATCAAAATCGGGTACCATTTTCGGTTTACCAAGCCGAGAGTTTAAAGTGAGGGAGGAGTGGATAGTTTTGAGGTGTAAGGTTTTTATTGGATGAAAAAAAATCGGGTACCCTAGGTGACCACTCCCTCCACTTAGGGTATGGTTAGGGTAAAATTGGGTACTTTTGATGTGTAAGGTTTTTATTGGATGGAGGTGAGGTGGCACCTAGGGTATTAGGTGACCACTCCCCCCTCTCTAAGAGGGGAGGGAGTGGGCATCGGGTACCAAATCGGGTAGGTGTACCCGATCGGTAACACCGCCGCCACCACTTCGGGTATCAAAATCGGGTACCATTTTCGGTTTACCAAGCCGAGAGTTTAAAGTGAGGGAGGAGTGGATAGTTTTGAGGTGTAAGGTTTTTATTGGATGAAAAAAAATCGGGTACCCTAGGTGACCACTCCCTCCACTTAGGGTATGGTTAGGGTAAAATTGGGTACTTTTGATGTGTAAGGTTTTTATTGGATGGAGGTGAGGTGGCACCTAGGGTATTAGGTGACCACTCCCCCCTCTCTTGCTCATAAGTCTGTCTTGTATGCTTTATTTCACGCAATCCCAGACAATTCCGTTTTGATTGGCTCCTTAAAAGTATATAGAGTAAATATAAAGAACAAACATCGTCCTTGTGAGAACTTTTTTGGACGATACATGCTCCAAAGGTTTCCCACAAGGACGATCCTTCTATTTTTGTAACGTTTGAGACGTAACATATATTAGGATTTATTCAATTTACTCAATTAATATATGGTAGGATTGTTTAGGAGAACAAAAAGTCTTTCTATATTTGTCTTTCGAAGTAAATCCAAGAAAGGCCTAGTCAAGTAAAATGACGTTACAACAACTCCACAATAATTTGGCTATTACAGTAAAAAATATACTCTTTTTAATGCAATTACGTGATGAACGAATCTCAAGTAACACAAGCATAAAAGTCAACTTTTGGCATTGTTATCTGATATTTTCTATTACTATTATTTAATCTAATTATAATGACGTCTTTCATGAAAGAGTAAGAACATCTTGAAATTAAACTGGAAGATATTAGATTATCCACAACAACTTGATAAAAGAAATATACATATACTATCGCAAATGGTGGTTCTGGTAAGGCCTGTAAAGGGGAAATGTCTCACCCTATGGGGCGAGGCATGGTTGCTTTAGAGCACAAGCTACCCTACAGTCAAATTTATATATAGAGAGAGAGGTAGCGTGGTGGCATAACCAAGCCTCACGCCTTAAGAGTTATGGCGAAGTCATAACGTTTTTTAAAGCGTGACCTAAAGTGACACAAATTATGAAAATATTTATAAATTTATATATTATATCATATTTCATAAATACCGAGTTTACAAAAAGTGTTATACATAAGGAATTAAGTTAAGAAAACTATCATTGCACGTAATTTTATTCATTTTTTTTCAAATAAACATTCTTCATCGGAGTTGAATTCAAAAATGGAGGCTCGCCTTATCAAGACTTTCCATGCCTCATCTCACGCCACGCCTAGAGCTGACGTCTTGGTTTATTTCGTAACGTGGAGGTCACATCTCGCGCATTAGCGGCGCTATGGCACGCCTTTCAAAACCCTGCCTATGGTGCCGTGAAAAAAATGTTGCCACTTTGATACTTTTTCCTATAAAATCAGAATCTATTACTCAACACAAAACACTCCTCCTTCCTATAACACCTTTTTTTTGCGCCAATAGTACACCCATGAACACCATAGTTTTTTTAATTCAAATAAAATAACATATTAAACTAAATTTAAAATTCCAATATAAAAAATACATAACAAAATAAAAATAAACGTGACCCTAAAAATAACGATACATTGAAGAAAAAAAATAATTTAGTTATTAAGGTTTCATAAATGCTCGACGATATCTTGTCAAAATTCGTTGTGCACTTTTCTATTTCAAAGTTCTTTGTTTTTCATTTAATGTATCTCTCATCCTTTGACCCAAGTACGTTGCATATTCGACTGTGGAAAAAAGTACACTTCGTTAAACTCACTAACTCCAAAATTGTGATATTTCAATATCATGATGCAAACATACATGATTCTTCTAAATAGTAACCTTTTTCGTAGAAGTCCATGTGTTTTCTTCGAGCAATGCCTATATATATATATATATATATATATATATATATATATATATATATATATATATATATATATATATATATATATATATATATATATATATATATATATATATATATATAATATATATATATATATATATATATATATATGTGCGTGTGTGTGTGAGAAGGGTTTCTCAAGTAATTATATTACTCCAAAAAATAATTAAGTACATATCACAGCCTGTTACAGGTATACCAACGCACCTATTATGTTTCAAACAAAGGCTATCATAAGAGAGACATACCAATATTATGAATCAACCAAAATAAAATGGCAACAACAAAACTAGAACTACTTCATAACTCTACCATGGTTACGGATGTCCCACGCGTTGCAGAAAGCAAGTTGTTATGATGTTAAGTCATTAACATCATACCCACAACCATCATAATCTTCATACTCACAGAGACTTGTATCATTAGCTCATCTTCCATCCCTACTCGGGTTAGCATATATCAAGTCATGTCATCATCAATATCCTCGACTTCATCACTAGTCGAATCTTCCCCTTGCTTTTTCATAGTAGTACTAGGTTCACATACCGATGTTACAATATCCTCCTTTTGCATAGGAAGCGGCTTCCCATCATTACCCAATAAAACAAGTTTCCTATCCAGCATCTGACTTTCTAGTTCATCGCATATTTATCCTTGTTCCCATTACCTTCCACTTGACTCTTTTCTTGCGATCTAGAGGATTTACTACCCCTTTCCTTCCTTTGCATCTACCATAAAGCTCAAAACATCAAACGATTTGATGTAGCATGAACCGTAGTGTCATTTTTATCATTAGTTACCTTCGGTTTCCTTGGTGCTTTAGGTTTATTCATGAACTGTGACTTCGAACCAAATTGAACCCCCACGTAGAACTTGCCTTGGCGCTTTCATGCTCTTAGTAGTATCTGTGGCAAGTTTCTTAGGACATTCATTAAGAACCTAACCAAATACCTTACAACTTGAGCATCTTGGAAGTGTCTACTCGTATTCAATTCGAATAGTGTGCATAATATACCCCTCACCCTCGAATTTTGGTACCGCCACCACGAGGGAGTGTTTCAACTCCGAATCGGCTCGCAACTCAAGCATGGCACGTTCATAACTCGACCTACCTCACAACTCCATGCACATAGAGGACCTGTATGAATCAAGCATCAATGAGGTACCTAGTTTGGTTGAAATACTGGACGTGTAAGTTTCAAGCATCTGTGGGAGGTATCAAGTTGAAGAAATGTTTTGGGAAAGTGTGGCTTACAAAATAAGAAAAGTGGTTTTGGGGTTTCCTTTTTGGGAGGGGGCCGGAAAAGTAGGAAGAGGAGAGGAGAGGGAAATTTTAATGTATAAGTGTGTGTGTGTGTGTGTGTGTATATATATATATATATATATATATATATATATATATATATATATATATATATATATATATATATATATATATATATATATATATATATATATATATATAGAGTGAGGATCATGTGCGGATTTTTAATTTTAGTGCGGACGTACGGATAGATCTGGTCCGCCCATTTCAGATCTGATCTTGACTTTTTGTATAAAAGTCAAGATCTGCGCTAACTTCACGGTAGCAATTGACCATGTAAATGATTTTTTTAATTTTTTTCCTTTTGAGCGAACCTTACTATTGTTATCTTCTTTCATTTTTTTATTTTTTCATATTTTTCTGAGCACTTTTTGTTTTCTTGATTATGAGTTCTACCGTGATATTAACGATATTTATGAGTCCTACTGTGATATTAAGAAACAGTGATATTATAAAATGGTGAATTGGTGATATTATAAAACCAACTGTGATAGTAAGCTTTTTTACATGTAAAAATGACTTGTGATATTAAGAAACATATGATAGTTATTATGATATTAACAATTTTATTGAAAAAACATATGATAGTTACGGTGATATTAACAATTATATTAAAAAAAGAAGAAAAAGACTCTGTGATATAAAAAGTAACCGTGATATTAACATTTTTTTATTAAAAAAGTTACAATGATATTAATAATATTAGTAAAAAAAACAAAAAAGTACTGTGATATAAAAAAAATTAGTTTGATATTAACAATTTGTATTTAAAAAAAATTTTATGTGATATTAAGATCAAATCTTGACTTTTTTACAAAAGTCAAGATCTGATCTTGACTTTTGTAAAAAAGTCAAAATCGACCTTAATATCACAATACCTTTAATCATGAAAACGATTTTTTTTTGAAATTTTTTTCAACGATTCTTAATAATTTATCATCCTCTTTATTTTTTTTTAATTTTTTCAGATTTTTTTGAATTTTTTTTTAAAAGCTACTGTGATATTTCCGCACCATCCCTACTTAAAAGCTTAAAACCCACCCGATCCCTTCCCTATATATATATATATATATATATATATATATATATATATATATATATATATATATATATATATATATATATATATATATATATATATATATATATATATATATATATATATATATATATATATATATATATAGGCTCCGGTTCCATTGAGAAGGTTTTTATTTTGAGAAGATTGAGAAATCTTCGTTTGAGCAAATTGATTCATGTTTTTTATTTGATTCACAAGTAAACATAATTTTATGGTGAATCGAATATATAAATCACAGATTTGACTCACAAATCATTGTTAAAATCGAGTTATAATGATGATTCATTAAATTTGTACAGATGATTCAGTATTTTATATATATCGCAAAATCTAGAGTTTTTTAACATTGATTCAAATTGTTTTTACATGTTTTGAATTTTAATCACATTAAAATAAGTTTTACGCTTGAAAAACATGAATCAAAGTTAAAAATCTATCATTTTTGAAAACCTTCTCAATCTTCTCAAAATAAAAACCTTCTCAATCGATCCGGATTCTATATATATGTGTGTGTGTGTGTGTGTGTGTGTGTGTGTGTGTGTAAGAAGGGTGGTGAAGTATGGCATGCATGCATGAACATAATGCAAGACTTAGATGATTTATGTAAAAGTTGTAAAACCAAATACAAAAGACTTACTAAACATGCTCATGAAAGTCATAAAGTACTTGTTAAACGTAGACTAAACTTGGTCTAATGTTGGAATACGTTCAAAGTTGTTTCTCGTTATGCGCGGAATAACCTAATTATTATATGTAAAGTCAAGTATTAGCATTTTTAGTATAAAACATTCAAGTTTCGTAAAATGTCAGTTGTCACAAACGTTATGGAAAAACATTTATTCGATACCTATAAAAATATGAAGTGCCAAGTATGACATCTTTTCAAAACTTTTGCCCTTAATTATAAGTTTAATTAGAGTTATTGGGTAAGTAAATGGTTTTTTGACATGGCATTACGTTTTGGCGATGACATGTTCTTGTTAATTTTTTTGACTAAATGTTGACCATTTAATTATGCTAGCTAAACAAATGAGTCGTGATTTTATTGAATAAACAATTACATTGCTTCAAAATTCTTCACGAAAGCCTCCTTACTAAAACCAATGGTTTGCGATGAGAATGTACTTAAGTTAGATCCTAAAGATAACTCAACTCTTTTGATGGATTAAACAATCTAGTTTCTTCAAAATTATTCACGAGAGCCTCCTTACCCTACACCAATGGTTTACGACTGGAAGGCACACGATGGTTAATGGTGAATAAGCATCATGAAGTACTTAAGTTGAATCATAAAAATAACTAAACTCTTTGATGAACTACACAATCTCATTTTTTCAAAATTCTTCATGCGAGCCATGTTACCCTACACCATGGTTTATGACTAAAAGGTATATGATGGTTAATGGTGAAGAAGCATCATGAATTATTTAAGTTGGATCCCAAAGATACTCAACTCTGTTGATGGACTACCGAATCTCATTTCTTCAAAATTCTTCATGAGAGCCTCCTTACACAATACCAATGGTTTATGACCAGCAAGTACACATTGGATAATGGTAAAGAAGCATCTTGAAGTACTTAAGTTGGATCCTTAAGATAACTCAAATCCTTTTATGGACTACACAATCTCATTTCTTCAAAATTCTTCACGAGAGCCTCCTTGCCATACACCAATAGTTTATGACCAGAAGGTACACAGTGGTTAATGGTGAAGAAGCAACGTAAAGTAGATAAGTTGGATCATAAAGATAACTTATCAATAAAAAAAAGTTGTTCATCAGTCATCATTTTTTTTTTGTTGAACAACATCACAGTGTTTATTCATCATATACGTCACAATGTTCGTTAGTTAGATCACGTTGTTCATCAGTTCATCAATTTTCTAAAAAAACAACGTTATTCATCAGTTCACCGGTTTTTTTTAAAAAAATCACGTTGTTCATTAGTTCATCAATTTTTTAAAAAAAAATTATGTTGTTCATCAATTTATCAGTTTTCTAAAAAAATCACAATTTTCATCAGTTAAAAGTAAAAATAACAAAAAATGTGTTGGCAAAAGTGAAAGGGAAAATTTGTAACAATGTGGTGATATTTTAGACTTTTGAGAATTTCTCTACTTTCTAGATGATCACAATCCTAACATTATATTATAAGCAATTAGTCACTAATTATCAAACTAAAACATCAATATAACAGTATAATCAAAAACATTAAATCAATGAAGTGGTACTAGCACGATATCGTGCTTTGTGGCAGCGAGTACCTTATAATTAAAGTCCAACATCGATAAAATAAAATGACGAGCTGATTAACCTGAGAAAAACAAAAAGTAAATGATCCCGGTCCGGGCTGGTTCACACGTTTTTACTGGTTTCGACGGTCTTCTCAGGTTCGTTTTTGGATCTATAATTATTAAGTTTTGACATAATAAATAAGTGTGTTAGCTTTATATTTTAAGACTTCTATTTTATTTTTAGAAAGTTTCAAATGATTTATAAAGCTCACCATTCTAAAAATGTGAAATAAGCTACACTACAAGAAAAAGTAGCTTTAGTGACGAGAATTTTTCTTGGTCACTATATAGATGAAAATAGTGACGATATAAATTTTGGTCATTATTTTTGGTCATCGATAAAAAGTTAGTGACAAAACATATAAGTGGTCACTATGTAGTCACTAAATTACATGCTAGATATTTTTGGTCTAAAATAGTGACGAAAAAATTTGTCATTAAATATCAGTGACGAAATTTTGATTACTATTTCACATATTGCTATGACTAAATTCTAGTATATAATGATTAAGATGGCAATTACATAGATATACTTACTAAAATTGCATATTCATATGTTGATCAAAAATTCGCACACACTATCACACGATATGGATACAAAGTTTGTATTATAGAGAAGAGTGAATTACATAATTGGTCCTTGTGGTTTGTTGAAAATTGCAGAAAATGTCCCTGTGCTTTTTTTTCAGTGCGTTTCGTCCCTGTGGTTTACAAATCTTACGGATTTTGTCCCTCGTCCAAAAATGTCCGTTAAGTGTCTTGCACTGTTAGTCCTTCGTTAGTGCAGTCCGTTAAGTGTTTTGCACTGTTAGTCCTTCGTTAATAAATTTTGCACCGTTAGTCCTTATTTTTTAAAATATAGTTTTCCTCAATTAGTCCCTCCGTTAATAATAGTTTTCACCCGTTTTTATCCGTTTTCGTTCGTTTTTTATCCGTTTCCCCCCGTTTTTTTACGTTTTTCGTTCGTTTTATATAGTTTTTGTCCATTTTTCTAACGTTTTTATCGGTTTTCATCCGTTTTTCGTACGTTTTTATCGGTTTTTCTTACGTTTTTGTCCGTTTAAAAAAAATTGAATAAAAAATTTCAAAAAAAAAATTTTGAATAAAAAAAATATTTTTCAAAATATATATATTTTTTAAAATATGTTCGTTTTTTTCAATATTTTTCGGAAAATTTTTAATATTTAAAAAAAATATATTTGAAAAAAAATATTTTTCGGAAATTTTTTTTACCGTTTTTTTTCGGAAAATACTTTTGTCCGTTTAAAAAAATATTTGAAAAAAATTTCCGAAAAATATTTTTTTTCAAATATTTTTTTTTTAAATCTTAAAAAATTTCCGAAAAATATTGAAAAAAAACGGACATATTTTAAAAAAATATATATTTTTTGAAAAATATTTTTTTTATTCAAATTTTTTTTTTGAAATTTTTTGTTCAAAATTTTTTTTAAACGGACAAAAATGTAAGAAAAACCGATAAAAACGTACGAAAAACGGACACAACGTAAGAACAACGGAAAAAACGAAATAAAACAAACAAAACATAAGAAAAACGGACAAAAAATTAAGAAAAACGTAAGAAAAACGGAGAAAAACGGATGAAAACCGATAAAAACGTAAGAAAATAGACAAAAACTATATAAAACGAAAAAAAACGGACGAAAAACGTAAAAAAAACGGGGGAAACGGATAAAAAACGAACGAAAACGGATAAAAACGGACAAAAACGGTTATTAACGGAGGGACTAATTGGGGAAAACTATATTTTAAAAAATAAGGACTAACGGTGCAAAATTTATTAACGAAGGACTAAAAGTGCAAAACACTTAACGGACTGCACTAACGAAGGACTAACAGCGCAAGACACTTAACGGACATTTTTGGACGAGGGACAAAATCCGTAAGATTTGTAAACCACAGGGACGAAACGCACTGAAAAAAAAGCACAGGGACATTTTCTGCAATTTTCAACAAACCACAAGGACCAATTATGTAATTCACTCTATAGAGAAATATGCAAAGTGGCAAATATTTAACTTTTTTTTGCAATTCTCCCCTAAACATATTATTTGAAATATAAACTTTCAAACACAATATTATTTTCCATTTATATGTAAGAATGTAAAAATAATATGTATAACTCGTAAAAAAAATAACTTAGATAACAAAAATAAAACAAGTCGCATTATGGTTGTGTTTGGTTAAGGGGCTTAAATTTCAAAAGCCCCCCCCCCCCCCCCCCCCCCAATAAGCCTCGTTTGGCGTAAAGGCTTATAGGGGGATTTTGAAATTATAAGCCCCAGCCTAAAAAAAATAACTATGTGTTTTGTGAAAAAATTAGCGTTTTTGAATGTAGTTAGTATGCCAGATTTGTATTTGTATTGCTATAGATTTCTCGATTTTAGTTTGTTTGCAAAAGCAATTATGCAGTAAAACCAACATTTCCATTTTTTTTTGGCTATATGTTCATAATTAGTGACGACCTTTTTGGTCTCTAACTATCTGTAGTCTGTGACGATTTCTCGTCAATATTGGGTAAATATCAATGACCATTTTTTCTTCTCTATCAAAACTGTGACGAAAAATTTCGTCACTGACCTGATTAAAAAGTGACGACTAATTTGGTCACAAATTAGAGACGACACAAATTAGTGACGAGGTATATTTTCGTCTCTAATTGATTTAGTGACGGAGCTTTTGTGACGACTGGTGACGACTTGAGTTTGGTCACTAAACAGTTTTGTGACCATTTTTTACACTGTTAGTGACGAAACTGTTTTCGTCACTATAGGCCAATTTTCTTGTAGTGAAGATACGAGTGCATGATTTATTGATAGCTGATCAATTAATAAGTATATTCTTTGTGTTTAATGAATGTAAATAACAAGTCTTCGACGACTCATCCCATGTTACACGTTGACATGTAAATAGTTTCTCAAGTCTATACGTATACATGAATGATAGTATAATCTATTTACTAAAACACCCACCAAACAATATTTTTTCTAGATCAAAATGAGTTCAGGGGCTCCAGACTTTCCAACCAGGCCGAATCTGAGCAACACGAACGAAGATCAACCACGCGCGTATCTGAACAGTGATGATCAAGATCGACGTCCGCAATCAATCTCATCGATTGCTCAGGACCGGATAGTGATATCAGATGTTACTGGCGACCGTGGGTATGCTATAGTTGATGGAAATAGTGTTAATCCAGCACCGGGTTTTGATTGTGTTGGAGCTCCTAAAAACCTATCTTTAATTGATGACTCGGGTGTTAATGCTAATAACAACACTGCAGCTGCTCCCACACTAAGCCAAATTCGTCCAGCAGTTCATTCTCAAGATACTGATCAAGCATCTAATATGGATAATAAACTAAACTATGCTGGAAAAAGTGTAAATGGAAGGAGGCAGAAAAATGTCAACGTGAAGGTACGGTATGCCTAAAAGAATGCGGAGTGATCTTATTACTAATTAATTTCCATTTGTACGTGTATTGCTTTCGAAAAATATGTTTACGTTAGTACTTGTATTGATTTTGAAATTGGATCTGCGAAGGTTGTTGTATTGAAGGGCAAATTTATGGTATCAAAAGGTATAATATGGATAAAGATATAAAAATTATAAAATCCACATATAAATATTATTACTACTGTATGTTTATGGATTTTTACTTATACATCAAATGAATTGACTAGCTATCATTTAATAAATCACATTTAGCAACAATAATAATGAAGGTTTCTATAATTGTCAACATTACCAAGGATTGTAAAGATTTTTTTCAATAGTTAGAGAAACGATCTTTTACGCTAATACTTTCTTAATATTCACACTTCGGACAAGTCATTACAGAACAAAAAATAGTATATTCATCTCAAATTGTAATTTTTTTTTTATTATTTTTTTATTTTTTTTATTTTTTTTAAACTTTGAGCAACTAATACTCTATTATGGAAGCATATATAAATGAACTTTTGTTTCAGGGGTTACTATATACAGAAGTCATTAAAAGTTTGCGCAAAATTTGTCTTAAGTCACTAAAGTTTTAAAGTTATCATCTAGGTTACTAAACTATAAAAAGCAAACACGTTTATAATTTCAATGATTTTTACGTATAATTTTTTGATATGTTAAGTAACATAAATGTCATGTCTTTACAAGTTCAGTAACCTGGATGACAACTTTCATAAGTTCAGTAACCTGGATGCTAACTTTCATAAGTTTAGTAACCTGGATGGCAACTTTGAAACTTTAGTGACTTATGACAAATTTTGCGCAAACGTTAGTGACTTCTATGTATAATAACCCTTTGTTTCAGTATCAAAAGTGTAAAGAGCAGAGCTTAACAAAACTGAAAGCAATTAAATACTTTTTTTGAACGGCAAATTGAATCAAATAAAAGGGAGCAATGTGTTAGTGCTACACGAAGGGTTTAGATTGTTACAAAGGTCATTAAACCAATCTACTGATCCAATACGTTCCTATTTCTACTAGAAAAACATTTAAAAGACAAGAGCTGATGACGTATAGCACATATAACAGGCCTACTAGGCCTAATTAATGCTATTTACATATTGGGCTCAGGCCCAATAACGAGAACTACTACGAACACTAGACCAACAGTAAGCCCAATAACGAAATTGGCTATAGTTCAGACTAAAAGACGCATGCAGGATACTTAGCAGACCGAACCTCTGGCCGCGGAAG
This sequence comes from Chrysanthemum seticuspe, assembly GCA_019973895.1. Lineage (NCBI taxonomy): Eukaryota > Viridiplantae > Streptophyta > Magnoliopsida > Asterales > Asteraceae > Chrysanthemum > Chrysanthemum seticuspe. The sequence goes on from BPTQ01000001.1 coordinate 33,063,271, forward strand.
GTATCCTGTGTCCGCATCCGCGATCACCTAGGAACCTTGTCCGCCAAGGGTCCAACTCCAGCAGCTAAACTCTTATATGCGAGTAATCAGGAAACCCTAGCGGTAAACCCCACCTATAAAAGGGGCTCTAAACCCCATACAAGGTATAATTTTCTCTCTCATAATAACACACACATACTCTCATTTCTCTGACAAGAATGTGTACTTACTCTCACGCCGGAGTCTAATTGTGGGGTCCGTCCCCACGTTAAGGCTAACGGTTTACTCTTTCTTGTGCGGGGATTGAATCAAACTACTTGGATTAGTACATGATCAGCCCGCCTAAAGCTTGTTAGCCTGACCCAACAAGCAAAACCAACACCCATCACAACCCGTCACACTTTTTGTACTAACAAGTTGGCGCCATCCGTGGGACCCGATACACAACTGCGTTCTTGAAAATACTCACCATGGGCACTCGGTCTGAATCAACTCCCGCTCTTGTATCCACGCTACGGAATACAGCGGAAAAAGAAAATCATGTAACCCTGACGGATCTTGAAGGGCCTGCGTCCAACGCAGCCCTTCGGAAGTACTGTGACAAGTATTTCGACTAGATCTTACCGATTGTGACATATAAAGTTCAAAAACAGGAAGAAAGAGTCAAAGCGGTGAAAGCACTGAAAACTCGTGCGATCACCACAAAGCTTCGCATCATCACGAGTTAGAAATGCCAACAAGAAGAAGGGACTTGAGGAAACAACTCGAGTCCAAGAAGCATCGGAACACACAGGACAACAGCGACCGAAGGTGTACTCAGTCTAGGTCACCAAAAAGGAAAGAAGTTGAACGAGAGACGATGTTCAAAAGGCTGCACAAAAGTGTGTTTCACATGCTGGGAGACAAGGAAGAAAGCGTCTCCGTGTATTCCAAAGACCCTAGAAGAGCAGTTCACCATAAAGTTAAGAAAAAAGAGGAGAGTAGCTACCAAGACTCTTACTAGCAACAAGTAAGGCCAAACTTCAGAGGGCATGGAGCCGAAAGGACGCCGTCGCGGAAGGCAGATGAATGCTCAGGAGATAGGTCAAACGGAAGTAGATATCGGAGGTTCGAAGTCAAGGAGCGGAAACTAAGTAATGACGATGTAGACCTGGCTAGACCTTGGGTCTGTAAGGAGACTGATCCGTTCACTCCACGAATCCGCTGCTTCGAGATGCCAACAAAAATGCGTATGCCAACTAACGTAAAAATGTATGACGGGAGTGGAGACCCAAAAGATCATCTCAAATACGGTTATCATGTGATACATTCTGTCATCATCTACAAATACGGTATCAAATTTAGTATCCACAAACTAATTGAGTGAATACAAAATATTCAATGATTATTATAACAAACCGAAGGATCTGGCGTTACATCACACAAAAGTAATTTCTTAATAATCACTAATACCCATTGCATATAATTGTTGCTCAAGAATGTACAGATTATACTACGTCAAATAGTGTTAAATTAGTTTTTGTCATACCATTACAAGTAACATTATAACTAAATATATCGTCACAAGTTTAAACGCAAAGAATTACAAATATAACTATAATAAAATATATATCGCACCTTTGTCTTCATGAGGTATTAGAGGTTGTATCCGCTCAAGTCGTGTTGCTCCAAAGAAATGAACATCGGTATGTTGACTCCCATCAGTATTAAAAGCCATCATCCAAAATTCAATATTCACATATTTTGTGAACACCAAATGCATTCCAGCTTGCAAACGCAAAGTTGTTTGAATTTGATCCCAAGATAGCTGTAACAGTTCATATTCGTTACCAACGTTAACCCCATTAACTTGAACAAGACTCACAGGAAAACCTGTGACCTTCAACATTAATCGTAATATTCCCGACTTGCCCTAGCCCAGTTAAGAAAGAACCCGGCAATTTCTGAAAATAAAGCTCACATTTGTTAAAATGCAAAATAGTTACTATATATCCATTTATCAAAATGGTAATTAATAAAGTAGCATAATAATAAAGTAATGCTATTTTAATTCAACTACAAAATGTAATACCTGAGCCCTAAATGATGATGCCCAAACACGACTCTGGAACCGAGAATAACGTCCCTCTATTCCTTTGTATCCTCCGAATTCCTCCCCATGACCATCATACCCTGTCACATAGTTTGTATCATCTCCTTCTTAGATAAAATGCAACAACCTAACAAGCTGTCTGATATTCTCTTTTGCAAATTCAGTCCATTTGTATCCCTTCAGTGCAAAAGGCCGATGGTGTGGTTTCACTATTTTAACTTTCACACAAACCCTTTTGGTGTTTATCAAGTATACATGTTTGTTCCCATTAAAACCATCCTCCCAAAAGATATCAGGTAGATCCTGAAACATATTTCTTTCAATTTATATCATTCTAACAAGATTATAATTGTAAAATTAAATATGTGATAGTTTATAAGAACCTGTGATTTCGGATACGTTCTACGGTTCAGCCAAACAACAAATTCAAATGGCATCCTACTACAAAAACAATGAAACATGTTTTTAGACCAAATCAGCATACAATGGGCAAATCAGTAATTACAAATTAGTTTCGTTATAAAGAGATGTAAACACAAGTTTTTTGAAAGCACCTAACATCTACTATTTTAGTATGATGGTTATGTACTTAATAAATATCAAAGGGTACCTTACTACAAAAACAATGAAACATTTTATTAGACCAAATCAACATACAATGGGCAAATCAGTAACTACAAATTAGTTTCGTTATAAAGATATGCAAACACTTCATTTGAAAGCACCTAACATCTACTATTTTAGTATGATGTTTATGTATTTAATCAATATCAAATGGCCTCCAACTACAAAAACAATGAAACATGTTTTTAGACCAAATCAACATACAATGGCCAAATCAGTAACTACAAATCAGTTTTGTTATAAATAGATGTAAACACTTCACTTGAAAGCACCTAACATCTACTATTTTAGTATGATGCTTATGTACTTAATCAATATTATAATCATCCGTTTCCTAAATCCTATACTATCAGAAGCTTGGTGGCCTATGTATGTAACTTCCATTAATGGTTAATCAGAAAAACCATAAAATCCCATTCAAACTTTATGTTCGTATTTGTTGTTTCATCCAGCAAACTACTTTACCAGGTGCATCATAACTCTTTTAAATGATAAATCCATAACATTAGTAATATATCATTATTAATCAAGAGTCCAATTAAAGATTTATAAAAAAAAAACTCTAAATATACATTATGAAATTCACATTAATCCGAATCAAATACCCTAGATAACAAATACTCAATTAATCACAATCTATTATCAACTAAAACAGTAGATGTTAAGTTATTTTCAACCCTATAACAGACATACCTATTTTTATTGGGAGGTGATTTGTACACTCCAACATATGATTGTGACACTCCAAAGTATTGTGTTTGGATATTTATACCCTCACATAGGTGAAATTGTAAAATAAGTGTGAGGGTATAAATGTCCAAACATAATACTTTGGAGTGTCTCAATCATTTGTTGGAGTGTACAAATCATCTCCCATTTATATTTCTCATTACAATCAATCACTATTCTTAAGAACATGAAGAAAAAAAACATGCAAAACAACATTCTGAAAATAACATACTATTTGGATGATGAATCGTTATCAAGTTTACACTTAAAGAGTTTTAGATTGTTGGGTAGTAAGTGTAAAAAAATTGACTAATCTTGAGATGGGGAAGGTGATTAGATAGTCTGTGTGACGTAATGATTGTATTTTGCAACTTACACTCAACCAAAATATTTACTTTCATGTAATGGAAGAAACCGGGTTAGTTAGATGCAATATTTTGAGTTTTGGGCTATTTTGCATATCATGGGCCTACTAATATTAAACAAAAAATGGGCCTTTTTTGGAGCATATAAGTGGTTAATTTTGTATAACATGACATTAATAATTAATTACATTCCATGTTTGGCTTAGAGATATATACAAAGTGGTATTTTTGTACACTAATTCATCTCATTAATTCATATTTAGGTTACCAGTTTTCATGATATCAAATCAACATCAAACATTTTTTTCACAAACAAACCATTTTTAGACGATTCTTTGAACATCATTCAATGAGAAACAATGATCAGGAGCATCGTTATCCAAACAACATGTATCATCATGATAATGAAGCGAATGGTGTACAAGAAAATCATTCAAACTATCAAAAATGTCCATCCAACAATATCAGCTCCAACAAGGTTTTATATCACAACAATTTGAATACCAAATTTCATGATCATACTTCTTTATCTCATGGTATGTTAGCTAACTTATGTCAAGTGATTATTATTTTGTTTATTTCACCATATGTTTGTCTCATCATTTCATTTTGTATTTATTTACAAAAATATATAAACCAATCATATGCAGATCATCATGAGACAAGAAACAATGGAAAATCGTTAGGTTAGATAAAACATTCAATGACCAAGTGTTATCGTTCAACGATTTGCCATTTACCCCATTATGTCATGATGTTTCGCGTAAAAAACTACCCTCTAAGCAATATGATGTTGCTTCGCATGTTTCTGGATCAAATCTTACCATGTTTTCAAATCAAACACCGATTCGTACTACTTAAAAAATTGGTTCAGGTCCAATAACATGTAAGTCATCATATATCATTAATGATCATGTAGTAAACATGCATCTTATTATTTTGTTGTATTTTCTTAACTATGATTCATGATTATGTAATTACAGCTAATTACATGATTTACAATGCATCGTCTGAAGTTATGTCAAATGTTCTTAACTATCAACCGATATATATCCCAAGTCCATCAAATGTGTTTAACCAACATTCTAATAGTCCTATTCACAGATCTCCTCTATCAGATATCACATCAAGTAATATTTTTAAATTTTCCTATTTTCATCATCAATTTCATTTTCTACACTAACCATATTTGGTTATATATATATACTAACTCTATTAAGTTTTGTAGGTAAAATGTCATTCATAAATCAAACGTCATCCAACTCAACTTTTGGGAGTAAGGAGTCAACAATACAACCAATTGCTACTCTTATAGCAGAATCAGAAAAAGGAGTTATCAATTAAAAGGAAGCCAGGACGCGTGCAATAACGTTAGAAAAAAACTGTGATGATACTGTAAATATATCCAATACAGCTAACATTAGAAAAAAAAAATAAGAATAGAACTCCTGCAATAACTAACAGGCGCGTATCGAATAGAACTCATTTAGCCCCCTGTTCCTACCACCTACCCAACTACAAACATATCCTCTGTTGGACATCACATCAAGTAATGTTTTTCAATTACTCTTTTTTCAATCATTATCTACATGTTTTTATTTACATTATTGTTAATGTATATGCCTTTTGAGTTTATTAGATACTTTGTCTCGGTCAAACCAAACAATAGGCACTTCACAGACTGGCAATCAATCACAAACATTGGTCACTTCTCAGATTTTTACTCCGCCTATATTGAAACGAGGACGACCCCGTAAGGAGCCTGTAACAGGTTTACCTTCATCTCAGATTCTTGATGTTGGCTCATCACAACCTGTTACGTCAAAAAGGATTATAAAAATTAGAAGGCCTCGCAAACTGTCCAAATCAACTGAATTGCCAATCAATGCAAGTTCTCCATTATATTCAAATCGGCAGTCATGTACCACAGAAGGTTAGATGCATTACAACTAAATCTTTTTATTGAATTTGTATATACAACCGCCATAAAATTTGACAACAAAATATTTATTACCTCTATATATCTTTACTAGATCATAGTACAAGCAGTACTATACGACATGTTCTAAGTTCTCCTTTCAGCAACGATGTTGGATCTTCTACTCCAAATTTATACACCCCTGAATTACCAAATGCCATTAATACAATTGACAACACATATACAAGTAAGTTATATTACTTTAAAGTCTAAATTTTCTTTGTACGAAGCTATATTTTACATCATTTTCCATGTTGTAATTTTTCATAAACCATACATATGTATGCTAACAGTTTATATATCATGACACATTACATGTCATTCATTAAAGACCAACCCACGATCAAAGTTTAAAAACAGAACTCCTGTTAAGTTTGGCATTGGTGAGCTGAAAGCATCTTTTCCATTTTCTATTCATATCTTTGTATACTACTTCATGCAAACAAATCATATATACTATATTTATATATTAAACAGATAGTCCTAATGTTCCACAAGGAAATTGTTCGACAAAGGATAAAATTCAATATGTTACACACGCACGAACAACACCCAAAGGCAAGTCAATCGCAAATATACCCGAAATTGATTTATCTGTCGAAGAATCTTAACATGGATATACTGAACGTATACAAGGAATATTTAAAGGTATTTTTCTAATCCATATTAATACTCAAGAATACATATTTTATATGTTCATCCTAATGCTAAAAGCAAAACTTCTTTTTTATGTAACTAGATTATTTAGACCTTGGAGATCCGACTGAAGAATGCAAGGAATGTGGTGCATTGTTGTGGCTTGATAACGCTCAGATTGTGCATGTTTTTAGTAGCGTTATGTGTGCTTTTATATCTGTTATTTGGTTATATTTGCGTGATTATAGTACTTAAACACATCAAAAGATGTTTGTCCAGTGTTTATAACTAAGTGCAAGGAAAAAGAAGGAAAATAAAGAAATGTTCAGCAAAATGAAGATTCCCGTTTCAGTAAGTCTAAATCTGTATCTCAAGGACTTTTGAAGACCATAGTGATTGAAGAACCAAGTTCTACAAGATAATGAGAAGAAGATATCAAGTTTCCGTAACTCATAAGATCCAACCGGATCGGTTACAACTGTAACCGGATCGGTTGGAATACGACCAGAAACAACATTATGACCATCACCAACCGATCGGTCGCAGCCCGCAACCGGATCGGTTGGCCACTTTTGTAGAAGACCAACCGGATCGGTTGGTCGTATAACCGATTCGGTTGGAGAAGCTGCAGTTGCCAAATCTTCATCACTAAGCTTCCCTTTTGCATCCAAATGATTCTAGGTCCTTCTCTTGGTGTATTCTAGTCCCTTCCTTACTCCTTGGAGGCCAAGTTCAGCAATTAATACCCTAGGCCTTGGAATTAGTATAAATAGAGGCTAATTGTGAGCATATGAAACACACCCTCAAATACAAATCTCTCTACTCATCAAACAAAGCTTTAAGCTCTCAAATTTGTCCTTAGAAGTCCAGGGAAGTTTGGAGTTCCAGAAGTTCCACATTTGGAGGCCAAATCACCAAGAAGTCTACCCCAATACTTTGGGAATCATTACTTCACCATTTGTAATCTTATTCCAAGCATTGTAAGACTTTTAATCATGTTTTCTAATGTTCAAAGTTCTGAGTTTATGTTCATGTTTGCTATGAGTGGCTAGTTTCTTTATTCACTTGCTTAAATGATGTTGATTATTATAAGATTAGTTAGTGATTGTGTTAACATATTTTAATTCAATTTTAAGTTGATTCTAAGATCCAATTGTACTAAAGTTTCATAGTGACATTTGTTAATCAAGTTTGGCTAATTGATAGTAATCGTTGGGGTCGAAAGAACTTATTGTTATTCAATTAGTCATAATCATTTTGTCTATGGATGATTGTTTTTACCCATTATTCTTGATTATACAAAGGAACTAAGGTGTGGTTGTAATAGAAACGCTTTTTGATTATCAAATTGGATTGGTTGAAAACATCTAAATGGTCGTAAGATTAGTTGTTGAGAATCAATTGTAGCCTTTTGTCTATAATTGGTTACCTTTTGTATTGACCATTTCTTAAGCAATTTGATGAACAAGTGGATGTTTTTGTGTTTAAGTTTATGTATGTAGACTTATGAAACTTGAATTGATTGGTTAAACGTAATGCTTGTTTTTATGAACTAAAATCTTGACGAAGGTTTAACTTGTAAGAACAATAGATTAGTCTTCCAATTAATTATCACAACCAACATGTTAAGAGGTTAACACAATCACATTAATCTATGATATGAAACTAGTTTAAGCAAGTGTAGTTTTTAATCATCTGAATTTCATTATATCTATTTGCTTAATTATATGTTTTGGATAGACTCCGTTAATTCAAACTTGTGTTTAGATTCACTCAAATCCATGCGAACGATCCCGACTTACCTTCATAATCTTGCTATAACGGACGAGTATACTTGCTCGTATGTGTTATTGGTAATATTGGTAATTCACCTTTTATAAATTTAAAACTTGTACACACGTAGCACATCATGGCTTCCTGAAAGTAAAAGAGGGTCGACTAATTCAAGTAACACTGATGCATTTTCTATTTGTTGTGGTCGAGGAAAAGTTAAGCTCCCTGTTGCAAAGAATACTCCTCCAACATTGTTAACAAGTCTTTTTAAAGGAGACCACCCTAAAAGTGAATCATTTATGGAGAACATACGATGATACAACTCGATGTTTGCTTTTACATGGATGTCTGGTAAGCAAGATACCACGGTTAATAATGGACGTGGTCCATTTTGTTTCAGAATTCAAGGTGAAAACAACCATGCAATGGGTGATTTATTACCAAAACCTGGTGAACCACCTAAATTTGGACAACTTTACATATATGATCTAGGCAATGAGGTTCAAAACCGCATTAATGTTGTATTGCAAATTATTCATACACCTATAACCTTTTATTCTATTTTATCAGTATCTATATCCTAATTTTACTTTTTTCCATTTTTATTACCTCAAGAGATAATGCATCGTCGTCTTCATCAAATAACATAGATCGGGAACTTACAAAAGACATAAAAAAACATGTTGGATCTAAACAACCCTTTGGTTCAAAAGTATAGACATGCTGGTCTTAAAATAGCATCTAGTGAGAAAAATGTCAAGATCAAACTATTAGGCAGACGTCCACATGATTGAAGGCAATACGACTTTCCTACTTCAAACGAAGTTGCAGCACTAATCGTTGGTGACTTTGATTCTGTGTCTGACTAAAGGGACATCATTGTGCACAAAAGCAGTGGTAAACTTAAAACAATTGGTGAGTTGCATGTTTCATTCCTTCCATTACAGTATCCGCTGTCGTTCCCTTACGCTGAAGATGGGTATCATACTGACATTTATCACCAAGGTATTACTGATTCTACACCAGACAGTAAAAAAAAGTATGTCACTATGCGTGAATGGTTGGCTTACCGTATTCAAGAATGCCCAAATGTGTTTTCACCTATTTTGATTGGAAGAAGATTATTTCAACAATTCTTGGTTGACGGTTATACCATGGTTGAAGCTGAAATGCTGCGATATATACGAAAGAAAAACAAAGAACTTAGGTGTGAAACATATTCAAGATTAGCACAAGCGGCACAGTCCAACAGCCAACAAAATAAGAAACGTGGTACAAAAGTTATCTTATCGTCATCATTCACGGGGAGTCCACGTTACATGCTACAAAACTACCTGGATGCCATGACAAAGTGCAAGTTTTATGGATATCCCGATTTATTTATTACTTTTACCTGTAATCCGAAGTGGCTTGAAATTACCAGGTTTCTACGCAAAAGGGGTCTAAAATCTGAAGATCGAACAGACGTTACAACAAGGGTATTTAAATTGAAGCTTTATCAATTGTTAAAGGATATAAAGGAGAAAACAATTTGGCCGTGTTCGAGCAGGTTAATTACAATATATACATATACATGATATATCTTTCATATTTTCCATTCTACTTATGCACTTTATGTCATTGAACTTTATATATTTGTTTTCTATTTTTAAACAGAAATATGTACAATAGAGTTTCAAAAGCGCGGCTTGCCTGATTGTCATTTATGTGTATGGTTGGAATCTGCTGATAATTTAAGATTACCGGCTGACATAGACCGGTGTATATCGGCTGAAATTCCAGACAAAGATACAGACCCGGGGCTACACCAACTGGTTAAAGAATTTATGATGCACGGCCCCGTGTGGTCCCGAACATAGGAGTTGCCCGTGCATGGTTGAGAATAAGTGTTCTAAGAATTTCCCAAAGACTTTCAATGAGTCCACTTTTATTGATGAAAGTGGATATGCCATATACAAGAGGAGCGACAACGGCAGAACTGTTACAAAACAAGGAGCTGAACTTCATGGTGGTTTTGTTGTCATGTACAATGCTACTTTATTGAAGAGGTACTAAAACAAAACACTCTTCTTTTAGCATATGAATTCTAATTCATTTATTGTATGTTTTGTACCATGTAACATTTATACTATGTTTTCTGTTAGTTACCAAGCTCACATAAACGTAGAATGGTGCAACCAATTTGGATCAATCAAATACCTTTTTAAATATATCAATAAGGGTCTAGATAGGGTTACTGCCACTGTGGAAGATGAAGAAAAATATGAGATAAAGGATTACTTTGACTGTCGTTACTTATCTTCGTGTGAGGCTGCATGGAGAATTTTTAAGTTTGATATACATCATAGGTCCCCCGTTGTTGAACGCTTACCTTTTCACCTTCCAAACGAGCAATCTGTGGTATTTGATTCAACCGAAAGCATTGAATTTCAGCTTGACAAGGTTTCATCTAATACTTCTAAGTTTTTAGCTTGGATGGATTTAAATGAAACTGATGTGAGCGCTAGAAAATATTTGTACGTGGAAATCCCAAAATTCTATGTTTGGAATATAACCGAAAAAATTTGGACTTTGAGGAAGCAAGGTAAAATATATTCTTTAAAAAAGTTTATTATTCAATATGCCATACTTTTGATAATACACTTTTATTTGTATTACGACGCAAACTTATAATAGTCAATGTTTTAATTGAACAGGTAAACCATTGGACGGATTCATCATGTTCCTCTTTCTTGGGGCGAGCTTTTTTATTTATGCAGGCTATTACATCATGTTAGAGGTGCTCTAAAATGGGAAGACTTTAGGAGGGTTGATGATGTAGTATGTCCTACATGTAAAGATGCATGTTTTGCCCATGGTTTGTTAGATGATGACATGGAATCCATCGACGGACTGATTGAGGCAAATCAAAGGGGAATGGGAGATTACATTAGAAATTATTTTGTGAGTTTAATATTGAGCGACAGTATGTCCCGGCTTGAGATTGTATGGGAGAAGACATGGCCTCTTTTAGCTGGTGATGTCTTGCATTTAGAAAGATCAAAACTTAATCTTCCAGGTAATCCATTTTTAGTATTCTTCACAATTACATTCATATATAAATGTATTTTATACATTCTCCTAAATCAAATAAGATAAAGTTTTTTGGCTTTCAGATCTTCAACTAAGTGATACACAGTGATACAATATATGTTTAACATACATCGAGGAAAAGCTATTTAGTTGCGGAAAAAGTCTTAAAAATATAGTCAACATGCCTTACCCCACTGCTGAGTTTACAACAGAGGGAAACAACCGGTTGATTTATGATGAATTAGATTACAAAATACCATAACTAATTGTCCAGCATGAAACCCTCTATAATAGCTTGACGAACGAGCAGAAAGGGATTTATGAGACTATTATTGATGCATGTAACAATAATATTGGAGGAATGTTTTTCGTTATGGTTACGGAGGGACAGGTAAAACATTTTGGTACAACACCTTAACGGCTGCTTTAAGGTCTAAAGGTCAAATTGTCTTAAATGTTGCATCAAGTGGTATTGCTTCCCTTTTGCTTGACGGTGGAAGAACGGCCCATTCTCGATTTGCTATACCTATCAATATTGTTGAGGATTCTATGTGTACAATTCCTGCCGATGGCCCCCTTGCTGAGTTGATAAGAGAGACTAAATTAATCATATGGGATGAAGCTCCAATGATTAGTAAACTTGCATATGAATCATATGAAGTACGTACTCAGATGCTTCGGATACATTTTTTGGTGGCAAAGTGGTTGTTGTTGGTGGAGATTTTCGCCAAATTTTACCTGTTATTCCAAACGGTAGTAGGCAAGACGTTGTACATGCTTCCATGAACATGTCTTATTTATGGAAGCATTGCAAGGTTCTAAAGCTTACACAAAAAATGAGGCTTCGTGTGGGTTGCAATCCAGATGATGCACCAGAAATAAATGAGTTCGCTGAATGGATATTGAATATAGGCGAAGGAAAAATAGGTGGTAAAAATGACGGTCAAGCAGAGGTAAAATTCCCCGAAGAAATGCTAATCCCTGATTCTGATGATCATGTGGAAGCTGTTTTCCAGGAAATTTACAGTAACTGGGAGGAAAATTTGTGGGATCCGTCATATTTTCAAGATCGAGCTATTCTTGCACCCACACACGAAGAGATAGACAAAGTGAATGAACGAATGATGTCCAAATTTCCAGGTTGGGAGAATATATGTTACAAGTCCGATTCTGTTTCCGATGTAGATGTGGATTATAACTACGGTGAGTCCATGTATACAACAGAATTCTTAAACACAATAAGAATGTCCGGTATTCCACATCACAAGTTAGTTTTGAAGATTGGTGTAACATATTGGATTTCACAAACACATCAAACCATGAATAATATGGGCCGTACACTATAGGTTTTAGAGAGAAAAAGTTTAGAGGTTTAGGGAGCTTAGAGAGAGAAAGTAAAATCTTATTATGAGCTCCAACCCTCTACCTTGGGAGGTAGAGGGTATTTATAGTACCTTACGTAAAACGCCACCTACAGGCTGTGGATCAGGCATACAGTGGGTAAAAACCCATCCGTCCTCCACGGTGTTACTTAACTAAATACTAACTACCATTAAATAACTACGACTACGAGCTTTCTAACGATTACATATACTTGAGGTGACCGACACTTTAACAACTGGATTTTCTAAATCCTAACAATCTCCCCCTAAGGGAGGTCACCTCAAATTACATTGAATATAAACAGATATTACATTAAGATTGTTCTTGGATTCTTGTTAATGTTCTTTGCTCTGAAGCCCGTAGTCTTTGATTCTTCATGTTTTGTATGTTTGGTTAATCTAAGTAGAGGTCTTTAACTGATCCAAGTGATAATGAGTTTTGAGCCAGCTTTGAGATCATCAGCTACCATAAATCTCTGACGCTTCCTTTGCAGTGTTGACATTATGTAGTGTTGTGACATTGGACCGACATGCTCACATTCTGGATCATGATTTCTTCTCATCAGAGTAGCGGAAGCTTTAGTTGATTCATGATATTTGCAGCAGCATATCAGAAGCATGGAGTGACAATATTAGAGTCGTTGATGCACTTATCTTGATTTATTTAGAAATGAATGTGTTGTGTGAGCATGTGGCTATGGATTGACCTCTCCATTCTGATCAGCTGCAAACGTCGGTATGTACCTTTAAACAACAGTTAGCAATAAAACACACGAAAGTGTCTTTGACCACTTTCGTTGAATTAAAGTACACGGCCCATGGTTCCCCATTGATTAGTACAAGTACTGCCTGTGATCAGGTATAATTCCGAAGAATCTCCTTGACAGGGTTTCGCAGCTGCTCTAGCCGTTCTCAAACCGGAGCGTCTCAAAGAAGACAACATGGAGTGAGTGAACCAGCGAATTGAGATTCACTGATTGATGAAAAGAGATTTGAAAAACAATCGTGTACTGCTCAATATAAATTGTTTTTGCAATACAACAAAAGTTATAAGAAAAATCAGTTATCAATCATAAGCACCTTTTATTTTGAAATATTAGTACATAGTCGATGTGCTAGAGAAAAGAATTTTAAGCACAACGACCGGTTTTTCAAAGGTATCCGTCAATCCATTTCCTGGACCAAGGTTGATTCAATAATGAATCACCCCATTGTTTCAATCCAGTTGTCACAAGTTTGATCTATTGGATAGATCTCACATGCCACCTACCAAGAGCTTGTTTGATGTTGGCTCTAGAAGGCTTTCCATCGTCATTGTGAGTATGTTGGCATATCACTCAGATGTTCTGGCAATACCAAAAGGATAATGCGTAGGACTCATAAGATATATTGTCACTTTCCACATAGTGTGAAACAGTGAGTCTTCATTGATTGTGTCCTAATGAGATTTATAGATGATCTCGTGGCTCTAGACTCAATAGTGCACATTTGGTTCTTATGCCGGAGACTAGGGAGAGGGTCTCCTTCTTCAATATCAACCATCTCTAAGAGAAAGTTGATAGATAATGTGGGTTCCCTGTGAGAATGAAACAAGTCCTTTTAAGAGGAACTTGATTAGCTTGCGAAGATGTAGTGCAGTGCGTCACTGGGTCCATGACGTCTTGTCTTCAATACCGGTGTTACCTAGGTAACAGCCAATAGCATATGAATTGAACCCGGTTTATCCCCTAAGGTTGAAATAATGGAGGGCTATTTCTTTTCACCCTTTTCACATTCATTTCTTTTTCATTCTTCAACCTCTTCAGTGCTTACCGAGACTTCATTACTAGAACCTTGTTGGGTTTATTCCAGTTCTAGCTCTATCTCAGTCCGCACTCTTCCCATTTCTCACTTTTCTCCTTTTTTCATCATACCTAAGGACTCTACACTATCTAGTGGATGGTCCCTGGGTAGATCCCTCCGGCTCTGGCGGGATCGTGGGAACGAATACCTAACCTAACCTAACCATCCTTATATCACCATACATAAAGTAAATTTGGTCGGTCTTTTTGGTATTGTTCATCTGCCATTGGAACCAATTGAAAACCATTTGAAAATCAATCCAGGTACTTGTGATATATTATCAAAGCATTTTGTACCTGAATTATTTTTGATATTTTTAGAAAAAGGCTCCCCCTCAACGTGTGCATCGTATGTTTGAAATCATTTTGGCACATGGAGGCAAGAGGAAGAATTCACTTCTTTGATCAATATTTTCTAAAAATATCGACATCACCTTCCCGATCAAAATTAGTGTTTCAAATACAGTTAAAGATATTTTTGGGAAAGGATGTGGTTTTCAAAAATTTTGTTCCCCCTCAATATGTTCATCGAGATTCGAAAGTGTTTTGCACATATTAGGGAAAACCTGCACTTAGAGACAAATCAATCACGTTTCAATCCTTTTTGGTTTGATATAGATGCTCCCCCTTAACATGTGCATGGAAAATTTTAAATCGTTTGGCACATGTAGGGAGGAGAGCTTGCTAATCACTTACAAACCATTTGTAGAATTATCAGTTTAAATCCAATTTAAATCACAAATTCTCCCCCGATCATAATTTTCAAGTCATTGAGATTTGTGATCTCTATAGATTTAAATTGTCTTTTTGAAAGCTTTTGAGGAGAATTGTGACTTGCTTATGAAAAACATTTAACCGATAAGGATCAAATATGAGACTTTAAACTCCAACGATTAAACCTGCTTGAGTATCTTTTGAAAACATGACGTTAGCCTTGGTCTGAACCAATTGTATGACAAATAACCTTTTGATTTAGATGAAATCATTCTCCTCCTCAATCAATGACATAAGTTGTTGATTGAGAGATAGAGATTTTGACAAATGTCTAATCCAGATGATTTTCAAAAATTAAGTCCGAGTTATTTTTCAAAGCTATTTAGTTTTCATTAGATAACAAATATTTTTCAGAAGAATTTATAGAAGGAAAAATATTTGTGAAGGAAACTTTTGTCTTTTTGGTGACAAACATTTGTTTTTAGAATCAGAGCATAAGATTTGAAAAATAAGATAAAGCATGGCTATGTTATTTCTTTTAAAAATGGGGTATAGACTGAAATGACTATACACCTTTTGTTTTTCTTTCTCTCAATTTTTTTTTCAAAATAAATTATGTACATTCGAACTTCATCTAAAGACCCGTGTCACTCTTTGAATGACAACACAAAGACCGTAGATGAAATCGAATAAAAGAAAAGATGGAAAAAATATTTTTAGCTTTTTCAAAGATTTTCTGATTTTTATGGATTTTTTGAAATTTTATATTTTTCTATTTTCTTTTGTAGATTTTATAATTTTGTATTTTGTTTTTTGAATAAATATTTACAAGAGATGGATGAAGAAAAACTTTTACTCCTCGTCTTCCTCTTGAAGACGTTTGAGTGTTTCCGGTTGTAGACTCTTTAGACCAAGTCGTGGAAGGATAAACTCAAAACGTTCTCTAGGAAGAGCTTTGGTGAAGATGTCTGCTAACTGGTATTCAGTCCTCAAAAAATAAAGTTCCACCACACTGTTCTCCACATGCTCCCTGATGAAATGATGTCGAATGTCGATATGTTTTGCTCTTGAATGTTGAACGTTGTTGCATGAGAGAGCAATGGCACTTTTGTTATCACAATACAGAGGGATTTTGTTGAATTCAAAGCCATAGTCAGATAATTGGGTTCTCATCCATAGGATTTGAGCACAACAAGATGACATGGCTATGTATTCTGCCTTTGTAGAGGATATAGAAGTACTCATTTGTTTCTTTGAAGACCAGCTCACAAGCTTATCACCCAAAAACTAAGCACCTCCTGACGTGCTTCGACGTGTATCTTGACATCCTGCATGGTCAGCATCTGCATAGGCTGTTAGTGACATACCGGTGTCCTTCGGGTACCAAAGTCCCATGTTGATGGTTCCTTGGAGATACCGAAAGACCCGTTTAACCGCTTTAAGGTGCTTTTTGATAGGCTTAGCCTGGTATATAGCACACATGCATACAACGAACAGAATGTCTGGTCTACTGGCAGTAAGGTACATCAGGGACCCAATCATACTACGATATTTAGTCTGGTCAACCATGATCGCTGAGAGGTCCTCATCCAGGTTGGCTGACGTACACGACTTCTTTAAGATCTCTGTTAAGAAAAGCCGTCTTTACATCCATCTGATAGACTACCATGTTCTTACTTGCAGCGTTAGCCAGGAAGATTCTGATTTCCTCGATACGTACAACTGGAGCAAATGATTCTTCAAAGTCAATACCCTCCTCTTGACGGTATCCTTTTGCAACCAATCGAGCCTTGTTCTTTAACATATCACCATGCTCATCAAGTTTTACTTTGAAGATCCACTTTAGAGAAATGATCATAGCACAGTCAGGAGCAGGTACTAATTCCCATACATCTAGTCGATCAAACTCATGAATTTCTTCTTGCATGGCATTGAACCAGCTGTCTTCATTCATGGCAGTTTTAACGTCTTTTGGTTCGACCTTAGATATTACGGAGTTGAAGAAGCACCATAAGGCATCAGTTGCAAGTTGTTTCCGAGTGGATACTGGACGAGAAGGGTTTCCAATGATGTTGTCCAATGGATGGTCATGTGTCCATTTTCTAAGGTGTTCGTGTGGTTGTTGTTGAGGAACTGAAGTAGCAGAGTTTGGATCTCCTGAAGAAGATGGTTCTGAAGTTGGTTCAGGAGCAAATATGTTCTCAAAGGGAGCATCTTCGGGAGTAGCAAAGGGGTTATCTCCATCATAGGTGCCAGAAACAATTCCATGATGTACACTCGATGATTGAGGATTTGATGATGAGACTGAGTGATCAGCAGTAGGCGCTTCTTGACTCAATGACATAGAAACTGAAGGGTTATCTACGTTGACTGGGTTAGGGGTAGCCTCTGTTGATGGATTTGGTTCATCATTAGCAATAGGCTCATAGTGTTCATCAAACATCGGATCAAACAATCTCTTCAAATCATCTTCCGAAGGGGGTACATATGGAGTTGCTGGTGAGGGATTTTGTATAAGAGAAGAACTAATGGGACTACTTAATGAAGGTTGTGATGCGGGTCCAGAACTTGATTGTCCTGGAGCCATTTGCCCAGACAGCTCATCGAACGTGACGTGAATAGTTTCCATGATATCTCGAGTTCTTTTGTTGTAGATTCGCTAACCCTTCTTGTTTGATGCATAACCTACAAAAACTCCAATGTCTGCCTTAGCTCTTAATTTACCTAAATCTTGACCGTCATTCGTTGGATAGCACAAAGCACCAAATACACGAAGGTAGGAGAGATCAGGTTTTCGTTTATGGACAAGTTCGTATGGAGTTTTTCTATGAGTGGTGTGTATGAGGGAATGATTTTGGGTGTAGCAAGCAGTGACAATGGCTTCAGCCCAAAGAAACATTGGAACCTTTGAATAAATTAGCATAGTTCTTGCAGCTTCAACAAAGGTCCGATTTCGTCTTTCAACTACACTATTCTGTTGAGGCGTGCATGAAACACTTCTTTGATGACTGATTCCAATGCTTTCATAAAATTGACTTAGGTCTTTGTTAACAAACTCAGTGCCATTGTCTGTTCGAATAATTCTAACAGTCTTGTTAAGTCGAACCTGCAGCTGCTTGATAAGTTTGATGATGACATCTGGATTTTCATCCTTTGTCCTCAAAAACTTAACCCAAGTAAATCGAGAGTAGTCAACAACAACGACTAAAACATATTTATTCCCATTTATCGTTTTCACTCTCATAGGTCTACACAAATCCATATGAAGAGTATGAAGAACTTCCATAACTGAGTTTGCGGGTTTGGGTTTGTGGGCATATTTCCTGCTTTTTCCCAATTGGCATGCTGAACAAAGATGATCTTTTTCATACTTTAATCTGGGTAATCCTCTTACAAGGTCCTTTCTTGAAAGATCATTAATGGTGCCGAAGTTCAAGTGATTGAGACGACGGTGCCATAACCATGACTTTGTTTTCGAATCCTTTGACAACAAGCAGATTGGAGAAGACTTCATCATGTCTTCGATAGAGATGGCGTATAGGTTTGAACCCCGTGTTCCTCTTAAAAGTTCCACACCATCAAGTTCTATAACGAAACAAGTATGTTTTCTAAAAGCCACCTCTAGATCGGAATCACATAATTGACCAACAGAAAACAGGTTATGACCAAGACCTTCTACATAATATACCCTGGAGATTACACTATCACCAACAACATAGTCTCCATAACCCATAATTGCACCAAAGTGATCGTTCCTGAATCTAACAGTTCCAATAAATTTACTCACGAAGTTCATGAGCCGCGAGCGATCTCCAGTCATATGCTTGGAACAGCCTGAGTCCAAGTACCACAGAACGATTTGAACGACCTGCAGTTGAACACAAACAAAAATGGATAACTGGATAATTTGGATCCCCATGCAAGAATGGGTTCCATTTGGTTAGTAACAGTGATTGGAACACCCACATCAGAAGTAGAATCAATGGAATCATTAGGGATAGATGCAGTACTAGTGTGCGCATTAGACCTATTCAAAGTATGTTCACTTATTAAAGGAATAGTTCTACCGGTAGGCATCCATTTCCTAATGGGCATTGACTTAGATAATTTAGGGCACATCTCATTAAGATTAAATTTGCGGTCAGTAGGTATCCACTGATAACCTACATTACTAAATTTTCTTCCCGTGGGTTTCCAATGTTTTCTAACCTTCTTCCACCATTGCTTTCTAGCCTCCTTAACATGATTGTTGGCATTAACGATTTTAACTGGGTATTTAACAGAATTAATCAAATCATTCACGCCACACACATGATTAGTAACAAAAACCAAGCAATCATCATTACATGTTTTGCCAAAAGTAGCAAAATTCTCATTAATTACAGCATGCTTAGAGCTAACACTAGAATCAACAGGATTCGTTTTATTCAACAGAGTTTCATTCTTCCTAAGGTGATCTTCTACTCTCTTCCACTGAACATTCCTAGCTTGCAAGGTCCTATCATTCTTTGTGTTGCCTTGAGGCTTTGACCTGCTCGCTTTGGTGTCACTTTTTACTCCTGTAGAGGGAATGGGAACATTAGTTGGTATTGCTACTTTTTGCTTTTCAGGTTTAGAAGTGTTGGGATCTGAGCTACTTGAAGGCACATTAAAGTTCACTTTCTTAATACTGGGCATAGGATGGGTTGCATACTTAGCACTAGGCATAGAACAAGACATCACAGCTTTATCTTTCTCACATAAAGATTTAGAGCATGTTGCTCTAAAACATTCTAACAACTCCTGAGATCGTTTGGCATATATGCAAGCATACCTAATTTCACTATAAGGTGGCTTATTTATGCGATCCTCTTCTACAATCTCACGGAGACATTCTAGACTATCCTTAAGGTGACAGAAATAGTTATGAAACACAAGTTCGTTATTTCTAAGATGAGGAGGAATGTATTTAACAGTCACAGTATATTTAGAGTCTATAGATGCCTTTGATGCAACATTCTCATTAAAGACAAGTGGCATTTTCCTTTTTACCTGACTCTTCAGATTCTCAATTTCCTTTTATAACGAAGTTATTTTTTCATTTTTCTTGTCACGAGTGACTTTCATTGAATTGTATAACTCTTTGAAGTGTCGTTTGACCTTTTCATTTTCTTCAAGAAAACTCTCATTTTCTTGTTGTAATACGTTAATGATATTTTGAAGATGAAAGTTTTGAGAAAATTGATAATCTAAAGGAGGAGGCATTTGGGAGCCAGTCACATTGTTCTTTTCACCCTTTAATTGTGAAATTTGGGCTTTCAATTTTCTGATCGTGTTACAGTGAGCTTGAATCTGTTCGTCACGTTTGTTTATTTCAGAAACTGCATTAAACTCTGGAACATTTGAGGATGTCTTGATGTTTGAGGTTTTGACATTTTCTTTGAGATGTTGATATTTTAGTTGCAAATCAAAATGTTCAACTTCAAGCTTAGAAAAATGTTTTACCAAATTATCGTGATCATCCTGGTCAATTTTCTCATTTAGTTTTGAGTTTTTGTTTTCAAGCTCAATGACACAATCATGGGAAACTTTCAAAGCAACAGATAATTCATGAAATTGAGAAGCAGTAATAGAATGCTTAGTAACAGTATAAAACACATCTTGAGCCACACAACTCAATACTAAGTTCTCATTTAAGATATGCAGATTCTTCTTTTCAATTTCATTATATTTGAGTTCCCGTTCATAATCATTGACCTCAACTATCATTGCATCAAATTCCTTTTCCATTTCTTTATTATCTGAGTCTATCCCTTTTTGAAGACTCTCAAATTGACCTTTTAATTGTTTAAAGAAAGGTATGACCTCAGTTAAATAGCATTTTTTAGTTTGCTCAAAACCCCTTTCCCCTTCATTTATCCCTGTAGGTGTGATTCTCTTCTTATATGTCTTCTCAAAATCAACGAATAATTGATAAACAACATACAGGCTGATTAAGGTCTTGCTCTTAGTGGGAATAGTTCTAGGAACTAAATGCATTGGTGTGTTCGGAGGATACATAGTAGCTGGAGGCACTTTCCTAAGGGGAGTGTTTGTTTCAACAAGTACATTTGCTTTTTTCATATCCATGTCTTTTTTCCAAAACACTTGTTTCGGGGTTAATTCAGTTTGAGGCTTAAACATGTTCAGGGAAATCCAATTTTCTTTAGTGTAATCATGGGGTTTGATCGTTATGTTTTTCTTTTTACACTCAGGATCTTTTAGCTTCTTATCCATTTTTTTCCCTATAGGCATCTTCTAATTTTCTATCCTCTTCCATGCTTCCAATACATGATGGTGTTTGCCTAGGCTTGAGGATCTCATTACCATCATATACAATCGTATGGAAATCTTTAGCCTTTTTACAATACTCGGGATTTGGCTCCTCTACTAGGGGAATACTATGCTTATCGCTTAAGACTCTGTGCTTAGTGATCATGTGAGCAGTCTGAATGGTATCCTTTATACGTACAACTTATTTTCAAGCTTGTTTTTCAAAGTTTTTAGATTGGAAAAGTCATTCAAAAGTTTTGATTCCTTAGCATTAAATTTTTGTTTAAGCACTTTAACATTATCTTGGAGTTCTTGCTTTTGCTTAACAGTTTTAGAAAGCTTTTCTTGTAAGGAGTTTAACTCTTGTTTTAACACTTCTTCTCTAAAATTACTTTTTCTAATAATTGTACGCATTTGGTTATCCATTTCCCGCTCACGGGTAGTTAACTCAAACTTAGCACGTTGTTCATAAATAGCAACTTGTTCTTTATAGGCATTTAGTTCAGAGATAACAGAATCATCAGGGGTACATGCAGTGTATTCATCAAAAACATAGTTATCATTGACTGCAGAAGATGCATCACTTGGTACAATCTCACTTTCACTTTGTATCACATATTGATCATATGGGACAATATTACTATTACCCGCATTATCTATATCTGATTCATTAGTTTCATGTGATTGTACTTCGTTATGTATCTTTTGCTCATCAACTTCATCGTATAGTTTTAATACCTCTAAAATGATTGAATCTTTGGATGGACCAGTCTGTTGTGGTGATGAGACCTTTGGAGAGACCATTGGTGAAATGCTAGCCATGAAGATTGTCTGGGCAGTAGGTTCATCATCAACATCAGAGTCAAATGCATCACAGTCAGCAACTTGAAAGGCATTTTGATGATTGTGACCTATTTCCTGAATTGGCTGCCATCCACATCAGCATCATATGTATTGGCATTTCCCTCAGCAAGAAACAACAACTCTTCTTCATTCAAAACCGCTCCATTGTCCTGAGCTTGCACCAGCAGCATCTTGTCCCTGAAATACTCTGCATTTTGAGGGCGTTTTGGAGATGTGTAGTTCCTTGCAATATGTCCTTCACCACCACAGTTGTAGCACTTGATTTGCTTTCCTTGTCCTTGATTTGCATTCCTTCCACGATTCTGATTAGCCACATACCCTCCACCTACTCCACCTTTTCCTTGTTTGTACTGTCTTCCTTGCACTGGTTGCACCATGATCTTACCATCTCTGACAATAGCATGATTGTGTAGATTGGATGCAGTTCTAATCTCACTGTTAGTGTGTGGAGTGAGGTTCAGATTTTGCTTAACCATAAGAGCCAGCTGATTGATGAAATGTTCCATGATTGTGTTTCAGTCTGGAGGCTTATATGTTGGATCTGGAATGAGCTTGTGGTTACCGTTACCCGTTGGTATGACTTGAGAAGCTTTGGTGGTAATTCCTACATTTGTGTAGAATGTTGTTAAGTCATTTGATGAGCTTGCATCTCCATGATTAGATTTGAACTTTTCAAGAATCATTCGTTCAAACATAGCATGCTTCTCATTCTGAAGTAGGAAGGCATACAATTGCTCATAGTTGGTGTTCCTTAATCCTTTGGTTAGCTTGACTGAGGTGACAAATTTGTGCCATTCGGGATTCATGTTGTTCACAAACTTTGAATTGAGCTGAATATTTGGCATGGTCATTTTAATATTCCTCATATAATTCACAAGTTTGTGGAACCTCACATAGTATTCAGTGACACTTTCTTCAGGGTTCATCTCAAAGTTCTCAAAATCATCATACAATTGAGATTCCCTGTCTTCTTTGGTCAATTCAGAACCAGAGAGAAGCATCTTAACATTGTCCCAAACTGCCTTGGCTTCAGTGTTGTGATTGATTAACTTGTAGATGTCTTTTTGAAGACCCTGAAGTATAATGTTCGAAGCCTTGATATCAGCATCGTATCTTTTTTTCTCCTTATCACTGAGCTCATCATACGTCTTTGGTCTGTCCAAACCTAAGATCACTGTACCATCCGCAGCAGTTTCAAGTGTGTCTCTTGTAGTCTCAATCTGATAAGGTCCTTCATCAATTGATTTGAGAATGTTAACCCCAGTTTCCTATCCCAAACAGTACAACCTAATTCGTTGAGCCCATGAGTCATAGTCAGTTCTGTCAAGCATAGGTGGACGAGTATCTGATCCAGCTGCTTGAACGTCCTCAGCTACAGAAGAGATGATTGTAGGCACGTTCGTAGACATGATTACAGATTTCACGGGATTTTATAACTCTATGATTAAACCGGGAAATAGATTCTTTTACGGGATTTTACTAAATCAAGAGAAAACCGTATCAGAAACAATAATTAACCAAGTCGCTTCAAACCTTGAAGACAAGTCGCTAAGTCACCAAGTCGCTAGGTATACAAGTAGCTAGGTATACAAGTCGCTTCAATGGACAAGTCGCTAGGCTCAAAAGTTTCTAGAGTGACAACTCGCTAGAAGAACAAGTCGCTAGTGACACAAGTCTCTATGAAGACAAATCGCTAGTGACAAATCGCTAGACACAGAAGTTGCTAGAATAACAAGTCGCTAGATGGACAAGTCGCTAGGGACAAATCGCTAGACAAAACAGTACGACCACTACTTTGTACTATTTGTCGCTTTGTCTCAAAAGACAAATCGCTAGAGCACAAGTCGCTTCCCACAAGAAAGCCAAGTCGCTGAAGAACGTAGAGACAAGTCGCTACGAAGAATTCTAATCCGTGACTCAAGTCGCTAGTTAGAAAAATTCAAAAACATCACTTTTCAATCCAAAACTAACCCAACCACACTGATTCAAGCCTTCCAAATCAAAACCTAAGCACTTATAATGATTCTAAACACAAAAGTACACTCAAAATCTAAACTTTAACACTACAAATGGTCCAAATGATGCAAATATCACTAAACTTTTTCAAACCCAAAAACCATATAAAACCACTAGAAATCCAAGAACATGTAAGAGAGATGATCAAACCATGGCTCTTGATACCATTTGTAACATATTGGATTTCACAAACACATCAAACCATGACTAATATGGGGTGTACACTATAGGTTTTAGAGAGAGAAAGTTTAGAGGTTTAGGGAACTTAGAGAGAGAAAGTAAAATCTTATTATGAGCTACAACCCTTTACCTTGGGAGGTCGTGGGTATTTATAGTACCTTACATAAAACGCCACCTACGGGCTGTGGATCAGGCATACAGTGGGTAAAGATCCGTCCGTCCTCCATGGTGTTACTTAACTAAATACTAACTACCATTAAATAACTACGACTACGAGCTTTCTAACGATTACATATACTTGAGGTGACCGACACTTTAACAACTGGATTTTCTAAATCCTAACAATTAGCGCTCCAATAATGTTTTTGCGCAACATAGACCAAAGAGGTGGTCTTTGTAATGGTACAAGGTTGCAAATAGCTAGAATGGGAGTAAATAACATCAAGGCAAAAATCATAGCCGGTGGTAAGATAGGGACAGTTGACGCTATTCCTAGCATGAATATTAGCCCATCCGATAAGAAGATGCCTTTTCAGCTTAACATGAGACAATTCCCGATATCTATTTGTTTTGCCATGACAATTAACAAAAGTCAGGGGCAAACATTATCGAATGTGGCCCTATTTTTGCCAAAACCTGTTTTTTCACACGGACAATTATATGTAGCCGTATCAAGGGTAAAGAGCAAAAAAGGCCTAAAAGTATTATGTTTAGATAGTGATGGCAACTATTGCAATCACACAACTAACGTCGTGTACAAAGAAGTTCTACATCAACTTTAATTTTTTTCAATCTTTTTTCATATGTTTGTCATTTAAACCATATATTTAAGGTTCTTTTATTTAAACATAATTATCCTTTCAATTTTTTTTAGACATTTGAGTGTTTTTAGATTTTTGCCATTATTTTAGACACTACACTATTATGTTTTAATGTTTTTAATACTACACGATTATTTATATTACTTCATTTATCTTTGAGCATTATACATTGTAGCATATCTAATTTTTACAACATGTTTTTGTAATACAATTTTATGTTTAATAATATAATTTTAAGCTAGCCGGCCAACTGCCGGGCCTTAGGCTAGTCCTAATCGATCGGTTAAGATCGGTTGGGCAACCCAAAATTTTCTCCTCAACCGATGTTCACATCGGGGCATCACGATTGCAAGGGTCGGTTGCCACATCGGGCATGGTGGCCATTTTGGTGATATCGAGTGAAATTCCACCCGATGTTTAATGCATCAAATCCCAACCAAATTTGCCCGTTTGGGCTAAAATCAAAACATTTTTAAAAATTTGACCGTTTGGTCATTAAAAAAAAAACAATTTTACCAGTCTATAAATACCAATTTCACCTCAAACACAATTCACCACTCACCATTTCTCATCTATATTCATTTCAATCTAATTCTCATCCAACTTCAAAATGTCAAAGAAAAATACCCCACAATCAAAAAACCGACGATCACGGCTACCCCAAAATGCCCCGAATATGAATTTCTCGCCGGAAAACAACTTCGAGTTAACCGGCATATCACCACAACAAAACCGGCCTATTCGCTTTCGTCCACAAAGTTTTGATTATCAATCACTACTACCACAACCAAATCAAAACCAAAACTCGTTTTATGTTAACCGTCCTTTTGTCACACCGCAACGTCCTTACCACGATTACCGGCAAGAACCTAGTGGGTCGTCGTACCATCAAAACATGGACTTCATTTATCCTTCTCAACCGTATCAACCTTATTCCCCGATTCGAAGTACTAATCTTGACATGAATTTGGAAGATTATTTGCCGGAGTATAATACACAAAACTACCCAAGTCAAGATGCTTCGATGGGCCAATGTTCGGGTCACGGTTCGCACCACGGTTCGTTCCATGATTCCATTCCCGTTGATGATTCTGATGATGAGAAAACCGCTTTCGCTGAAGAGATGTCCCCCATCATACCAAAGCAGCCATCAAGACGTGCTTCAAAGGCCAAGGACAAAGGCAAGAAGCCCGAAACAAGCAACGGGAAAGCCAAGAAGCACGTTGACCCATGGACAAAGGAGGAAGAGGTCGCGCTTTGTAAAGCTTGGGTTTATGTGTCGGAAAACTCGGCGAGAGGAAACGCCCAGAACCGCTTCAAGTTTTGGGAGTTAGTGATCGACTACTTTAAAAAAGAAACTGGCAAAGACTGAACCTATGACTCCATCACTACCAAATGGAAGAGTAGGATTCGTAATAGGGTTGGTAATTATTGTGCTATCATGGAGAATATCAAGAATACCCATGGAAGCGTGAGAATGATATAGACGACACTTCAAAAGCTCTTAGAGAATACCGTATGACGCACGGTCATGATTTCACTTTGGAGGAGTGTTGGAAGGTTTTAAAGGGTCATACTGCTTGAAAGAACATTGAGATGTCGGCTTTCGAAACGAATAGTCGGAAGAAAACAAAGGGTTCTACCACTACCTCTGGTTCAACCCAAGCTCGTGATCCTTTCGATGTCCAAGATGTTTATGATTCTAATGAGGAAGGGACTAGAGAATCACGACCGGTTGGTCGTAACAAAAGAAGGAAGAAACCATCCTCATCCTCTCATGATGATGATGTTCCATCAGACTCATTTGTACAATCGTTGGCCAAAACTTTCTTCAAGACCAAGAAGCCGTCAAAAGGGGAGAAAGGTAAGAATAAGGAGGGTTTAGAAGATACTTGGTTACGGTTGAGGGAAAAAGAGCTCGAGATGAAAAAAAGAGAAACTTGAGCTCATGAGGCTATCAAAACAGGAGTCCGACATAATCTTCTACAACACCCCAATCGACCCAAAATTGACCGGCCGACAACTAGAAGAATTGATGAAAGTCAAGGCAACAATCAAAGCACGTTACAATTTAGATTATTAATTTAGTATTGTAGTGTTTATTTTAATTTCATATAGTAATGTTCTTTTTTTTTTTTCTTTTTTTTTCTTTTTTAATTTCGTATTGTAATGTTTTTATTTTTATTTTAATGAATTTAAATTTATTGTTAGAATTAAAAAAAAAAAAAAAAAAAAAAAAAAAAAAAAAAACTTGGGTCATCGACTATGGCATCCGGGTCATGTCTGGTCGCTGGAGAGAGAAAGCTGACGTGGCGCTGGTGACTCAGGTCATCCCAGGTCACGATTGGGACCAGCCTTAGGCTAGTTTTATGTATAAATTAGATTGAGGACACGTGTCACATTATGAATGACTTTTTACACTTTTTAATTTTATTACACTTTGCAATAGATCCCCTACATTTATAGAATGATACATTTCAATATGGTTTAAAATTTAATAAATTATTAATTGTAGCCGGGTTTATATTTAAAATATTCAGATCCATAGGCTTGTTACCTTTCCTGTTATTGTGAATATACATTCAATGATAATTGACCATCTATTGAATTTAACATTTCTTGACGATTTTATGTAACACCATTTTTCATGTTTTTGTTTCTTAAATGCAGCACTTAACGCTGTAACATAAAAATCTCACAAAACTTTTCCATCTGGTAAGATAAAAAAAGGAAGTAGCAAACAACCCTTGGTTAGGACGAAAGGTCATGAAATACTAAATACTCCGTATAACGATACAATGGCCGTAAGGATGGATATATTAAAGGGCAAATGGCACAAAAAGGCATCAAAGTTAGGGTCAATTTCCAATTAAGGTATTCTACTTTTTTTCTTGCATAAAAAGGTACCCAACAAAAAATTTTGACGGATTTGGGTTTTTTACTAACGTTCGTTAACTCACTTCGTTAGTATATTACATGTTTAGTCCTCGAATTTGTATAATCATTTCAATCAAGATCCAAACACCGTTTGCCACCACCCTCCTCATCCACCACCCTCCTCCTCCACCGTCCACCACCACCATCCTCATCCACCAACACCGTTTGCCACCAACACCACCCGCCACCACTACCACCGTCCACCACCACCAGCACCCGCCACCAATAAAGGTAACCGTGACAATCACATTCTTGTTGGACCAAAAACTGTAGGAAAACTGACAGAAATTATATTTGATTGTCCAGAATGAATTTTTATTTATGGAGCAAACACAAGAAACTATGATCATCTACGAATTACAAACAGCAATGATGATTATTCTTAGCGTAAAAATAATACTGGCAAGTGGCAAATATATATCAAGGAAGCTGGCAAACACCATGAGTACACAATTACCTCTTTTAACTCACTGGCAAGAAAATAGTTTTAAAAATAGTTTTTAGCTTTATTTTCAGTATTGTAATTCTAATTTCAGTTAATGCAAAAGTTGTTTTTAATTAATTTCAGTTTCAGTTTTACAAGTTAAGCTAAGATAAGCACTTATTCAAAAGTGTTTATCTTGTTGTCAATACTACTTTTTAAAAGCTAAGTTAAGAGTTAACAAAGTTCAACAACAGAAAATTCCTAGTCTTAGTCTACAAAATCAGTTTTTAAAAGCATTTCACCCTGTAAAGGGGTGTTTGGTTCATGCTTATTTTTTGTCCAAAACTGTTTTTATTTTACCCACTTTGACTCTCAAAGTCTAAGTGTCTTAAGGTTCAAATCAGTTTGCAACCAGAATTTAACTTATATCACCAAGCTTGCAAGTTTTGTTTAAAAAAAAAAAAAAAAAAAAAAAAAAAAAAAAAAAAAAAAAAATTACATATCTGTTCTGCACTACGCTACTGAACAATTATTTTCATCAAAACTCTTTTCAAAATTGTTTTTCTTGAATCTTCACATACCCATCTAGATATGTCATTAATTTATTTGCATTTAGTATTACATCAGTTTAGATAAAATTGCATTCAAAGTTGCCCATTTGACCCATTTTGAAAAAAATTGCACTTGCCAAAAATCTGCTCAAACAACCCTTAGTTTTGATTTTTAATTTCTTCATTACAAGTCCATAGAGTCTGAAATTTTGCATGCTTAATCTTGGGTTGCTCATCTAGCTTATGCACATTTTTGTGAATTTTTATTCTAGCTTATTGACAGTTTTTTAAGAGCCTAAACAGCCCCCACTAGGCTGTTTTGCTGCACATCAGCACCCTAACTAGTCCAAGTAGCTCCACTTTTTTATTTTTAATTTGCTTATTATTAGACCTTGTGATCTGAAATTTGGTACGCATAGTATTTAGTTGGTTATCTAGATGATAGTATTTTTTATAATTTTTATTATTTACTTATTGTTAGCTTATTTTTCCCTTAAACATGCCCACTTTGTCCCTTTTTCTGTCATAAGAATGTGTTATAAGCCACTTTTGCAGCCTTCTTTCTAGCTAGTTACAAGCCTCAACCAACAATTACCACTTATCAACACTCCCTAGTAAATGTTAGGACACAAAAACTACAAAAAATATGAAGAAATATCTTTTGTTCCATGTAAGTATTGACATTCCCAATGCTTGTTTTCCTTGAAATCATGATAAACAATTA
This sequence comes from Chrysanthemum seticuspe, assembly GCA_019973895.1. Classification (NCBI taxonomy): domain Eukaryota; kingdom Viridiplantae; phylum Streptophyta; class Magnoliopsida; order Asterales; family Asteraceae; genus Chrysanthemum; species Chrysanthemum seticuspe. The sequence continues at coordinate 33,093,264 of BPTQ01000001.1, forward strand.
AAAAGACGTAAGCCCCTATGACTCTCAAATTGTCCATGATCAAACAAAATGAAGCTGCAATATCAAAGCTGCAATAGTCCGCTGCTTCTGTTTCACCTATTAAGGTTAAGTCAACTATTGTGGATGGAAACTTCTGTGGGCCCCATTCTGATACAGGCTTCTTCAAATTCCCAATTGAAAGGCGACCAAAGTTGGGAGGCCAAAGCCCAGTTGCAATCTATTATCAAAGTTGTTAACGGGTGCTGGTGGTGGTGGACGGTGGTAGTGGTGGCGGGTGGTGTTGGTGGCAAACGGTGTTGGTGGATGAGGAGGGTGGTGGTGGACGGTGGAGGAGGAGGGTGGTGGATGATGAGGGTGGTGGCAAACGGTGTTTGGATCTTTATTGAAATGATTATACAAATTCGAGGACTAAACATGTAATATACTAACGAAGTGAGTTAACGAACGTTAGTAAAAAACCCAAATCCGCCAAAATTTTTTGTTGGGTACCTTTTTATGCAAGAAAAAAAATAGAATACCTTAATTGGAAATGGACCCTAACTTTGATGTCTTTTTGTGCCATTTGCCCTATATTAAAACATAGAGACGTTTGATAATGTCAATGGCAAAATAAATATAGTTTATTTATTTAATTATTTACACAAATTGATGTTTTAGATGCAGCGTTGCCAAGGCTGACCAATTCATTGTAGACGCGTCGTTGAAAACAATATACTTATCAATTAATAATATAATTACATATATATTCGACTAAAATTTATAATTACATATATATCCTTCATAAACGTTAAATATTACATGTATATCCAATTAATTTTTTTACATATATTTAAATCCAAAAAATATATCATAATTGTAATTAAAATTCAGAATGCCCATAATACCCTTTCATATCTTACCCTTGTTTGTCCGTTTCTATTTCTTTCTACAGTGCCAAACTGTGTGTCCCTCTTGCTATAGCCATGATTAAATTACGGATTAATTTTTTCATCCACAATATTTTTTTAATATATAAGGGTTAGTAATATTAGCAATATACGAAGTAACATAGTTTGATAATTTCATTTGTTATGCAATTATTACATACTGAATCAATTTGCAGGCCATACTAATGGATTAGACCATGCGCAGGTCAAAACCAAGATGGCATAACTTACACATTTTACATAGATGACATAACCCCACAATTAAATCTGAATGAACAAACTAAATCTGTAAAATCAAAACTTTCTTGAGTCGAAGAAGAACCTAGCTAAAGAATGTCAAGAAAGAACAAGGGTATAATGGATATTTTATATTTAGATTATAATTATTAAGTATTTTTTGGATTTAACTATATGTAAAATAATTAATTGGATATATATGTAATATTTAATGTATGTGAAGGATATATATGCAATTATTAGTTTTAGTAGGATATATACATAATTATAAGTCTTTGGAGGGATATATACGCAATTCCCCCAAAAAGAAATTACATATAGAATGATTAGTTGATAGAGCACATATGACAGTTCAACGCATTAACTCTATCAAATATGTTAATCACCTAGTACGTACATTGTTTAGTAATTACATGCCCGCGACCATCTCATGTAATATAAAGCACACAAATGCTAAGCATCTTGTTCCTTATCTTTCAATATTTGCACAATTCATTTAAACTCACTTTATGTACCACTGGTTGTTCATGTTTTTGTTTCTTAAACGTAACCGTGAGAATTGTGTGATTGTGTCTATCAAAACGCTAGAGTTATACTAATTTCAAGTAAAATATGTTTCGAAAAATGCTATAAAGTATTTACATAAGTAATTAACACTTAGGAGTTGATTAGTTAACTACATTACATATTCTTGAGGGCCTATAATTTGTCTTTGGACAACTAAAAATGCATGATAACAACCATTTAGTTGATTAATAAACAGCTCTTAATTAAGGTTTATAATTTTTTAACCCAGCCATGTGATCTGGCCATCTGAGGGAACATATAATTATTGTTACAATATGTATTTATTTATAAAACGCGTATGTCCGAATTCGAACTCGTAATCACAGGATTGCACACATTACGAATGAGAATTAAAGTTAAAAATATTTAATGTAAAATGATTACGATTAATTATTACACAAAACCGACTAATGATCGTTAAGTATTTAACGAAAAAATGACTAACGGTCGTTAAATGTAAAGAGAAGGACTAATAGTGAAATTGTTATAAAAGTAAAAGATTTAGCTGTCCCCCTTATGTATATGGATGTTTTTGGAGAGGCTTTTCCAACTCAAAACCCTAACTTTATCCCAAAGTTTTCCATTCACTATATAAGCAAACGTAAGGTGAGAGTTTAGGGTTAACTTTTGTGCACAAACATTAACCTAAACTCTACTCTTTTCTCTCTTGCATAATCGGCCGAACATCCCTAATTTATTAGGGTTTCGGTTTTGTTTTTCTAAAACAAGTTTTGTGTTGTTAGATCAAGCAATCTATTTTATTCGTTTGTTAATTCATGTGTACAAGAACGTGGTGTAACACACTATTATTACATCAATTGGTTTGAGTTATAAAATGGTAAGGGATAACTCTTTAAACCATTCTACTTGAATTGAAGAGATCTAGCCAATTGCAAGAGGTATGTTACGTTTTATTTTTCAGTTAATTAATTGCAATTATATGAAGTCTTCCGCTGTGTATATTTTGTGGTGTCTTTGTTTATTATTTTGTGTGTCAAGTATAATAACCTCAACAGTGGCATCAAGAGCCATATATAATCTGTAATTAATTACTGAAAACACATAAAAACGAATAATTGTATTGTGTTATTATTTGTATATTGTAGATCCAGGGTTTGCAAAACCTTAAACCCTATTTTTTTTTTTTTTGGGGGGCGGGGGGGGGGGGGGGGGGAATTTTTTGTGCCCTAATTTTTAGGGTTTTGTAATTTCTTTTAATTGGATTAGAAAACTCCTAGATTGCATGCAATATTATGTGTTTATTGCGTAACTATGATGTGTTGCAATAATTCCTATGTGTTAACTTCCATGATAAAAACATACATATTTTGTCATGAATCTAATTATTTTATGCTTTACTTGGATTAAGTATATACATATGATTAATAATTTTGATAGATTTAAAATTGGGGAAGACCTCAATTATTATTAATAATTCAATTACATGCTATGTCGTATTTGTCTAATTTTTACTAACGCAATCAATGAATCGATGCATGTGGCTCACCTTATACAGGTGAGAGTCTTAATTAAGCATATACGTTAATTCAGATCTAGAGTTGATTATTAATAGGATTTATCAAAAAGGTTTGCATGTGGCTATTTGATATGCATGATTAATTGTTAAGTTATGTATTTATTGTTTATGTGTTTATTTTTAAATACTTGCTTGTTTGTTTTGTGTGACAAGTTGTGAACAAGGGTATTTTTATAAGAAAAATAAACTGATCTAAACAATGGTGAAACATGTGTTTTTAAGCATAATAGTCATAAACATTTAATTGATTGATGTTTATGCACAAATAGTTAGAACGGCTCACCCATTAATGACAAACTATAAGAGGAGTATAAGGTTGGTACGCATTAAATTGTGACCTTAAAGAAGAGGGTATATAATATGATTCACATTGACCTAATTCTCCGCTCCTTTGTGCGTCTTAATAGAGTTACCAAGTATTCCTATATAATGTGCATAACATCTTAAGGGTGAATTGACCTTAAATTATACGCGCCACTTTTGTGGTAATTATCCGAATAACTTGGGTCTTATGACTCATTCAGCAGTAGGATATAGTGGTACTTAAAGGTAATTTTTTAATTGGTGTAACTAATACCTCGATTAAAGTTTGATGATTAAAAGCTTAAACATTAAAACAAGGATATAATTTGTTAATACAAATAAGCCGTAAAAACGTTTATTTATATTTTACGATCTTCTAATGTTTTGTCGATAACAAAAGTAAAATCAAATTAACGAAACAAATAAAATACGTAAATGGTTTGAACTAATAGTTTTCTAACACACTTACGTTTTCACATAAAACACTATAACAAGATTAAGTGATTTTATATTTTAGATACACATGTACAACAACTAGTGTTTACATATTGGCTTAACAAGTTTAAGTAACTCTATGAGTTAGATACATATGTACAACAACTAGTGTTTACATATTGGGTTAATACATACTTATATTAAGTACACTAAAATGGGTAAAAACAAGTATATACCAAAATGGGTAAAAGCAAGTATATACTAAATAGATAAAAACTAGCAAATGGTTTTGACCCATAACCCATGGTTTTATATATACCACTTACACAAGTTCAATGTATCCTTAAGGTACATTGTATCTAGATAGAAAACCATGGATCAACCCATAACCCATGACCCATGACCCATAACCCAAAATACCCATGGGCAAAGAGGAGCGGACCACGGATCCCTAGCTTTGTGCTAGCCGGATCCCAAGTGGAAGGGATCCGTGGGATCCGGGGAAACAGTAGTGAATTTTATCTATAAATAGAGAGCCATTTCTTCCTTTCTATTCACCCCTTTACACACATACTTCCCCCAAGTATTCTAACCCTCTAACCTCATATCCAAGAGATCTATGTAGCTTTTCTCTTTTGTTTTTGTGTGATCTTGTAGATTCCTATTAAAGGAAAGATCACCACATCTTGAAAACGTGCAAGCTCAAGTCCATGAGTTGCCATGCTTCGTCATCATCAAGACAACGAAGGTTCTCTTGTTGATAGTTCTTCCTTTCTCCATAGATGTTGGGTTGAAGGCATTAGTGAAGAATGCCGAAAGTGTCAAGATGAAAGCATTAGTGAAAGATGCTGATTATCCGCGTCAAAGCATTAGTGAAGAATGCTGAAGGTGTCAAGACGAAGGCATTAGTGAAGGATGCCAAGCGTTGTGTCAAAGGCATTAGTGAAGGATGCCAAAGAATCAAATCAAGTCGCATTTAGGAAGAATGCTTAGGTCGTATAATCGATGAGGTGCATCGTTATACATATAAGTGTTTATTTATTCACAAGGATGGTGATATCCTTGATGGTGTTGTAACAAGGAGTAGATCTCCTTGATAATAGGTGTTGTGTCGTGAAGGGTAGTAGTTCCTCCATAATGGAACTAGGTGCTTAGCCTAGTACCTAATAAAGGGTAGGCGACGTTGTGATAGGATTAGTTCTCCTAAGGTGTGAAAGAACTCGGTGGTTAGCCTAGCACCGTATAAAGGGTAGGCGACGTTGTGTTAGGTGTGGTTCGCCTTGGTGTGAAAGAACTCGGTATTTAGCTTTGTACCGGAAAAAGGTTAAGCGACGTTGTGAAGGCTTCTCCGCCATAAGGAGTTGGTGTAGTGCTTACGAACTCTCGAGTAGGTGACTCAGGGAGTGGAGTAGGGCAAGGAAGGTGTCCTTGTAGCCGAACCACTATAAATAACTTGTGTCGTGGTGATGTGCTTCTTACTCTTTATCTTTCATTATATGTTTATATATCTATCTATCAACGTCCAACATAAACAACCAAATAGATTGACATAAGTCGATCTAAATATTTAAAAGGAAGTTTTAAATTGGTAAAACTATTCAACCCCCCCTTCTAGTTTTCCACAATTGGTATCAGAGCTTCGTAACCAAGTTCCTTAAAGTATATTGTACTTTAAAGACTTGATACGATCCATGTATGTTTGAAAACTACAAAGAAGGATTATTTTTGTCATAATTTAAAAATATATATATATATATTGTTTATTGTTGGACAATGATAGAAGAATTCATACTTGGATTTGGAACTACCAAAAAGATCATGAAGAATTCATCTCAATTGTTCCTCTCGCAAAAAGAATGTTTAAGTATCCTTACAACATTAATCTGGAGATTCCAAGAAACATCTAAATATTTCTTTTCCTTAAAAGAATATTTGGCAAAGGTATGATCTTTAATTACTTATCTTTATTTGTTATTAGTATTTTGATTGCATGTCTTAGTAGCAATAATTCTAGTAATTATTCTTTTATAGTATTTTTCTATTTAGTGTTCTCCGATTTTGTTTTGTAGACTTTATTACCAACTCATAATAATGATATCTAGTTATATGATAACATCAATCATTATTCACCACAAAGGATTTATTGACATCTCATGCACATCAATAAATATCCATGTGAAACTTCTTATATTATAATAAAATGGGATTTTATTATAATGTTTGAAAAGCTTCCCAAGAATCATGACTAATTCTTAAAAAAGGGAACCTTGTCTAATAGGAATAGCACTTAATCATCAAAACCTCAAACCACAAGTTTTAGAACATTAACACCAAAATACTAGGTATCTTAGAACTCCCAAACCAAAGTTATCAAGGAATTTCTTGAGCTGACTTTTACTGTCATGCCGGATCCCTAAGTTTATACTAGACGGATCCCAAATGAGAGGGATCCGCGGGATCCGTGCAACAGAAGACAGTATAAGCTAAAAATGATCACTGTGGATGTTTCACCATCACTCATTTCACAGACTCACGAACAAAAACTCTGTTACTGTTCATAGGAGCTAATTGATCATTTTTCTCAAGCCTAACAATCATGTGTGTAAGTTTAATCTTCACTACATTGTTAATCTAATTCCTTGATTCTTAGAATTACAATTACTTCATCTTTAAGAGTTGGGTTCAAATGGGTTTACCATTATTTGTCATCACATTGTTTTCTAAGATAATCTAAATCAAAGATTTAACATTGTTAATACAAATTAAACACATTTCTTGAACCCAACAAAGATGATGAGAGCAAAATTGTGATGAAACCCTCTAGGTTACTATTCACCATTAACACCACATTGTGGTTACATTGTTTAGGAACATCATGCCAAGCAACAAGCAACAAGATTACCAAGACACCACTCACTACATTCCCATGTACCATAGGAAAAATGGATTAAATCCGGACGATAGGAAAGCTTTTAAGTTACTTGAAAGGAGACTCTTTCATGAAGGTAGAGTTGTTGATCCATCATTTCTTGCAAATACCGACATGAGGGAAGTATTTGGAACTATTGGGTTTAATAGTTTATTGGATATAAACGAGCAAATTTTCCCGGTCTTTGTGCTTGAGTTTTACAAGACTATGGGTATAATTAGAAATGATGATGGGTCCATCTCAATTGAATTTACCATTAATGGACATAAGTACACTCTTTCACTTGTGGAGCTTGGAAGAATTCTAGGGGTTACATATGATGGCGTTTGTATGTACTCAAATGAATGGTCTTTGGAACAACTACACACAATGGTTGATCACCATGATATCTACCACACTTTGATCCCAGAAGCAACCACAGTGAGGGACACCGTATTTGTGCCAAGAGCATCACCATCAAGAGTCACAAGAAAGTCAAAAGTGATCTATAGGGATCCTTTTCAAATGGAGCTTTCTGAAATGTATGGGTTATATAAGAAATGGGAAGTTGTGATAAGAGAAAATGTGGTATGTCTAGTAGGAAACAAGGATCACCCCAATGCTTGCCTAAGCTTCATGATATATTGTCTAGTGACCAATACTAGATTCAACCTTGCCTACTACATGGTCAAAAGAATGGCAAGTGTGAGAAGCATGGACAAGATGGTACTCCCGTATGCAGTGCTTCTAACCCGTCTTGCCAAATTCATCTTTGCATTAGATCCTTCCCCACAATCCCTTGATCATAACTTTTGCAATAAGGTCATGGTTCCACTAACCGAGGGTAGAACAACAAGGTTCATGGTAGAAGGCAAAAGGCCACATCCACCCACGGATTCCTCGGACGAAAGGGAGAGGCAAGAAGAAGGTGAAGGTGAAGGGAGTAGTAGCAACCCACTTGAGAATATTGATCTTGACCCTTTGGACTACATTAACCAATTGCCAAACATCCCCAATGAATCGCCCGAATGGCAACAAACCAAGGGAATCTTCAAATGCTTCGCCAATTTCTTGAGGAAGAAGAAGTGAAGATGGTTTGATAAAGGACGGGTGAAGAAAGGTAAAGTCCTAAGGCTTAAGTACTTGATGAACAATTTCGAAACAATGGTTTGTAAACAATTTTAACTATGCTTGTAGTATGTAGGTATTGCCATATCTTGGCACTAAACAATCTAGCTTAGGTATTTGAAAATGAGATTTTACGACCTCTTGGTATGGTCGTCGTCACTCATTCTAGGAACTCGAGTGTTTCCCACTTTGATACAAGTTTTATTAGTTATGTTCTTGCACTTAGTCTACTTAGAAACAACTAAGAAAAGCATTTTCTATAATATGCATAGTTGCACATTTCCTGTAAGCCTTCTGATCTACAGATTGGCGGAGCCCAGATTTTCAACTGGCTGGATCCCTCCCATAAGGGAACCGTGGGATCCGTATGCAACTGATGTGAAAAACAGATGTAGCTTCATCAAAATAGTCCACTAGAACACTTCCAACTAGTCAAAACTCACCATAATTCCGCTCCAACACTCACACATTATCCATCACATTTGATAGCACTTAGTTTGATATGTCCTTCAATTTTAGCAAATTGATCTCAATCTCCTTTGACTCAAAATTAGAGCCAAAAATAAGTTTCTTTTTATTTTTATAGATCTATTCTAGGACATCATCTGACTTTTAGAACTTAGTATCATCATTTTTCTCACAACATATTGAAAGGAAACCTTGACAAATAGATAGTTAGATTACCCAAGGTAAGTGTTCTTAGTCTAACCATCATTAAGTACCATTACTTGTTATGGTTGAGGATTTGAGATATCCAACAGCTATAAACTTCAAAGTTAAGTCAAAACCTCGAAATCCATCACTTAAAACCTTACAAAGGCATGATGACTTCACTTAGAACCTGTCTGATAGCCGGATCCCTGGTCTATAACCAGGCGGATCCCTACTGAGAGGGATCCGCGGGATCCGTACATATAAAAAGAATAAGAATTAGCCTCCTTAATTCAAATTCAAGTTACCTTTTTCTCTAACCACCTTTAAGCATTCATTAATTACCCTCCTAGAGCTGATCAAAATCTCAAGAGCATGCTTAATCCTCTAAGTGGTCAAGGATTTAATTTCCTATTTCAAATTTTCCTTTATAACCAAACAAACCTTAGGACTAAGTCACCACTCTTAATCACATCTAAAAAATCAGAAATTTGAAGCTCACATTAGCACCTTCATCACCATGACTAAAGCTCTTAGCAACAACTTCTCAAACATAGGATCATCCAAAAGAAAGGGACAAATGATCCATGAAATTTCATCCACCGAAACATCCCCTATTAGAGATAATGACTCTAGAATCCCACCTCATCAAACCCATCCAACAAAAGCTAAGAGAACCGCAAGGATTGGCATCAAATCCTTCCAACTAGAAAAGGGATCATCTAGTTCCAAACCTAACATGGATAGTTCTAGCAAGCCATCAAAACCTTCATTCATTGAGAATGGACTACACTCATTGAATGAGCCTCTTCCGCATCCAAACATATATTCATTGTTTCATTCATCACCAAGAACCTCCCATTCACCAACCTTTTCATTGAATCGGGAACCACCTACAACACCAACTAGCCCATCTTGGGAAACAAGGAACAACCTTGATCATATGGAAGAAGTTCCATTACCACCCTCATTTTTAGAACCTCTACCTACTTCTCTAAATGAAGACCCTCAAACACACATTGAGCCCCCTCAAAACATCCTTTTTCCTTCGGGGCCAAACCAAGACAATACTTGCCCAAATTGTTTAAAAACTCAAGGACTTGTTCAAGAAGTACGAAATGAGATACATTTCATGTTCAATCATCTTCTTGCAAAGTTGGATCAATTCAACAAGTCCACCCATCCCTAGATTTAAGCACATTGTCACATTCTAAATCCCGAAATAAGATTAGTATTAGTAGTGCTTATATGGCTAAAGTTCATTCTCTTAGTTTTTAGAGATTTGGTTGTATATCTCTTGTTTTATTGAATGAATACTTTTATGCCATGATTATTATATGTGTTGTGCTTGTTATATTGTACATTTATCTCATTCCCTCAAATAACACTCCTTGACATTTCTTCACTGCTGAAGAAACTGTAACAGATAGCCGGATCCCTTCCAGATAACTAGACGGATCCCTCCTTGAAGGGAACCGTGGGATCCGTGGTACATAAGCACAAATTTCTACTAACTTGAGTCTCTTTTGCAGGAAATTATGCACTATACTCTTGTTTTTCTAACCTTTACTTTGTAGATTTTCAAAATAACACATGAAGATTTTGACACCATAAAAGCTAGGGGAGCTTTGTGTCAAACAATATTGCAAAATCATTTGCAACTCAATCCATTTTTGGATCACACTTCATGTTACCCCATTGCAACTTTGCAATATTCGAGGGGGAGCACGTTTTCGTCTCTTAGACGAACCATTTGCAAACTTAATTGCAAACACAAGTAGCTTATTTTACATTATGTCCTTGACGCCCTTTTTCAAAGGGATGGACTCGTCAAGGGGGAGTTAAGACGAGTACCATTCCCGTCACTTGCTCTCATTACATCTTTTATAATTTTTCTTATAAAAATTGTGTTAGTTTCTTCAAACACTTTTTGTTTCGACAAAAAGGGGGAGAAGAAAGTAAAAACTACAAACTCAAACATTTACGAATTTTAGCTTTTCCTTAAAATAATTTTATGTTTTGTCATCAACAAAAAGGGGGAGATTGTTAATACAAATAAGCCGTAAAAACGTTTATTTATATTTTACGATCTTCTAATGTTTTGTCGATAACAAAAGTAAAATCATATTAACGAAACAAATAAAATACGTAAATGGTTTGAACTAATAGTTTTCTAACACACTTACGTTTTCACATAAAACACTATAACAAGATTAAGTGATTTTATATTTTAGATACACATGTACAACAACTAGTGTTTACATATTGGCTTAACAAGTTTAAGTAACTCTATGAGTTAGATACATATGTACAACAACTAGTGTTTACATATTGGGTTAATACATACTTATATTAAGTACACTAAAATGGGTAAAAACAAGTATATACCAAAATGGGTAAAAGCAAGTATATACTAAATAGATAAAAACTAGCAAATGGTTTTGACCCATAACCCATGGTTTTATATATACCACTTACACAAGTTCAATGTATCCTTAAGGTACATTGTATCTAGATAGAAAACCATGGATCAACCCATAACCCATGACCCATGACCCATAACCCAAAATACCCATGGGCAAAGAGGAGCGGACCACGGATCCCTAGCTTTGTGCTAGCCGGATCCCAAGTGGAAGGGATCCGTGGGATCCGGGGAAACAGTAGTGAATTTCCTCTATAAATAGAGAGCCATTTCTTCCTTTCTATTCACCCCTTTACACACATACTTACCCCAAGTATTCTAACCCTCTAACCTCAGATCCAAGAGATCTATGTAGCTTTTCTCTTTTTTTTTTTTGTGATCTTGTAGATTCCTATTAAAGGAAAGATCACCACATCTTGAAGACGTGCAAGCTCAAGTCCATGAGTTGCCATGCTTCGTCATCATCAAGACAACGAAGGTTCTCTTGTTGATAGTTCTTCCTTTCTCCATAGATGTTGGGTTGAAGGCATTAGTGAAGAATGCCGAAAGTGTCAAGATGAAAGCATTAGTGAAAGATGCTGATTATCCGCGTCAAAGCATTAGTGAAGAATGCTGAAGGTGTCAAGACGAAGGCATTAGTGAAGGATGCCAAGAGTTGTGTCAAAGGCATTAGTGAAGGATGCCGAAGAATCAAATCAAGTCGCATTTAGGAAGAATGCTTAGGTCGTATAATCGATGAGGTGCATCGTTATACATATAAGTGTTTATTTATTCACAAGGATGGTGATATCCTTGATGGTGTTGTAACAAGGAGTAGATCTCCTTGATAATAGGTGTTGTGTCGTGAAGGGTAGTAGTTCCTCCATAATGGAACTAGGTGCTTAGCCTAGTACCTAATAAAGGGTAGGCGACGTTGTGATAGGATTAGTTCTCCTAAGGTGTGAAAGAACTCGGTGGTTAGCCTAGCACCGTATAAAGGGTAGGCGACGTTGTGTTAGGTGTGGTTCGCCTTGGTGTGAAAGAACTCGGTATTTAGCTTTGTACCGGAAAAAGGTTAAGCGACGTTGTGAAGGCTTCTCCGCCATAAGGAGTTGGTGTAGTGCTTACGAACTCTCGAGTAGGTGACTCGGGGAGTGGAGTAGGGCAAGGAAGGTGTCCTTGTAGCCGAACCACTATAAATAACTTGTGTCGTGGTGATGTGCTTCTTACTCTTTATCTTTCATTATATGTTTATATATCTATCTATCAACGTCCAACATAAACAACCAAATAGATTGACATAAGTCGATCTAAATATTTAAAAGGAAGTTTTAAATTGGTAAAACTATTCAACCCCCCCTTCTAGTTTTCCACATAATTGTTTTAATAAATTATGCTACAAAGATGAATGCATGACATCTTTGTACATATTTGATTTGATACCAAAATCAAATTTATTACCATTAATTTAAGTTATATGCCATCCAATGAAACGGAAACACTTGAGATTGCCTTTTATTTGCTTGAGAACGTGACTTAGATCGTAATCAAAAGGTAAAATATCCACGTGTCGTGAGAACGGGCATGGATGATTTGCAGTTTCTTAAGTTGGACAACTTAATTGAGTTTTGTAGTGAGAACTAGCAACTCAAGCCATAAGATGGGGATAAAACATGCTTACATTGCAACTGTTGTTAGCAATATGTAAATCCTATAAATCTAGGAGTTGCAATTTGAAAATTGGCAATTGAGGTTCGACTCGTACCATTTTGAATACTTTCATCACTAGCAGATCAACTGATGTGATGAAACTATGCCAATTTGGATCCTAGTTTTCAGTGAAAATTAAATGGTTATATGTTTATGAACCATGGGTATTTAATTTTCATGAAAAGGTTAATTATCGAAAATACTAAAATTGAATTTTGTAATTATTTTAAATGTATTAATGCAATTAACTGTAAATGTAGTTTAGTCTTTCATTAGTAAATTGATCCATTCTGCTTTCAAACAAATGTTTGATCGAGAATAATTAACCGAAAAGACAAACAAAGTCTCTTTTTCATGGGAGAAGAATGAGACTCAATCCTATTATTTGTTACGTATGATTCTTAAAAGTGTAAGAAAGTAAAAAGCAAGCATTTTGTTTTCACTGGTTATGAAACACTTACAATGTTGTCAAATTCAGTGGAAGCATTGTGTTGCATTACTGAATAAGAGGTCGTTGTAAGGATTTCTAATTCAGTGGGAGCTACAAGCCTTATTTGCTGTGTAGTAATCCAAATTATCTCTTGAATATCATGTTGATAATTACTTTCCAATTCTAGGCACATAGGGATAGTCATGTACGTTTCCTTACTAAACAATATAGTCCTACATCTACTTGTTATATCTGTGACACAAATCATATTAATCAAATAAACAAACATGTGTCGTGTTGTTTATCTGCTACATGATGTTGTTCCATGCACAAGTGGGAGAGATCTTTATTGTGTGCAAGGTATAACACATATAAATATGATTTAAATGGATTCTCTTGACCGCAAGGTAAGAGAGTAACGTTCTAATAGAAATCATACATATAAATGTGTATGATTGCCCTATTAAGAACATGTGTCAAGATGATAACAAATGCTACTTTATTTTAAATATTTATGTCATTCAATATTTAAGAAACACTTGTAGTTACAATTTACGTTACGTGAGAACGGGAACTAGATTGTAACCCAAGGTAAAATATCCATATGTCGTGAGACCAAGCATGGATAATTTTGGAGTTTCTTATATTGAACATTTCATGGAATGACATAATTAAATGATGTAATCTAATACTACTTAAATTTAAGTATTTATGTATTCTTAGAATAACATAAATAGATGAAGTAGTAAATTAACTTGAAATTATTAACTGAAACCAAAAGTGGTGTTCATAATTACTTTAATTATACATGTTTATGATTTCTTTGTAAAGTCACAAATATGAATTCTTTTATTTATTACTAGACTTATAATATAAAGTAAGACATTAACTTGCTATGTCTTTTGTTAAGACACATGCATGAAGTTAGTGAGTTAATCAATGACTTATAACGTATAGTGAGATTATAATTGTTATGTCTTTTGACTTGCTCAAGAATACGTGTGTTATAATGCATGCAATTGACCTGGTAATTCTATTGTACCATTAAGTTTTACTTTGTTGGTAAATAGGTAAGCCAAAGAGTAGATGGTTATCTTAAATACTGTTAGATTATCTTACAATATTAATTAATGAAATACCATAATTTTATGGTGTGTTCAGTTAGAAGAATCAAAATCTATTGGCATGTTTGATTCAAGATAACTATAGTTTCTTCCACATGTTATCAAGGTTAGTAGATTGAGTATGGATTGAATATACTTAATAAAAATCCAACCTAGAAGATTAATAAGACACCATTTTATTATGGAATGTGATGAATCATATTAAGTCTTAAAATGAAGTTCTGAATTTGTTAAACTACTTGTAAAGTGGGTTGTAACAAACTAATGTTAGGAACTGTCAATATTTTTTGTAATATCCCAAAAGAGAACAATGTATTGTTGCTCTACTTGCTAAGCTATTTAAAGGTAATATTTAAATTATTAAAGGCAAGTGGGAGTTTTCTTTAGATCTTGAAAGATTAAATTACAAAATACGTAATCTTCTAAAATGCACTAGCAAATATCATGATGAGGCTAAACATGTAAATGATAGACCTTAATATGATGAAATTGTCATTAATAGATCCGTAAGGATATCTCAGATATTTAATATGCTGAGGAATATGAGTTACAGGATCATGGTAAGCCTGTTGATCATAATGATAAATTTACAAAATATTGAACTGTGATAAATCATACTATGAATGTAGAGATGATGTCTATAAAGATAATCAACCTTAGATACTTTGTTTATCTTAATGAAGATGAGTTTCTTCAAATGATGGAAACCCTAGTGGTTTATATCTTTATGTAAAAATCAAATGGACAATATTGTACACATATTTAATGCATGTCTAGTGATAATAATATTAATCATACTTAAGAAATTAACTTTTATTGAATATTCTTTCCTATGTTTAAAATTAAATCCATGTTTGATTTAATAATTGAAATAAGATAGCTCATAAGTATTCCTGGAAGCTAGTGGGAGTATTATTTTTATTTTCTTAAATCTTATATGTTGTATGACATATGGGCAACTACATTCTACGTAAATTAAGTTTTAGTTGGAAATGAAACTTCGCTTGTAAGATTTGGAAATAAGACATAAAACCTTGGAATATATGTTTATTGTTATAAACATATGCGGTAAATAAATGAGTCTAACAGAACATGATGAATACATATCTTTGACAAGATAGAATATGAATGAGATCTTAAAGTCTAACTTGAGGATTAATCATGTGCATCATGTTGTGTATAAGGTTGTTGTATCATGCTTGATTACAAGATGATTTAACAATATTGTAATATTAATGTTTGGATTTAGATTTACATTCCTTAGCCTGGAGTTGCTCCCAGATTCTATACAACAATTGTTTTGTAATTGTCATAGTCAACAAACTTGAAGTTTGAATGGCACCAAACAAAAAATATTCAAAGTTTACGGATGTTTAAAGAGCATATTGTTGTACACAATGCTGCTAGTATAACTGAGATGACACTCAATTCTAGTCATGGTATCCTTGACGATGACCATGTTGACTAGTTATGCTCAACTAAGAGCATGGTGGCGTTATACATTAAAGAATAAATAATACTTTAAACTTTAAAGTCTTGAAAGATGATTGTCATAAAAGGGTGGTTCAGGTTGTCACGCACCTTATGGAATGTTATGACAATATCAAGATATGTGTGGATACATACAATAAATTCACTTATTGAATTCTTGAAATAAGTATTCTCAAAATTCCTATAGATCAAAGTTAGTTGAAATTATGCCTTGTCAACAAGTATGATTCTCATGACTTGTGGCAAAATTCATTAACTAATATTATCATGCATTGATATATTGAGTTAGATAAAGGATGTTAAACAATTATTATTTATAATGAATTAAAGTACTTAATACGTTTAACTTCATTTATAATATTGTGTCCTATATTTGCATGTTTAAATCCTTGAATAACTCAAGTTATTCTAAATAGTCTGTTGTCAATCAATGACATGGGAACGTTATTGAACTAAGATAAATATGGGTTTAAGTTAGAATATACTTGAAAGTATATTGATGCAGAGCATGACTAATTTCACATGATATTCAATGGATTGAATATAGGACTTATCCCAACCACATGATGGTACTTTATGGATCTTTGTCATTAAGTACATCATGAATATTTATCCTCAGACTTGAGATACCAGAGAAATGTCATGGGTGTAGTGCATTTCTGTGAGGAACGCTATACATAACTGGTAGTTATAAGGGTTGGTTTTCAGAAGTGTTGCGAAATTCATGAATTCTGCTCGTAGTCAAAACATGATTTGTTTCCTTCAAATTTGTTTTGAAGTATAATACTGCTGGGCCCCTCGTAGGGTTGACAAGATGTTTAAATGGCCATGCCCAAGGACTTCTGAAATACGTTCAGAAGAATTGGTAATCTTGTTCAATCATATAAAACGAGAAACATAATAGTTAATTAAGATATGAGTAAGATCCATATTTTTATTAACATGGTATTAGAAACAAAATGATAGATATGATGATGAATCATCAAATGGTGTTTTTCTCTAGAAAATCATACACGAGTTGTACTGGGGGCATTGACATGTTGATAGACGCTAACCAATGTCATTACACGTTTTGTAAACATATCCAAGTGGGAGCTGTTAGAATATGTATTTATTTATAAAACGCGTATGTCCGGATTCGAACTCGTGACTACGGGATTGCACACATTAAGAATGAGAATTAAAGTTAAAAATAATTAATGTAAAATAATTACGATTAATTATTACACAAAACCGACTAACGATCGTTAAGTATTTAACGGAAAAATAATTAACGGTCGTTAAATATAAAGAGAAGGACTAATAATAGTGAAATTGTTATAAAAGTAAAAGATTTAGGTGCCCCCCTTATGCATATGGACGTTTTTGGGGAGGGTTTTCCAACTCAAAACCCTAACTTTTTCCCAAAGTTTTCCATTCACTATATAAGCAAACCTAGGGTGAGAGTTTAGGGTTAACTTTTGTGCACAAACATTAACCTAAACTCTACTCTTTTCTCTTTTTGCATAATCGGCCGAACATCCCTAATTTATTAGGGTTTCGGTTTTGTTTTTCTAAAACAAGTTTAGTGTTGTTAGATCTAGCAATCTCTTTTATTCGTTTGTTAATTCGTGTATACAAAAACGTGGTGTAACACACTATTGTTACATCAATTGGTTTGAGTTATGAAACGATAAGGGATAACTCTTTAAACCATTCTACTTGAATTGAAGAGATATAGCCAATTGCATAAGGTATGTTACGTTTTATTTTTCATTTAGTTAATTGCAATTATATGAAATCTTCCGTTGTGTATACTCTGTGGTGTCTTTGTTTATTATTTTATACGTCAAGTATAATAACCTCAACAATCATACATGCTAAAGATGGTTCATTTGGGCATCCGTCCATGTTCTACACATGATAATTTTTTCATGACATAAATATAATTTGGATAATTGAGTTCAAGTATTAGGATCAAAATCACGATTTATAAATCTCACAAAAATTTGCCATCTCGAAAAAAATAAATAATAAATAAAAAATAGCAAACAATCACTGAGTAGGCCTAAAGGTCATGAAATACTAAATATACACATTGATACAATCGTTTGAAGTCTTCTGATGGATATATTATAGGGATAATGCTAAAAAAAATGCATCGATGTTGACGCTTTTTGGGATTGTGTATATGCAACTATTTTTCTTTTCATTTTAAAACAAAACTTGGTAATTTTTGTTATTGTATATATGATTTCCAATGTGTCCCTGTCAGCGTGTCTGAGTGTAGGGATGAGCACGGTACCGGTCCCGTACCGAATTAGTGGTATCGATTTTTTCCCGAGCATGAATTAGTGGTACCGGTACCGTACCAAACGGGATTCGGATACCGCTACCGGTATCGGTACAGGTACCGGTACCGGGAAATCGGGTTTTCCCCGCTTTTTTTCGGGAATTTCCCGATTTGGTACCGGTCCCGTTACCGAATTAGTGACCCTGATTTTTTTCACCTTATTTCGTAGTCCCAGTACCGTACCATATTTCAAGAATCGGTACGGTACCGGTTAGGTTTCGGGATTCGGTTCGAAATGCTCATCCTTATCTGAGTGTTACCCGTAGACTGCCAGCGTGTCAAGAACTACTTTTTTTACTGGGATAATGCTAAAAAAATGCATCGAAGTTGACTACTTTGGGATTGTGTGTAGCCAACTATTTTTTTTCCATTACAACATAAAACTTTTAAATTTGTGTTATTGTATGTATCCAGTCAGGCTAAGCGTTACATCGCTAGCCTTTAATATTAATGGTCGTTAGTAAATAATTTCAAATTCCGTTTTCTTACGTTTTTTTTCGTTTTCACACGTTTTCATCTATTCTTATAAGTTTTCGCCCATTTTTATAAGTTTTCGTCCGTTTTCTTATGTTTTCGTCCGTTTTTATATGTTTTCGTCCGTTTTTGTAAGTTTTCGTCGGTTTTTAAACGTTTCCCTTCGTTTTCTTAATTTTTTGTCTGTTTTTATACGCTTTCGTTTATTTTTTACGTTTTTGTCCGTTTTCTTATGCTTTTTTACGTTTTCATCCGTTTTTATATGTATATGTTCGTTTTTACACGTTTTAAAACATTTTTTCTCGTTTTTATACGTTTTCGATCAAATTTTTTACGTTTACGTCACATTTTCATTTGTTTTTACAAGTCTCTGTTTCGTTTTTACACGTTTGCGTTCATTTTTATATGCTTTTACATGTTTCCGTTCATTTTTATACGAACAAAAACGAGTAAAATTGAACGTAAACATATAAAGACAAACGAAAACGCATAAAAGCGAGCAAAAACGAACGAAAACGTATAAAAACGGATGAGAATGTTTATTAAGTGGACGAAAACGCAAAAAACGGACGAAAACGTATAAAAACGGATGAAAACATAAAAAAACAGACGTAAACGTAAAAAATTGACGAAAACTTTAAAAATGGATGAAAACGGATGAAAACATAAAAAACTTAAGAAAACGGACAAAACGTATTAAAACTAACGAAAACGTATAAAAATAGACAAAAACGTAATAAAACGGACGAAAACATATAAAATTAAATGAAAATGTAAGAAAACAAAAGAAAATGTAAAAAAATAGACGAAAGCGTATAAAAACAGACGAAAGCGTAAGAAAACTGATGAAAACGTATAAATACATATGAAAACGTATAATAACGGATGAAAACTAATAAAAACTAATAAGAACGTAAGAAAACGAAATTTTAGTTATTTACTAACGGCCGTTAAAATAAAGGACTAACGATGTAACACTTAGCCTGACTGGATACATAAAATAATACAAATTGAAAAGTTTTATGTTATAAATGAAAAAAGAAAAATAGTTGGCTACACAAAATCCTAAAAGTGGTTAACTTCGATGCATTTTTTTAGCATTATCCCAATAAAAAAAAGTAGTTCTTGACATGCTGGCAGTCTACGTGTAACTCTCGGACACGCTGGCATGTGACACGTTGGAAATCATACATACAATAACAAAAATTATCAAGTTTTGTGTTACAATGAAAATAAAAATAATTGGGTATACACAATCCCAAAATGTGTCAACTTCGATGCATTTTTTTTAGCATTATTCATATTATAACAATGAGTCTTTGTTGAGTATTCACCACATCAACTAATCTATGATAATGTCAACTGCCAAATAAACCTGTTTTTAATGTTTGTTTATGTTCAAAATAAAAATAAAAATAATATAGTTAATTTGTTTCATTTTTAACATTAAGGTCTAGTTTGGTCTATAGGTTTTGCTGGGTTTAGGCTGAATGTAATCTTCAATCAAATGTTTGGTATCAAATGCTCTGACACATGGGTTTGATCCCCACAAATTCAACCCCACCTAATATAGTGACTTTTGACAAACCATGCAACTAAAAAATAATTTCATACGTTTATAATTTTTACAAACACATGTTCTTTCAATTTGTTTTTTCTTTTTCAAGTCTTCTTTTTAAATAATATATTTCAATCTAATTAATTTATAGAACAAATACATTATTAATATTATTTAATACTTTTCTCTCTCCTAATCCAAATTTAAATACAAAAAATCAAATCAAAATCCAAATCGTAATCTTAAACCCATCTATGAACCAAGCATGCCCTAATTGATCTCTTCAATGCAAGATTATCATGATGAAGAAATTTAATGTGGTCGCTTCCTTGAAAACAACATAATAGTACTTAATTAATACACTAATATAGACATAGTCATTACAAAATTACTAGACGGGTACCCCGGGTTGTAATGTGGGTACCCATGTAATTAAATTTTCCTTTCGCCATATTCATGTTTTCATGTACTAAATAATTTGATCACCTTTATTGATCATATTTAGACTTTAGTAAATATAGCATATTACCCACACAAAACAGCATGAACCCGATATTTTCAAACGATTTTTGAATTTTTTGAGATTTGAGACTAATATATGATGGCTTTTTATGATTGTCAACTAGTTTTTTGTGGTGGCGTAAAAGATTGGGAAAATTGATTAAGCAAGAGATGTTAAAATGTTGTTTTTACATATTTTAAGAGAAAAGTGGCAGTTTTTCATTTTATTAATGTTTTTGATATATGTAATTTTTTTTATAGGATTATATGCCACGGGTATAGATCTAGTAAGAAGAAAAATTGAAATAAGAAGAATGAGAAAAAAATATTAGCCACACATTTCAAATAAGGGAAAAAAATATAAGAGGAGATGCATTTATATTTTCAGGTGCATCTGAAATGTGCGGTTGTAGTTTCTTCTCACTTTTCTCATTTTAAATTTATTTCTAATATGATCCTTACTCTAAGTTAAGTTATCGTAGGATTACGTTAGTAAAAATTATAATTGTATGACCTTGATGATGAGTAATTAAATGACCAAATTTATAAAATAGGACTACAAATTTTGATTACAAATTTATGAGTATTTCAATTAACTTGCTTATAAATGTACTCATAATTAATTTAATAGTTACAAAATTGAATATTGTATCAATATTAAGATAGATGTTATAAAATTGAGGTTTTTTCAACAATATTAAGATCATGTCATAAATAGTAAGTGTATAACTTAAAATTTTTAAAACTACTATAAGAAAAAATGTTGGAAATGCTTTATACTCCGTAGTAATGGAAGATTATTTCGTAGATTATAATCTTTTAATCTTGTATAAAATGTAAAAAAAAATATTTTCACAAATTATATATAGGATTGCTTTCCTAAACATTATTTTTTTCACAAGTCACCTTCTATGATAGTAATTTCATAAAAAAAACGAATATTTCATAATCTTGTATAAAATGTGAAATTTTTTTTTCACAAATTATATATAGGATTGCTTCCCCAAACATTATTTTTTTCCCAAGTCAACTTCTATGTTAGTAATTTCCATCAGAAAACTGTGTTTCCTATATTAGTGTTTCTTATCTCCACTAATATAAAGGAAAAATGGTCAACTCTTGAAAGTGAAAACTTAAAATTTGGTCAATACACAAAAAATGAATTTGAAAAACTTAAAATTTGGTCAATACAAAAAAATGAATTTGAATACAAAAGAAACGTACAACTACAAGTTTAGTCAACCATCATAAGGAAATATCATTATTGTATTAAATATATATAACACGTGAATCCATGTATATATTAGTAGAGATTGTATCAAGATTTGATAAGTTGGAATAAATCAATATTTGTTAGCATTTAATCATTGAAATAATTGCCTAAATAATTGTCAAACTTTACAATTTATTTCCACTATCCATGTTTGACCAAATTCACTAATTTGTTACAAAACTTCAATAAATTTACTCAATTAACTTATTATTTATTTACTTTTGTAATATCTTTTCTCGATATATGTAAGTCAACATCAGTTGGACGTAAAATTAAAAATTAGGCCAAGATATCAATGTAACTTAAGGAATGATTTGTACATAATATGTACACATCAAAAATTAATATGCAAATTAGGCCAAGATATCAATGTAACTTAAGGAATGATTTGTACATAATGTGTACACGTCAAAAATTAATATGCAAATAATTTCTACGAATGTGACATATGTTCTCTATAAATATATCTATAATAACGTGGAACCCAACATCAATAGTGCATTGTACAATTGAATTATTGATAAATACACTTCTCTTCTCTATACATAAATTCCTAATGGCAAACATGAAAGATAACATGGTGTTGGATGTTGTTGAACACGTTCCAAATGAATCCGATGTTTACGTTGTACCTTTTTTTATTTTACTATCACAGTGGTTTACTACATGGTCTAATATTTTTTATCTTTAGTGTACTTGTTAGATTGATCACGAAATATTCAATGCTTTTGCTCTTATGGAACTTGATTCTGTTTTCAACCTTGATCAAGCTTCCGCTGATATTGATCGGTAAACGCGATATAACATTTATTTCGAAATACAATATACTATACATGTGTAAACTGTATTGTTTGCTAAAGGATTCATTCTCTATAAAGAAAATGATAGTATATTAAATGAACCAAGTAGCCTTTTTTCACTTAAGTTTTTTATTAAGGTATTGTTTAGGAGGCAATCCAATAATAAGGTTAAAAGAGCATATTTGCAACTCAACGTATATAAAAAATGTGAACTTGCCACTCATTTTTTAAACAATCTCTATTTAACACCAAACACTAAACAATATAATGAGTGTTTATTTGCCATTCAACTCAATTAAAAAATAAATTTTAATACTTGGTGATTTAACATGGCGAATAGTCCGTTAAGTCGCTGCCTCATCAATTTATGCAAGAACAAATTTGGTTAGAGAAGTAAAATATTACAAGATTAAAGCATCCATATAAATACTCTCTAATACCTATTATGACATTGGTTTGGATGAAAACATTTTTTATATATTATAAGTTTCCGGACAATTTTTTTTTGTTTCTTTGCATTTTGAAATTGGAGACAACTAGGTATATGTATGTTTGCACCTCCGCTTGATACTAATTCATTTTTTAAGAGTAAAATAAGTCTTAGAAGTAATGCATATGTGATTAGTTGTGAAAGTTTGCTACCTAATATGATGAACCAGTTGTGGAAATTCAATATATTACAATATATAATCAATGATTTAAGTAGGAAATTCAATATACTAATTATCCTCCATAACTCAATTCAGAATAGCATATAATGATCAACAATTGGATTCAACGTGAGCGGATTGCCTCTTCATTACTTGCTTTTGAAAATTGGATGCCTGATTATTCTTTTAATGAATCTCGATCCGACAAATGGATTATTTAATGGCACGAGGTTGATATGCAAACGTTTTGATCCTAATGTCATCAATACTGAGATTACTGCCGGACAGCACACTAGAGTTAGAGTGCTCTTGCCAAGAATTCCTCTTGCTCCATCTGAAGAAGACTGTTCCCTTTCAAACTAAATAGAACACAATTTTTTGTGCGACTTAGCTTTGCGATGATTATTAATAAAGCTCAGTGCCAAACAATTCCAAATGTGCGTGTTTCATTATGGATGTAATGTTGTGTTTCAGGAAGTTTTGCGATTAGCGTGTGTTGCTACTTAGTATTTCATTATTGAGGTAATGTTTTCTTTATATGTCGTTTGATACATGTTAAGAAATTTTGTTACAGTTGAATTATCGCATGTTACAACATTTTGCAGTAACATTTTGATTTTTTCACGTTTTATTTTGAATGTTATACAAAACACTTACCACAATATCGCATATCGTTAATTGTCTGCCGCTAGAAATCGCTGCCGCTAGGCGCGGGTACTCGCCTAGTATTAGTAAAGTAAACTAGCACACTATATGTTAACTTGGGTGGGTGGGTGAAAACTTAACGCAACGCGTTAAAGCCTGCGTTACCATACCATGGAACCACGTTAAGGCATTAGTTTGTGACTTGCGTTAAGATGCTAACGCAACGTGAAGACTTGCATTGAATTAAAAAAAAATTAAAAAAAAAATCACTTTACCCCCTCCAACGTCTCTTATTACCATTGGATTTGAAAAAAGAAAATTACACTTTGCACCCCTCAACGTTTATAAACGGCTATATGCATTAGAAAAATAATAAATAAATAAAAATAAAAAAATTCAAAACCTTTTTCCCACCACTATAAATAACCAATTAACACACAACTTTTTTTTCACAATTCCACAACTCAATCTCATCAACATAAACTTCCATTTGCTAAAAAAAATGTCCGGATTTAACAACAACGACGATAGTTTCTTGAATCTCATAGGTGGGTGGAATAACCCAAACGCGGGTTCATCATTACCCAACATCCTTTTCCCTAACGTACTCGGCTTGTCGAGCCAAGAACTTTACCTACAACATCAACGATTTCTATATTGGGAATAAAACCAACAAAACACACTAAACACCAATTCCAAAATCTACAATTCTCACAACAATCACAACCGCCATCACAAACATCACAAACACAACCAGAACAAATTAAGTTTTCGAAACACCTACTTCTCCTACAAAGCCATTCAAACGAGGTGGTAAACGAAAGGCCAAAATTCCAAAGATCCCGAACCAATCGAGGAGAATCAAGAAATCCTGACATGACCAATACACGTTGGCAATCAAGCGAGGAAGAACTACTTGCAAAGTGTTATGTGGCCGCTACTGAGGATTCACAAGTCGGGCGTTCACAAGCTCGCAATACGTTTTGGCAACGGGTAATCAATGAGTTCAATAGACTCAATTTTCAAAAACGCAACAAGGATATGGTACAAGGCAAGTGGAAAACGTTGAACTGTGATTGCACAAAGTTCAACGCGTACTACAAACATTCAAAACGTCAAGAAAAAAGTGGGGAAAGTGAGATGGATATCATGCGACAGGCTTGAGAAATGTACTGTGACGAGCACAAAAGTGCGCCGTTTAATAACGACGAGGCGTGGGAGGTTTTGCGTGCTCATGAAAATGGGACGCGTCTGAACCGCTTGATTTAACCGGCGATATCCCAAGCCAAACAAACGAGGCGTTATTTGGTCATGATCAACAACCACGTTCGATGGGCTAAAAACGTGCTTCGAAGAAAGCCAAATCCGAGAGCACGACAAGTACCGGGGAGCGAGTACCGGAGGAGCGAGCTCGTCAAGCCAATTCGGGGAGGTTATGCAACACGAGTATCGTATAAAACGGGAAGAGGCATCCATGGCGTATTGGGCGGCTAAGGAAAAAGATGAAAAAATAACATGGTTGGAAGAGATGAAATTTCTTATGCTTGATGCTTCCGACAAGGATCCAAACGTGGCGTTTTGGATCAATTCGAAAAAAGATAGAATCATCAAAAAATATAACTTGCAACCTCGACAGTAGATGTAATTGTATTTCATAATTTCTTTTATGTTGTAGTTTCCTTCATGTCGTATTTTTATTATTTCATTGTTTTTTTCGTTGTAACTTTGTTTTTTTTAAATTCGTAATGTAATGTTGAACTTCTAGTGTTATGTTTTTTTATTAAATGAAGTATTAGTTTTAGTTTAGGGGTTGAATTTGAAGATAGTTGAGTTATAATAGGGTGTTTTTTTTAGTTAAGGTTAAAAAGTTAAAGCTGATGTAGCGCTGACGTGTCACTGAGTGAAACTTTAATTGTGGACGTATGGTCCGGACTGGGCCAGGAATGGGTCAGGCCCGGCATCAGCGGCCCACTCTACACCTAAACCCTAATCCATGCCTATATATACATGACAGGTTATCTCTAACCCTAAGATATATTGGCTACATTACGCCGATACTAACTTGACCGTCGGAGGTGGACCCCGGGGCTACGGCTCCGGGTCCACTCCTAACGGGTTCTCTTTGTTGACAGGTCTACTAGGACTCGAGAAGACGACTAACGGCCCAAGGAGAGTCGTTGAATCCAGTCCGCGCCAGATTATGCTTCAACAAGTTGGCGCCATCCGTGGGACCACAAATAAACTATGTTTCGTGTTCTCATATTACCGAAAAGCAGAGATAAATTCCTAAAATCGGTAACCCTAAAACATTGCATTCTGTTATGCGTAAAACTTTATTAAATCGGACGCATCTGAATCCACTGTTTCATATCAAGTTAGATGCGTACACGTTTAAAACTTTACTAAATTGAATCATATGTTATATATTGCATATATTGCTACAATTTATGATATTAAATGCGTACAATCTGACGATGCTATTAAATGCGTACCATCTGACGATGCTATATTAAATTGAACCATATGCTATATATTGCTACAATTTAGATGCGTACAGCTTTGGTAGAAAAGTCCGCACGATCGGACATATTTTTTATCTTTTAGTTCGCATGAACGGACCTATTTTATCTTTTAGTCCGCACGATCGGACCTAAAAAATATATCCGCACGATCGGACCTATTTTTCTCTCTTGCCTACATGGCGTGCATGCACTACAATAAACCCACGATGGTAAAAGGATAAGTTAACCTACTAAACAACTTGTTGAGTAAGAGGGTTGCAAACCCATCAACACCGGATCACGTATCCTTGTTAAACACCTTATTCTCGAGACGTTGGAATAAGTTTTGTGCGCATCCCACGACGGGTGCGCAACATCGCATATGGTGCACGTTTAACAACTTTGGAACCAAGACACTTGATTCCTTAAATGATATTTACAGTACGCTGCATATCATAACATACACGAGTATGACAAAACAATAAAAAACAAAACAATTTTTTATGTAGTTTGTACAACCTCACGATAGGTTTTATATTGCTTTACATGCTATGCGCTATTTATTATATATGCTATGTGCTATATATTGCTTAATTTTATTAAGTTTTATATGCTGCGATTCGCGGCATATACTTTTAATTTTTGCATTCAGTGTTTTTCGCAGATTAAATAAGTTTAATGCTCCTACACGAGTAGCACCATCAAACTTGGGGGGCTACCAGGGTATATACTACTACTGTTTCCGTGCGCAGGTATATTTGGAAGCAGATCGAGGACGAATTTAAATATTCGCACCATCGTGCCGCAGCGGAGACGTCCTCTGTCGGTTGTAAAGACGGATGTAATGCGCAGAAGCACGTCTTCTGTCGCACCTCTTTGTCGCGCACAGCGCGCATCTCTGCGCAGAAGCACGTCTTCTGTCGCATCTCTTTGTCGCGCACAACGCGCATTTATGCGCAGAAGCACGTCTTCTGTCGCACCTCTTTGTCGCCCACAGCGCGTATCTCTGCGCAGAAGCACGTCTTCTGTCGCACCTCTTTGTCGCGCACAGCGCGCACCTCTGCGCAGAAGCACGTCTTCTGTCGCATCTCTTTGTCGCGCACAGCGCGCATTTATGCGCAGAAGCACGTCTTCTGTCGCACCTCTTTGTCGCGCACAGCGCGCACTTCTGCTACAGAAGCACGTCTTCTGTCGCACCTCTTTGTCACGGACAGCGCGCACTTCTGCTACAGAAGCACGTCTTCTGTCGCACCTCTTTGTCGCGCACAACGCGCACTTCTGCTACAGAAGCACGTCTTCTGTCGCACCATGTTGTGTCGCTACTAGTACAAAAGGTACGCCCTTACCCAGGATGCAGCATACGGGTTCCACTTTCACCTACGCGGCCATCAGAACTTAAGTCTAGCATAACATAGCCATGCGCTATCTCATACTAGACTTGGGGGGCTTGTGGACGTATGGTCCGGACTGGGCCAGGAATGGGTCAGGCCCGGCATCAGCGGCCCACTCTACACATAAACCCTAATCCATGCCTATATATACATGACAGGTTATCTCTAACCCTAAGATATATTGGCTACATTACGCCGATACTAACTTGACCGTCGGAGGTGGACCCCGGGGCTACGGCTCCGGGTCCACTCCTAACGGGTTCTCTTTGTTGACAGGTCTACTAGGACTCGAGAAGACGACTAACGGCCCAAGGAGAGTCGTTGAATCCAGTCCGCGCCAGATTATGCTTCAACATTAACCTAAGGTGAACATACCCTATGCTCTTACAGTTTCTTGTGTTTCTAATATTAGCGTTTTTCTGTTTCAAGTCGGCATTACAATTCGTATGTTTTTATAAATAGTTTTCTTAATTTTTCAAAGATTCAAAAGAAATAAATAAATGTAAACCTTTTAATTTATATGTAATATAAATATAGATTACTAGTTATCGCGTTAACTCCAACAAATTAATTAGAGTGACGCTATATCGTGCTTGAAAAATGTCGTTCCTAATTACCCTTTCAAAAATATGTGACGTTTTATATTTGTTTGGAAAAGTTGACCCTCTTTTTACAGTACGTCTAGTCAGAAACAAGCAATGACATCAGAAAGAAATTTAAGAACATCCTTTAAAGGCTAAATCATTTTCCAATTAACTATGTTAATCACCTAGTGTTACATCTTTTAGTCTTTAATTAACAGAAAAAAAATGAAACTTTTTTACCAAACTAGACGAGTATTCGTGCATAGCAACGAGATTTTACAGATTGTTTTATGGTAAAAAAAAAAGTTTATAGGTTATAAACGAAAAATAATAAAAGTGTGAAGATTTGGGGATTAAACATAGTGTTTTAAAACCCGGTTCGACATGGTGGTTTAACCGGTTGAAACGTTTCGGTCGAAAACGGGTCGATTTAAACCGAGTAAACCCGACGGGTTGGGTAAAAAATGGGTCAAATTAAACCGGGTCAACCAACCGGATTTGAAGCATCCTAGGTCAACCCGTTTTTCGATATCTATTAATAGTTTCCTTTTGAAATACTATATGTTTTCAACATTTCCCTTTTTAGTTTCAACTTTTTACTTTTTGATTTTTCCTTTATATATAATATAGCAGGGTATACGCGTGTTGCAGCGGCGGGTACCCTGTGACGATTAACCAGAGAAATAGATCTCGATGAGACCTAATTCACCAGCTTGTATCGGTTTCAACGGGTCCTCTCTGGTTCGTTTTCGGATGGCTTGTATTGGTTAGCCGAACCGGTGACGAAACCGATTCCCGATTGAACCTGTTGGTCCGGTCCGATTTTCAAAACTATATGTACCATCAACTTGTTAGCTTGTATGAAGCTTTGTGTGTTTTATTAATTTATATGATGTGTATAATAAGATGTACTTTTTATTTTAAGTTGTTTTAAAAATAGCATTAATTAGTGTGTTTAAGTGTTTTATATTTTGGATTATGTTGTAGCTATTTAAATTATACATTGTGAAAACTTTATTGTACTTTTTAGTAAGGGGTGTTTTAATTGGTTGTTTTTAATTTTGTAGATATGATTTTAATTGGTTATACAATGTGAATAAATTATTGTACCTTTAAGTAATGGGGTATTTTAATAAGAATATTAATTACACCATACATTTTTCTCAGCTTTGACTTTCAATATTTCACTTTTTAAAATTTGACCGTTTTTCTTTTATATGTAAACAATGTAGTATAAATTATATTGCATCTTGTTCTCGTCTAAAACACACAACGCTGAGCATCTTGTCCCTTAGTTTACCTTCAGTTAAATAATGATTATAGTCGACTAAATAGACTTAACACCAACTCACAAAATGTTTAGTGAGTAGCAATCAAACTTTCTTTATGTAATTGAATGACCAATTAATGACACACAAATTAGTTACAGCTAGCGTTGACTTGGGCATCTTGTCCCACTACGTGTAGTAATGTACAACAGCATCAATGCATCCTTATTTCTCGCCTTTCTATTTCTATATAAGTGCATGATTTTTATCGGACTAATCACAGCAAATTAATCTTTCTTTGTATACAAGTTTGTCCTTCTTCATTCCTAAGCATCTGGTTCCCTCATCTTTGCACATAACAAAGCCATTTTGCTTTAGTTCAGTACATTATATTTGGTACATCTTCTTCCTAGTTGTGTACTTGAAATTTTCTTCGAACCCTAGTTTTGATTTTACCATTTTTTTATCCTCGATAATGGAGCATTTTAGAGATCTTCAAATCCCAGTTGGAGAGATAGCTTCCAACACCTTCCACAAAGACAACTTTCTTGGAGGTGGGGGATTCGGAATGGTTTATAAGGGAGAACTCTCCCGCTTCACGGAGCGAGGCGTGGTTGCTTTTAAGAAGCTAGACCGTATATATGGGCAAGGGGAAACTGAGTTCTTTAAAGAGATTGAAATGCTTTCCCAATACAAGCACGAAAATATCATCACTCTGCTGGGATATTGCATGGAAGGGAAGGAGCTGATACTTGTGTACGAGTACGCTTCCAATGGAAGCCTCGACTCACGTATAGGTTCCCCTGATCTCACGTGGATTCGGCGTTTGAAGATATGCCTTCAAGCCGCGAAGGGACTAAGGTACCTTCATGATCCCAACAAATCACACCTCAGAGTTATTCACCGCGACATCAAAAGCGCGAATATACTGCTCGACGACGAATGGAATGCTAAAGTTTCCGACTTTGGGCTATCAAAAATAAGCCCTGAGAACGCAGATCTTGTTACCTATGCCACAGGTACCACTGGATACTCAGATCCGCAGTATTACAAAACATACTCACTTACAGAAAAGTCAGACGTATACTCTTTCGGGGTAACACTATTTGAGGTTTTATGTGGAAGATTGTGCTATGAAGTTATCGGCAAAAATGAGTTGTTGGTTTTTGTTCATGAGTGGATGAAAAGCTATGAGCAAAAAAAAATAGAAGATATCGTATTTAAACAACTGGACATGAAACAAATAGATGTGAGTTCTTTAAAATTATTTTCAGACATCGCATATAAATGTTTGAATGAATCTCGTGAAAAACGGCCATCGATGGCTGAGGTTGTGACAGAACTTGAGGTTGCACTTGAAGCGCAGGAAGATTATGATATGATTTTAAAGCATCCGATGGCAAAGGAGTATGATGAGATACTTCGGACTGCAGTATCTCGTGTGAAGTACAGGTCCCTAGAGGAACTGAAAGAGCGTCTCTCGGAAGGGTTCCTGATTAATGGAGGAAAAACGGTAACTAGCTCCTTTGCTTTAATTGTTCTTTAATTTTATTTATTTTTAGATAGAGTAAATCTTTTATATAATAAAATAAAAGTAGCAGTGGTAATTTTAGATTTTAAATAAATCAATTCATACCTTATTTGACAATATTTTATTTATTTATTATTACTTTTATTTTAAATTATTTACTAAAAAAATTCAAATATTCCGGATCTGGCAATAGTTAAAAAAAATGTTCTTATATAAAAAAATAAACATAAAAGTTTAATTGTCAAAAGTATAAAGAAAAAAACTTAGTAAAAAACGGAGATGATTTTAAAAACATTTTTGTTTAATGTAAAAAAATAAATTAGTAATCAATTTTAAAAAAACACAATATATAAAAACCAGCTCTTGTGCAAGTATCATACCTAGTTGTGATCTATAAAGTGTTAGCTTATTTTCGGAATTTATATGATTAACACCAAATAAAGATTGCTAATAATCTATTTCACACTAACTATAGATCTATGGTGCGATGCCTTTTAAAGATGTGTAATGGTGCGATGCTCTTTACAATATATGCATATGAATAATCGATTTGTGTTTTTATATATAAACTAGAAGGTATCAGCGTAATGCGGCGGCGGTACCTGGTGACTATTTTTGTGGCGAGCAAAAATTTTTCACTTTAAACCATCATTATTTACAATGTCCCAAATACTTTATAACATAGCAGATATATTTTTTTAAAAGTACAACGTCTAAATTATTAATAGTGTAAATAGTTAGCACTTTTTTTTTTTTAAATTTTAGCGTTAAATTAGTGGTTATAAGTTTAGTAAGCTTTTCGTATAAACAATTCTATTAAAATATATCATTATTTGAAGGGGTTACTATATGGTTTAAATGAAACTTAAAATTTTCTATTTTACATTAATTTTCTAGATTTCCTTTTATAGTAATGTTTATTGTCTTATAATTTTAAAACTTCCTTTTATAGGAAGTTCTAACTGCTTTATAATGTAGTATAGATACTTGTTTTATAACCTGTGCCTGCACGGGCTTAAGTAGATAACATAACGGCTAATAATATTGTAATAACTGAAATTCCGGTTGATAGTATAGCAATTAATAATATTTCAATAATTTTGTTTTAAAGTTAAATATTATCACTATTCATAAATCCATAGTTTTGAAAATTTTAAGATTTTTTTATAAAATTATATAAATTTTTTTATACTTATATAGTTATAACACTTGTGCACCTGCGGGTTTTACATAATTTTTTTTTATTATGTATTAATATCAATTAATATTTTGTATAAGTTTTTGTTGCATGAAGGATTTGACTAAGTTTGATTGCATGAAGGGAATAATAGTTTAGTAACCTGGATGAAAACTTTAAAATTTTAATGACTTAGGACAACTTTAAATCTTGGCTACAATTTTTGTAGCCAATTGGTTACAATCCTTCATAAAAATTACACTAACAATGATTCAGGGACCCACAGAAAAGA
Source organism: Chrysanthemum seticuspe (assembly GCA_019973895.1). Taxonomy (NCBI): domain Eukaryota; kingdom Viridiplantae; phylum Streptophyta; class Magnoliopsida; order Asterales; family Asteraceae; genus Chrysanthemum; species Chrysanthemum seticuspe. The sequence goes on from BPTQ01000001.1 coordinate 33,126,089, forward strand.
ATCAGGACTCACAAAAATAATCAGGGACCCACATTTTTAGTACAAAATTGTAGCCAATTGGCTACAATTAATTGTAGCTAATATATATATATATATATATATATATATATATATATATATATATATATATATATATATATATATATATATATATATATATATATATATATATATATATATATATATATATAAAGTATAAGAAGTATAAAGTCTAGGTGGTATTAACTAAATTTAAAAAGTTATTGAAATGGTAGTAACTGATACGTTTATTTAAGTTCATATAATTTGTTATAAGTTTAATAACTAAAGATTTATTAATTACCCCAACTTTTTTTAGTTCCATTATAAACAAAACCGACACATGTTTTCTGCAAATTTGTTTTGCTAGATGAAATTTAATTAAGTTTGACTAAATTGAAGGCAATTTTGACTTTTATCGACAAATATGAATACTCTATTTTTTTTATATGACAAAATCGAGCTCTTTTATTATTCTAATTAAAAACCCCACAAATATTTGATTATCCATTTTGTACGTTTCTCTTATTATATTTATAAGATGAATAACTTATTTATTTTATTCTATTTTTAGTTGGCAAAACCAAATGGTCACTAATTTGTTTGATGCTGAACATACCAATATTCTAGAATAAATAGCTTTTAACTCGTGCATACATGGTATTGTTAAGTTACAATATCAGTGCACGCGCGGGTTTTTACATGTGCATGCACAGGGCTACGCTAGCTAGACTGTTAACTAAGATTTCTATCATATAATTTTGAAAAATCTTTTATACTTATATAGTTACAATACTCGTGCACACGCGAGTTTTTACATTGTGCATACATGGGACTGTTAAATAAGGTTTTCTATAAAACTATGTGAAATGTTTTATACTTATATAGTTACAATACTCGTGCGTGCACGGGTTTTTACTTAAAAAATTTATGTATTGATATCGATTGGTGTAGAAACATTAAAGCTCTTGTTATCATACGTCCACCCATATTTATTCATGGACCAAAATTACCACACGGTACTGGATATCCAAATCTCTACCTCCATCTTTAATTTCACATCCAATTTTTGGTAGCTTATTTAATTAATGTATATGCAGTGGTTTTCTGTAAATGACAAAGAAGAACATTGTCTACTGTTATCCATAGAAGACTGTTTGATTCGTGATGATCCAAACAGAGATCACAGAGGTAGATATTCGTCAGAGAAAAATTCAAGGTGACTTAGCATCCTATCCCTTATGTATCTAATTATGTAATTTATTTCAAAATAAGTATCAGATATGCAGCTATGTAATTATTTTTGTTGTTACTTCATGCAGATTTGTAGCTGGCTACTACAAAGTATATTTGATGAATTTCAAAATTCGTGTCATAACTCCATTATTCTTGTCACCACACGTGACATACGGAGTAAACCTTGTCGTCAAGTATAGCGAAGTAGAGCAGATGAAACAACATTCTTTTCATGTTGTGTACAAATTATTAGGGGAGACCAAAATTACGATGGTGAACGTTACAGATATGAGGGAAGATGGATGGTTGGTGGCTGAATTGTATCATTTTACCAATGAGGGCGATAATAGTATTCTTGATCTTGAAATTATATTTGAAGAGTGTGGTCTCTCAGGTTTCTTTGACATACAAGGCATCGAGTTCCAACCCTTGGGAAGGGTAAGCTGACAAATAGTGTTTTATTCATCTATGTCGTTTTAATTTTTTATTATGGATGGCAATTACATACTTTGGATAGTAGCTAATAATAGTTTTCTACATGTTCAACTAACATCTGTCTTCTTAGGTGGAACAACGAGTGGTAGTGGCAGGGTATGAAAAGATACTTAAGGCTCCCGTAACTCCTTTCTATTATAGATCTACAGAGGAACTTCTCAATAGAGGGATCCTCCTTAACGGGGGCAAAACGGTAAATTAAAACTTTTCTTTTACGGTTATCCTAAAAGTAAGTGATTTGTACACTTTATTTTATTAAGATATTTTAATGTACAAACAGTTAAAACATGTTATATTTAAAATATAACTAATTAATGCATACATTAATGTGTGCCTTTGTTATGTATGTATTTAGTATAAAAATGTATTTGATTAAAACCTATAATCTTGTCTTTCTCTAATAATACTTTAACTTATTCTCTTTTTGTCAATTTAAAACCAAAGACAAAACTTTGTTATCAACCACAAAGAGTCGCCCACTGGAATTGGACCGCATTTCCTCGGCCTAAAGCTGAAGAGGCCTGGCCCAACTCTTTACCAAATCCACATATCTTTTGGTTAAAGCTTTGAGAATTGAGATGTTGTTTTTGCTATACAAAAGTATTGTATAATAAAATAAAAGGAAAATAGTTTAAAAAGACATCCAACTTGCTATTTTGTTTTTATGGGCATAATTTTTAATTTTCTTAATGTAGCATCCAACTTCCTTAATCTTTATATTTGTATGCATCTAACATCCTTAATTTTTCTATTGTCACCTCATTTTTTTGCACTATAGGCCTACAATAGAAAAATTAAGAAAATTGGATGCTACAATAGAAAAATTAAAAGTTTAATGCATAAAAAAAAAATTGGCAAGTTAAATACCTTTTTAGACCATTTTCCCTAAAATAAAAAGACAAAGAATATTAAGTTAGATAATAATAATAAAACTTGGTCATCAAGGATAAAGAGTTAAAAATTTGGGCCCAATGGCAATTTGTTTAACACAGAGCTGAAGAAGCCTGACCCAATTGTTTGACGAATTGAAAATGCTAATTACAACTTATTTTAAATGCACGTACAGCTGTTTTGTTTGAATGACAAGGGACAACATATCGAAAGAATTTTCATCGAAGCCTGTTTAGACCCCGATGAAGCTAGCAGAGTAAAACATCAAGATGATTGTGTTGATTTAAGGTGACTAACTAATTCTGAATTTGTTTATTTGTGATATCTGTTTTTTTTTTTTTTTTTTTTTTTTTTTTTTTTTTTTTTTTTTTGTGTCATTTTCTAATTGATGCTTTCTTCTTCTTCATGCAGATTTCCAAGGGGCCGATGTTACGAATATAAATATGGATTCAAAGCACGTGTGAGAGCTGAATACTTGTCACTTAATATCTCATACACGGTCAACCTTATCTTTCGACATCGTTGGCAATCCCATGTCAATGAATATAACCCCCTGAGATACAAAATAGACGGGGAAGATGAGACAAAAGTTTTCATAATTTACCCTACAGATATGAGACAAGATGGATGGTTCATTGCTCCTTTATATCAGTTTACAAGCCAACACACAACTGCAGACCTTCAGTTTGAGTTTGAAAGCCGTCCTGACATCATATATCTACTAGTCGCTGGCATTGAGTTCCAACCATTTGAAGAAAAAGTAAGCAGTTTATTGTCAATGGTTATGTTATTTATAAAAGTTGTAATGAAAAAATGATACTTAATCCGAATATACAGGTGGAACTTCCAGTGTTTGAGGAGTACCAAGACATAGTCAAGGTTGCCTCACAATCTCTGTTCTACACATCCCTTGATGAACTTAAACAAATTCTCTCCATTGGAATCCACCTTAATGGATACAAAACGGTATTCAATTGGCTATGTCTACTTATAAGCCCCACCACTCTGAATTTTTTATTGCATATAATTAAATAAATTAATAAGATCACAACTAATTCCCATCTTAATTACTAATTATACAGTGGTTTTCACTTAATGAGAAAGGAGAACACTGTCACATGATATCCATGAAAGACTGTTTGATTTCAAATGAAGATTCCACTCCTGTATATGTGTCTCTTTATTATTCAAGGTAACTTGTCATACTCAGAATTATCCCTATTGTTTTATAAATGTATTTATGAATTGATGCATCATTCTTTGCTTCTTCTACTTCATGCAGATTTCCAGCAGGCATTTATCAAACAAATGCTAAGGGATTCAAAACACATGTGAAGACTCAGTTTTTGTCCCCATCAGTCACATACACCGTAAACCTTGTATACGACTATTCCGTAAGTGGTATATACGTAGACCTCAAGTACAGATTAAGAGGGGAGGCAACAACTTCTATTGTGTACCTTGCAAATGAGAGAAGAAAAGATAAATTCTATATGGCTGAATTGTATCAATTCACTAGTGATGGGAGTATTGTTGATCTTGAAATTGATTTTGACGACCATGGAAACGTTTTATACGGAGTAGAAGGCATCTTGTTTCAGCCCCTGGAAATAGTAAGATGACAAATACCGGTTTAATCATCTTAGTCAATTTTTGATTTTCATTTTATTATTCGTACGAAACAGGTAAACAACTACTAATATCATTTGAATTAATAGTGGCAATGTGGGTCCGGTAATAGTTCGAAATTGGGTTGGGTCAAAACGGGCCATTTTTTGTTCCGGTAGGACATACAGGTTGAAATTTTTACTGGGAATGGAATTTAGATTTCCTAAAAACTGATAAACATTCAAAGAAGCTACAAATTTAAAAAAAAGATATGAATCATATTTTTTATAGCTAAAACTAAAACTTGTAAACAAATTACTTTCTAAAAATAGGTGGAAGATCAAGTATCAAAGAAGGACAAGGTGGAGAACATCCAAACCGTGTCAGATTCAGATTCCGAATCAGACACTTATTGGGAACAAAATTTGCCGGATGATTACGAAGAAATAATCAATTTGTCAATAGATAATCTGCTGTGGACAACGAAGAAGGAACTCTACTCAATTATGAGAAGCGGGTTCCTGATCGGCAATGGTCAACAGGTATACTTAATAGGAATTATAAGACTACTGTCATTATTTCGAAACTATATTAAATGTAATATTCCTACACTTACATATCTATATGGATTGATAGTGGTTCACCATTGATAAACATGGGAAGAATTGTTTCATGGTATCTGCAAGAGCAACTTGGGTAATAGATGATAAGAAGTCAGCTTGCGAGTCTTCCCACGAATCAAGGTTCTTTCTTTGTATTTTTCAAGCCAGTTTTCTTATAATAGTTTATAAGTTATGAATATGTGTCCACCACTTTTCAACTCCCTACGAATATAGATGCTTTTATGAATCTTTATTTTGCACTCAACTGAGATAATATAAGGGCAAAAATATGTAAATTCTAGTTTGGTAGTTCTTATTTACCTTAAGTGAGTGACAAGGATAACTCTCATGGTAATCCATATATTAAAAGACTTCTGAATAATTTATGCGCACATTCCTCAGCTTTGCTATTTGAAGGGCTTCCTCAATTTGCTTCACATTAAAACTCATTAGCTTAAGCTTTAAAACTCATACAGCACCTCCTAAATCATTCTTTAATCTCTTAGATAATGTAGTCTCTTTCCTGTCATAAGAAGTAGATAACATCAGCAACTGCGAGTCTTCTAAGGATATAATGGGCATACCATAACTGCACTTATCCCCATCTAGTAACCTATTATGTGTTTATAAGTTTTCTCGAATTGCCATCGAGAGGAGATTTGTATGTCTAGGATTACACTGAGAGTACCATACCAAGGAAAACCACTGCACTTCTGGAGTTTGACTTCTAATAGCTTCCCATACATGTTTTATCAAGAAACATGACTTTTTCACCTTTTGAGTTTTCCAAAGGCCACTTTGATCTTCCATCTTTCAATAGAGTTGCATACATGCCATATTGAATTGGATTCCCCGTTCCTAATTTATGGACAACGAGACTTCATTTTATCTCTCGTCTCAACAAGTTCTTTCATCCCCAACTATATAAATTCTCGTGGTTAACTTCCCAAACACTTATGCCTTTTTATATCATTGTGTCAATCCATTATATGCTAAAAATGGGTAATAGTTTAGAAAGACATTTTTTTTACGCTGCAATAATTTGTAAATGCTTGATGATTTGAGTTGCATTCTATTTATAAAAAATTTCCAACCGGAACTTCCTTGATTCTTTGGTTTACAAATATTTTGGCATGCCACGTTAGCTCTGACTTTAATAATTCACTGACACCATAAGGAATATATTAAAATCTTTTTTAACTGTTTTAGGAAGCATGATACTAAAGCCCAGTGAATCTGAATAGACTCAAGAACATAAGCAATCAAAGCATCGTGGGACTTTGGTTTAGTGTGTGATGGCACGTAAACTTTTCATTGACCAATTCCAGTCAGTTTTAATGTAATTACTTTTTGATGGCCTGAGTTATGACCACCTATTAAACGATAAACATAAGCAACTTAACGTATTAGTAGGTTTCTACTACTTGAAAACCATATACACTTTCCGAATCAATTACATACATGATGATTTTTTTCCTGCAGATTTGGAGAAGTGATTGTAATAACTGCCGGTTCCAAATTCAAAATTAAGGGAGAAATGAATTACGATGAACCTGAAACAAAACATGCAACTTACCTCGTCTACAAATTACCACAAGACCAATCATCATTTGAGGCTCCTATTGATGTGATTGATGAAGAGGCTAGGTATCCAACTAGATGTCACATCTATTTAGTAAGCCCTCCAGTCACTCCGGTTATCGGACCAAAGCTTAATGAAAATACCTACAACCCACTGAATAGATACAAAGAGGATGCCATTCCACAACAGAGGACCGATGGTTGGATGGAAGTCAAAGTATGGGAGTTTCAAACTACCACCGAATCAGTTTCAATGCAACTTTATTTTAAGCATCCCGCTAAGAAGAAACTTAAGGGGCTCATGGTACAAGGAATTGAGTTTAGACCCATATAGATACTCTGTTTTTTTTGTGAAACTCAAGTATAAGAACAATGATATATTTGGTGTGGTTAAAATATGTTTTTAATTTAATTTCCTGTAGCGGGTAATCAAGACTCTAGAAGTCTAGAAGTGTCAATTTTCTTCCATTAATGTAGGCAGTTTATATTAATGTAAAAGAACTTTTAAAAATCAACATTCTGGTAAGTGTTCATTTAAGAAGTGGAAAAAAAAAAGTGTAACAAACAATCCTTGCCATTGATTTTGCAAGATCATCTAAGGTAACAAGCATATCCATTCAAAATGACCCACTCCACTCCCTTATTTTTCAATATTTTTGGCCGAAGAGACAATTTAACCATTTGATCCGTTTTTTAATTTCACTCTCAAAATTCAAATCGTCATAACTTTTAACCGACAAACTTTAACCAAAAACCGTTTTCATTATAATTTTCAGAATTAAAATTTTAATTTGGTATGAATTTTGTTATATAAGTCGCAAAAAAAAAATTCTATATTTTAAGTGGGTATTGATTTTTTTAAAATTTTCGGCATCTTCGGCTCTAATTTTGTCTAACTTAAAGATTGAATTATGCAAAACTTAAAACATGAAAGTAGTACCGTTTTGGCCATTCTTTATCTAGAATTTTGAATCAGTTAAATCTGATATGACATGAGTGCAATATCGCATTTTGAAAATGAAATCTTAAATATATTTAATGCACACAATGTGTTTGATAAAATTTCTAAGAGAGATTTTTCTTGTAAACGTACATTTAAATGCACTAATTGGTGTACCACGATACATTTTTACTTATTTGAGATCGAGATGTTGGATAGGGGACGAGGTTTGGACGTAAGGTATTTTTGTGTAGGACAATTGTTTTTGGTTTGGAAATAGTTATGAGAAAATAAACGGCCAAACAAAAGTTTATGGAAATATTGTTAATGGTGTACATGAAAGTTAATGAAAAAAAAAAAAGAAAAAAACAAGAAAAAAACAACACTGATGAACAGAGTATGTTGTTGAAGAACATTAATGAACAACATGGATTATGGTGAACAATGATGAACGACGTATATATTGATGTTATCTTGTTTATCAGTTTTTTGGTGGGTCGAAGAGGCAGTTTAATCATTTGATCCGTTTTTTAATTTCACTCTCAAAATTTAAATTGTCATAAGTTTTAAATGACAAACTTTGACGAAAAACCGATTTCATTATAATTTTAAGAATTAAAATTTTAATTTGGTATGAATTTTGTTATATAAATCGCAAATTTTTTTTTCTATATTTTAAATGGGTATTGATTTTCTTGAAATTTTCAGCATCTTCGGCTCTAATTTTGTCTAACTTAAAGATTGAATTATGCAAAACTTAAAACACGAAAGTAGTCGCTTTTTGGCCATTCTTTATCTAGAATTTTGAATCACTTAAATCTGATATGACATGAGTGCAATATCGCATTTTGAAAATGAAATCTTTAATATCGCATTTTGATAAAATTTCTAAGAGAGATTTTTCTTGCAAACGTACATTTAAATGCACTCATTGGTGTACCACGATACATTTTTAGTTATTTTTAGTTATTTGAGATCGAGATGTTGGATAGGGGACGAGGTTTGAACGTAAGGTATTTTTGTGTAGGACAATTGTTTTTGGTTTGGAAATAGTTGTGAGAAAATAAACGGCCAAACAAAAGTTTGTGGAAATTTTGTTAATGGTGTAAATGAAAGTTAATGATAAAAAAAACATTGATGAACAGAGTATGTTGTTGAAGAACATTAATGAACAACATGGATTATGGTGAACACTGATGAACGACATCTATATTGATGTTGTCTTGTTTATCAGTTAGTCTTATTCATCAGCTAGTTTTGTTTGTTGGAAATTTAGTTCAATTGAGGGTTCATGTCACACCTCTTAATGGGCTTGGAGGTACGGAGTGTAAACCCATCAGGTCGCTGACTTCCCTGACTCTGATATTCAGGTCGCCAATGAAGTTCAACGAGTCTACTTTTCGGTAAGTGTAACTCTAAACGGTATTCATCAGGCTGATGAGTTCAGCCTCATACTCTTTAAGTAGTAAGCTGAAGGATCTCATCAGTAGTAATCTCTTTAAGGGTGTAGAACCGTAGAGGGGGGTGAATACGGTCTATTTGGCTAACTTGAAGTTTAACAACTTCTAGTCTCAAAGATCAACAAGTGGTTATATAAAAATTCAATCACAACCACTATATATAAAGCGAGTAAAGAGATACCACGATATATACTGGTTTGGGATGGGGGATTTATACAATCCGTACGTCCTATTGCGATACTATGACACCGATACTATTACTATGTATAATCCTTATGGTGGATTACAAACCGTTACAACTTTTACTTACCGATATTCGCAAAGATCGACGCTCACAAAGAAGAGTTACTCCCAACGGTATTCCGCCTTCGAAATCCACCCACAAGAATCTCGTGATTCGACTTAACCACTAAGACTACAAAGACTTCCCAACCGGAAGTATCAAACCCCAACTAGTTCTTCCCCGAACTAGGCTTGACCACCAAGGTACAAGACTTCACAACCTTACAACCAAATTGAATGAATAATAGTTGTTTTCTCAAATCAAGCCCTAACCTAAACTAAAGACTTGATTCTAATAGAAAGGATATAAAGAATAATACCCTCGACACAATTCATAAGATTGGATTGGTTCTTGTAAATCTCTCTTGCACGTCACCCAGCGCGCCGGGTCAGCTCAGGATTTTTTCGGGTTTTGTTTATTTTATACCAGACTTTTTTAAACCCCTAATTGCACTTCACCTTTAACCTTTCCAATAACATACCAACACTCAAAATGGGATAAGGTCAACCAACTCATTTATGTTTACGAGTTTATTAACTTGATATTATGAACCTAAACAACTTGTATGCGCAAGTTGATAAGCTTACAAGCTTAAGTAAATGAGTTTACGAACTTTTCAAAGTCTAGTAAACACATAACCATCTTATTCATTTTGACTGAGAAAATTATATTGTTTGTTAAGCTCTATAAAATTTTGAATCAGATGATAAGTGTAAACTTATAGCATAGACTATAACATCAATTTGCTCCATTACCTCCTTTTTCATCAGTCGATACATACTTAACAGAATGAAATGATTAGTGTAACTTAAACTTGTTGAGTATCTTATGCGTTGCTTGCTTGTTTGTGTATACGCAACGAGGAGAAATTAAATGGTTTTTCTCAAACTCAGCCGATCATTTTTTAGAACTTACTTTTAAACACTAATGATATTTTGACTTGAATGTGGCATGTATCTATTTTATCACGAGTTATCCCACATCAACCAGAGAGACGAATTTGGCTAGGTTCATATAAAATTGCTTACAGGGCACATATAAGTTGCGATTGTTAGTATGTTGTTTAACATTACCATATTATAAGAGCTATGTAATTAAACGTGTTACATTGCTCTCATTTATAAGCCCTTATTTATTATTTTTTTATTTTTTTAATATATAACTAGCATAATACCCGCATAAAGCGGCAGGAACAAATACTTTATAACAAGTTTTTTCTCATGGGATTTGATACTCATGGATAGAGATTTTTGGTGATTGTCAACTATTTTGATTTTGCATAACTATGGTTTCCATATTTTTTTGGTGATTGTTAACAATTTTCGGCGGTGATATAAGAGATTATGAGAATTGGATATGTAACAGAGATGAAAAATATGACTATCGCATATTTTAAGCGAAAACGGGTAGGTTCTTCATTTTAATTTAAAGATGTGTATGTAACAGAGGAGTGAATAATCCAATGAATACAATTGCTTTTGAAATATGTTTTTTTTAGGTACTATATGTCATATCGTAATTTTTTTCTTTTATTTTTTATTTTTTTTGAAGGCATGTCATATCATAATTAAGTTAATGCTCGAACACAAATTTATAAATTTGAAGAGTTGCATTTAGAAAACTAGAAGGGGGTTGAATAGTTTACCAATTAAAAACTTTGTTTTGAATCTTATTGAAAGATCAATTGATATTTATCTTTGATATGTTAATGAAATGTGTAAGCAATATGTAAAGAGTAAATAAGGAAAGAAATGATCAAACCACAACAAGTTGTTTATAGTGGTTCGGTCTACAAGGACTCTTTCTCCTTGCCCTACTCCACTCCCCGAGTCTCACACTCGAGAGTCTAACTTCACTAGTCAACAAGCTCCTTTCACCGGTGGAGAAACCTTTACACTTCGCTTACACTATTTCCGACACTAAGCTAAATGTCGAGTTCTTTCCAAGGGTACAACCACTCCCACGCACAATATATTTTGAGGACTAAAATGCTAACCACTCACACTCACAAGATTGATGGTTTAGTACAACAATGAAGTATGAATCAACACAAGATCATACAACACTAAACAAACAAGACTTCCAACTTCTCGTTGAAGCTTGAATGTGACTTGATCTTCTTTGCTACAAAAGAGATAACTAATATGATATGAAACTGAGTTAGAAATGTTAGAGAGAATATATGTATGAGAGTATGATAGAAAGGGATGAAAAACTACTTGGTTTGGCTTTGCTATTAATAGCCAAAACCATCAGCAACCACCACGGGCCGCGAACCCCTTAAAAGGGTTCCGCCTGTTATGGCTTTTGGTGCCGCCGAGGTCTGACAGCAAGATATCAAGATCTTGCCAAAGTCAACCATATCTATGCAAGATTGTGTAAGATATGAAGAGTACAAATCTACACAAAATATCTAATGAAATCTTCCAATGATTTCCATGATGCATCACATGATGTCATGTGTTGTTTTTCTATTTTTAGAAATATGCAAATACATAAGTAATGTTTAGTTTTTTAAGAAACTAAAACATTCTAAAAACTACTATCATACATTATGGTTAGAGTCACATTAAGATATGATTAATCACAATGTAAATGCTTGAGTGATGAAGATATTGCTTGAAAAAGCCTGTTTTAATATCTATTAAACTTGACAAGCTTTAAGCTTTATAAAAATTAAATTTACTTTTGTCGTTAACAAAACTTAGGTAAAGATAAAAAATATAAATAACGTTTAATGACGACATTTGCATTAAAAATCTCCCCCTTTTTGTTGAGGACAAAGTATAAATTTTATTTTTATAAAAGATACAAAGATTGTACAAGAGTTATAAAAATATTAGTTTTAGAACTTGAAAAAGAAATGATAATGCAAGTGTATGATGTTTGACTTTTTCAGAAAGTCAAAGTCTTCACTAGTTGAGGCATGATGTTAGACTTTTTCAGAAAGTCAAGTATTACCAATGAAGTATCATGTTGACTTTTTCAGAAAGTCAATGTATGCAGTTTGACTTTTTCAGAAAAGTCAAATATAACCAAGTTCTATATATTTCTCCCTCTTTTTGTCTCAACAAAAAGAAGATGCGATGCGGAATGGATAATGAGCCTGAGCCATTATCTCCCCCTTGATCAAAGCTCCCCCTAAATTGGATGCCAATGGGAAGATACATGGATTGTGAAAAAGCTACAAAAGATTTGTTAGTAATAATCATCATTCACAAGCATTTCCAAACACTATGTAATAAGCACCAACAATATAGAAAACACCATTCATTAGTTAAAATTTTTCATGATTTAAAAACCATGAAAAGAGAACACAATGAAGTGTTTTAGTACAATTAAAAAAATCCTAGAAAAATAAAATAAAATAAATGCTTAGAAAAGCTAATCTAGGACCATTCTAATGAGATGGTGGATGAGAAAGAGCGTTGAGTCGCTCAAGGATGTGATTGAGGATGAACCTCATTTCTTCTTGGAATTCATGGACCATTACCCGGGTCTGATCAACGGTTTGGGCGGTTTGCTCACAAGTTGAGCAACCATGCCTAGGGGGTAGTATGGTTGATGAGGTTGTGGTGGTTGAATGGTAGATGTGTTGATGTTGGTGGTGGTGTTTGGGGTGGTGATTATGGAGGCTAGCAAAGCATTTTGCATTTGTATAGTCTCACTTAGGTGAGAATCCACCAAATTTTTGAATTGGTGGAGATGTTGGAGTTCCGCTTGAATCTCCTCTCTTGTGGGATTATCATCCCATATGGACTCCTCAATGTCCTCTATGTGAGGGGACATTGATGTAGGGAGTGGTTGATCCCCATACAAAGGACCATGGATGTCTTTGTGAATGGGGTGGAAGAGAAGAGGTTTTGGGCCTAACGTGGCGTTTGGATCAAACGAGGGTCTAGGAGACTCATGAGCGATCCGCTCAATGGTGCCAAATGATGGCAATGGTGGTGGATGATTGGGCCTAGGAGGCAAATATTCCAAGTCCTCCAAGAAAGGATTTGGAGAAGTGGGAGGTGTGGAGAATAACTCCAAAGGAATAAGGGTTGGAGACTTTGGTGGTGATGGTGTTTTTGATCTTTCGAGAGGTGCCGGTGGTGGTGAGGTTGGTGTTTTTGTGGGTGGTGGAGTGGTGATGACAATGGGTGATTGAGTAGGAGTAGCCAAGGTTAGGCTTGTGTCATCCCTTATGGGAGATGAGATTGTGAGTGGAGATGACTCGGATGAGGAGCTCAAGTTGACGAAACAACAAGGCCTTACGCTAATCCTAGCGGTTTTCTTGCAAGGTTTGGTTGAGGGTGAAGATTTTGTCATTTTGACTTGTGTTTTTGCTAGTTGGTGGTAAGAATGAATAAGGTGTGAAGATGATCATGGTAAAACCTCTTAATTTATAGAAGTGAAAAATTATGGAGAAATGTGTTTGATTTGATGTTAAACCATAGAAGGGATGAGGTTCCTAATGATTTGGAAGTGGGTTAAATGCTAGTCATATCACCCAAGTCAAGCCATACAAGAGGTATGGAGTGAAGAGGCAAATATTTTCAATAAATGTGTTCTAATGATTATAAGATCCTAACAATCAGATTACCCACGGATTGCAAGGTACCAAAATTTTGGTTCCTTCCTTTATGCAAAAGGGCTCCTTGGGTGAATTTTTCAAAATTTTGAATTTTGGTGGGAAGTGGATTTCTTATGTGCCTAAGTATGTTATACTAGTTCTAATATGGGTAAAAACTAGTTAATATTAACTTACAAGCAATGTATGGTAATTTGGAATGTCGAAATAACCGAAATTCAGAAAATTACCTAGAGGATCCACGACACCAAAATTTTACACAGGCGGAACCCTTAAAAGGGTGCCGCCTGGTCCGCCTGTACAGGTATGGCGGTACCAATTCGCATAACAGACGGAACCAAAAAATTGGTGCCGTCTGATCCGTGCAGACCAGAAAAGTAGACATAACACATTTTTAAGTGTCAGGGACATTTCCGAAACTTGAAATTTTGCTCAAAACATGTGACATTAATTACTTCTAGTTAGGAAAAGTAAATAACACATACACAAACATAGTGGAGCATAGATTTTGAGCGAGACCAAGCAATTTTAACATTATAGTGAAAATGGGTAAAATTTGATAGCATACTTGTGCTATCCCCCTGCATAAGATTGTTAGCATACATCATTGTTTTTAGTTATATTATCATCCTACAAAATAAAAACAACCAAATTGTATCAAACATTAAAGATAATGTATTGTTCCAAACACTCCTTAAAAGGACCTTTACTTGTCCAATTTCTTGTAAATCTTGTTCATCATCCTAAAAAGGCACTTGAACATCCCCTTGGTTTGCTTGAACTTCACTGATTCATTCTCAATCTCGGGAAGAGATGCATAATACTCATGAGGTGGTAGGCGAGAGTTTGGAAGACCATGCTCGGAGCTATTTGATGATGATGATGATGGAGTTGGAGGTTTTGCTCTCTTGCCTTTTGTCTTAGCAACTCTCTCGTCACTCAAGGGCACAAAAATGTAAGGGATGAGCTCATAGTGAAGATGCATCCCTTTTGGGCTTGGTGGAATTGGGGCATAGGCTCTATAGAGACGGGTGATAACGCCTAAAATGAACATGTTTTTAGTAGCGTTATTGTTGGTTTTGTGCATGATAATCGGCTATATTTACTCATAACTGTTGCAAAAGATGCGTATTGTGTATGTATATGTAGCCAGGTATCACGAATGATGAAGAGATGAAGTTTTTATGCACATTTGGAAGATTCTCGAGGAAGGAAGTCGAGCTAGGAAGCTTTTGGATTCAATGATTGGGAAGCACAATGATTTCTAAGTATTTACAGCAAGGAAAGATCAAGTTTTGCCTTGGAAATCATCAGCGAGAACAAAGAATGAAGCGTATAAGCAGAAAGTCAACAAAAAGTCAAATCAGCAACACCCAGCCGATCGGTCGTGACCCGTAACCGGATCCGGCTGGGGATTTGGTCAAAACGCAACCGATCCGGTTGCATGAACTGCAGTTACACAAAGTTTCATTTATTGTTGCCTTAACTCCCCATAATCATTGGAGGCCGATCATTTCTTGATATTAACTTGTTGGGAACGTTTTTGGTCAGTTGAGCAAGCATATTTGGCTATATAATGAACCTAGTCCTAGTTTACTAAGGGTGACACAACCAAAATTGTATTAGTTTACATCTAAACTAATACCCACCATATTATTCAGCCCAAAAGCTTAGTTCTTACTGAAAAACGTCCAGAAGCAAGGAGGGAACAAATCTTATCCATAGTTTTGGTAATTTGGAGTTATACGGTGAATCTAGGTGATTGGAGGCGCGTGGTTGCTACAATCCACGAATTCTAATTCTTGCAATCACAAAAGTTTAGGTATTCTATGAACTTTGTTATGGAATTCTATTCTCTTGAATTATTGGAATTACTTTGTTATGATTTGTGTTTAGTTATTATTATTATCATGGAGTAGTTTTGGGATATACTTGTGTGTTGGGATGTAGTTAATCATATTAGTGTTCTCAAATGTGATGCATGTATATATGATCTTGTTTAAATGAGTTTGTTGGAAAAATACTAGTCTTGGTTTGATTTGTTGATAAAACATGTTTTAAGAAAAATGACCGAAAGGATTTCTCTTGTGTTTTATTCCAAAAAGTTGAGTGACAAACTAGTATGGGGATATGGTGATTGACAACCACCATGTTTGCTTATTAAAACAAGACTAGGAACATTTTCATCACGAAAGGGTCGAAAGATTCGTAAGAACAAATTTAATAAGAACATGTTGCAAACAAATGGAATTTCTAAAGGATAATCATTAGGATAAGGACCGAAAGGATTACCTATATGTTTTTGTTCTTAGAATGATTTTTACAAACATATACCATGGTTGGGGGATCATTTGCTTATGATTTGTGCATCACATCAAGAGTATACACCAAACCTTCATGAATACTATTTATGATTGACTATAGACTACACACAAGTATATATATTTCTTATTATTGAATTTCACTATAACATCACTATTTGAGGAAGCCTTGACAAGCTTTCTTATTGGAATCTTTTCATTCAAAACAGTTTCAAACACAAAATCCCTTGGGACGATCTCGACTTACCAAACTTTGCTATCATGGACGAGTATACTTGCTCGTATGTGTTAATAGATTAGACGGTTAAATCGTGTTTATAAATTTTTAAAACTTGCACTACACGAAACACATCAAGTTTTTGGCGCCGTTGCCAGGGATTTTCTTTGATTTTCTGTAAAATTGGTAGTATTGGAATTGAATTTGTTGAAAAATATAAAAAAAAAAAGTTTTGGTTAAAAGCTAACCGATTTGGTTGCAGAAGAGTTACTGAGAAAATTTTTTATTTTTGATTTCATGGTTCTAGTTTACTTAGTTATTTGTGTTATAGTTCCTAGAGTAATTCTTGTCATTTTAGATTTTATTTGCAGATTATGTCTTGTAGTTTAATGATTTCTTAGATTTATTTACATTTTCTTTACATTTGTTATTATTATATTATTAGTTAATTAGTTTTAGATTAATTCTAGTTTTAATGTTAATGATTAGATAATAATTTTTCAGTTATATGTTTAATTATCTTAATGGTAGATTTTAATTGGTAGTTAATTTAGTTTTAGTTTAATGGTTTTATTATTAAGTTATTAATTATTGGTTTATGAAAAGTTTTAATTAATTTAGAGTTTAGTGCCTCTTAATGATTCCTTATTTGCAATTAAAATTCTATTTTAATATATATATATATAAAAAATTGTGTCGATCCAACCGATCGGTTGCAACCCGCAACCGGATCCGGTTCGATCACTTGGTCTAGTTATTTCAACCTACCGATTCGGTTGGTGAGCCAACCGATCCGGTTGGAGCTCTCGGTAAATTTTTTATCATTTTTAGATTTTGAGTTTTAACTTATGTTTTTAGTTTTGTTAAGTATCTTAACTTGTTTAGTATATGTTTCTATAGTTTGTTCTTGTTTTTACTAACTCTAACGCTAATAATTCGGATTTTGTTTTGTTTTGTTTTGTCAAGTTTAGCTAGTTAGTATGGATAGTTTGAGCGGAATCTCGGAATACCTTCGTACTTTGGATGAAATGTTCAAGGATACCGGAAGTTCACTGGAAAAGATTGGAGGTATCTTGGAAGAGAGTAAGAAAGATTTGGGGATTGATACGGTTAATATGGGGGAAATGGGTGAAAACAAGGTTCAACTTCCCAAGAAGGGAAGAGTCGTAGTGTTCACACAAGCACCTTTAACGGTGTACGATTCGCCACTAATGAGGTTTGGTACGCCTTGTAGTATGGAAGGAGTAAGTGCTTGGGACGCGCAACTTAATATGGCTTATGGAGAAAACTACATTTTGGAGAAGGTTCTTGACGAAATTGGTCATGTACGTTTGGACTATGAAGCATATGGAAGAAGGATGGTCAAAAATCTTAAGGTCAATATTCATGGACACATTTTTGAAACGGATTTTGTTGTGTTAGAAGAAGGGAATGCAGATGAACCTAATGTATGTTTTGGTCGAGACTTTCTTGTCACGACCAAGTGTCAAGTTGATTTTGCAATGGGAGAAATGAGGATTGATATAACTGATTTGGAAGAAGGAAAAGGAGTGAACGAGATGCTAGTGGAAGTTTATGCAAACATGGAAGAGAAATAGGTGGAAGTAGTTAAAATGGGGAAGGCAAATCGGAAGAAAACTTCATCAAACAAACTAACCCCAACCACAACCACCAAAAATGATTACACACCATCATCACCTACCACTACAAATACTTTCAAACCCTTGACCGACAAACAAAAAGAAGCTATTTTAGAAAACCTAGAACAAAAGTTTCTTGAGCTTAATGAAAAGAAACCGGTGATAGAGGTACTCCAAGATTATGTGCTTTACCGTAAGAAGTTGGATGCGGTGATGCTAGCGAGGGCTAGGTTGGAAGATAAGAATCTCACGGAGGAGGAGCGAGATCGAATTCTGTTTAGAGGCATGCCACAGAAGGAGAAGGATCCTGGTAATTTTGTGTTGCCAATAAAAGTGAATGGGACTACACCAGTTTATGCTTTAGCCGATACGGGGTCAAGTGTTAATGTGATGCCCTATCCATTGTTTATGACTTTAGGTCTAAGTAATCCGGAACCTAATCATTCAAAGATTACTATGGCGGATAATTCTCAAGCGAAGGCAATGGGAGATGTGAAGAATGTGAGAGTGCAAATTGGCTATCAACCGTATTTGGCCGATTTTCTTGTCCTAGATATTCCGGTGGACAAGAGTTTACCACTACTATTAGGGAGACCATTCCTACGAACTTGTGGTGCAATTATAGACATGGGAAGAGGCACAATGACTATTGATGATGGGATTTCAAGGCAAACATACTATCCGAAACCAAGAGGACCAACTTTGGAATTTATGGAGGAGTTAGAGTTGATGGAAGCAGATGAGGATTTAACTTGTTTTGAAGTGCGACGTGATACCCAAAGAAACCCAATGTATGGACCATTAGCTCCGCCTTATTTTGATATAGAGGACGAAATGGAACGTGCATTAGCGGTGGAAGCTTTCTATAACCCATTCAAAAACATACTAGTTTACAAGAAGTTGACCGACTTTTTAGGTTCTTTACCGGTGCAACTTAAGAATTTGGATTGGAGACCCGAGGGGTCGGGGACTTATAAGAGGCAAACTGGAGATGGAGAATGGCATGTTAAGTTCGATATACTATGTCCGGACGGAAGAAGATTCATGAGAAAGTTCAAAACTTTTGAAACGTTCCATGAGTTGACCGGAAATTTCAAAGTGAGGACATCCTAAGACAAGAGTATTTCGAGGAATTCTAAGGAGAAGACAAGGGACCGTAATAAATAAGCAATTATTTGCTTGAATTTCATGAACTATTTTTTTTGATTTGATGCATTTAGGAGTTTTGTTTTTCATTTCAGTTTTACATTTTTATTTTCATGATTGAGGTTATTTGGTTAATGCATTATGAC
The DNA here is from genome assembly GCA_019973895.1 of Chrysanthemum seticuspe. Classification (NCBI taxonomy): domain Eukaryota; kingdom Viridiplantae; phylum Streptophyta; class Magnoliopsida; order Asterales; family Asteraceae; genus Chrysanthemum; species Chrysanthemum seticuspe. The sequence goes on from BPTQ01000001.1 coordinate 33,145,249, forward strand.
TATGAGTTTTTAGTTGAAGTTTTGGTTTAGTTCATTAGTATGATGATTTGAGTTTTTAAGTTGGATGATTGTTCAAATTTCCTGTTAGGTCACTAGTTTTACAACACAAGTTTATAAGAGAAGAGATAAGGCGATTGAACAAGTAAACAAGCACACATACACAATGAGAGAGGCACTGTTAGGCGTAGGTGAATGTGTGAAAAGAAAACTTGAACAACCAACCTTCAAATGAAGGTTATTACAATGTTTATATAGGCAAGGAGCTAGGGCAACACTCCCTCTCCTTCCCTATTCCTTATTGGGCTTGGATCAAGCTTATGGGCCTTCTACATAAGCTTGACCTTAAACAAACATAAAGGCCATAATAAAGCTACCTATTACATATGAAATATAAATACTTGAAATACTGTTTAGGAGTGATTCCAACAATCTCCCCCTCAAGTATATATGAATGTAAACGGTGAAGGCGTTGATGTAATAGTAGCGGTGACGTCTTCTGACATTCTTCTTTCTTGTGAGAGGAATTGTCTTGATTCGAACAATCTCCCCAGTGTAGAGAGATCGTTATCTTTGAACAGTTATGCTTCGACGTCATCTTTAACTTTGTTCTTTGATCATTGTTCTTTGTGGTGAAAGTGATAGTATGTTGTTGTCTGCATCAGTCTGCCTCAGGTCTGCTTCGCTGCTCCAGTGTCTCCATGTCATTCTTTAGCATGCTCACACGCTCTTTGACGTTGGAAATCAATACTGATGAAGTTCTGTGAGTCTTTGACTTTGTAGATTCTTTGATTGATGAAGAATCATTCTGACTGTTGTGTTGCTTTTGGATAGAACTTCCATTAGTGATGATGTTGGCGTGAGCATGAGAAGAATCAGCACGATCATCCCGCTCCGGAGCTTCCATAAGAAGGAAACATTTCAAACGGTTAGTAATAAGCGGTTTCCGGCACTTACAAGTTTGAACTTCGAGAATGTCAACAGCATAGTGTGAAGACACAACTCTAATTCTTACAAAGGCCGTTCCTGAACTGGAGTCCCACAAGTGAGATAACGCGATGTACCGAAGTACATCTACAGTTCAGATGAGTCGCTGAGGTACACCGAAGCATCACCTCACGACTGTAGACCGTTTGAGACACACTCCGCGTAATCCACGGGGAGTTACCGAAGTGACCTGCTGTCAGGGCTGTTTGATGTTGACCCTGGCAGGAGTTTCCATTCAATCACTGAGGATCACAGATGTGAACCTCTCATAAATGTTCTCGACAGATTGCTAAGATCTGTGAAGGACTCGATATGAACCACTGATGATCTTATTGTTGATCATCAATTGATTGAATGTCAAGTGTTCCTAAGAGATCTTTTGATGAATCTCGTGGCTCTAGACTCAATAGTGCGTTTTGGTTTTCCTGAGCGGAGACTAGGGAGAGGGTCTCCTTCTTCAATACCAGCGATCTCTAAGAGAAAGCCAATAGTTTACGTAGGGTTCCCTGTGAGAATGAAACAAGCTTCTGTTGAGAGAAACTTGAGTGGCTAAGAAGGTTTAGTGCATGCGTCACTGGGTCCATGACGACTTTTAATCTTCAATACCGGTGTCACTAAGTGACAACCAGTAGCATATGAATTGAACCCGGTGTCTGCCCTAAGTTGAATAATCTGGAGGGCTATTTCTTTTCACCCTTTACTTTACATTTCTTTTTGATTCTTCAACTCCTTCTTTCTCCGATTCTCATTTTCTCCTTTTTATAATCATTCCTAAGGACTTCTAACACTAACTAATGGTAGTGTCCTTGGGTAGATCCCTCCGGCTCTGGCGGATCATAGGACGGTTATTCCTAACCTTAGTCACCTTATAACTCCATGACTAACCTATGTTTGCCATTAAAACCACTGTATGTTAAAATCTCTCTCAAAGGGTTTGTTAATGAAAAACATGTTTAAACCACAGTGAGAGATGAAGTTTTGCATAAATACTCCCCCTCCACATGTGCTTAATAGTTTTAATGGTTAAATGCACAGTGAGGAAAGAGCGCGCACTTTTTGAATTGATTCACTGAAGATAGACAATCCCCTCGAGACACGGTTACGTTGCATAGTTAAAGAGTTACATTGTCAGCTTTTAGGTGACAACTAGCTCTAATAACTATCTTGAAGGTGTTAGACAAACCTCGAAAGGTTGTCATACCCGTCAGAGTTCATGTCTATCAAGAGTTTCTCGAATGGTACTTTCTACTTGGACAAGTCCTTTGCGAGACACGTTTACATCACTAGCGAACTAGCTTGAAATTATTACCCGTCCAGGACAAGTCTTTTCGAGTTACTAACAGTTTAGTACCGTCAATTCGTAGGTTAAGTCTGAGGTACACGGATTCATTTGCATTTTGTACAACATATTTCTTATCACACAATTTTCTCTCCCTCAAAAATGGCATATAAAATGTTATTTTTGAACGTTTGAGAATAAATATGACCATTTCGAGTGTTGCGGGAAGATTGACCACTGTGAACAATTTGTGAACAAAGTTTTAATTCAAATACTCCCCCTCAACTAGTGATATAAATGGTTGAGGTTTTAAAATCATATGGGGAAGTACTTGTCTTTTTGAGCAAAACCTTGAAAAATGAAAGGTTTGATAGGTTTTACTCAAAAATAAGAAGCTTTCCCTCCTTTTATAAGGATTGTGGCACTGAGGCGTACCACAGGGTCCTTTCTTGACCATTACGGGTTGTACACTGTTATGTGTGCACAAGCCATACATATATATAATCATACATCCAAAATCATAGGAAGGAAACAATTCAAGGGGTACCAGGAAGTGCAGTGATGTTCCCAGGAGTGTGCACAGGGCGTTGAAAGCCGGTGATGTTAATCCTGGGTCGACCACCAACATAGCTCTCCAAACGTCTGAACTGATCCCTTCTGAACAACCGTTCATCAATCATGGTGATGATACGTCTCACATCCCTCCTTTCCTGAGAGTTCCAGCGCTTAGGATTCCCAACTTTCAGGCGTATATCCTTCAATCTGTACGCCAATCCATCCCTAACCATCTTCAAGGTATGATCCCCGAATTTGTGGAGCTCACAACACGCCATTAAGCAGTTTCTTCGAAGTTCACTGCGGTAAACAACGCCGAAAGGTTTGCTGATGAGCGTAAGTTGTGTAAGCTGGTTGATGTCGGGAAGATCAAGCTGTGGTGGAGTGAAGTTTACACGTTTCTGATATGATTCAACAGCCATCTGGATATCTTCGACACGTTCTTTGATCACGATGCGTCTAATGAAGATGAGAACTGACTTGATAAATTCTCGTTGAACTTCAGTTGAGAATTGTCTCATACGACCCTGTACTTTGGCAAGGTACATGTCTTCGATGTCGTTGAGGGACAAGTTCTCAAAGTCAGCCTCGGAAAATCCATAGTCCTGTTCATCTTGTCGTTTGACTATGATATTCTTCAAGAATGTGTAGTCCCACTTAGACTTGAGATCAATGTGTTTGATGGCCACGATGTCCTTGGAGCTATACACTTCATGTTGAGACTTCTGAACCAGGCAGCTTTTGTAGTAGATTCTTCGGCGTTCAGGCCAATGATGAATCCCATACAATGCATCTTGGTCGTATGCTTGCACGTTGTCAGAAAACAAGTGATTTGCACGTTCCTCGATAGCTATGCAGTTTGAGTAAATAGCCGCTGGGAATGGATGAGTCAATGATGTAGCGTATTTTCATGAGCCATCGCTTCCGTGTAAGAGAAAGTCCAGGTCTTTGTTAAAAAAGTATCGGAAGGGAATCCGTGGTTCGTCTGCTTGGCCAATGGTTGGTAGAGGTTTGGTCCAATCGGTGTAGTATGGAGGGTTGTCCCGTTGTGTGAAGTCAAGGTTTGCTTCCGGATTGAGCCAATCCATGTTGTTAGACATGGCTCGAGCGATGTTCTCAAGATGATATTCGACCTCGAGGGCGCTTTCAGAGCTGTCTGTTAGAAGTTGGAATGCTTCATTCTTGATTCGCTTCAATTCAGATTTCGTCATTTTTTTCACATGGAACTTTTCTTGCAACAGTTTTGCATGCTCCAATGTTGAACCGTCTACCAATTCCTGACCTTCATCTGGGTAGGGAGTTTGATTGACAAGTGTGGAGAACCATTCAAACTCTTCGGTTTTATCGTCATCTAGCCATGATACAACTCCAGGCTGAGTCGTCTTCTTCTTCTTTTTAGAAGGCCTTGATGATGATACTGGTTTCTGCACTTGTTTGGGTGAGGTGGGTTGTTGTCGGGGCTCAAGGACCTCTTCATCGTCACCACCCGTGTACTCAAAGTAATCACCTGTTTTATGAGTCAGGGGTGGTAACTCGGAATCATCCCGAGGTTTATCAGTAGAAGACCGAGGTGGTGGAGACTTATGTTGAGAAGAAGTCCGAGGTGGAGGAGGTGGCATAGAAGTAGATTTACCAGACTGCTTCTGACGTTTAGGTGCAGAGTCCTTATCCTTATCATCGTCATCTCTTGGTCGTTTGGATTGATCGGCTGACTCCTTGCATGATGATATGAGTTGATAGTCAAGTAGGATTTCGAAAAATTTAGCTTCATCCGAAGTAAACGTTCCAGATCGCTTTGACATTTGCATCACAAGTTTAGCGATTAACTCAGATTCAGAGAGATCAGCTTCTTTTGCCATTGTATGTTTAACCAATGCTACGATGTTAGGGGTGAGTTGTCTGGAAAATACTTCTTTTGTCACACTGGGGACAGTGTCGAGAAGAAACTTGTGAGTATGATCTCTTGTTGTCTTCTCCAGTTCCATTTGGACTTTAGGAACGATATCCTGAAGGTACTTGTTAGTGTAACCTTCGATCATTTCGTTCAGTTCCTCTTTTCGATGACTCTTCATGAACGTCTGAACAAATTCCCTTTCTTTTTCCATCTTGTCTATCTCATCATTTAAGGACTGAATTTGGTCAGCAAACCAATTCATTTTTCTGTAAGTTATGTCCTTCTTTCTGATTTGTTGGACAGCTTTTACAATCCTTTTATGAGACTGAGAGATCCAAGATTTTGGTGGTTTCTTCACTGATTTGGATGATGATCTGGTTGACTTTGTTGATGGTGGTAGTGATGAATGAGATGAAGAGTCTGATGATGAGGAGACATGAGGAGACTTCATGTCCTTAGGAGTTTCTGAGGTTTTCTCCTTTGAGTGTGTTGGACTGTCTAGAAGAAACTTTGTATAATCATCCTCGTCATCCTTAGACTTTTCTTTCTCAGTTTCCTGTTTCTCAAAATCATACACAATAGTGTCCTCCACGGGCTGTTGTTGTTGCAGAAGAGTGGTGGCACCAGATCCCTTACCGGGTTGATTAACCGTATCAAGATCTGGTGAAGAGTGAGCAGCACCACTTGATCCTCCGGGGCCACCCATTTGATCTTTAGCAAATTCTTTGGCCTTTTGAAGGTGTCTGACGTTGTGAAACTTCTTCCTGTATGATTTATCCAATTGCTCTTCTTCTTCTTCTTCTGAGCTATCATCCTGTGACACAAGTGCAGGAGTCTTCCCTTTTCCTTTAATAGTTTGAGGACTTGGAGGTTTTAGTACTGAGGGATTTTCATCCTTTGCAGTTTCAGAGTATGAGATCTCTTCATCTGTGTCAGTAGCCTCAGAGTCCTCGTCCCTGAGCTGTCTTTGTGGTTCAAGCGAAAGGATCGGAGTGGCTTCCTGAGAAGGAACTTTCTTCTTAGGGGTGGGTTTCCTCTTTGGAATAGGTTTCTTCTTTGGAACATTCCTTTGACTATCTGTACTTGTGACACTTCCAGCACTTCCTTTTCTGGTTCTCCTTACAGGTGTTCCAGAAGACGTTTCGTTGAGATGACCAACTTTTCCTTGTCTGACTGCTTCCAGATATCTTTGGTACGATTCTAGCTTTCTGACATCTTCAGTTAGAAGGAAATCTGGCAGCACAGCACCTTGTTTCTTTGTAGACGTTTCCTTGATTCTAACAGTGAGAATGGGTTCCGTCAACATGTCGTGATTGTCGGGGTCATTGAGCCTCTTGGGAATGTCAGGATGAAGTCCAAGTGCTCTCTGGATCAACAATTTGGTATATCTGATGTAGGGAATCTTTGAGCCAAGTTTGTTGAGAAATGACATCATGTCATCCCAAATCAGAGCTTCGATAGCGATGTGTTTCTTGTTGACCAATGCCCAGAATATTTGCAGTTCCATGAGCTTAGGGTGCTCATAGCCGCTGTCACGACCAGAAACAGACTTGGTGATGATCATGTAAAGAGTTCTCCAGGGTTGAGGAATACTCTTAAGCTCTACGTGAGAATGCTTGGTGATTATTCCTGTAGTCATGTCATAACCGATATTGGTTAAGAATTGGAGAGTGAGCTCTTCAGCAGGTGTGGCATATAGTTTGGTCGGATCAACATCAGGAATTAGGAGAACAGCCCTTAAGTCTGCAGGTGTAATGGTGACTTGTTTGTGATTCAAAGTCACCGTCACAGCAGTTTGTCCTTTGACCCTTTCCATTGTGTTCCAGAACTGTTGGATGTAGATCTCAGGAATAGTTGCAGAGTGAGTAAGCATGTTCTGATATGGATGAGTCCTCAGAATATCAATAGCAATAAGACACGAAGATTCAGAGCAAGTGAGGGTGTCAAAGTCAACACGGAGATTGTTCTTTCCTATCTTCATTGGATAGCCATGAGGATAGATATCAGCAATGGAGAGAACTTCAGGTGCATCCACATTCATTTGTTCAGTCATGTCGTGATCTGAAATAACATTAGCCAAAAGAACCAACATATCGAAAGACATAATGTTAGTCAACAGAGGGTCTTATTGTCTAGTTATTGAATGTACAGTGTCAATGATTGTTACGAGTCCTAAGTCACTTGTATGTTCAATAGTTCAATGATGTCGTGAAATGTTTCGTGAGTTAGTTAACTTTAAGTTTTAAAGTTTATTTTATCACTTATTGTTCACAACATATCAGACGATTTAAGTTTATTAGTGACAATTTTTTGGATTCGTGATGATATGATTAGTTTATTTACAAGTTTGTACATGTAACAAATCATCATGAAGGTCAATCCAGGGATAAGCGTAGTTTTGGCAAAGTTATGCGTAGACAGGAATGATATATGCTTAGGCGTAAACTTACGCGTAGAATCCTAACTTACGCGTAAGAAATGTTACGCGTAGGAAAAAGAGACCTTATGCGTAGAGCTTATGCGTAGGCATATATTAACCTTACGCGTAAGGCTACTCGTAAGAGTTGACCTTATGCGTAGAGGTCACTGTTTACGCATATCCTTCACAGGATACGCGTAGTCCATTGTAGAACCTTATGCGTAGAAGCTACGCGTAAGACTAGTCTTACGCATAACAAGCTACGCGTAAGGTGATCCTTAAGCGTAGATTAATAACAACCTTGATTCTGAATATTACGTGTTGCAAGCCTGAAATAAAGCATCATTTCAACAAAGTTAAACACATAGCATTCGTTTTATGACAAATCAAAACACATTTGCACAGTTTAACAGTTACGCGTAGAACTGCATACGCGTAGTCTAAACCCTAAGTCTACGCATATGAAATTTAGCCATGGATTATGCACCAAAGTTTTTCTGGTAGCTTAAGAGAGTTGAGGAAGTCTATATACCGAGTTATAACACCCAATTCATGGTGAATCAAAAATACCCAAACTTATGAACTTTAAACCCTAATTCCAAATTATTGATTATTTAGAGTTTCTGGGTGGTTATAAAGCAAGGAAATCATCAATTCATCACCATAAGACCATAACCCAACAATATTTTTGACCAAAACACTTCACATTTGAAAACACCCAATTCGACTTATAAACCCTAATTTTCAAAAATCATCAATTAGTGTTTCTGGGTGGAATTTGATGGTTAAACTGATATTATTGAAGTATTTGAAACATTTTGACATAATCCATTTAACCACAAACGTCCACACAATGATTGTGTGTTCATACGCTTATGCGTAGAACACATTATCACTTGTAACATGAATTTTAACCGTTGGATTTACATGAGATTTAAAACCTTATCATAAAAACATGTTGTGATCATGAAAACACTTACAAGATGAGGATCAAAAACACGGTTTACTTGAGTTAATCTTAAGCGTAGGATGGTTTTAGGTATTTTGTAATAAATGATAAGTGATAGTTAGGTGGAGGAGTTTTATTTAAAATAACTTTAAGTTTTTGACAGTTTTGGTCCCTCCACCTATTCCATTTTCATACAAAGCCATTTAGCTTCCATTTGGGTTACCAAACAAAGATTTTTAGGAAAGAAACATGACGACACTCCCCCTTGACTTGAGAAAATAAAGAAAGGTTATTAATTAAAGTCCGAGGAGTGTCTTTGAACCAGGAAATGTACCACCATTTGTAAAAGAATCAACCGAGATGTGATAACATGCAAGTACACAGATGTTTTGAAACAGTTAATGGATTATTTTCTCCCCCTCAACACTTGATCGGAAAAATACTGAATTTTGAAAGATAAAAGTGTTGACGGAAGAGATGTACTTGCCATGTTGAAAGAAAGATAGATTAGGAGAATATTTTTGTTGTTTTATCGGATTTTATATTTTTGTATTTTGTTTTTGAAAATTTATTTACAAAAGATGTTTTGGTGTTTGACAGGTTTTTAAGATAGTTTTAAGAGGTCATCCAATTCCTCTTGAGTCAAACACCTCATACCAATTCGGTGGACCAACTCATTAAACCTAGCGGGAGGTAAGGCTTTGGTGAGCAGATCTGCCAATTGGTATTCAGTACCCACAAAGTATAATTCAATGGTACCCTGTTCCACGTGGTCCTTGATGAAATGATAGCATAGATCGATGTGCTTTGATTTCGAGTGCTGAACTGAGTTGCACGAGATTGCAATGGCACTCCGATTGTCGCAGTACATCGGGATTCTGTCAAATACGTAACCATAGTCTTTGAGTTGTGTTCTCATCCAGATAACTTAAGCACAACACACGGACATGGCTACATATTCTGCTTCAGTTGATGACAGCGATGTATAATCCTGCTTCTTTGATTGCCAAGACACCATTTTATCACCGAGAAATTGTAGAGCTCCTGGAGTACTTTTCCTTGAGTCTAAGCATCCTGCGTGATCAGCGTCTGAAAAAGCGATTAGTTCAAAACCAGAATCCTTCGGATACCAGATCCCCAAGTTAATGGTTCCCTTGATGTATCGGAGGATTCTTTTAGCCTCGGAGAGGTGGGTTTCAGTAGGTCGCGACTGATAACGGGAGCATAGATAAACGGCAAAGACAATATCAGGTCTGCTAGCTGTTAGATACATGAGGGACCCAATAATACTTCGGTATTTGGTAGGGTCAACCACTTTCCCATGTAAATCAGCATCTAACTTCTTGGTATGAGCCATTGGTGTGGCATAGGTATCACAGGTTGTCATTCCAAATTTGTTTAACAGTTCAAGGGCATATTTGGACTGACTCAAGAAAATACCACGGGGAGATTGATGAACTTGCAGTCCTAGAAAGAACGTAAGTTCACCCATCATGGACATTTCAAAATTTTTCTTCATTAGTTTTGCAAAAGCGATTGAAAACTTTTTATGTGTTGACCCAAAAATGATGTCATCCATGTAAATTTGAACAATTAAGATGTGTGCCCCGTGATATTGTATAAAAAGAGTTGGGTCAACCGAGCCTTTGGTGAAATTATTGGCAATGAGGAAAGATGATAGCTTATCGTACCATGCCCGAGGGGCTTGTTTGAGACCATAAAGAGCTTTGTTCAGTTTGTAGACATGGTTCGGGAACTCAGGATCAACGAATCCATCTGGTTGGCTGACATAGATTGTTTCTTTAAGTTGTCCATTGAGAAACGCTGTTTTGACATCCATCTGATAGACCGTCATATTCATATGAGCTGCGAACGCGAGGAATATCCGAACAGCCTCAAGACGAGCAACCGGAGCAAAAGATTCTTCAAAGTCTATTCCCTCTTCCTGACGATAACCCTTAGCAACAAGTCGTGACTTGTTTCGGATAACATTCCCTTCAGCATCCAATTTGTTTTTCCAAATCCATTTTAACCCAATGACATAGACCCCTGTTGGTCTTTCAACCAGTTCCCATACTTCAAGACGTTTGAATTGGTTGAGTTCTTCCTGCATGGATTCAATCCAGTTGTCTTTTGTCATTGCATCCTTAATGTTTTTAGGTTCAGATTGGCAGACAGTGAGTGCATAGATGCAATGTTCACCGTCTGAGTGAAGACGTTGTCTCGTAACGACTGGTTGATTCGGGTTGCCAATAATGTTAGCCAGAGGATGGTCTTTTGTCCATCTATGTGTAGAGGGTTGATGTTGGTATACATTGTGCAGATTTTGAGGATTCAAATGGTTTGTTGAAGATTCCGCGACATCTGGTGCAGCAGTCTCATTAGCAAACGGGTTGAAGAACGCATTTGGATCAAAATCTGCAGGTGGGGGTACTTCATTCAGAATATCATCAGCTGGTTCATCATTGTTGGAGGCGGTATGTTCAACTGTTGTGTTGGAGTCAATTGGTGTAGGTGCATCTTCAACAGTAGTTGTTGTAGCAGGTGTATCAGGTATAGGAATATTATCAGGTTGTGCAGCGGAGACATCGGATACACCAGGAGCACGTTCATCAATATCGTCACAGAACAGAGGAGCAAATAACCTTTCCATTTGTTGACGAGTTAGCTGAGGGCTTTCTTCAGCTGATGATGGGGGTTGAGGGAAGTTTAAACGGTTGTGACCGGGTTCTAAGCTGTTATACTCAGAAGCCATTTCCGTGAGTTCATCGAAATGAGCATGAATCGTTTCCATTACCTCTTTAGTTCGACGATTCCAGATTCGGAAACCTTTAGAATTGTCACAGTATCCAATAAAGACTCCAATATCAGCTTTTGCTTTGAGCTTTCCAAAATCATCACGATCATTATTCGGATAGCAAAGGGATCCAAATACATGAAAGTGTTTGAGGTTCGGTTTATAGTTGTGGACAAGCTCGAAAGGTGTTTTGTTGTGGCGTTTTGTGATCATAGAACGGTTTTGAGTATAGCATGCAGTAGATACAGCTTCTGCCCATAAGTAATCTGGAAGTTTAGCATTGATTAACATTGTTCTTGCAGCTTCCACTAACGTTCAGTTTCGTCTTTCAACAACTCCGTTTTGTTCAGGTGTACGTGCAATAGATGTTTGATGCTGAATTCCCACTTTCTCATAAAATTCACGAAGAGTTTTGTTAACAAATTCAGTTCCTTTGTCTGTTCTAATAATTCTGACGGTGTTGCGGAGCTGAACCTGTATCTTTGTGAGAAAGGTGATGATCATTTGTGGAGCTTGGTCTTTGCTACGAAGGAAGTAGACCCAAGTCCATCGTGAGTAGTCATCAACAATTACTAAGATGTAGCGTTTGCCGTTAATCGTTTGCACACGCATCGGGCCACACAAATCCATGTGAAGAAGATGAAGCACATGCTGAGAGCTGTGTTCCACCTTTGAAGGAAAATGAGCACGAGTGCTTTTCCCTTGTTCACAGGCTGAGCAAAGGTGATCTTTTGAATACCGGAATCGTGGGAGTCCTTCAACTAGTTTGTGTCGAGCAAGGTTGGTGATGGTTTGAAAGTTTAGATGTGAGAGACGACGGTGCCATAGCCAGGATTTTGTAGATGTTACCTTTGAAAGTAAGCAAATGGGAGAGGAAGCAACCATGTCTTGCATAGAGATAGTGTATAGACTAGAATTACGCGAGCCAGACATAAGGTCATTTCCATGTAGATCACGAATGAAACAAGTTTTCTCCCTGAAAGCAACCTCCAAATCTCCATCACAAAATTGACCTACTGAAAACAGATTGTGACCAAGGCCTTCCACATAGTAAACCCTGCTGATTTCGATGTTCCCATTAACATAATCTCCGTAGCCCATGATGGCTGCGAAGTGATCGTTCCCGAATCTGACAGTGCCAATGAACTTTGCAATAAAGTTTGATAGCAGTTTAAGGTTGCCTGTCATGTGTCGGGAACATCCGCTATCAACAATCCAGAGAATGATCTGTATCACCTGCATTACACACAGACGACACAGATGGAATAGAAGTAGATGTGGAACCCGAAATGTTAGAGGGTTCCGAAGCAGATATATTAGACATACACACATTGAGAATTTTAGGCATCCATTTAAATCCTAGTGTGTTATATATCCATTTCTGCCATCTGTAACTACTCTTTGCTTTAGTCTTAGTGAAAACACTAGGTGGTACTACATTCTTAGGAGGTGAAGCGGGAGCTACTGTGATAGCAATGGTTGACTTAGAATCTGAAGAAGGTGGTTTACCAAGCACAGACTTAGAATGATTAGTGGGCCTAGAGGTATTCCGATTCTTAGGATTCCGTAATCGAGAGATTATAGCTTTAGCAACACATTTGTCATGACAATCAGAATTCATACTCTTTCGACAAATAACACAAGGTGCATCAGACTGAATATCAAAAGTACTTAACGGTTTAGCATTCGTTACATCACTATTTATATTACATTTGCCAGACGCAACATCTATAGTGGAAGCAACATGATTTTTATTCAGAGTCCTAGGGTGTTCTTCTACTTTAGCATTCTTTATTGATCTTTTCTTAGGTCGCAACTTCCTATTCTTCGATTGAGTGCTCCTAGGCTGTGAAGTGCGGACGTTTGGAAAAGATGCAACTATTCCTGTTTCAGTAGAGGGAAACACATTAGCAACTTGTGATTTGGCAGTGGGAATTCTAGGTTCACGATTACTAAGTGTGACAGGTGCTAATCTCTTAATCACAGTAGGCGGAAGTTGTTCATACTTTCCTAACATTTCCCGTAACTTAGAGATGGTGTGAATCAGATCTTGATTTTCAGAACGAAGATTACCAGCAAAATTCATGACTTCTCTAGTGTGAGCAAGATAGTGATCAAGTTCATTAGATGCTTCAAGTCGAGTCTTTTTGAGTAAATCAAATATGACACCATATTCCTGTTTAACTTTTAAAAGTTCTTGTTCATATTTTGAGATTTGACTTTTCAAAGACACGTTTTGGTCATCCAGTTGCTCAATTTTAGGATCAGAAGATTTTGCACTCAATTGAGCGATTTTCTTTTGAAAACTGAGTTGATGGTTGTGAATATCTTTTTCACACCAATGAAGACGACGTTTTGCATTGTTAATTTCCGTGTGTAATCGTTTATTTTCAGCTTTTAAAGACTCGATCTGAAGCACATTATCGGTGTTCTCAACAGTAACAACAGTTTCAACAATATCAGCAGAGATATGATCAGATGCATATGGCAACGAATAGAATAGCACAACATTATGGATATCAGCACAGATAACATCTTCCAAGAGTCGATCAACATCTTTTCTCAACAGTTTCTTTTTGCGTTTTGTGTTAGTAATAGATGTTTCTGTTTTCTCGAAAACGTTTTTCATTACCCCAAGTTCCTTATGAAAATCCTTTTCCCAGGCAATTGCACAACTTTTCAAGTTTTTAACATTAGGTAAAAGATTTTTCTGAAAGATGTCTCTTTGTTCTCGCGCCAGAGGCGATTGAAAATGTTCAACTTTGATTTCAGATCGATATTCTATCTCATGTTGTAAAATTTTGAGGTCAGCCATGAAAATGTCAAAATATCGAAGAATTTTTCGATTTTCAGGTTGTGAGTTTACTTCACGAATGGAAGGTAAAGGACCATAAGTTTGTGCAAAATCTGTTTTGGGATTGACATTAGAAGACTCAGGTGTTTTGATGATAACCCTTGGTGTGTTAGAAGAATCCGTTGGTGTGACGAAAGTGACCGCGTTTTTATAATTAAAAGGTTTGTTGTAAACAACGTTTTTTTATTTTGATCGACTCTCGTCTTCTGCATCTAATTCCTCTTGACGATGATATTCAACAACACTCATGACAGTATTATCAATTTTGTATTCTGCACTGGAAACTTCAGGAGTTGGTTTGAATGTTTTTAGTGAAAGCTTTGGTTTGTAATCAGCTAGATTTTTTCCATATCCTTTTGGATTGGGTTTTAAGGTAAACTTTTCAATGGCTGTTACTGATTCACCATGTTTGTAAACAACAGTTTTAAACTCTGTAAGTTTGTTTTGCAAGCCGATAATTTCTTCAAGAAGGTCATCTACCCGATTCGTTGAATGCTTTTTGTATGCGGAGAACTGTTTTTGACAATTTAACAACTCAGCCTTAGCTTTTTGATTTTCCAAGGTGAGAGTGTTAATTTGTTTTTTATGTTCATGTTTCAGTTGTTCTAATTCAGACAACAAAGCATTCTTCGAGGAGGCTAGATCACGCATCTGTCTCTCTAAATATTTTTCATTTTGATGAGATTTTGCAAAAGCGGCTTCAAAACCTTTTTCACGGTTTTTTTGAGTTTTGAAAAAGTTGAGTTGCATTTGTAAACATTCAAAATCCTTGGTTAACAGTGCATTTTTACTTTTTAAGGATTGATTTAATGCATAACATTCCTCCATTTTGATTTTATGGTCTTGAATTAACCGAGCAAAATCCGGATGAGGCAACAGATCATCTTGTTCAACGTGAGTCTCAACATGATCATTCTGTAGATCCTCAAGTACGACCACGGAGTCAATTTGATTATCAAAGGGAACCATAAGTTCATCTTGATCGTCAAATGTAACTACAGGGTTAACTTGAAAATCGTCAGAAACAGATGTAGAAGACTCATTTTGAACAGTCTGATCCGTGCCGGATTCAGATATTGGCGGAGATATTAGTTCAGATATGATGATGGTTTGTTCGGGTACCTGAGACAAGCCATCAGTGTCATACACTGGGCCTGTATCACTCATGTGCAGCTCATGCATATTAGCCATCAACATAACAGCTGCATTAGCTTGCAAGTCCTCCATATCATCATCTGAGTCTGCATCTGCCATAAAGCTCTGTTCTTTGTCTGTAAGAGATCCACCAGCTTCATCCTTAAGAGCTAAAAGTAAAGCCTCTTTGAAATAAGCACTGCCCCTAGTCCTTGGCTTTGGGCATGCATTAGCCAGGTGTCCCTTTTCATTGCAGTTGTAGCATCGAAGACCATTCAACCGATTTTGAGCATTTCCCTGTTCCACCACTTGAGCTCTGTTGTTATTCCTACCCACAGCATTAAACCCTTGACCACCGCCCATCTGACGACCATAATCACGATTCTGAACTTCAACACGTCCATTGTTCACAACAGCGTGAGTCCGTGTGTTAGATGAGGAACGAATACGATTGTTGGATTTGTTGGTGTAACGGCCAAAAGCATTAGCAATCATCACAAATCCTTGTTGCAATGCTTTGAATGGATCGATTTCCTCAGTAGCTTCACTGACATATGCTTGAGCATTGTTGCTGTATGGAACCAATTGATTTTGTTGAGGTTGAGGTTGTTGTTGTGAAGGTGTGTTTGAAGCAGTTGGTTGAGTTGCTGGTTGAGAGGGATAATTCTGTTGAGCATACAAGGCAAGTTGTTGATTGTCCGGTTGTGACTGTTTAGCAATTTGAGCACGGAGAATCCTTTCCCGATCAACTTCCTTTTCATGAGGCTTCAAGTAATCGTACAACAATCCATAAGTAGAATGATGCATATTCTTCGCTTGACGGAGAAAAATGACATACTTCTCCCATTCTGGACCAAGACTACTCAGGAACTTAGTATTCACTGCAATTCTTGGCATGATGATGTTGTGTTTATCCAAATCATTGATGATGTCTGAAAATCGATGATGATATGACTCGAGTGTCTCTCCAGGTTCAATCATGAAGTGTTCATAAGCCAAGTAAATTTTGGATTCCAAATCCTCCTGATTGAGTACAGATCCTTCCATAAGAAGACGAATATGATCCCACATTTTTTGTGCAGTCTTTTGAGCATCAACACTACAAAGAATTGGGTTTGGTAATCCTAAGAGGATGTATTCCATTGCAAGTTCATCAGCTTCATAGTGTAGAAGTTCTGTAGGATTTAAATCTGCAACAGTAGCAATGTTGGTTTGTTCATCTCTTGGTGGAACAGCAGTTGGATCTCCGGGTACAATGACGGTAGGCATCTCAAATGGACCTTCCAAGATAACCTTCTTTAAGAACTTTCCATGTGGCTTCTTTAGATCACAAAACCTAAAGAACCTTATCACCCATTGATCGTAGTTTCCTGGAGTGAGCATTGGAGGTCTATCAAGTGATCCAGCTTCATGAATTGATTGTTGGCTGCTTAAAGCTTCACACATCTTTGCAAACCAAGTGGGTTCCTTCATAGTGCTTCGTGATGGATGTTGATTGAAATCGTTTGTGTAGGGTAGAGCTTGAAGACTTGGTGGTGGTTGAACCATTTGTGGTTGTGGGATTGCACCAATTTGTGGAGTATGTTGCTGATTAAATTGTTGTTGATAAATGGCTTGTTGTTGATTCCATTGTTGATGTTGTGGAGTTAATTGTTGTTGTTGTTGATGATTATAAGTATGAGGGAAATAGTTAGAGTATGGTGGTTGAGACATGATGATAAACTTGTGTGGTAAAAATGGATCTTTGTAGTCGAATGAACCTTTGTTGATGAAGTATCCTTAGGCGTAGAAAAGACAAGAACCAAGTAGCACTTATGCGTAAAAACACCAAAAGTTACGCGTAACAATGAGGAGTTACACGTAGATTTTAGCTTACGCGTAAGTCGGATAAAAGCACTAAAGTTAGGCGTAGACAAAAGTTAGGCGTAGAAAGTTATGCCTAGGATTACCTTATGCGTAGACCTTAGTTTACGCGTAAAGTGAATCTTATGCGTAGAATTTCTACGCGTAAGCTTATGCTTATGCGTAATTTTAGGGTTTTTGCCCAAATGATCTTTTACACTTCACAGTGCAAAAGATATCCAAAGTCGACGTATTTTCAGACTTATCCAAGTAAGAAAACACGGAATAAACCAGAAAATTAAAGATCAAACCAAGGAAAATCTTACGCGTAATATTAGGGTTTTGATATGCGTAGGATTACTCGTAACTTTGATTCTGCCCAAATGTGTTTCTAAACCAGTTTTTTTGTTATGGAATAGCTTCAATAGTACTAAAAGAACACAAAAGTGTGAATTTTGATGTACCAAAACTGCTAAACGGGTTACGCGTAGAACGACACCCACGAACAAAAACAAGCTTAAAAACGTAAATCCACGCGTAAAGTTTGAAACTTTTTGCCAAAAACAAGTATTTTAACACCTCAAAACATTGAAAGTACAAGAATCTTGGATTAAAAAGTGTAAAAAACGAGTTTTTAAGATAACCAAAGAATGCGTTATCTCTACGCGTAAGATCCAAAACCAAAACTTCAAAAACAAACGAGTACACCCAACTATTTTGGCGATTGATACCACTGTTAGGTCACTAGTTTTACAACACAAGTTTATAAGAGAAGAGATAAGGCGATTGAACAAGTAAACAAGCACACATACACAATGAGAGAGGCACGGTTAGGCGTAGGTGAATGTGTGAAAATAAAACTTGAACAACCAACCTTCAAATGAAGGTTATTACAATGTTTATATAGGCAAGGAGCTAGGGCAACACTCCCTCTCCTTCCCTATTCCTTATTGGGCTTGGATCAAGCTTATGGGCCTTCTACATAAGCTTGACCTTAAACAAACATAAAGGCCATAATAAAGCTACCTATTACATATGAAATATAAATACTTGAAATACTGTTTAGGAGTGATTCCAACATTTCCTAATGGTGGATGAATGTTGTGTGAATCTTTAACAGGATTTTGAGTAAAAAATTGTTGCTTGGAAGGTAAATGCCTAAGTAACATATAAAAAAATGCAAAATTTGGAAAAATGCATACCGAAACGGTTGTGTCCATGACTGAACCGGTTGCATACAAGTATATATTCCAAAAATTCACTTTTCCAGAAATAACACACACACACACACACACTAATTCTCTAGCTGGGTTTTGCAAAATTCGTCCAAGAGAAGCTAATTGAAGATTGTTTAAGTTGTAGGAAAACATCATGGCACCCAAACAAGTAAGCATCTACATTTAATTAACTCAATTAAGGTTTAATTAGAGCATTTGATTCGAATTGCATATTAGGTCACCAATTTGGGGGTTTTTGTTATAATTCGAATTAAGTTGTAATATTTTTGGATTGAGTGGGTAATTGATATAGGAATGCATTGCAAAAAGAATTGTATTGATTGATTCACCATGGAATGAATACTAGATGATTGAATTTTCGGATTTAATTAGGTTGTACTAGTGAATCAAGATAAGTTGCAATTGGTGATTCCTAATGGTAGATGATGTGTTTTTATGAGCAATAGATGCCACATTATTGATTAGAACTAATGATTGAAGAATATAGGTTTTATCAAGTTGAGTTCTAAGATGATGAATGTGTGATGATTTGAGGTTTGAAAAGCGAATTTAGAGTAATTCAAGGATGTAAAAATCATTGAGGATGTTAGAATGCGATCTAGGAGTGGATTGGACTTAGAAAATTTGAGTGAATAAGGGTTTAAAAGGCAAAAGCTTTATGCAGATTGCATAACCGATCCGGTTGCGCAGCGCAACCGACCGGTTGGATTTGGCAAAAAGGAGTAACCGATTCGGTTTATCTGCAACCGAATCCGGTTACAGTTTCTGTGTTGAAAATTTTTGAAATTTTGAAGTGGATCTTAGAGGGTTCCATGAACCTTCTTGTTTGTTCTAACACTCTTATATTGTCTTATATTTATGATTTTTACAGAGAATTGTTGTAGGTAGCTCAAGCTCGAGGCCAGTTCCAACGAACCTGATTGTTACGAAGTTTTGTCAAAGGAACAAGAGGAAGAAAGTCAAGTATAGCTTGAAGACGGAAGCAAATGCCAACTTAAAGTTCAATGATCTCACCGACGGGGAGAAGCATGCTTTTCGGGAAAGGTTATAAATTGCAAAATAGGACATGTTTGGTTCCGAGGGTGATCGATTGGGATTTGTTTGCGGAGTGTGATTGTGAAGATGAGTTAAGAGGAATGATGCAGACATCTTATGTGTATCCAGCGGATGGGGATTCGTTCAATGATTTGTCATGGGAAAGAGCATTTAGCGTCGATGAAGAGGTCTATCGAGAATGGTGTATGGAGATGAAGAGGTCTATCGAGAATGGTGTATGGAGTTCTTTTCAACCATGTATTTTGAAAGAAAGGTGAATGTTCGGAACTTGATTGAAGAAGTTTGTGTTTGGTTTAGGCTTTGTGGAACGGATCATGCTTACACTTTGCCGGCTTTTGGCGTGGCTCTTGGTTTGTATGAGCCACATGAGGTTAATCATCGGTTATTTGAAGCTCACTTCTCGAGGCTTCAGAGGTTTGAAAAAGACTATCCTAGTGTACCCGCCTATTGGAATCGAGCGGGAGATCCTTCTTGCGCTAGGAGGAATGCCTCGACCATCTGGAATCCATTAATGAGGATACTTCACAAATTGATAGTGACTGGGCCGTTTAATAGGTATGGAAGTAGGGACAAATGTCGAAAACCGAACTTATGGGTTATGATGTTACTAGAGGAAACTAAGGACGGTAATGCAGTTTGGCAGATAGCTGAGTATTTGTCTAGGAGGGCCACGGGAATCAAGAGCAATAGCCACATTTGTGGAGGACATTTTGTGACAAGGTTAGCGAAGAATCTTGGGTATTATGTTGACGAAGAATTGGATAAGTGTGGAGAGCCAAAGTATAGTGAGATGTGGAGTGCAAATGGTTTTGGGAATGCTTTGAATAGGAGATTGAAAACCTTGGGGTTATGGGTTGAACCTCAACAACAACAACAACAACAACAACAACAACTACAACAGCAGGAGAGTATACCAATGGAGAACGTGCAAGCGGGTACGTCCAGTAGTTTTGATTCAGGTTAGGGAGAGTGGAAACAACATTTAGATGAGATTCAATGTAGGGATGTATGGAGAGACTCGATGATGTTGAGAAACAACTACATCAATGATTATTCAATGCCTATCTTTCAACACATGGCTCGTGAAGCCAATTACGAGTTGCCACCCTACAATCCACCCAATGTTCCACCATATCCTTTCCCTTACACTTCTTATCCTGGACCCTATCCGTATCCATATCCTGGGTACGCACCATTTCCTGATCCAGTGCCCGCATATGGTCGATTACCTGAGGTTGGTGGAGCAAGCTATGATGTTGGAGGATCGTCATCAGGAGTTGGAGGAAAAAAGAAGAAGAAGAGGAGAGTTCGTTCGGAGATTGTGGACGAAAACTACGTATCCGAAAGTGATGATGACGATGAGTATGATGATGAAGAAGGGGATGATATGAGCGAGGATGAGGAGTGATCGTGGATCATTCGTGATTTATGGTTTCAAAGACAATGGTTATGATGTGTTAAACAATATTATTTCTATCTCTTTAAACTATTTCTTAAGGATGGTTAACATATTTTTCTTGGTTTTATCTAGTTTTTAGTAGCATTTGCATTTGGATTGTTTTGTTTTGTTTTGTGTATTGTGTGTTGCAGTTTTTGTTTGCAGGATGGATGTGTCGGAAGCTTATTGATGGTCAAATATTTGGAGTTGGATAACTCACATGCTTTCTTATGACCCAATATGCGTGTTGCATATTCTATCCCGTGGTATCTTTTAACTATTTCTTTTTCCCATTTTCTTTACTTTGAAGTTCATTTTTATTACATTGAGGACAATGCAAAACTTAAGTATGGGGGATGGAAGAAAATAGGAAAAATGATACGCATTTTTAATTTTTAGATAACTTTTGGATGCAAGTGATTAGAAGGAATTCGCCCTTGATGGTCTAGTTGTTTTCACGCATTATTGATAAATATTAAAAAAATAACTTGGGAATTTCAATGGTAAAATGAGGTTTTTGAAAATTTTTGGATTTGAACCAAATTACGGAAGTAATTCATTTTGGATTCGATAGCATTTTCTAGCATACATAATAGCCTTTTCCACACAATTGTGAGGTTTCTTTTTGTATAAAACACATCTTTTGTTTTATATTTGCTATAAGTGTGCCGGTGATTATGTCGATTCTAGAACTTGTACTAGTTATGCATTACGGTTAAAATCACTTTCGAGTGATATAAATTTGTTCAAGTGATAAGAGGCATCGTAGGATTTAACCCAAATGGCCTTCCGTTTACATCTAATGATATATTAGCTAGCCACATCGGTTAGTTAACTACCTTTATACGGACCCATTTGTTAGTGCTCATCTTTAGCACTAGATACCCTTAGTTACACCCTTTGAGCCAATCTTTTCATTTGTTAAAATCCATAAAAATACAAAAAGATTTTACACTTTAAACTTTAGCCAACCCTTGTCATGTCTATTGGTTTGTTCCTAGTTATTTGGAATGTTAGATTGTTTTTGATAATTATGAAGAAACTACACTTTATTTATAGTCTGTACCATTCTCCATCATAGATGAAAGAGACGTCTTTCTTGATTTTTTTTGTGGTGTATGCTTACACTAAGTGTGAGGGAATTTTGTTATGTAGAAAAAAAAACGGTTATAGCCAATGAGCTATATGAAGGATATTGATTAGCCAATGAGCTAAATTGAGTTATACATATTTGCGGAGATCGATATTTGAAGTGGTGAAATAATCATTTACGGGGTTGTGGTTTGTATGATGGCTAGCAACATGGAGGTTTAGACTTGACTTTATTTTCTTTTAACACCAATTTCATAAACCATCCCATGCCTTATCCATACCCTTTATGAACCTTAAGCCTTAACGATATAACCCGAATAAAAGCCCTCTTTGATGAATTTATTTTCTTTGTTTTGATACTTGTACAAGCTTATGGTAAAAAGCATTGATCATGACTAGGCATTGAGTGATTTACATATACCTACCAATATATGAGTGTTGAGTGAATTCTTAAAATCATCCGTGAGGTGTTCTAGTTATGTTATCTAAAGTGTTTGGTTCATTTTTAAAAGTTTTTCACATATTAAAAGCAAACCAATAATTATCTCCTTTGGGATAATTGTTACATTTTTTGGAACCATGGTGTCAAGACCATTGAAATCAATCTTTGCAAATGTTAGACCTACTCGAGGGCGATTAGAACTTAAGTGTGGGGGAATTTGATAACGCCTAAAATGAACATGTTTTTAGTAGCGTTATTGTTGGTTTTGTGCATGATAATCGGCTATATTTACTCATAACTGTTGCAAAAGTGCAAAAGATGCGTATTGTGTATGTATATGTAGCCAGGTATCACGAATGATGAAGAAATGAAGTTTGTGGAGTTTGTTAGAACTCCTTGATATCGTTTTGAGCCTTAGGGTTTAACAATAACATAGATAAAGAACATGCACAGCGGAATTAAACAAACAATTATGTTATTGACACAAGGTTTCTTTCAACATCTCCCCCAATATATTAATACGTGTTATCTAAACTATAACAGGGATCTAAGACACCTTAGATCTTAGGGGTTAACTAAACTACTTCTAACCCTAGACGTTTATATGAACACGTCTAGGTTACACACACACACACCTTTAAACAACTACATAATGGAAGACTTATATTTAATACCTACACCTCATGTCCTCTTTATATACTAGAGGATTAGGGTTTACAAGATACTACGAAGGACTAATAAGTAAATCTTCTTTTGCAAGAAAGTCCTTCCATCTTTTTGTAGATTTCTTTCTTGTCACTTTAATCCCTTGATGTTTCATTCTTTATTGTTTTGTATCATCGAATCAATAAACCCAACAATCTTCCCCTATTTGATGATGACAAAACAAACACGGTTCTTGTACGAACTTCCCTAGACGAAGTAGCAGAAGTTGAGATGTTTAAATCTCACCATGAATGAAACATTCTTGTCTTCCTTTGTCTTCCCCTTAATCCATGCTACGCACTCCAATATCTCTTCCCCGTTTTGTTATCAACAAATAGAGAATGTAAACATTAGAAACTTCCCCTTGAGTGATGCATGAAAATGATTCTGCAAATCAGTAAGCTCTATGTAATGATCACTTGTGAAGAAAACCAAGTATAACGAATTTGATGAAGAAGTAAAATAACCCAAACTTGTGTCTTATGTCTTGTACTATCCACGTGACTTCAAACTTATACTAACACCATATAAGTAGACCGCAATCTCTTGACAAAATCCTCATCTTCAATGAGACACTGAGCACTACAATGTAACTCCTTTAAGTGATAGTTAACTAGGTCTTCATCCATCCACCCCTTGACCTATGAAAACTAGATTTTGCAAGTCTTCGTCAACATCCTTTAAGCACGAACAAGTTATCTTAAAAGCAGGTATGATACTTTTAAGATATGATAAAACACGTATCCAAGTAATTCCACTTCACCTTCAAATAAATGATAAATAACCTCCTTCGTAATCAATTCTTCAATAAAACCAAAAACAAGCTTTTTTAAAACCTTTAAGAACAAATACCAATCTTCTTGGGTGTGCGAACCAAAATCCTATGTGTGTGTCATCAAAAATCTCAGTACCAAAAACATGTACAGCTTCCCCTCAATTCCAAAACCTCATCAGCAGAAACGAATAACGCAAGAAACACCAGCAGTGGAATTGAGATAACACTAGCAGTGGAATCGAGAAAACACTAGGAGTGGTTTCGGGAAAACACTAGAAGTGGTTTTGTAAAAACACTAGGAAAGCTGCTTCTAACCATGAATCATAAACACCACACAATGTACAAACAACCTCCATCAAGAATTAGAACAAGTAACACAAATTCAAGAAGTTGAATATGCATGAAAACCCAAAAATTCGAATTATTAAACCAGTTTCTGCAGCCAACTTCGACATTTAATAACTTTTGATAGAGACCTCAGATCGACAATCCCTTTGGTGAAAAGTTATATGAATATATAGAGAACGTCCACCGAAAATTTCGTTATGATCCAACGGTTAACGAAAAAGTTATCGCGTTTTTAAAACTGTACTGCAGAAAAATACGAGAATTTTCAGATTCGTAGTTTTTCTTCTTTTCGCCATTCTTCGACCAATAAAACCTTGCGAATCCCTAGGTAACGAGCTCCCTAAGCTCTGATACCAATTGTGGAGTTTGATAGACTCCTTGAGATCGTTTTGAGCCTTAGGGTTTAACAATAACGTAGATAAAGAACATGCACAGCGGAATTAAACAAACAACTATGTTATTAACACAAGGTTTCTTTCAACATCTCCCCCAATATATTAATACGTGTTATCTAAACTATAACAGGGATCTAAGACACCTTAGATCTTAGGGGTTAACTAAACTACTTCTAACCCTAGACGTTTATATGAACACGTCTAGGTTACACACACACCCCTTTAAACAACTACATAATGGAAGACTTATATTTAAAACCTACACCTCATGTCCTCTTTATATACTAGAGGATTAGGGTTTACAAGATACTACGAAGGACTAATAAGTAAATCTTCTTTTGCAAGAAAGTTCTTCTATCTTTTTGTAGATTTCTTTCTTGTCACTTTAATCCCTTGATGTTTCATTCTTTATTGTTTTGTATCATCGAATCAATAAACCCAACAAAGTTTTTATGCACATTTGGAAGATTCTCGAGGAAGGAAGTCGAGCTAGGAAGCTTTTGGATTCAATGATTGGGAAGCACAATGATTTCTAAGTATTTACAGCAAGGAAAGATCAAGTTTTGCCTTGGAAATCATCAGCGAGAGCAAAGAATGAAGCGTATAAGCAGAAAGTCACCAAAAAGTCAAATCAGCAACACCCAGCCGATTGGTCGTGACCCGTAACCGGATCCGGCTGGCCATTTGGTCAAAATGCAACCGATCCGGTTGCCATCGCAACCGATCCGGTTGCATGAACTGCAGTTACACAAAGTTGCATTTATTGTTTCCTTAACTCCCCATAATCATTGGAGGCCGATCATTTCTTGATATTAACTTGTTGGGAACGTTTTTGGTCAGTTGAGCAAGCATATTTGGCTATATAATGAACCTAGTCCTAGTTTACTAAGGGTGACACAACCAAAATTGTATTAGTTTACATCTAAACTAATACCCACCATATTATTCAGCCCAAAAGTTTAGTTCTTATTGAAAAACGTCCAGGAGCAAGGAGGGAACAATTCTTATCCATAATTTCGGTAATTTGGAGTTATATGGTGAATCTAGGTGATTGGAGGCGCGTGGTTGCTACAATCCACGAATTCTAATTCTTGTAATCACAAAAGTTTAGGTATTCTATGAACTTTGTTATGGAATTCTATTCTCTTGAATTATTGGAATTGCGTTGTTATGATTTGTGTTTAGTTATTATTATTATCATGGAGTAGTTTTGGGATATACTTGTGTGTTAGGATGTAGTTAATCATATTAGTGTTCTCAAATGTGATGCATGTATATATGATCTTGTTTAAATGAGTTTTTTGGAAAAATACTAGTCTTGGTTTGATTTGTTGATAAAACATGTTTTAAGAAAAACGACCGAAATGATTTCTCTTGTGTTTTATTCCAAAAAGTTGAGTGACAAACTAGTATGGGGATATGGTGATTGACAACCACCATGTTTGCTTATTAAAACAAGACTAGGAACATTTTCATCACGAAAGGGTCGAAAGATTCGTCAGAACAAATTTAATAAGAACATGTTGAAAACAAATAGAATTTCTAAAGGATAATCATTAGGATAAGGACCGAAAGGATTACCTATACGTTTTTGTTCTTAGAATGATTTTTACAAACATATACCATGGTTGGGGGATCATTTACTTATGCTTTGTGCATCACATCAAGAGTATACACTAAACCTTCATGAATAATATTTATGATTGACTATAGACTACACACAAGTATATATATTTTTTATTATTGAATTTCACTATAACATCACTATTTGAGGAAGCCTTGACAAGCTTTCTTGTTGGAATCTTTTCATTCAAAACAGTTTCAAACACAAAATCCCTTGGGACGATCTCGACTTACCAAACTTTGCTATCACGGACGAGTATACTTGCTCGTATGTGTTAATAGATTAGACGGTTAAATCGTGTTTATAAATTTTTAAAACTTGTACTACAAGAAACACATCAGCAACTCTCTGATCACTCAAGGGCACAAAAATGTGAGGGATGAGCTCATAGTGAAGATGCATCCCTTTTGGGCTTGGTGGAATTAGGGCAGAGGCTCTATAGATACGGGTGAGAAGCATCTCGTACGGAAGAGCAACCGATCCTTGAGTAGGTATATCAATCATTCTCCTAGCTATGTAGTAGGCTAAGTTGAATAGTTGACGGGTGGACAAGTTGTAGAGCATGTGGCAAAGGCAAGCATTGATGTGATCCCTATTCCCTATGGTGCTAATGACATTGGCTCTAAGTAGTTCTTCCCATTTCTTAAATTCGGGCTTAAGTTCATTGAGCTCCATTCCATATGGATCTCGGTTCACTTCTTTTCCTTTTCGGGTGAAACTCAGGTTGTATCTCCTCTTGGGATAAATAGGTGCTCACGGATGACATCCTTATTTGCTAAAGGTGTTCGGTAGGGAAGAAAGCGGTCATTGATTGCATCAAGGATGGTGAGTGACCACTTATCCGAGTAGACACATGTCCCTCGTTTGGGAATTCCTAGCACTTGAGCAAAGTTAGTTACGGAGATGGTGTAGTCATTTTGATTAATCTTAAACCTAAGGCTAAACTCATCATCTTCATCAATGAAACCGGTGACACTAGCATAAAACTCTAACACAAACCTAGGACAAATAGGTTCATCGATGTCAAGGAGACAAACGAATTGAATAGCGACTAGCTGTTCACGGAGATTGGTATTTTCGATAAAAGAGGAGTGAATGGTTCTACCCTCATGGAAGTACTTAGTCTCTAGACTCTTAAAGATTTCGACTTGTTCCTTGGTGAGTCCTTTGGTTTTGTGATGTTTGGGAATGTAGCTAAGGGTATCCTTGTGATCATAGAATCTTGCGGCTACCATGGTTATTCCTAGGAGCAAGAATTAACATGTTAAAAATGAGAATAAACTTAACGTTTTGGTTCTAGTGTGTGCCTATATGAAAACAATTTGGAGTTGCGGTTATCTCGACTCATTTTATGCACAAAAATGGTTTTAGAGGGGTGTTTGGCAAATACCATGAGATAACCCAAATGCTCCTAATTCAATATGGCTTCATTTGAATATACCCGGGAATGCATATTAGTTATGCAATACCTTTAGTATTCAAGAGCACACAAGTGATGAAAATTTAACGTTTCTATTTGTATTAACAATGAAAAATTATTTTCCTACAAGTGAGAAGCTTTTCAAAATATTTTGACATGGGGTGTTTGGTTATTTGAATAAGGCCTTATAGTCATTATCTATTGATTAGTGGGAAGCATGATTTGTTTATGCAATATGATAATGTAGTACCTAATTTCAATTTATAGTTATGCAATTTGCCAATTGAATCCATGTTTTGTATAAGAATATATACAAACCCCATGTAGTGATTTTGTGCACAAATAAGAATCCTATACTCAGAATTAAGAGATAAAATGTAGTTAGGATACTTACAATGATGTTATCTCCAGTGATTAGTGGGTGAGAAGGTGTCAATAATAAGTTGGGTTTAATGTTTACACGTTTTGGTTAAGTGGGTTTTGAGGAAGAAGATGTTTTGTAGGTAGCAGTTTTTCTTCTGTAGTCACCATGGACCAGACGGCACCATAAAAATGGTTCCGTCTTTGTTGTCGTTTGGTGCCGTGGCTACAGTAGCAGGTGTAAAACAAAATAGTTTTGTTTTGATTATTCTAATGTTTAGGCTATGTTTATCATACATGTTTGGTTCCATTAACCCCAAACCAAGTCTAAGAAGATCGAATGGTTCTCTTTTGAGAGGCTTAGTTAGGATGTCGGCAATGTTGTCTTCGGAGGATACTTTCTCGATTGAGATGTTTCCTTTTTGAACATTGTCGCGAAGAAAGTGATGACGGATTTCAATATGCTTTGTATGAGCGTGTTGAACGGGATTTTTGCTGAAATCGATGGCTCCTTTGTTGTCGCAAAGTATAACAATATCGTTGAGATGAATTCCGTAATCTACGAGAGCTTGCTTCATTCAAAGAGCTTGTTGACATGCTTTTCCGGCTGAGACGTACTCGGCTTCAGTAGTTGAGATGGCTAAAGCCGTTTGCTTCTTTGCAAACCATGAGGTGAGACAATGTCCAACAAAAGTGCAAATACCACTTGTACTTTTTCTATCGACATAGTCACCGGCATGATCCGAGTCGGCATACACTATGGTTTCTACACCCGTTCCTTTGGGATACCATAATCCTAAACACGTTGTTCCCTTAATGTATCTAAAAGTCCTTTTTAAGGCTTCTAAGTGTGATGCCTTTGGGTTTTCTTGAAAGCGAGCACATAGACAAACACTAATCATAATGTCGGGTCTACTACCCGTAAGATAGAGTAGGCTACCAATCATTCCTCTATATTTAGTGTTATCTACGGATTCACCTTCCTCATCCTTGGTGAGTTTAGTGTCCGAGGACATGGGTGTCTTAGTTGGTTTGGAATCTTCAAGTCCAAATTTCTTAAGCATGTCTTTTATATATTTAGATTGGTTAAAGAATATGCCATCTTCTAGTTGTTTAATTTGAAGTCCTAGAAAGAAGTTTAATTCACCCATCATACTCATTTCAAACTCGCCGTGCATGATTTTAGAGAAATCATCATATAGCTCTTGACAAGTTGATCCAAATATGATGTCATCAACGTATACTTGAACAATGATAATATGTGACTCCTTTTTCTTGGTAAAAAGTGTATTATCTACTAATCCCATAGTGTATTTGTTATCAACAAGAAAAGTCTTTAGTCGGTCGTACCAAGCTTTTGGTGCTTGCTTAAGACCGTATAATTCTTTCTTGAGTTTGAAGACATGACGTGGTTTCTCAAAGTTGGTAAAACCGGGAGGTTGAGCAACATATACTTCTTCGTTAATAAACCCATTAAGAAATGCACTTTTAACATCCATTTGAAATAATTTAAAGTCATAAGCACATGCATAAGCAAGTAATATTCTAATACATTCGAGTCTAGCTACCGGTGCATAAGTTTCATCATAATCAATCCATTCTTGTTTATTATAACCTTGTGCAACAAGCCTAGCTTTGTTTCTAGATACTACACCATTTTCATCCATTTTATTTCGAAAAACCCATTTCGTTCCAATTATAGTTTGATCTTTGGGTTTTGGAACTAATTTCCAAACATCATTTCTAACGAATTGGTTTAACTCTTCTTGCATTGCAATTACTCATGATTCATCTTTTATTGCTTCATTTATGTTTTTCGGTTCAATGGTAGATACAAAACAAAAATAATTACTTTGATTTTGGGCTTGTGACCTTAAGGTTCTTTGATTAAGTTGTCCTATGACCTTTTCTAAAGGATGACTTTTAGATTCTTTGATGTTTATAATCTCTTTATTTAATGGTTCATCTTTCTTGTCATTTTTAATTATTTCTTGACTTTCTATCATTTGACTTTCAACTAAGTCATCATCTACCAAAGGTGATGTCTTAGAGGGAGGTGGACTTTCGTCGAATGTTATATTCAACGATTCCTCGACTATCATTGTTTCTTTGTTTAAGACAATGTAAGCTTTACTAGTTTGAGAATAACCAAGAAATACACCTTCATAAGACTTTGGGTCAAACTTGGTGAGATAATATTTAGTATTAAGAATGAAGCATTTACATCCAAAAACTCTAAAATATCCTAAAGTTGGCTTTTTACCTTTATAAAGCTCATATGGTGTTTTGTTTAAGAAAGGACGTATTAAGACTCAATTTAAAATATATGTAGAAGTGTCAACCGCGTTACACCAAAACTTTTGAGGAATGTTTTGTTCATTAAGCATTGTTCTACTCATTTCTTGAATTGTTCAATTTTTACGTTCTACTACTCCATTTGATTGAGGTGTTCGTGGAGCCGAAAAGTTATGTGTTATACCATTTGTATCACAAAAGTTTCCAAATTGAGTTTCGTTGTCAAATTCACGACCATGATCCGTTCGGATTGACACAATTTTAACACCTAGTTGATTTTGAATTTTCTTGCTAAGAATTTCAAATTTATCAAAAGCTTCATTTTTGGTTTTCAAAAACAACGTCCAAGTAAACCTTGAGTAATCATCTACTATGACCAAAGTGTATAAGTTGCCTCCGTAGCTTCTTATAGCGGATGGACCAAAAAAGTCCATATGCAATAATGCTAGACACTTAGATGTGGACACCATATTTTTAGATTTATGACTACTATGGGTTTTTTTTACCAATTTTGCAAGCGTCGCAAAAGTGTTGGTCATATTTAAGTTTTGGTAAATTCCTAACTAGTTCTTTTGAAGATAGGTTTTGTATAAGTCTCATATTAGCGTGACCTAAGCGTCTATGCCAAAGAGATGAGCTATCATCTAACGTTGTTAGACAAAGTTTGTCATTAGATGTTTTATCTATTTTCATGACGTATATGTTATTTTTCCTAACTCCTTTAACTATGGTGATACCATCTTTTAGTATTTTACTACCATTTTCATCAAATAGTACTTTATACTTTTTATCACATAATTGGCTAATACTAAGTAGATTAAATCCTAACCTATCTACATGAGCAACATTTTCAATAGTTAGGGAGTTATGAGCGATCATACCTTTGCCAATGATTTTGCTTTTGAGATTGCAACCAAAAGTGACATTACCTCCGTCATACTCTTGGTATGATGAGAAGAGACTTTTGTTGCCCGTCATGTGCCGTGAGCATCCACTATCTTTTATCCACTCATCAGGTTCTAATCCAACTTTCAAGCATACCTAAGAAGCAAATAACTCAAGCATTTGGTCCCCAATATCTCATGGGTCCGTTTGGGTTAAACATACCATTTATTTGATTCATGTATGGAAACGATGGGTAAGAGTTCCATGACATGTAATCTGGAGCTTGATATGGTCTAGGAAAGTTTTGATTCCAACCGTTGTGTTGGTAGTTGGGTTGTACGTTGTGGTTGCTCTTAGGAAAGGGGCGTTTGGCAAAAGGTGTTTTATGTCGTTGTTGAGTAGTTTTTGATCTAAATTCATTTTTAGCAAGTCCTACTCCTGGTGTAACAGCTGGTTTTAGTTTAACACTATCCTTAGTTTTCTTTGTTACTTTGACAAATTCATTACGGTCCGTATCACAAACATTCTGTCCTGCTGAAGTACCCACGGCACCATTTCTTTCAACGGACAGAACCTTTATTTGGGTCCGTCTGGTCCGTGCTGTACTGCAGCAGTTTTGACAGATTGTTCGTCCTTTTCGGCCGTTTTGTTTTGACTCTTTGGAATTAATACCTCATTAAATCCTAGTCCATTCATGTCTCCTGGTGTTTTATGAATTTTAACTATTTCATCGGCAAGAGCAATGTTTTTGTTAAACCTTTTAAATTTAGAATTGTGTTCGATTAGAACATCTTGCGTGAGCTTTAGTTTTTCTATTTTAAGGTTAAGCTCTTGACATGATTTACAACCATCGTCATTTGCTTTTCCCTTTTCTAGTCGCTTTGCTTTTTCTTTTAACTCATAGACTTCATTTTCCAAAAATTCCTTTTTAGTTTTAAAAAATTTATTTTTAGTTATGATTTTTAGACTTTGCTCACACAATTGATTATATTGTTTTTGCAAAGTTTCATCATCAATAGAAGAATAAGAAGAGTCGGAATGTACCTCGTTTGACTCATGTGCCATTAGAGCGATCTCTTCCTTGCTTGACTCTTCATCATCTTCACTATCACTCCAAGCACCACTTACAAAAGCACGTTGAGTTTTGCTTTTAGGTGGCTTTGGACATTCTCTTATGAAATGACTTGCATCACCACATCTAAAACACTTTCTTTCACCTTTACCCTTTTTGTCATCCCGATCTTTTCGGAATGGCTTCTTTTCTTCTCGAGGCTGTCTTACAAACTTTCCTCTTCTTCTAAAGAACTTTTTAAAGTCTCTAATGGCCATGGCATACTCCTCATCTTCACTACCGGAGCAAGATTCATCATCATCACTTGATTCCGCCTTTGCTTTTGGAGCAACGGATTTGATCTTCTCCCTTTTTCCTTTGATGATCTCCGAATCTTTCTCCATCACCATTTCATGTACTTTGAGGTTACTGATTAGCTCATCTAGTGACATTTTTGAGAGATCTTTTGATTCTTCAATAGCGGTCACTTTAGCTCTCGATTTCGGATGGAGTGCTCTAAGAAATTTCCTGACAAAGTTCTTACTACGAAAAGATTCATCGAGTGCTTTAAGTGATGTAATAATAGTATTAAAGCGAGCAAAGCCACAATCAATGGTTTCATCTTCAGGGATAACAAATTGTTCATATTGTTGAACAAGAAGATCAATTTTGTTATCCTTGACTTGTGAATTACCTTGATGTGTAACAATCAAAGATTCCCAAATATCTTTGGCGGTTTCACACATAAAAATTCTTTCATATTCTTTTCTAGGCAAAGCATTATAAAGCATCATTTTAGCTTCATTGTTTTTAGCAATTAATTTCTTTTGTTCATCAACAGAAATATCCTTTGTTGTAGAACTAAAATCCTCTTTAACAATAACAAACCAAAGATCTATATCTTTTGATTTTACATATGTTTCAAAACAGTTTTTCCAATAGATAAATCCATTGGTTTCAAAGAGTGGTGGTCTTTGCATAGATTGCCCTTATTTAAAGTTTTCAGAATCCATGGATCGTTTCAAGTTTATAAAATACAAATTATTTTAGAAATTATTGAGCAACGAGGCTCTAGTACCAATTGTAGAAAACTATAAGGGGGGTTGAATAGTTTACCAATTAAAAACTTTGTTTTGAATCTTATTGAAAGATCAATTGATATTTATCTTTGATATGTTAATGAAATGTGTAAGCAATATGTAAAGAGTAAATAAGGAAAGAAATGATCAAACCACAACAAGTTGTTTATAGTGGTTCGTTCTACAAGGACTCTTTCTCCTTGCCCTACTCCACTCCCCGAGTCTCACACTCGAGAGTTTAACTTCACTAGTCAACAAGCTCCTTTCACTGGTGGAGAAACCTTTACACTTCGCTTACACTATTTCCGACACTAAGCTAAATGTCGAGTTCTTTCCAAGGGTACAACCACTCCCACACACAATATATTTTGAGGACTAAAATACTAACCACTCACACTCACAAGATTATGATGGTTTAGTACAACAATGAAGTATGAATCAAAACAAGATCATACAACACTAAACAAACAAGACTTCCAACTTCTCGTTGAAGCTTGAATGTGAGTTGATCTTCTTTGCTACAAAAGAGATCACTAATATGATATAAAACTGAGTTAGAAAGGTTAGAAAGAAGATATGTATGAGAGTATGATAGAAAGGGATGAAAAACTACTTGGTTTGGCTTTGCTATTTATAGCCAAAACCATCAGCAGCCACCACGGACCGCGGGCCCCTTAAAAGGGTTCCGCCCGTTAAGGCTTTTGGTGCCACCGAGGACTGACAGTAAGATATCAAGATCTTGCCAAAGTCAGCCATATCTATGCAAGATTGTGTAAGATATGAAGAGTACAAATCTACACAAAATATCTAATGAAATCTTCCAATGATTTCCATGATGCATCACATGATGTCATGTGTTGTTTTTCTATTTTTAGAAATACGCAAATACATAAGTAATGTTTAGTTTTTTAAGAAACTAAAACATTCTAAAAACTACTATCATACATTATGGTTAGAGTCACATTAAGATATGATTAATCATAATGTAAATGCTTGAGTGATGAAGATATTGTTTGAAAAAGCTTGTTTTAATATCTATTAAACTTGACAAGCTTTAAGCTTTATAAAAATTAAATTTACTTTTGTCGTTAACAAAACTTAGGTAAAGATCAAAAATATAAATAACGTTTAATGACGATATTTGCATTAACAAATTCATTTTATATAAAATATAGGGTTAAAAACCTAAAATACCAACGTACTTTCCAAAATTTTCAAATACAGGTAATGTACTATTTAAAATACTATTATCACCAACGAAACTTTACATTGTTTACAAATACCACCAAGTTTCTCAAAAGTAACCGGCTATAGCTGGTTGCCACTGCCACGTCATCATGTTTAGCCGGTCAATTTTTTTTCATTTTATAAC
This sequence comes from Chrysanthemum seticuspe, assembly GCA_019973895.1. Classification (NCBI taxonomy): domain Eukaryota; kingdom Viridiplantae; phylum Streptophyta; class Magnoliopsida; order Asterales; family Asteraceae; genus Chrysanthemum; species Chrysanthemum seticuspe. The sequence continues at coordinate 33,179,531 of BPTQ01000001.1, forward strand.
ACACTTCCACCTCTCTTAACTAATCCCACCTCATTTATACCCACCCACCCAGATCAAACACAAACACACACATAATTCTTTAACCTAAATATGTCAAACTTTAAAATTTTGTCAAACACACACACAAACAATGAAGACCAAAAACAAAAAAGGTATTCTTATTTATGTTTTGATCTATCAATTGGTGTATTTAATTTAGTATTAACATATTTTTTTGATTAAAAAGGTAAAAAAATGATGTGGTTGTTTTGGTTTAAAATTTGACTCGTTAGTGATGCTTTGTTAAATGGGGTTGTTTTGGTGTTTGTAATGGTCATTATGTTATGTATTTGTGATGCTCTGTTTTTTTTGTTTTCGATGCTATGCTTTTGGTATATATGATGATTCTTATGTGTTTAATGAAATGTTTACAAACTTTTTGATGGTTAGAATGACTATATGCAGAACCTTATTGTAGTTATGTACCTAAACCAAACCAATGTTTAAAAACCATTTCCTGTAATGCGCCTAGAGCCATTGCTTGTAATGTGCCTAGATGTAGTTTGGTGACTACCTTTGAACACTGACAGAACAAAATATAAGAACCAAATGTAGTTATGTGTTATGTGTTTGATTATTTGTGGTGTCTGTTTAGGATTACACTAACAGAACCAAATGATAGACCTCCATGGAACAAGCATTACTTACCCACATAAGAGACTACCTTTGAACACTTTGTACTTACCCACCCAAGAAAATGTTATACACTACAGCCTTGTTTGGGATTACAATGAGAGGACCAAATAAGAGACAAGTATGGAACAGTTTGTGCTTGCCTACCAAAGAGAGAATATTGGATTCTTCTACAGTGCAACCTTTGTTTTGGATTACATTGAGAGGACTAAATGAGTATTGGATCACTTAATTCTACATTTGTATACCTTGAAAAGCTTTTTGTTAGATAGTGACATATCTTTACATTTTGATCAAACTGACCAAGCAAATCTTATTTGCAGAAGTCATAGTCATTAGATCTGATTCAAGCACTGGTCATACATGAATCCCACTCTAATTTCTTGCTTGGTATAATCTACAATCTGATTCTACAAGCTCTAAGACACTCATTTATGATTCAACTTCTGATGATTACCAAGGTCTTATCCAAGCTCAAAAAGTTTCAACCTCCAATCCTTTTAAAGCTAAAATAGTTTCAACTTCCACTCATATTCCAGCTCCTATCCATTGCAAGAGATTTGATAGGCATATATTGCTAGGGCTGCTAACAAAGCTAACTTGGACTTCTATTGGTAACAGGACTTTTGAGATTAAAAAACCAGAAGGTTTAGGAGGAGTTGAAGGCGGTCAAGGCAAAGGAAAAAGGAATATTGTGTAGGAGCTCCAACTTAAGCTTTTGTTATATTTGGTAGGTTATCATGGTATGTGGATGTTTATATTTTGGACACTTAATTTCATGATGGTAGTATAACTTTTAACTATTTATGATGATAGTATAAATGCCAATCGTTTGTAATGATGAAACATCTGATGTTAATGTATTTCTGCAAATGGTAGCAGTTTATATGTGTTATGTGTTTCTTTTGGTAGCAGTTTATCCATGTTATTGTCTTTTGAAAATTTGTGTTTATGATTTTTGTATGGGTTAATGATTTCTGAAAATTTCTTATGGGTTAATGATTGTGGATTATACCAGTTATAAGTAACCCAGGTCTGTTTTGGTTAATGATTTTTGTAAATTTGTTATGGGTTAATGATTTCTTTAAATTCATGTTATTGTCTCAAGCATGATTTCTGTATGGGTTAATGATTTATGCAAATTTGTTATGGGTTAATGATTTTTGCAAATTCATGTTATTGTCTTTTGATTTACATGTTTGTGTTTTTGATTTACATGTTGAATTTCACAAACCTATGAACTCACCAACCTCGTGTTGACACTTTGGTCGCAAAGTTCTTTTGAAATTCGAAGTATTTTACGCAAACCTATGAACTCACCAACCTCGTGTTGACACTTTTAGCATGTATTTTCAGGTATTGAGGAGATAGTGTACTTTTGGAGGCGCTTGGGCAGCGGCATGACATGGTCATAGACGACTCTGATATTTGTGTTTGAGACCGCTTATTTATTATGAGCCTGTATTTCCGCATTAAATTTGATTGTAAACTTTGATTTATATTGGATAAATGAGTTTTCTTAAGAAAAACCCGTTATTCTATACTTGTGTTGTGATACCAATTAGTAGCACCCATGACACGTATGTGATAACATCAAATTAGCCTGATATTTATATGTCAAATTCCCATGTTTATAGCCTTATTTGTATTAATATGGTACTTAATTCGTTCATATTCATTCATATTTGCATTTAAGGATAAATGAGGCATTGGAAAAGATGTGATATTAGGCAAATATATGTTCTGAAGATAGATTTACAAGGGCCTATGAATTCAGAGTGAATATTACGCCGTAACTCATTAATAATGTTACGGCGTAAATATTATGCTTTAAAGGATACGGCGTAACCATTTCTTATGGTTACGTCGTAATTATTTTTATGAAATTTACTATAACACCCTGAAACCGGGCCTAAGCGTTTTATTACAAGAATGCCATTTGAATGGTTGACTATGACTTTTATAAGTTGTAAGGACTTACGGGATTGGTTAGTCAAACCCGATAGTCAAAATATAAGTGTTAACGCTATATAAATGGTTATAGAAAATATGACGTGTCATATTTATAAGAAAAAGGTACTTAAGGGACCTAAGTGACCAACTGCTAAACATGTTAAAAAGTATGGTGTGGCCAAAATAGAAAGAATGAGACTTGAAGGACCTAATGTGCCAATTAGGCAAACATACCACCTACATATATCTGGATCCTTCTCCTTGAATCATTAGATTTTCCAGAATAATTTAGGTGTGTATGTGTGTCTCGTGAAGTGAAAAAGGAGGGAAAAGACAAGATGGTTTTGATGATTAAATTGATGAGGTTTAAGAGTTCCAATCCAAGAGTAATGTGCCTAGCAATGATCCTAGCAAGTAAGTAACCTCTAATTTGTATTTAATTGATGATTGGAAGGTTAGGGTTTATGAACCCTAATTGGGGGAATTGGGTAAATGATGTTTATAAGCTAAATTAAGAAGTTATGATGAATATGGGTTAAGTATTATTGAGTTAAGCCAATAAACTAATGGGATTGATTATCATATAGTCATCATATGATTATGTGATGATTAGTAAAGATTAGAAAGTGGTTATGGTTATGATTATGGTAGCCACGACATAGTTGATTAATTATGTGTTTATGATAATAGTGATTTGGCATAGTTGTCAAATATGGAGAAGACGATGTACTTGATTTCACTAGCTTGGAATTAAGGTAAGTAAACCGGTTATGATTTGATGTTATAATGATTTTTTACATTATGTGTTATATGAATGTGTATGAGGTTATTTGAAAGTGTTTGAATGATTGTGTGGTGGAGAAGTAGATGTAAGGCTAGTTTTGCATAACTAGCAAAAGAGACTGAGAGTTAAAGTCGGATTAGTGTAAGTATATAGGAAAGGTTGTGATGTAATGATAAGGCTTGAAGTGGCTAAGGTATGTGTTATGATTAGTATTGTGATGAAATGAATGGTTTATGATGCTCAATGTGTGAATTAGTTATGATGTCATGTTATAATTGTTTTACTTACTAAGCATTCGTGCTTACAGTTTAGTGTCTAACCATTTTGTAGGTTGCCATACCTTTATGGATGGCTATGATGTTATGGATTAAAGGATTGATATGCAAGGATAGAAGGTAGTATGCAATTAGGAGCTTAGTATAGAATACCAAGCTCAAGTGTCATGTTGGAACCCCCGTGAGTCATTTAATGGATTGGAATGTGTAGTCAAGTGGCATAACGTATGTCAAAGTATTCGTAAAGTTTTGATGGTCAAACATTGTGTCAAGGTATGTTTTAAGTGTTATTAGTAAAAGCTAAATGGGTGTTTGGCATAACATATGTTTATACCCATTCTGGGTTACAACGGGTCGATTGGTCTTGTAAACAATGCATTATGTTATATTAATGGTTTTGGATAGGTTTGATGTGAAAATGAAATGGTAATGGTTGTTTGTTGTGAAAATGGGTCAAAATATGTAACTTGCAGAAATTCTGTAGGAAATGGGTCTATTTTAGACTCAGATGAGTCATTTTTAGAGTAACAGAAAATGGGTCCATTTTAGAGATAAATGAGTCTACGTTAGACTGTAAATGAGTCATTTTTAGAGTGCTGGAAATGGGTCCATTTTAGATGCAAATGGGTCTATTTTAGGGTGCAGGGAAAATGAGACCACTTTAGACTATAAATGGGTCTGGTTTAGACTAATACTAACCTTTAAAGGATTCTGCTGAAAATGGGTCCATAATAGATGTAAATGGGTCTATTTTAAGGGTCTGCAGGAAATGTGTCTTTTTCAGAGTATAAAAGGGTCTATTTTAGACTAATACCATCAAGTGTAAAAAAAAAGAAAAAAACTGTTGTCGTTTTTGGGGTGTTACAACTTGGTATCAGAGCTTCGGTTTAAGTGAATTAGGTTTCCATTTAGGTTTCCTAGACTTAAACCACTATTAGAATGCGTTGAATGTAAGGATTAATTATGTGTGGAAGTAAATGTTTAAGTTTGAAGCGAATTATGAGATAGGTTTTATGAACCTAAGTAGAGAATAATGCATGTGTTTTATAATGTTAATGTGTAGGTGATATAAGTCCATGTAGGGCTTGATATGTTTAAATGATTGAATCGCCGTGCACTTTGGTTAGTGTCGGTAATTGCCTTTTGATTATAAGAACGTGTTTTAAAGAGTAGTTGTAATGAAATGTAATTAAAATGGTAAGTGGTATTAGAGATGGGCTAATAGCGAGTCAAAGTATTTGACGTTTAAAGTGTGTAACGTAGTAATGATAAGTGTGCTAAAGTATAATGTGTGATAGCAAGATAAGAATTGTCATGCTAATTGTTAAGTGTCTATTAATGTGAAAAGTAATGAATGAGATTAAGAAATGATGACAAGTAATGATGAAATGAAAATGGTATATCTAATGTGCTAATTACAAAAAAAATGGATGAGTTAAGAATGTAAGTAAGAACGTGATATTATGTTGTTTAGTAAAACGCGAAGAGATCGTGTTGATGTTTAAAATGAACGTAAAGGATAAACGTATGTAACAAAGGTGTTATTAATCTATCCTATATAAGGTTAGAAGTGGAAAAGAATCGAGTGGCCTAAAAGAGGTAATGGTAAAAATGTGGAAATGGTTAACTTGAGTTAAAGAATGTAAGTTGTAATGAGAAGTGTAAGCACACAAAAATGTGTAAATATGACAAGCAGGTTTCATATATTTTATGATGCTTGGTTTAGCTAAATAGCATGAATGGAATAATGTATGCGTTAAAATATTAATGGCTTGGATCCAATGTTAAATGTGAAAGGTTAAAGATGGCTATCATGTAACCAATGAGTTAATGATGGCTAATGATGGTATCCTTCTGGATGACTGAGCTAATGATGTTAATGATGGTATCCTTCGGGATGGCCGAGCTAATGATGTTAATGATGGTATCCTTCGGGATGGCCTAGCTAATGATGTTAATGATGGTATCCTTCGGGATGACCAAGCTAATAATGTTAATGATGGTATCCTTTGGGATGGCCAAGCTAATGTTAATGGTGGTATCCTTCGGGATGACCAAGCTAATGATGTTAATGAAGGAATGTATTGCCTTCACCGGCAAGGGGTTGCATATATCTTTGGCATATAAAAATCCCCAAAGTAATTGTGATAATGGTATGGATCCAAAGTAATGTGAAGTGTAAAAGAACGAAGAGAAAGAAAGCAAAAAAAAATGAGTAATGAGTACGAGTGTTATGTCAAAAGTGTATAAGTAGGACGATTTATAATCTCCTTAATTAAATGAACCGGGACGCCTTTTCATTTAATTAAAGATGATTGTGAATCGTCGAACCATAAGTTTACATTTCTTGATTTACATCGAATGGGATGCCTTTCCATGTAAATGAGGAAGCGGAAATGAGTGGGCTTATGTATTCCCGACATGGCATGAGTAAATAATAAAAGTAGAAAATGGGGGCCTAGTATTAATTAAAATTCTTAAGAACTAAGATAAGTGGAATAGAATTAGAATGTGACTTTTAAATTGAGACATTAAGTGGAACCAATCATTTAAGTGTCTTAAGTATGACTAGGAAAGATTAAGAATTTGTAATGATATTATTATGTACCTTGAGGAGTGGTACAAATTTGAATAATGATAATAATGGATGCTAACCTTTATTGGCACCCTTATGTGTAAATGCGATGATGTAAGTTAAAGTTTAACCTTATGAAGTCAAAATATTGAAATTTCCTACGAGACTTGTAGTCTTTGACGAGGAAATTAAAGAAATAATTAGAGGAAACAAGGCCTTATAGTAAAAATGTTAACGAAATGATGGAATAACCAGAGTAAAATGTGAAAGTATTATTTAATTTTGACCTGTGAAAGTCAAATTAACTTAAGATTCCCTAAGTGACTAATAAAACTTAGCGAAAATCCTTAAAATAAAGTGGAGAAGGTAATGTGTTAAAGCAAAAATGTTCAAAGGGTAATAACATAACTATGGTAAAGATGGGAATGATAAGTCGTATTAGTCACTATTTGACTTATATTAAGTCAAAATAATGCAAATTTTCTTAAGTGACATATAGTCATTGATTAAAGAGTTGGAAATAAGCAAGTAACAATGCAATGTAATATAATGGAGTTGGTCAAATGACACGTTAATCATAGTAAATGTACCTCAAATGACATAATGACCTTAGTAAGAGTCGTACGCACTTAGAAAGTTAAATGAGAAGTAAAATAGATTAAGAAATTTTGGAATGTGTCGCTTAGTGTTGCTAGATCACTTAGATCTTTGCAATGGAATGTTGAAATGAATGAAATGTGCTTAGTACTAAGAATGGGGATAAGATTTGACCAAGTCATGGTTAGTTTTAACGAGAGATTTCAGGGACGAAATCTGAATAAGGGGGTAGAATTATAACACCCTGAAACCGGGCCTAAGCGTTTTATTACAAGAATGCCATTTGAATGGTTGACTATGACTTTTATAAGTTTTAAGGACTTACGGGATTGGTTAATCAAACCCGATAGTCAAAATATAAGTGTTAACGCTATATAAATGGTTATAGAAAATATGACGTATCATATTTATAAGAAAAAGGTACTTAAGGGACCTAAGTGACCAAGTGCTAAACATGTTATAAAGTATGGTGTGGCCAAAATAGAAATAATGAGACTTGAAGGACCTAACGTGCCAATTAGGCAAACATACCACCTACATATGTCTGGATCCTTCTCCTTGAATCATTAGATTTTCCAGAATAATTTAGGTGTGTATGTGTGTGTCGTGAAGTGAAAAAGGAGGGAAAAGACAAGATGGTTTTGATGATTAAATTGATGAGGTTTAAGAGTTCCAATCCAAGAGTAATGTGCCTAGCAATGATCCTTGCAAGTAAGTAACCTCTAATTTATATTTAATTGATGATTGGAAGGTTAGGGTTTATGAACCCTAATTGGGGGAATTGGGTAAATGATGTTTATAAGCTAAATTAAGAAGTTAAGATGAATATGGGTTAAGTATTATTGAGTTAAGCCAATAAGCTAATGGGATTGATTATCATATAGTCATCATATGATTATGTGATGATTAGTAATGATTAGAAAGTGGTTATGGTTATGATTATGGTAGCCATGACATAGTTGATTAATTATGTGTTTATGATAATAGTGATTTGGCATAGATGTCAAGTATGGAGAAGATGATGTACTTGATTTCACTAGCTTGGAATTAAGGTAAGTAAACCGGTTATGATTTGATGTTATAATGATTTCTTACATTATGTGTTATATGAATGTTATTATGAGGTTATTTGAAAGTGTTTGAATGATTGTGTGGTGGAGAAGTAGAAGGAAGGCTAGTTTGGCATAACTAGCAAAAGAGACTGAGAGTTGAAGTCTGATTAGTGTAAGTATATAGGAAAGGTTGTGATGTAATGATAAGGCTTGAAGTGGCTAAGGTATGTGTTATGATTAGTATTGTGATGAAATGAATGATTTATGATGCTCAATGTGTGAATTAGTTATGATGTCATGTTATAATTGTTTTACTTACTAAGCATTCGTGCTTACGGTTTAGTGTCTAACCGTTTTATAGGTTGGCATACCTTTATGGATGGCTATGATGTTATGGATTAAAGGATTGATATGCAAGGATATAAGGTAGTATGCAATTAGGAGCTTAGTATAGAATATCGAACTCAAGTGTCATGTTGGAACCCCCGTGAGTCATTTAATGGATTGGAATGTGTAGTCAAGTGGCATAACGTATGTCAAAGTATTCGTAAAGTTTTGATGGTCAAACATTGTGTCAAGGTATGTTTTAAGTGTTATTAGTAAAAGCTAAATGAGTGTTTGGCATAACATATGTTTATACCCATTCTGGGTTACAACGGGTCGATTGGTCTTGTAAACAATGTATTATGTTATTTTAATGGTTTTGGATAGGTTTGATGTGAAAATGAAATGGTAATGGTTGTTTGTTGTGAAAATGGGTCAAAATATGTAACTTGCAGAAAATCTGCAAGAAATGGGTCTATTTTAGACTCAGATGAGTCACTTTTAGAGTACCAGAAAATGGGTCCATTTTAGAGATAAATGAATCTACGTTAGACTGCAAATGAGTCATTTTTAGAGTGCTGGAAATGGGTCCATTTTAGATGCAAATGGGTCTATTTTAGGGTGCAGGGTAAATGGGACCACTTTAGACTATAAATGGGTCTGGTTTAGACTAATACTAACCTTTAAAGGACTCTGCTGAAAATGGGTCCATAATAGATGTAAATGGGTCTATTTTAAGGGTCTGCAGGAAATGTGTCTTTTTCAGAGTATAAAAGGGTCTATTTTAGACTAATACCATCAAGTGTAAAAGAAAGAAAAAAACTGTTGTCGTTTTTTGGGTGTTACAGTTACAGCATAACGTAGCAATTTAGTTACGACGTACAGATAACTACGGAGCGGATAAGAATATACGGTTGAAGAATTACGGCGTAATTCGGAAATTTAATTACGACGTAATTAATAACTTGGGCGCGAAGGAGTTGAAGTCTAAGGACTAAATGAAGTTAAATGATATTTATTCTGAGGATTGAAAGTAAAAATAAAAGGTACGATTAGGGACTAAAGGTGACCACTCATATAAAGTTTATTTACGTCAAGGACTTGTTATAAAAATATGAAGTGCGATGAGGGGCCAAAAGCGTACACAAGAGTAATAATGTGGTATGTGCTAAAACACATACCTTTTCATTATCAAATCTAACCAAAATAACCAAGAAAGAGCCGTTTATTGCTAATATTTGTGGTTTTCTTGAGTTTGTGCTTGTGCAGGTACGGATATGTAAAAAACACACAAAAAGGAACCAAATCAGACGTAAATCCGAGCACGAGAGATCAAGAGAGTTTGAGCTGAGCTGGAAGGTCGGGATTGTGCATTTTGGAAGATTTTATTCTCTAAGGATGACTTTTGGAAGTTATAATCAAGTTTGAAGTATTGTCAAGATCAGTCCCTGAATTTTGAGTTTTTGGCAGAATAGGCCCTTGAAGATTCAAAAGTTGCAAATTGGTCCTTGGTCTATTTGAGAATGACAATAATGGCCCTTAAGAGAGATTTTCAGAAAGTATAGTTTTGGTCCCTGAAGTTTCAGTTTTACACATTTGGTCCTTAATGTATCTTATGGGTTTATATTAAATCCTAGGTCCAAAGTCTAGTCCAAACCCACGGCCCAATTAAATATACCCGGTTCAAGCCCAAATCTGTTAAACACTTACACCCGTTACCAATTTATCCAACCCATATTAAACCTTTACCCGGTTTATTACCCGGTCAACCCAATCTAAACCCGGTCAAATAATCTCAAAATAATATAAACAAGTCCACGCGCCAAAACCTTGCCCCAATTTACCCAGAGATATGAACCCTAATTACCCCCGCGTCAAGTTGGTCAAAATTACCGTAATTAAGGGCAAATGTGTACTTTCGTCTGACACCACTGACACATGGGGAATGACAGGTCAGCTATCCGTGTGCTCAATCTCAATATCTGCTCTCCTATTGGTCGAAGAGACGTGGCATTCATGATCCAAGGGTGGATATCAAGTGGGATACGTGGAAGGTAATCCAAGGGTTGTAAATGACTCAAAGAAGCACACATTTGTGCATTCCAGAAGTTTCCAAGACCTTGTGCTCAGCTATAAAAAGACCTTATTCGTTCACATAGTCATCATCCCTTCTTCTTTAATTTTTCAGTAGCATAATTAGTTGTATTTTCATTTTTAATGTTTTAAGTTTTGATAAGCTTTTGTAATTTACTCTTTGTACTCAAATTCTTAGATTAATAAAATCAGTTTTTCATTCTCAAGTATTTGTTCAATTGTTATTGCTTTTAAATCTGCTTAATCTCTTTGTTTATTGCTTATTTCAACAATATAAATCTGTTTTTAGCTCATTCCTTTATTTACTCAAAAATACAAAAAAAATCAGTTAAAATAATTGGAAAATAAAAAAAACATATTAAATCTGTTCTATGGATTGATCCATACTTAGCTACTGTTTCATAAAGGTTCATTTAAGCTTTTGATAGCTTATAGTGAGCTTAATTTCAATCAAATCTCAATTTACTTCAAAAATAAAAAGCAGTCAACAAAAGTAAAATGTCACTGAATGAAGCAGATTTGATCTGATTTGCTGTGTTGTTCATGGAAATGGGTTGAATCTGAGCTGGAAATTGGTTGAGTTTGATTTATTTGGGGTTGATAATGGTTTAGGATTAGTGTTCACTGTTTCATTGGTTGCAAGCCATAGTGGCTAGGACAACTTGTAAGTTCTAAAATCTGTTTTATACATTTCATTCTCTGAATCTGTTGTTTACATATGAGTAGCTAGTTATAATCTGTAGTAAGTGATCTTTGTTTAATGTCAGTTTAGAATAATCTAGTCATAATCTGTTTTTAGTTCACAATATTAGTCATTAAGTAGTGTTTGGATTTGCTTGTAAAACTGTGGTGAAGGTTGGTTAATCAGTTCTGTGTAGTTGATTCATGCTCAAGTAGGTTATTGATAGTGATCTCAAGTCTTTGTTAGAGCAGTTATTCATCAAATAGTCAAAAACACCTTAGATCAGTTCTAATTTGTGTAACTGTTGGATTTGTTAATAATCAAAAGCTTGATTTAGGTTCAAATAACATTAGAATTGATTATTATAACTTTGTTTGAGCTTATAATATCAGAATCAGTCTACAAATTTGAATCAAATCTCAGATTAGTCAAAGTTTCAAATCTGTTTTTCAAAAGTCAAAAATATCAAATTCAGTTTTCTACCAAACTTTGAGTTTCTCTCCATAATTCAATTCTGAGTTAAAGTGTTTGAAGTTTTGGTTAATCACAAGTTCAATTGGTCTAGTGTTGAAATTTGCTTTTTGTCAAGTCTTATCAAGTCTTTTAAATCTCTAAATCAGTTGTTCAAATCACCTTATTCTGCCCTGTTCACACTCAGCAGAACTGAGTGTGAATCAGGACAATTTGCAGACCTTGTGCAAGGTTTATTTCAGTGAGTTAGAAGCTAAAATTTGGTTTAGTTATAGCTTGCCAGGTAGTCTTTAGGACTGCTTATCTGGTTTTCACATTAGATCTTCTGATAAGCCTGTGCATAAGCTCAAACAGTAGGGGTCAAGAGCTTATTGGTTATAGTAGGCAGTTTGCTTAAATCAATAGATAGAGCTTGTAGCTTGTTAGGATTAGGTGTAATCAGTTGCAATTAGCTTATTTTAGCATAATCTAGCTTTAGTAACTGCTTGGTAGCTTATTTCACTTACTAGCTTATTTTCTCAGCTTATTCATAGACAGTTTGTGCATCAGCTCTTATTTCTTACATATAAGTTTCATATTTGATATTTTTCATAGAATTAGATTAATATTTTAGAATTTTCCTGAGTTTTTCATAATTTTTGGTCATTGTTTGCTATTTTTCTCAATTTAAAACAATTTTTAGGCATTTTTAAATAGCTTTTATTGCAAATAATTAAGAAAAAGTTCCAAAAAATAATTTTTCAATTTTCACAGTTTAATAAAAATATAAAAAGCATAAAAAATATTTTTCCCTATTTTTTCCCTTTTATTTGGTATTTTTCTCAATTTAAATTAGAGTTAAATAGTTTTAAATTAGTAGAAAATAGAAAAATAATCAGAAAAATAAAAAAATAGTTTTGAAAATTCTCTTAGGATATTTTAGATTTTATAAAAATAGTTTTATAATTTTCCCCTTAATTTTCATAATTTTTAGTATTTTAATTAGTTTTAAAAGTTAAAAATTAGTTTTTAATTCTACTAAAATCCAGAAAAATCCAAAGAAATAGTTTTAATTCTTAAATAGTTTTCAACTTGCATTTCTAGAGTAAAAGTAATTTTAGACATTTTTAGGATATAATTTAGACGTAGTTGCATTTTATTTTCGTTTCGTTTATTACGTTTTAGTTAATTCGAACTTAGGATTTCCCGTAGATTAGATTTCCCTTAATCACTTTCCCTATTCCCGTAGTTTAATAAAATCAAATCATTAATCCAAAACATCGAGCATTAAATTCCAAACCAAAAACGACGTTGGCAATTCACGCCTCGTTGGGAAACGATTCGGTTTGACTTATCCGTTTCAACTATCACACACGGGATTTGATTTATTATTCTTTTTCCTAAAGGAATTTGAATCTATCTTCGTGATTATTTTTGATATCGATATTGAGGTTTTATCCATACACAATAACCCTTAAGCCTTCATTATCAGCGAATCAGTGTCTGAACTGTTTTAAGTTTCTTACGATTAGTCATTCACGAGTGGCTAGCTTGTGTGAGATAACTTGACGGTTTGGCATTTGAGAATCAAATTTTGGCGCCGCTGCCGGGGAGGTTGTGTCACGACAATATCGTTTGAGGTTTGACGATTAGTGACTCGAGATCCTTCATTCGTGAAGTTACTATTTTTCTATAAAAATAAAAAAGTAAAAAATATTTTCCTTTTTCTTTTGTATATATATATATATCATATTAAAAATACAAAAAGATTTTCTCTTGTGTTTTTGCTAATAAATAGAAGAAACCAATTATATAACATTCTCAACGGAGGTGTTATCATTAATAAGTTCCCGAACTAAAGATCAAAAACTTGCCTTTGTGTCGCTTGTGAATTGATTTATCTCTATCAGATAAACAAACTGTGTGGTGGGTATAAGGACGGCCTGACATTAAATTGCGGCTGAAAAGAAGCGGGTTTTTAATAAGCTTCGCGCTGACCTACAAAGCTTCTCCGCTCGCTTGTGCGTTTGTCTTATAGAGGTGATTTATTCACTTGGGATTATTGGTTAAGTTCACTGTGTTTTCGAATATCGGTCTCTTTTAATTGCCTTGGTTTTTAAGTGCATGCGCACTCGCTCTCGATCAAGACGACTTCAGAATCAGAATCAGAACGTACCCGAGTTACGTAATATGGCTGCTGCTAACGTACCACCACATCCCGGTCCTAATCCTCCTCCCGTTAATCAAAATGTAGCTCCCGATCTCCGAACGATGGAGGAGCTATGTCAACCTACCATGTACGGGAGAGGAGGACCCATTGCACCGACTAATATTCAAGCTACCGATTTTAGCTTGAAACATCATATGATAGAACAAGTAAAAAACAGTTGTCAATTTCATGGTTTACCCAATGATGATGCAAACAAGCATCTTGATAAGTTTTTAACCGTCACTCAGAGTATGAAACAAAATGGGGTCTCCGATGACGCCCTTCGTCTCTATCTTTTCCCATACTCTTTGACTCATCATGCCACTTCTTGGTTTGATCGACTCCCGAAGAATTCGATTCATACCTTCGAGGAAATGGTTTCGAAGTTTCTGGCAAAGTACTTTCCACCATCGATGGTGACGAAATTGAGAAACGATATCAGTAATTTCAGACAGTATCCCGATGAATCTTTGTTTGAAGCTTGGGAACGATATAAGCTTGCAATTGATCGATGTCCAAATCATAATATGTTGCTTGTCACTCAAATTGATACGTTCTATAATGGTTTGACGTTGAGACATCGTGATACAATCAATGCTGCTGCTGGTAGAACTTTCATGAAAAGACGTCCCGAGGAATGCTACGATCTTATTGAGAACATGACCGCTCATCATAATTATTGGGATTCTTCAGCTGCAAGGGGTGAATCATCTAGATCAAATTCTTCTTCTTCTCACGATACGGCTCTTCATAAGAAAATTGATGATTTGAACACGGCTATGTTGAAAATGTACCAAATGCATCTGTCTAGTCAAAATCAACAAGTAAAAGCGGTAAACCCGACTTGTGAGACTTGTGGAGGTCCACATTCTTATTCTGAGTGCACAGCTGCCGGTGGCTACGCACATGAGAATGTTTACGCTGCTACAGGAAATTACAATCAACCGCAAGGAGATCGAAATCTTCTTAGCTATCGTTCAAACAATTATCTCGGACCTCCCGGTTTCAACCAACCTCAACAAAAAAACCATAATCACAACCGTTTCAATGGTAACAACAATCAAAACAGAGGAGTTAATCATGGAAATCAACACTACCAAGCTCCTCCACCTCAAGTTTACCAACAACCACCTCCTCCTCAACAGCAATATCAACAACCTTCTCATCAAGTTGCTCCGAACAACGAGTTTCTATCTTACATGAAGAACTCCGACAACACCATTAAAAGTTTGCAGAATCAAATTAATGGCATGAGGACGGATTTCAAAAAGGAAATTAAAGCTACGAGTAACAAGCAGATGACTGAAATAAGGAATATGATGGCTAGTTTCTTTCAAGCCAATCAACCGTCTTCTTCTTATTCTCAACCCTCGGGTTCCGGTTCTCTTCCAAGTAATACGATTCCTAACCCGAGAGGTGACATGAAAGCAATCACTACCCGAAGTGGTGTTGCTTATGATGGACCTACGGTTCCTACCACTAATTCTTCTTCTTCTTCTCGTGTGGTAGACCGTGAGACCGGGGTGACAAAGGACCCGGTGCTTCCTACTAATAAGGGGAGTACTGTGAATGTCCAACCCACGGTTGTCCAAGATTCTGAGCCCGAAGATGCTCCCGTTAATGTGAAGAAAGCTAATCCAAAACCGTCTATCCCATATCCGTCTTGTCTTAAAGATCAAACTCTTCGTGAGAAGTCGAATCATCAAATGGAAACGTTTTTCCAAATCTTCAAAGACTTGAATGTGGAGATCAGTTTCGCGGATGCCCTTCTCTTGATGCCCAAACTTGCTTCTACGATTAAAGGATTGCTTACGAACAAGGAGAAACTATATGAGCTTGCTACGACATCTCTGAATGAGAATTGTTCGGCGGTTATCCTCAAGAAACTTCCCGAAAAGTTAGGTGACCCCGGAAAATTCCTCATTCCGTGTGATTTTCAAGGAATTGTTCAATGCTCCGCCTTGGCCGATCTTGGCGCGAGTATTAATTTGATGCCAAACTCAATCTACGAAAAGCTTTCATTACCCCCACTTACCCCAACGTGTATGACTCTCGAGCTAGCCGATCGTTCTACGACCCGTCCAAAGGGTATAGCCGAGGATGTCTTTGTCAAAGTGGGGGAGTTCTATTTTCCCGCGGATTTTGTTGTGGTAGATTTTGATGCCGACCCTCGAGTACCCATTATTCTCGGGAGATGTTTCTTAAGGACCGATCGTGCCTTAATTGATGTGTTCGAAGGAGAGATTACGTTACGAGTTAATCAAGAAGCCGTCACATTCAACATTAATCAAACAACGAGGTACTCCTCAAATTTCGATGATGCTTCCATCAATCGAATCGACGTTATTGATGTTTCTTGTGAAGAGTACGCTCAAGAAGTTCCCGGTTTTGCTAAAAATTCTACTTCTTCTGATTCACCTTCTGAACCAATCATTGCCGACTCTTCCCCTTCTCTCACTCCGTTTGAGGGAGGTGATTTCCTTTTGGAAGAGATCGATGAGTTTCTTGCTATTGATGAATCGATTCCACCGGGAATTGATGATGGAGTTTATGATTCGGAGGGAGATATCCTTTATCTTGAAAAATTGTTGAATGAAGATCCATTACCGTCACTCCCTCCGAAAGAAATCACGATGGAAGAAATCAAAGAAGTATAAACGTCTAACGAAAAACCTTCAGAGCCTGAGCTCAAGGATTTACCTCCTCATCTTGAATACGCTTTTCTTGAAGAACCGAACAAATTTCCCGTCATCATTGCTAAAAACTTGAAAGATGAGGAGAAAACCGCACTTTTGGATATTCTTCGAAAACATAAGAGTGCCATCGCTTGGCAAATTTCTGATATCAAGGGCATAAACCCTCGTTTTTGTACTCACAAGATCTTAATGGAAGACGATTGTAAACCCGTTATTCAACAACAACGTAGGGTTAATCCAAAAATTCATGACGTTATCAAAAAGGAAGTTCTGAAACTCCTCGATGCCGGAATCATTTATCCAATCTCCGATAGCTCATGGGTTAGCCCTGTCCATTGTGTCCCAAAGAAGGGAGGGATGACTGTTGTCATGAATGAAGATAACGAATTGATTTCCACACGCCTCGTTACCGGATGGAGGGTGTGTATTGATTATCGAAAGTTGAATGATGCTACACGAAAGGATCATTTCCCGCTACCTTTTATGGATTAGATTCTAGAACGTTTAGCGAGGAATGAGTTCTATTGCTTTCTCGATGGTTTTTCCGGTTATTTTCAAATTCCGATCGATCCGCAGGATCAAGAAAAAACGACTTTCAAGTGCCCTTATGGAACGTTTGCTTACCGACGAATGCCATTTGGTTTATGCAATGCTCCCGGAACATTCCAAAGGTGCATGATGGCTATTTTTCATGACATGATCGAAAATTCTATGGAAGTTTTTATGGACGATTTCTCGGTTTATGGATATTCTTTCACTTCTTGCCTCTCTCATCTAGACCACATGCTCAAAAGGTGTGAAGACACCAATTTGGTCTTGAATTGGGAGAAGTGCCATTTCATGGTTCGAGAGGGCATTGTCCTCGGCCATAAGATTTCAAAATCTGGGATTGAGGTCGACCGAGCTAAAGTCGACGTTATAGCTAAACTCCCTCATCCCACTACCGTCAAAGGTATTCGGAGTTTTTTGGGTCATGCCGGTTTCTATCGCCGTTTCATCCAAGATTTCTCTAAGATAGCCCGCCCTCTGACCCATCTCCTTGAAAAGGATGCTCCATTTATCTTCACCAACGAATGCATTGAAGCATTTAATTTTCTCAAAAAGAAATTAACTGAGGCTCCGATCTTAGTTGCCCCCGACTGGGATTTGCCCTTTGAGCTTATGTGTGATGCAAGTGATTACGCAATTGGGGCAGTCTTGGGGCAACGTAAATCGAAACATTTTCAACCCATACACTATGCGAGTAAGACATTGTCTGAGGCCCAACACAATTACACGACTACTGAAAAGGAATTATTGGCCGTTGTTTATGCTTTTGAGAAATTTCGACCCTACCTTGTCTTGTCGAAGACCATAGTGTATACTGACCATTCTGCCCTAAAGTATCTTTTGGCAAAGCAAGATGCTAAGCCACGATTACTTCGGTGGGTTCTCCTCCTTCAAGAGTTTGATGTTACTATTCTTGACAAAAAAGGAGCGGAGAACCTGGCTGCCGATCACCTTTCTAGACTTGAAAATCCCCATCAAAGTATGCTCGAGAAAAAGGAGATTACGGAAACATTTCCTCTTGAGACACTTGGGATGATTGCTAAGAAAGACCCGAATACCCCATGGTTTGCCGACTTTGCAAATTACCATGCGGGCAATTTCATCGTGAAAGGGATGTCGTCCCAACAAAAGAAAAAGTTTTTCAAAGATGTTAAGCATTATTTCTGGGACGATCCCTACTTGTTTAAGATTTGTGCGGATCAAATAATCCGGCGGTGTGTTCATGGTCAAGAGGCTCTTGATATTCTCAATGCTTGCCATAACGGACCCACTAGTGGCCATCATGGTGCAAGCTACACCGCTAAGAAGGTTTTTGATTCTGGATTTTATTGGCCGACCATATATCGAGATGCTCATGATTTAGTCAAATCTTGTGATTCTTGCCAACGTCAAGGGAAAATTTCGCAAAAAGATGAAATGCCACAAAATGCTATTCAAGTTTGTGAGATTTTATAGGACCATTTCCATCATCTAGAGGTAATAAGTATATCCTCGTGGCCGTCGACTACTTGTCTAAATGGGTTGAAGCGAAGGCGCTACCCACCAATGACGCCCGAGTGGTTGTTAAGTTCTTGAAGAATTTGTTCTCCCGATTCGGAGCACCTCGTGCTATCATCAGTGATCGCGGTACCCATTTCTGTAATGAACAATTTGCTAAAGTTATGGCTAAATATGGAGTTACCCATCGTCTTTCTACCGCGTATCACCCGCAAACGAGCGGACAAGTTGAGGTCTCGAATCGTGGTTTGAAAAGGATTTTAGAAAGAACCGTAGGAGACAATCGAGCTTCATGGGCCGATAAGTTAGATGATGCATTATGGGCTTTCCGCACCGCATACAAGACACCCATCGGGTGCACCCCATTTAAGTTGGTGTATGGAAAATCTTGTCATTTGCCCATCGAGCTCGAACATAAGGCATTCTGGGCCTTGAAACATGCTAACTTTGATCTTAAGACCGCGGGTGATCACCGAAAACTTCAATTGAATGAATTAAACGAGCTTAGGGATCAGGCCTACGAGAATTCTTTGATTTTCAAAGAGAAGACTAAGAGGATTCATGATGCTAAAATCAAAAACCGCGTTTTCAACGTTGGTGATCAAGTTCTCCTTTTTAA
The DNA here is from genome assembly GCA_019973895.1 of Chrysanthemum seticuspe. Taxonomy (NCBI): domain Eukaryota; kingdom Viridiplantae; phylum Streptophyta; class Magnoliopsida; order Asterales; family Asteraceae; genus Chrysanthemum; species Chrysanthemum seticuspe. Next base: position 33,198,559 of record BPTQ01000001.1, read on the forward strand.
CTCTCGATTGAAGATATTCTCGGGCAAACTCAAAACCCGTTGGTCAGGACCATTCACCATCCCTCAAGTTTTCCCATATGGAACGGTGGAGCTTTCTCAGCCCGATGGCCCAAATTTCAAGGTCAATGGTCATCGTGTTAAACATTATTTCGGAGGGGACATTCCATCTATGGTTGTCCCGGATCTCTAAACTTTCCCTAAGGACAACTGAATTCGGGGATCGAGTCAAGCTAGCGACTCGGTAACCAAAAACAGTAGCGCTTAGTGGGAGGCACCCCATGCTTATCTCTATCTTCTTTCTATTTTCTAATAAGTGACGTGAAGGGGTTAGCCTCTTCGATTTCTCGTGTTTGGTTGTTTGTGATGTTGTGTTTAGGATGTTCCCGATATGAAGACTCTCGTGCTCGAAGTTTGTCTTTTCTCCACTCGAGTTTCATGATCGATGTTGATGGAAATCCGATATCCTAATCTTATCGACTAACGTTTATCTTTGAGCATACTTAATAAACGGCTTTTAGATTTTCGTGATACCCTTGCTTTAAACATTGAGGACAATGTTTCGTTCTAGTCTGGGGTAGGGTAATCTTCGATTTGATTTGACCGCACTTGCTTGTTTTCTGTCGTGTTTCTCTTGCAACCCCGTTTTTCCTTAGAAAATGAAAAATTGTGCAAAAATGAGAAAATTTTAAAAATTTTGTAAGCTTTTGTTAAGTCTTTTTGATTGAAAAGTTTTGCTAGTCTTTTAGACAAGAAACTATAAAATGCGAATTCTAGCTCACAAGCCAAGATTTTGCAAGTTTCCCTGAGTGACTTTAAATATGCATAACTTTATTTCATTAGACGAAGCATTTGCTAAGTTAACATATGTTTTGACACCTTGTTGACTTTCCGCTGGTGAGAGTAGGAATAGAATTCTGACTTGACCGGGCGTGTTGAGCCCTAGCTTGTTCCCTTAACCATAGATAATCTAAAAATTATCGGCTAAGCATCCGCGGATCTCATTATTTGGGATTTTAAATTTGCAGAGATCGAGAAATGATAGAGTTACTTATGAGTTTAGATGCTAAGCGTGGAGTAGTTGGTTCTCTTTAGAGCCCATCGAAGGTACTTATGGCTTTTTGTTCCCACAAAATTGTTTCACCCCATATCTGTCTAACAATAATTAGAGATGTTGAGTTTTTGGCGATAGTTAGTTCTTTATCTTCTTAAAAGAATCTTTGTTTTAAAAATTGGGTACACATCAAGGATCCGTAATAAATAAGCAAGTAAAAAGTATTAAGTGAAAAAGTAATAAGTAAAGTTGTGAGCTGCGGTGTCGAGATCGGACCCTTGGATCTTTAGCCTGGATTGAGTGAGGTCTTAGCCTAGCCAGCCGGGATCCTCATTTCATGAAGCCTATAGTCTTGGAATTACCCCGTGAAGCTCCGTAGTTCATAGCTCATATAAGTGCAAAAGTATAAGTAAAAAATAAATAAATAAATAAAAAATAAAAATAAATATGATGTTGAAAAATGTTGAAAAAAGTCAAAAGTATAAGTGAATAAAAATTCCTTGATGTGGACCTCATTTTTGGGACAATGGTTCTTGAAAGAAGATGGATAACTAATTATCGACTTAGCTTTATATCTTTATCGGAATAAAAGTTATCGAAACGAGAAATTTGAAGAAATTCATTTCTCACAAAAATAAAAAAATCCTGAGGAAAATAGGAAAATGGGAACAAAAGGTAATTACACAAGTAACTTCCATGGGTATTGTTAGCATCTAGAGTCATATTTAACAATGATTTCGATTTTACGCTTAGTTTGGGACTTGTGAAAAATCAGGGACGATGTATTCTATCCGTATGGTCACTTCACGCTGTGTTGTGTTTTCTACTCCGTGATCCTAACGTGTCATTTGAAAGATGTTGGAGTTATTGATCGACACGAAAGTTCAACAAACCGTCATTCATAATCAGAATGTGCTTAATCGTAATATCTATACAAGTGAATTAAAAGGTAAACGGGGCGTTTTTAGAATTAAGGCTTTCTTAATCTCTTTTGAGGAATCTTTGCTACTTCTTCATAGATTTAGTAGAAAGAGATTGAAATATTTAGTTTTAGAAGCGTGAGTTGATTGCATTGCGTGAGGACACGACAATGGTCTCGTCTGGGGTATTTTGGTATGTGCTAAAACACATACCTTTTCATTATCAAATCTAACCCAAAATAACCAAGAAAGAGCCGTTTATTTCTAATATTTGTGGTTTTCTTGAGTTTGTGCTTGTGCAGGTACGGATATGTAAAAAACACACAAAAAGGAACCAAATCAGACGTAAATCCGAGCACGAGAGATCAAGAGAGTTTGAGCTGAGCTGGAAGGTCGGGATTGTGCATTTTGGAAGATTTTATTCTCTAAGGATGACTTTTGGAAGTTATAATCAAGTTTGAAGTATTGTCAAGATCAGTCCCTGAATTTTGAGTTTTTGGCAGAATAGGCCCTTGAAGATTCAAAAGTTACAAATTGGTCCTTGGTCTATTTGAGAATGACAATAATGGCCCTTAAGAGAGATTTTCAAAAAGTACAGTTTTGGTCCCTGAAGTTTCAGTTTTACACATTTGGTCCTTAATGTATCTTATGGGTTTATATTAAATCCTAGGTCCAAAGTCTAGTCCAAACCCACGGCCCAATTAAATATACCCGGTTCAAGCCCAAATCTGTTAAACACTTACACCCGTTACCAATTTATCCAACCCATATTAAACCTTTACCCGGTTTATTACCCGGTCAACCCAATCTAAACCCGGTCAAATAATCTCAAAATAATATAAACAAGTCCACGCGCCAAAACCTTGCCCCAATTTACCCAGAGATATGAACCCTAATTACCCCCGCGTCAAATTGGTCAAAATTACCGTAATTAAGGGCAAATGTGTACTTTCGTCTGACACCACTGACACATGGGGAATGACAGGTCAGCTATCCGTGTGCTCAATCTCAATATCTGCTCTCCTATTGGTCGAAGAGACGTGGCATTCATGATCCAAGGGTGGATATCAAGTGGGATACGTGGAAGGTAATCCAAGGGTTGCAAATGACTCAAAGAAGCACACATTTGTGCATTCCAGAAGTTTCCAAGACCTTGTGCTCAGCTATAAAAAGACCTTATTCGTTCACATAGTCATCATCCCTTCTTCTTTAATTTTTCAGTAGCATAATTAGTTGTATTTTCATTTTTAATGTTTTAAGTTTTGATAAGCTTTTGTAATTTACTCTTTGTACTCAAATTCTTAGATTAATAAAATCAGTTTTTCATTCTCAAGTATTTGTTCAATTGTTATTGCTTTTAAATATGCTTAATCTCTTTGTTTATTGCTTATTTCAACAATATAAATCTGTTTTTAGCTCATTCCTTTATTTACTCAAAAATACAAAAAAAATCAGTTAAAATAATTGGAAAATAAAAAAACATATTAAATCTGTTCTATGGATTGATCCATACTTAGCTACTGTTTCATAAAGGTTCATTTAAGCTTTTGATAGCTTATAGTGAGCTTAATTTCAATCAAATCTCAATTTACTTCAAAAATAAAAAGCAGTCAACAAAAGTAAACTGTCACTGAATGAAGCAGATTTGATCTGATTTGCTGTGTTGTTCATGGAAATGGGTTGAATCTGAGCTGGAAATTGGTTGAGTTTGATTTATTTGGGGTTGATAATGGTTTAGGATTAGTGTTCACTGTTTCATTGGTTGCAAGCCATAGTGGCTAGGACAACTTGTAAGTTCTAAAATCTGTTTTATACATTTCATTCTCTGAATCTGTTGTTTACATATGAGTAGCTAGTTATAATCTGTAGTAAGTGATCTTTGTTTAATGTCAGTTTAGAATAATCTAGTCATAATCTGTTTTTAGTTCACAATATTAGTCATTAAGTAGTGTTTGGATTTGCTTGTAAAACTGTGGTGAAGGTTGGTTAATCAGTTCTGTGTAGTTGATTCATGCTCAAGTAGGTTATTGATAGTGATCTCAAGTCTTTGTTAGAGCAGTTATTCATCAAATAGTCAAAAACACCTTAGATCAGTTCTAATTTGTGTAACTGTTGGATTTGTTAATAATCAAAAGCTTGATTTAGGTTCAAATAACATTAGAATTGATTATTATAACTTTGTTTGAGCTTATAATATCAGAATCAGTCTACAAATTTGAATCAAATCTCAGATTAGTCAAAGTTTCAAATCTGTTTTTCAAAAGTCAAAAATGTCAAATTCAGTTTTCTACCAAACTTTGAGTTTCTCTCCATAATTCAATTCTGAGTTAAAGTGTTTGAAGTTTTGGTTAATCACAAGTTCAATTGGTCTAGTGTTGAAATCTGCTTTTTGTCAAGTCTTATCAAGTCTTTTAAATCTCTAAATCAGTTGTTCAAATCACCTTATTCTGCCCTGTTCACACTCAGCAGAACTGAGTGTGAATCAGGACAATTTGCAGACCTTGTGCAAGGTTTATTTCAGTGAGTTAGAAGCTAAAATTTGGTTTAGTTATAGCTTGCCAGGTGGTCTTTAGGACTGCTTATCTGGTTTTCACATTAGATCTTCTGATAAGCCTGTGCATAAGCTCAAACAGTAGGGGTCAAGAGCTTATTGGTTATAGTAGGCAGTTTGCTTAAATCAATAGATAGAGCTTGTAGCTTGTTAGGATTAGGTGTAATCAGTTGCAATTAGCTTATTTTAGCATAATCTAGCTTTAGTAACTGCTTGGTAGCTTATTTCACTTACTAGCTTATTTTCTCAGCTTATTCATAGACAGTTTGTGCATCAGCTCTTATTTCTTACACATAAGTTTCATATTTGATATTTTTCATAGAATTAGATTAATATTTTAGAATTTTCCTGAGTTTTTCATAACTTTTGGTCATTGTTTGCTATTTTTCTCAATTTAAAACAATTTTTAGGCATTTTTAAATAGCTTTTATTGCAAATAATTAAGAAAAAGTTCCAAAAAATAATTTTTCAATTTTCACAGTTTAAGAAAAATATAAAAAGCATAAAAAATATTTTTCCCTATTTTTTCCCTTTTATTTGGTATTTTTCTCAATTTAAATTAGAGTTAAATAGTTTTAAATTAGTAGAAAATAGAAAAATAATCAGAAAAATAAAAAAATAGTTTTGAAAATTCTCTTAGGATATTTTAGATTTTATAAAAATAGTTTTATAATTTTCCCCTTAATTTTCATAATTTTTAGTATTTTAATTAGTTTTAAAAGTTAAAAATTAGTTTTTAATTCTAATAAAATCCAGAAAAATCCAAAGAAATAGTTTTAATTCTTAAATAGTTTTCAACTTGCATTTCTAGAGTAAAAGTAATTTTAGACATTTTTAGGATATAATTTAGACGTAGTTGCATTTTATTTTCGTTTCGTTTATTACGTTTTAGTTAATTCGAACTTAGGATTTCCCGTAGATTAGATTTCCCTTAATCACTTTCCCTATTCCCGTAGTTTAATAAAATCAAATCATTAATCCAAAACATCGAGCATTAAATTACAAACCAAAAACGACGTTGGCAATTCACGCCTCGTTGGGAAACGATTCGGGTTGACTTATCCGTTTCAACGATCACACACGGGATTTGATTTATTATTCTTTTTCCTAAAGGAATTTGAATCTATCTTCGTGATTATTTTTGATATCGATATTGAGGTTTTATCCATACACAATAACCCTTAAGCCTTCATTATCAGCGAATCAGTGTCTGAACTGTTTTAAGTTTCTTACGGTTAGTCATTCACAAGTGGCTAGCTTGTGTGAGATAACTTGACGGTTTGGCATTTGAGAATCATAATGTTTCAAGAAATTTGGATGACAAGAAAAAGTACGAGATTAGTTAGTTACGATGTAATACAATATTAGTTACGGCGTAACTTTAGTTACGACGTAACTAATGATTTAATTACGACGTAATTATTCGAGATCCGGATTTCTTTGCGCCGACATTAGTTACAGCGTAATTTACACTTAAGGTTACGCCATAACCATGTCGAGGCCTATAAATAGAGCCCCAAATCTGCATTTTCCAGTATCTCTCTTCACCCTTCTCCCAGGGGTCGATTAGGGCACAACTCCAGAGCAATTTCCGGCAGTTCCAAGCCATATTTGAAGGAAGAATTCAGTCGCAATCATCATTATTATTAGCTCTACATCAAGTAATTTGTATCAAACATTATGTTTAATTCAATTCATGTTTTATTTATTCTTGTTGGTATGATTTATTATATGTTTGGCTAAGCACCTCTGGTGCTGGCCTAGTTATAATTCCTTAATTATTTTGTTTGCTTTTATATTACTTTCGTATAATTATTTCTAAGTGTATGCATGCATAGTTTTTTGGTAGCTACCCTTGTTTTGGTAGTTTTGAATGGCAGTAGAGGCTAGTTGCTTAGGAGATATGACCAACTGACCCTAAGTGAGTAGACTGAGACGGGACGGGTAAGATATGACCAACTGAAGACCCTTTCTACTTGTGCGATTTTACCAACTGATCACCTACCGTTTGGACGAACTTAAGAATTAGGGGGTGAGTGTCTAAGATGCTAGCGCCCGGGCACTTACTATTATAAATCTAGCATGTAGCGGAACTTAATGACTCGGCTTAGGGGACCGGGAACAACTGGACTTATGAGGGGACACTTGACTTCTCCAGTGGTGGCATCTTTGCTGATAGGTTAGAGCCAACTGACCAAATGATGTCCTCTCGACTTTGACCCCACCTGAAGTAATTGGAAGTAATTAGACGTAAACATTACTAGTTTGGATGAGTAACTAGGTTTGCACCACTCTTCTCTATTGATCTCAACCCTCGCTTTTATTTGCCTTTATCTGCTTTAGTAGTTAATTAGTTAATCAATTGCCAAAACCATATTAAAATAAGTGACACCCAGACTTAGTATTAATCCACACACTCATAGCTCTTAGGAAGACCTCAGTTTTACCGAATACTACTGATGAGTGTCTAAATACTCATTATTTTTGTATTATCTAGACTGCAAAAACATCTGAAAACACTCAGAAATGCATCAAAATGATGAAAATATCACAAATAAGTGTTTTATGTGTTTTAAATGCAAAAATATCAAAATCAGATGAAAAACGTATCAAGTTTGCATAATTGGCAGTTTTAGTCCCCCAAGTTACAAAAGTTGTCAAAATTAGTCCCTGGTAATTCAAAAACTTGTAAAATGTCATTTAAGGTCCATGGGATTCAAAAGTTGTCAAAATAAACCCTTTAAAGTTTAAAGTTTACAAAATGACAACTTTAGTCCCTAAACTTTGAAAATTGTCAAATATAGTCCTTGGTTAATTTAAAAAGTGAAAATTATCAAATATTAACCTTGTACTATTTATAAATAACAAAATTGGTCCTTATAGTGAACTTTTGGAAAATTACATATTTGGTCCCTCAAGTTTCAAACTTGACAGTTTTGATCCTTGGACATTTTAAAATGGAAAATAATTACATGTATGGTCCTTGGTTTATCATATTTGGCATAATAGGTCCTTGGAATAACTTTGGGATAATGGCAGGTTTGGTCCTTCAAATTGGCAGAATTACACATTTGGTCCTTGGGCTTGTATTATTAATAAACCAAACCGGACCCTATATTTTATCCAGATCCAATCCAATATCCAACCCAGCCCAGTCAATAGCCCAAACCCGAAATTTAAAATAAAACCACCCGCGCCACTGTTCACCTTCCCTTCCCCCCAACACCTGTATCCACTCATTCCCCGCCATCTGCAACTACCACCTCATCACCACCTTTCCAACCACTCCCCAGCTGTATACTAACCCCCCTCCACCTTGCAAACCAGCCCATAGTGCATTAAATGCTAATACCTGCTATTTAGACTTTTCCCGCCAAAATGCCACTTGGGTGGTTCTGATGATTTCAAGTGATCCAAAGGTTGGAAATAGGTGGGAACTGATCAGATGTCGACAAGGAGTAAAATAGATCAATATAAATGGGAAAAGAAGCAGAGGAGAAAAAAAATAGTGTAATTTAGTTTAGGATATGTCGTTATAGTTAATTTTTAAATTCCAGTTTATGTTCAAGCTTTTCAATACTTTGTAATCATATTCCAGTGTTTTTCAAACTTATTTACAGTGTCAATTTTAGTTTATACATATAAACTCAGTTTGTGTGAATTTCAAGATATCAAGTTCATATGAATGTTGTTTGTAGTTGATATCAAGCTCATATAAGCTCTCATATAAGCTTTAACAAGCTCAGTTTAGCTTATTACTTACTCAGAAACTCACTTACTCCAATTTTACTCTCAAAATTATCTTGGTCAACAAAAGTCAAAGGGGGAGGAAATTTGTTCTTGGATATTGGAATAAGCCTGGAAATGCTTGTAGGAGACCTTTGAACTTGTTCAAACATTATTCAGACAGAAATTAAGGTTAACAGTTTGATTTCTTTAATTTTCAATACTTAGCATAAAATTAGCTTAAATAGAATCTGTTGGTTAATTGCTTTCAATATTGTTTAGTTATGTGTGTATTAGTCTTAATTCAGTTAGTTATAGTCAGTTTAATGATTAAATGGCTTGAACAATTCCATTGCTTAGTCAAAATTTAGTTTAGCCATTATAAAGGACTGTTTGGATGTGATGAGTTAATTAGGATAGAGACCAGTGGTGTGGTTATTTATTGTTGCTCTAAGTCCCAATAGGTCATAACAACTCAGTACAGTCACAAAAACCAGTTCTCATTACATCAAAAGTCAAAATAGTTTCTTATCTCAAGTTGTAGTTCACTGTTAAGATTTAGGAATGCAAATCTCATCATATCAGCTTATAATTTAGTACTCTAGCTTAAATCTATCTTATAACAGCTTAATATAACATATTTAATAAGTAGGATAGATCACAAGTTCAAATTAGTCAAACTGCTTCATATCTCAAAAAGTCAAAATTTCCTAAAATGCAGTTTTTGAATAAAACTTAGAATTTTATTGTGTGTTCAATATTGAGATTCAGCCTATAAGCTTTTAGGATTATAAAATTTTGTTGCTTATCTAAATTAGAAAAACTAGCTTGTATCTTCTTAGCTTATTCAGTCCTTAAAATTCAGCTTCTTTTGACCCCCTTGTTAAAAAGCATGCCCTGCAAACACTCAGCATTCACTGAGTGTGCACAAGCACATCTTACAGCTTGTTCACAAGCTTCATTCAAGCTTGTGAGGAGCTGGTTTTTGGTTCTTGTGTAGTTAGCCAGGTCTACTTTAAGTCCCAACTTATTTTTTTCCCTTTAGCTTATTAGATTGGCTTATGCACTAGCTTAAAGTAGGGTACTGATCACTGTTTTGCTTATATAGTCCAATAAGCTCAAATCCAATTTAAGCTTCTTTATTGATCTATAGTACTGTTAAATAGTCTAGATATACTTAATTTAGCATTACCTAGCTTCTGTGTTCATCTGGTACTCTGTGATGGCTTTTAGCTTATTTTGAATTGCTTATTTATAAGCAGTTACACTGCAGCTTATTATTCTCACACATAAGCATATGTTTTTATATTTTTCATAGATTAAGAATAATATTTTAGTGTTTTCTTGAATTTTTCAGATTTTTCCATCACTGTTTAGTATTTTTCCTTATTTAAAACAGTTTTTAATCCTTTTTAAATAGCTTTTAATACAAATTAATTAGAAAAAGCTTAAAAAATTATGTTTTCAATTTTCATAGATTAAGATAAATATAAAAGTCATAAAAAGTATTTTTCCATAATTTTCTTGGTTTAAATAGTATTTTCTAGCATTTTAATTAGTTTTAAATTAATAATAAATACATAAAAAGTGTAAAAAATATATTTTCAGTTTTAAAATAAGTTTTATCATATTTTAGATTTTTCTAAGTTATAATTTCATTTTTCTAGGTTAATTTTGTATTTTCTTATATTTTAGTGCATTTTAAATACTTAATAAATAATTAATAATAATTAAATAAATAGTTTTAAAAATAATTTTCTTTTTCTAATAATTTTCTTTTATTATTAGGATTGTAAAAATATCATTTTCATATTTGTAGGCCTTTTATTTCTTAAAACTCACGTTTTATTCTGTACGTTTACGTAACTTTATTTAAACGTACGTTTTAGGTTTTAAACGTTCATCATTTTAAAAATAGTGATAGCGTTTATTTAATATATTTTAACTTTTTAATTTCCTTTAATTTGCATTTAAGCCCCTGTAATTTACAAATCTTTTCTTTAGGTATAATTATCCATCCAAATCCTTACTGATCACTATCCTTAGTGATTATTCGTCATCTGATCAAGTGTTTATACACCAATTCATCCTCCGTGGGACTTAACGACCCAGGAATCCCCTATATTCCTCTGATCTAAATTGCATTTGGTTTCTGAGCAGTTTTAAGTTTATTACGGTTAGCCATTCACAAGTGGTTAGCTTGAGTGATATAGCTTGACTGTTTAGCACCAATCAAATTTTGGCGCCGCTGCCGGGGAGGCTGTAAGCGTGTTTTAAGCAGTTTTCAGACCCATACTTGCACATATACAACGTTTGTAAACAGTTTTTTTGTACAGTTAATATAAATCAAAAAGTTCATTAACACTTTTTCTAAAGTGTTAACAACACCAAAAAGATTTTCTTTCTTATTTTTACAAAATATTTATCCAAAAATCCAAAAATATTCATCTTTACCCTCTTACCCTTTTTGATTCTTTATCCCTTTACCCTCTATCCATTTGATTCTAACTTCTTCTATTCTCATGGAATCTCTCGACTACGACGAATTCTGGAACGAAGTTGAAAAACTTCCTACTTTATCACAAATGTCAAGAATTCGTGTTGTTCGTAATGATCCATTAATTCTGCGTAGGGAAATGGAACGAGAAACCAGGGTGACAAAGGACCAGGTACTTCCCTCTAATAATGGAGGTACTAAATACGTCCAACCTACGGTTATCCAAAGATCTAACCCCTCAATTGCTCCTAAGCCGTCTAAAATTGATCCTAAACTTTCACGATTTACGGTTAAAAGCAAACATGCAGAATTTAGACCGGTGACTAGCAAGAATGACTTGCCTAATCTTCACGTTTCTCAAGAACCAGAACCGGAGACCATAACGGAAGTGGTGGAAATTGCTAGCTCTCAGGGCACACCACTTGTCTCACCTCTGGATTTTTCAAAATGTTCTTCGAATCTTAATAGTCATTCAGATCACCATGTTGGTTTTGTTGATTCTTTGAATGAACTGATTCCTTCTCATAACTCTCAAATAGAATCGTTTATTCCTTGTGTCGGTTGTGGTGAACCTCTTTATGGTTCACCCTGTCGCTGGTGTACGTGTGTACATTGTGGTAATGATATTCGAAACAGGAGTTGTTTGTTTTGTGGTTCGAGGAATTCATTTGATTATGATCCTAATCCGAACTCATTTAACGACCCCTCAAATTTTTCCATTTACCCACCACAGCCCGACTTATCTTCATATAATCAACATAACTGCTGTGAATTTTGTGGAGGTCCTTACCAAGGATTTGAGTGTCAATCCGGAAACACGATTGTCTATGAACAGTTCTCCGGTGATGCTCAGAACTTTGGTTATGACCAATATCCATATGATTCACCAATCCAGGCTCAACAGTTTTACTGTTGTGAGAACTGTGGAGGTCTCCATTTCAGCTCTGATTGTAAAACAGGGAATCCATTTCCTTGTAACAATTACAACTATCCATATCACGACCAACCTCCACAGTGCCAAATGACTCAAACTCCTCAGCAAACCCAACAAGACACTTATCTAGAGCTTCTGGAATCAGTGAAAAGAACTGAGGAGTTGAGTAAAACAGCATTTCATAATGTTCCCAGTTTTTCTTGTGCATATTGTGAGGGTCCTCATGATGATTATCAATGTCAACCTTCCGGTTTTGACAAATCTCCACTCCCACAATATCCCGTCATTCAAAATTCACATGAGAAATCCATGGAAGAATTGCTAGCTGAAGAGCAGGCTGCTAAAATAAATTCCCAAATTACTTTTGAAAAATCTATTAAGGAATTAATTGCAAAAGAAAAAGCAGCCAGATCTAGCTCTCAATTTCATTTTATTCCTGATGACAGTGATGAAGAGGATGCACTTGGTATCCTATAATTTTATAAAGATTCATCAAGTTCATCAGTGGATATCCCAGCAGTTAAGATTCATTCTCAAACAACTGCTATCACACCCGAAGCTCCCACTCACTCTCTGAACATGGGGGACGAACATCTTGACACTGTTCCTGAAAAGGAATCGGACAAATTTATAAAGTCTAGTGTTGAGGACCTTTTCCCAATTCCAAGAGAGTCACAGGGAATTCTTGATCATGTGTGTGATATCCCTCCTCCTCTTGTCTTCCAAAATGATCATATTGAGATGTTCTCTGATTCTGATGAGGACTATTCTTTATCTTGTGGAGACATAAGTTATGTGGGGGAATTACCTTCTGAGCTTGTCAGCTTAGGAGAAGAGAATGATGAAGAAATAATCCAAGACGAAACTCTTCGTCTTACATTATCGAATGTTAATCTTCTCATTTCTAGAATCGAGGCTTTTAATGAAAAGCCTACTTCATATCCTATCCCCTTTGAGGATAGTGAACTTTTGTTCGATGATTCTATTCCGGAATTGCAAACGTTCCATTTTGATCATATGGGAGAGAAGATTAGTGGTATTACCACTTCTCATTCTCATAATTCTCTCCCCGCTTATGAATCATTCACTTTTGAGGAATTCCCTAATGAACTCACTCAAATCAATCCCGAATATGAATCATTTTCCTTTGAGGAGTTCTCCTGTGAACTCACTCATATCATATCTCTACCGGAGTATGATAACTTCTACTTTGATCTAGACACACCCGGGATATGTCTAGACCAATTGAGCTTAAAAGATGAAATTCATGCTATCATGAATTCCCTTTCTGATGATGATGAGTTAGTCAAGATTATTATCATGACTTTCTTTTTTTTCTTCACCTATCCCGTGGCTTCTCCTGTTCTTCACTCCTTCGGGAATGAAGACATTATCTTTGACCCCGGCATTTTCATTTATCATTTGTGAGCCGGTTCTATGTATATCTCATCGGTGTGGAACTTTCACGTACTTCAATGTTTATACAAACATATTGAACGAAAGTCCGATGGAGATTGTCTCTTCCACTTACTTCCCCATGAACAAATTAATTCGGGGTCGAGTCAAGCTAGCGACTCGGTAATCAAAAACAGTAGTTAAACATAGGGTTTTCACCCGTGTGTACCACCCTAGTGTGGGGGAGATGCCCCACATGTTGTATAGAGATCTAAAAATGAATGAAAATTGTAAATATTAAAAAAGATAATAATTGTTGTGTTTCTACACTTAGCTAGCAATGTTATCTTTTTACGTTCTAAGTTTCGGCATAACAGCCGGTACTTTGAATATTGAGGACAATATTCATTTCTAAGTGTGGGGGGGGGGAAATTCTGGCGAATTTGATCATAAATGTACCCTTTTAGTCCATTTTTCCCCCAAAATGGCCAAATTTTAAAAAATTTTATTTAGTGGAAGTACTATGTACTAAACACAACAAATGGTAATCAGTCCACCATGTCTAACCCACATAAGGATTGGCTAATCCAGGAGCAAACGGCTCTTGGTAAAGATATCTCAAATCCGTTTATGGCTTGCAATTTGCCCAAAATTGTATGGTGTTCAGCTCACCATATCTTTAAACTAGTGAAAAGTTGGCTAGCCCGCAAGTTTATGGCTTGTGGTAAAGGCAGTTGAAAATCCATAATTGGTAATCGGCTCACCAAAGATAATATTGATAATTTATCTAAGAGTTGGCTAGTCCAAAAGCAAACGGCTTCTGGTAAAGACAAATCAAATCCGTTGGAAGCTGGTGGTTTGCTCAAAATCACATGGTTATCGGTGTACCATGGTTCTTACTTGAACTAAAACATTTGGCTACTCCAGAAGTAATGGCTTTTAGTAAAGAGATAAAATCCATTAACTTTTCATAAATCATTGCTAGGGACTAGCAATATCTTAGTGTGGGGGATTGATGAGTGTCTAAATACTCATCATTTTTGTATTATCTAGACTGCAAAAACATCTGAAAATACTCATAAATGCATCAAAATGATGAAAATATCACAAATAAGTGTTTTATGTGTTTTAAATGTAAAAATATCAAAATCAGATGAAAAACGTATCAAGTTTGCATAATTGGCAGTTTTAGTCCCCCAAGTTACAAAAGTTGTCAAAATTAGTCCCTGGTAATTCAAAAACTTGTAAAATGTCATTTAAGGTCCATGGGATTCAAAAGTTGTCAAAATAAACCCTTTAAAGTTTAAAGTTTACAAAATGACAACTTTAGTCCCTAAACTTTGAAAATTGTCAAATATAGTCCTTGGTTAATTTAAAAAGTGAAAATTATCAAATATTAACCTTGTACTATTTATAAATAACAAAATTGGTCCTTATAGTGAACTTTTGGAAAATTACATATTTGGTCCCTCAAGTTTCAAACTTGACAGTTTTGATCCTTGGACATTTTAAAATGGAAAATAATTACATGTATGGTCCTTGGTTTATCATATTTGGCATAATAGGTCCTTGGAATAACTTTGGGATAATGGCAGGTTTGGTCCTTCAAATTGGCAGAATTACACATTTGGTCCTTGGGCTTGTATTATTAATAAACCAAACCGGACCCTATATTTTATCCAGATCCAATCCAATATCCAACCCAGCCCAGTCAATAGCCCAAACCCGAAATTTAAAATAAAACCACCCGCGCCATTGTTCACCTTCCCTTCCCCACAACACCTGTATCCACTCATTCCCCGCCATCTGCTACTACCACCTCATCACCACATTTCCAACCACTCCCCAGCTGTATACTAACCCCCCTCCACCTTGCAAACCAGCCCATAGTGCATTAAATGCTAATACCTGCTATTTAGACTTTTCCCGCCAAAATGCCACTTGGGTGGTTCTGATGATTTCAAGTGATCCAAAGGTTGGAAATAGGTGGGAACTGATCAGATGTCGACAAGGAGTAAAATAGATCAATATAAATGGGAAAAGAAGCAGAGGAGAAAAAAATAGTGTAATTTAGTTTAGGATATGTCGTTATAGTTAATTTTTAAATTCCAGTTTATGTTCAAGCTTTTCAATACTTTGTAATCATATTCCAGTGTTTTTCAAACTTATTTACAGTGTCAATTTCAGTTTATACATATAAACTCAGTTTGTGTGAATTTCAAGATATCAAGTTCATATGAATGTTGTTTGTAGTTGATATCAAGCTCATATAAGCTCTCATATAAGCTTTAACAAGCTCAGTTTAGCTTATTACTTACTCAGAAACTCACTTACTCCAATTTTACTCTCAAAATTATCTTGGTCAACAAAAGTCAAAGGGGGAGGAAATTTGTTCTTGGATATTGGAATAAGCCTGGAAATGCTTGTAGGAGACCTTTGAACTTGTTCAAACATTATTCAGACAGAAATTAAGGTTAACAGTTTGATTTCTTTAATTTTCAATTCTTAGCATAAAATTAGCTTAAATAGAATCTGTTGGTTAATTGCTTTCAATATTGTTTAGTTATGTGCGTATTAGTCTTAATTCAGTTAGTTATAGTCAGTTTAATGATTAAATGGCTTGAACAATTCCATTGCTTAGTCAAAATTTAGTTTAGCCATTATAAAGGACTGTTTGGATGTGATGAGTTAATTAGGATAGAGACCAGTGGTGTGGTTATTTATTGTTGCTCTAAGTCCCAATAGGTCATAACAACTCAGTACAGTCACAAAAACCAGTTCTCATTACATCAAAAGTCAAAATAGTTTCTTATCTCAAGTTGCAGTTCACTGTTAAGATTTAGGAATGCAAATCTCATCATATCAGCTTATAATTAAGTACTCTAGCTTAAATCTATCTTATAACAGCTTAATATAACATATTTAATAAGTAGGATAGATCACAAGTTCAAATTAGTCAAACTGCTTCATATCTCAAAAAGTCAAAATTTCCTAAAATGCAGTTTTTGAATAAAACTTAGAATTTTATTGTGTGTTCAATATTGAGATTCAGCCTATAAGCTTTTAGGATTATAAAATTTTGTTGCTTATCTAAATTAGAAAAACTAGCTTGTATCTTCTTAGCTTATTCAGTCCTTAAAATTCAGCTTCTTTTGACCCCCTTGTTAAAAAGCATGCCCTGCAAACACTCAGCATTCACTGAGTGTGCACAAGCACATCTTACAGCTTGTTCACAAGCTTCATTCAAGCTTGTGAGGAGCTGGTTTTTGGTTCTTGTGTAGTTAGCCAGGTCTACTTTAAGTCCCAACTTATTTTTTTCCCTTTAGCTTATTAGATTGGCTTATGCACTAGCTTAAAGTAGGGTACTGATCACTGTTTTGCTTATATAGTCCAATAAGCTCAAATCCAATTTAAGCTTCTTTATTGATCTATAGTACTGTTAAATAGTCTAGATATACTTAATTTAGCATTACCTAGCTTCTGTGTTCATCTGGTACTCTGTGATGGCTTTTAGCTTATTTTGAATTGCTTATTTATAAGCAGTTACACTGCAGCTTATTATTCTCACACATAAGCATATGTTTTTATATTTTTCATAGATTAAGAATAATATTTTAGTGTTTTCTTGAATTTTTCAGATTTTTCCATCACTGTTTAGTATTTTTCCTTATTTAAAACAGTTTTTAATCCTTTTTAAATAGCTTTTAATACAAATTAATTAGAAAAAGCTTAAAAAATTATGTTTTCAATTTTCATAGATTAAGATAAATATAAAAGTCATAAAAAGTATTTTTCCATAATTTTCTTGGTTTAAATAGTATTTTCTAGCATTTTAATTAGTTTTAAATTAATAATAAATACATAAAAAGTGTAAAAAATATATTTTCAGTTTTAAAATAAGTTTTATCATATTTTAGATTTTTCTAAGTTATAATTTCATTTTTCTAGGTTAATTTTGTATTTTCTTATATTTTAGTGCATTTTAAATACTTAATAAATAATTAATAATAATTAAATAAATAGTTTTAAAAATAATTTTCTTTTTCTAATAATTTTCTTTTATTATTAGGATTGTAAAAATATCATTTTCATATTTGTAGGCCTTTTATTTCTTAAAACTCACGTTTTATTCTGTACGTTTACGTAACTTTATTTAAACGTACGTTTTAGGTTTTAAACGTTCATCATTTTAAAAATAGTGATAGCGTTTATTTAATATATTTTAACTTTTTAATTTCCTTTAATTTGCATTTAAGCCCCTGTAATTTACAAATCTTTTCTTTAGGTATAATTATCCATCCAAATCCTTACTGATCACTATCCTTAGTGATTATTCGTCATCTGATCAAGTGTTTATACACCAATTCATCCTCCGTGGGACTTAACGACCCAAGAATCCCCTATATTCCTCTGATCTAAATTGCATTTGGTTTCTGAGCAGTTTTAAGTTTATTACGGTTAGCCATTCACAAGTGGTTAGCTTGAGTGATATAGCTTGACTGTTTAGCACCAATCAACTACACTACACATGACCGGGTACACTGCCCGTTAGTGCATCAGGGTAGACCATAGGTATAACGAGACATTATAAATATTAAAACCTGGTTAGTAAAACCAGCATCGGTATGCTTCCGCTGAACTCAATTTTTGGGGGTGTTACAGTTGGTATCAAAGCCTTGATTATAGAGAACTGGGTAAAATTTCAAAAACCTAGACTATAACCACTTTAACAAAAAATTAACCCTATGACCGACAAGTACATAGGGGTCTTTTTTTTAACTTTCATTTTCAAAATTCTAATTACCCCCTATCCACTTTTCTCGTATATTACCTTGTTACAGCACCAATAACACAATTTATAAATTTTACTAAAACTCAGAAAATAAATTATAAATATTATGAAAAAACTGGAAAAATTTATAAATTGTGTTATTGGTGCTGTAACAAGGTAATATACGAGAAAAGTCGATAGGGGGTAATTAGAATTTTGAAAATAAAAGTTAAAAAAAAAAAGACCCCTACGTACTTTTTTGCCTGCCTGCCAAGCTGATGCCTCGCTTGTGACTTTGATTGCTGACATATTTGATGAGATGCGTCCCCTATTATTGGATAAGTATATCAATTTATTTTTGGCCATCTGCTATAAGTATCTTCGACATACTTATGCTTACGCATCGTACCTGTTATAGCGTTGTGCGTCTTCCTCACGTAATCTCATCGTTCGTCCTCGAGTGTGGACATTTGTTTTGGTATTTTGGAAACGGATTTTGGGAAGTAAAGGACATGGTGCTAGTTTAACTAAGTCGAGTATATCAAAATTCATTGAACCTCGGGTGAATATAGAGTGATCACCTATATTCAGCTAGGAAGAGTGGGACATTGCCTGATCACCTATGTCCGACTCAGAGGTGAATTTTGCGATACTTGGAGTAGTTATAATAGAGTTATGTCTGGTTGGTTTTCGGTTTAATTTCGGAGAATGGTAAAGTTTTTGGTGTGTATACGAGCATGAAAAATTATAAAAGTTTTCTTTCACACACAACACACTGGCATCACAACTCTTGTTCATCGCGATATTCTTCCTCTTGTATGGAACGCTTTTCATTGCCATCTAGTCATGATATGACTTCTGATTTCTTTTGGAATCGTTGGAACCGTCTAATCTTGTTTCGCAATGGGTCAAGCTAGACCCGATTGGTCACAAGTTTGTATTCAGGTTGTGTGAAGTTGTAATAATCTCATCGAACTTATCGAAGTGTCTGGAATCAATCTTCGCTACATATGAAATTGGTTTGTGAGATTTTGTGACTTTGAGTCTCGTTTTGAACTTGGATTCACTTAGTTCCTGTAGCCTTGTTCTGTTTTTTGGTATTGTTACATACGCCTCTACCCCAACCTTTATACTCTAGCGATGTTGTCTATCGGCGATTTTACTTTACGTCAAATTCCGTTGTTCTTTATGCTCTATCGATGTGTATTCTTTTCGTGTAACCTTTTGGAACCGTGGATGTTTACTCGTATTTGAAATCTGATTTGATATCGATTGGTAGTCGGACTTCTCTTGGAAATTATGGCTTTGGATTCGAATGTTGTACCCCTTCTGCGTTAAGTATTAAGTGCACTACTGAGTAAATCGATTCATTGCTAGTAGTAATTAATACTCTCCTTCATAATCGTATTCTGAACTTGCTAGACTCTCCTTTCGGCAGAACTTCTGTTGGCCCCGACAGAAGCCTTAAGACTTTAAGGAGTAACTTGAACCGAGATCCTTGGGGCTACACCTAATCCGTCACTCGTCTCTTGGGAATACCAGTCATCTTTGCTACCCTCTTATAGGATAATAAACTATGTCACTATTGACGTACAAACTGTTTTCGATTATTCTATAAACCATTTTTGCGGTCATTCTGCAAAATGTTTTACTGCTATCTAAAAAAAAATCATAATTTTTTATATAACTACCATTTTCTAAATGAAAATTTGTTTTCCTATTATCCTATAAGCTGTTTTACTAATCCTTTCACAAAATATTTTGTAAATCGAATTGCTACTTTGCTACCATATCTTGAACTAAACCTTGGAAGTTAATTTCGCGCTTCTATCTTGGTAGTTGTTGGTCATGTCACCAAACCTACTTAGTTTATGTTAATCAAAGAAATGGATACTATGAACAACCTTGCTCACTTTTACGTGAAGGAGATTGTACATTGTGGAGTGTCGATTTCTATCATTTTTGATCGTGAAGGTCGTTTCACATCGAATTTCTAGTAATCACTCTCGAGCCATGGAAACAGGTCTTGGTATGAGTACTGCGTACGTTCGCATACTGTTGGCTAGAGTGAAATAACCATTCGATCGTTAGTGAACAAGTTGCGTGTCTGCGTCATCGATTTGACAATGGTCGGTGATAACATCAAATAATCATGAATATTAAGTGTCAGTTTCCCCCGATAATGCTCGTATTTTACATAATTTATATGGATTTACGCTTTTTTTCCTCTATATTTCACTTTCAGGTAAAATACGAGCATTGGAGCTAATGAGACGCGGATTTGGAGAGTTTATTGAAGATATATGATAGTATGCCTACTTTGAAGTAGTTACAGCGTAACTTCTCTCTCACATTACGCCGTAACAGAAGCGTGACTCAGAAAACCAACTCAACTAAAGATTACAGTGTAACTCCATCCTAAGATTATGCCGTAACTAATTAGGTCAAATGAGGTTACGCGCCGCAACATGCTACCCCGTAACTTAACTTGATATGATGAGTAACTAGGTTAGCACACTTCTCCTCTATTTATCACAACCCTCGCCTTTACTTGCTTTATTTTAATTTCTTGTCTTTAATAGTTAATTAATTATTTCAAACCAATTAAAATCTGTGACACCTAGACTTAGTTAAAATCCGCACAAATAGCTCTTGGGACGACCTCGGTTTTACCAAATACTACACTACACACGACCGGGTACACTGCCCGTTAGTGCATTAGGGTAGACCATAGGTATAACGAGAACTTATAAATATTAAAACCTGGTCAGTAAAACCTGCATCAAGTTTTTGGCGCCGCTGCCAGGGAGTTATATTAGGATTTTCATTAAGTCTTTCATTTTTGTTTTGTTTTAAAAATTTTCAATTTCTTACGATTTCTTTTTGAGTTTCAGGTACCATGGAAGTTGTTGACATTGATGACCTCACTCTTGAGGAATATTTGGCGTTGACAAAAGAAGAACAAGGGCCGGGACTCATAAGACCGGCAATTGGAGCTAATGTCCGTTTCGAGATTAAAGATCAGTTTATGAGGGAGCTACGTGCTAACCCTTTCTCGGGAAACAGGGACGAAGATGCGGAACACGTTGAGAATGTCTTGTACATCGCACGCCTTTTCAACATCCCTGGTGTGTCTCATGACGCTGTTATGCTACGTGTGTTCCCCATGACTCTTACTGGGGCTGCTAGAAGATGGATTGAAATATTGACCGTCGGGGCAGTTGATACATGGGCTCTATTAAAAAAGAACTTCATCCAAAGATATTGTCCTCTTTCGAAGATATCTAATCAGCTCATGGAGATCCATAATTTCAAACAAGATGATGATGAAACATTGTATTAATCCTGGGAAAGATACAACGATCTCCTCTATAAGTGTCCTACACATGATCTGAACAGCCAACAAAAGGTCAACATTTTTTACAAAGGAATCAACGTGACTACTAGACTGATGCTGGAGTACCAAGGACCTATTCAGAGCATCACTCCTACTCTTGCAATTGAAGCCATCCAAAAAATGGCTGCCATTCCCAGAAGTGGCACGATGGAGGTAGCAAAAGAAGCCTAGGAGGAAGTCTTGATGGAATTGCCGCTGTCATTAACAAGCTCGAAAATCTTGGACGAGACATGCTCTAGCAAAGAGAAAGTGTTCACGCCATCCAAGTAGGTTGTGAAAACTGTGGAAGAGGACATCTCACCAAAAATTTCCCTCTCATTGATGAAGATAGCAAGGTTGAAGAGGTTAAATATGGTGATAATTGATCATTTCAAGGGAGTAATAGAACCGGTAATGGATATCGTGGAGGACCTCCCCATATTATGATCGTGGAAATTTTGGTGAAAGAAGAGCTAACTTGGAGGAAACGATCAGCAAGTACCTCAAAGATTCTACTAAGAGACATAAGGAGCAAGAAGAGTGACTGAAAAACTTCCAAGATAATACTAACAAAATCCTTTCTAGCCATGACAAATCGCTTAAAAACTTAGAAACCATGATCGGGAAGCTTGGCGACAAGGTACAAAGACGAAATGAGGAACAAAAGAATAAATCAACAGCATGTAAGGCCGTGTTTTCTGGAAATAGCAAATTCACCGATGAGTCTGACATAAATAATGATGATGAGGTTAATAACAAAAGAGAGTTACGTCATACCCAAACATCAGAGTTACGGCGTAACTTAGATACGGAGTCTGACAAGTTTCCCAAGATAAACGAATCTAAAAGGAGGAATCATTGGTGTAAAGCTATGGAAATTTATAATGGAAAGCAGTATGATCTATGGGATTCATGCGACCCTCGGAACGAAATCTGCGATGGAGGGATCAATAAGGAAAGGGTTAATGATAACAGATACATGTGGACTGCACTTAACGATTAAGAAAGACTAGCTAAATTCTCAATCGATAAAGAGGAGGAGCCATCTATCAAGCACTGTTGCGATCCATTAATAATCACGGAAGACAGGTCCAAACGAGCTTGGCCAACATGTAATCCCTTCCGTGAGTATTGCAACAGGTGTAGCAATATGAAGGACGAAGTATGGATATGCCCTTATGAGTCAGAAAGGCACGACGTTGATTTCGGAGAGCTATCCTTCAGTGATGGGTATTCGGTAAGGTTCGGGGATGCGATCATTAACACAGTTTTATTAAGAAATTTGAAGCGCAAGTATGAAGAAAATATTCTTCAAGGAAATGTTTCTAAGGGAGATGAAAAGCCAATCAATGATGAGGCTTCCTGCAAAGGTGTTCCTTCAAGTAACACCAATGACAAAATAGCTCGAAGTCATTGGTGTGAAAAGATAAAAACCCCTGACGAAGTTTTTTGGGCATCTTGCAACCCTTTAGATGATGAATGCAACGGGGGAAGCAGCATAATGAGAGTTGGGGAGGATTAATTCTTTTGGACCTCAACCAATGATGCGGAAAGGACGGAATTACCTTGGATAGACAACTTGGGATTTGACAATTGGATCAAAATCAAATATGGTAAAATAGATATGTTGACTAAGGAAAAGTTCTGGAAAGGATGTATGAGTAAAGAAGTCCCGAGCGAAGAGGTTCCTAACGACTTGAGTGAAATAACAAATGAAGATATCAAAGATCCGACGAGAAATGAGAAAGAGGAATGCAAACGGGTACTAGTGGAAGATTTACTCGACGATAAATGGTTTAAAGGTACCAAGTCTGACGATGATGATATAGATGGGATTTTGGATTACCTTGAATTACAAGGTGAGGATGGATTCACTGACCCCGACGATGAAGCTTATGAGCAAAGAAGGTGCAAACTTCTTGGCATTCCGTATAAGAGGCCGCCACCTATTATAGCTGAAAAATATGAGTTTACTAGATACCATTTCGGGCCGGACAAAATTTTTTGTAAAATTCGGAAGATCAAGACGAAAGAATATCTCCGCACCGCTAAAAATGTTGCTTGGGTCAGACACAATTTGATGAAGGACATAGAAGAAGTTGGCCTTGTTCGAAGGCCACCATAAGGCCCCGTGGCCTTGAGTCTAACTTAAAGACTCATAAATAAAGAAAAGTGCTCTTTCGGGAGACAACCCGAATTATCCCTTTTTATTTTTTTTATTTCCATTTCTGTGGGTTTTGTGTTTTTAACCATTTTTGCAGGAAAACAAAGAAAAGTTGCTGCAGCATGTTGATCTGTCCACAGTTACGGCGTATCTCATTCTTATGGTTACGCCGTAACCTACCTTTTGCATCAGTAGTCTTCTCATAGCATTATCAATTACGGCGTAATCCCACACAATGGTTACGCCGTAGCTACACTCCTGTAGCGTCTGCCAGGTTTTGCATAATTACGGCGTAACTCCCTCTAGGAGTTACGACGTAACTACCCTCTGTAACATTTCTTTTTTTTTAAACACAATAACCTTGTATTAGTTTTTAAATGAACTTTGTGGGTATTTTTCCTGTAAACCCTCACGAGACTACACTCATCCACTTGGGACACCAAGTGGTTTAAAAGGCTTGTTGCATACGCTAAATACAACCGTGATTCCTACGAAAGTGAATTAGGTTTCTTTTTCATTTTTTTCTTTTTCTTTTTTTAGAATTATGCTTGTTGGTAGTGTGATTTCAGGGATTGAAGTTTGCTCGTGGATGCTTAAGCGAAGGCACGATTCTTTTCGTGGGCCTTCTTTCTTTTTCGGAGCAAATTTCAAGGAAGTTCTCACTCTAATTCTACCTTTCTCTTCACCTTTATTAAACGTTTAAGTACAAAAGGGACTTTGTACATTTCAAGTGAGGGGACGGGAGTAGAATTATCTCCTAAACTTTAGTTGCCCTCGTTTTTCTAGTTTATTTGAAAAATTATGCCATTTTTAAAATTTTGACATGTTTTTCTTAACCTAACTAGATTAGACCTTAGCCGAGCACATTATAACCCTTGATATTATATGGTGAGATTAGCCTTATCCATTTCCAAATTTTTACCCCAAATCCACCAAATTATGAGTGTGCCGGTAGCTTGTAAACTTTAGAACTTGGCCTTTACATCATTTCGAGACCATAGACGAGGTATGTTGAGTTAGCTCGATGTATTTGGACTTTTAAGAAGGCAATATTATAGGATTATCACCCAAAAAGCTTATCATTGTGTGTCTATCGATTAGTCACCTTGACTTCTCGACCCTTATGTTAAACCCTTTTGTTGCACTCACCTTTAGAGCATATACAACAATAACACCATAACACCAATAACACCGTCCACGTCAGCGCCACATCAGCTTTAACATTTAACATTAACATCCCCAAAAAATACCCACAACAATAGCATCCCAATAACATCAATAACATTTCATATTTTCAATTTCAACCCCTAAACTAAAACAAACAATTCATTTATTAAAACACATATCACATTTAACATTAAAACACCAAGTACATTAAACGTTAAACACGAATTACATTAAAAATTAAAACTACAACGCATACTGATGAAAATAAAACTACTAAAACTTTAAAAAAAAATGAATCATCTGAGTCCCAACCCTCAGAACTGGTTGTCAGAGAATTAAACTCCCCATTAAAGTATCGACACTCCATTATGTCGAAGAAGTTGTCTTGGAGGTACTGAGCTTCCCGTGCTTCTTGCTCACGGCGAGCAGCCTCTTCACGTGCCTGCTCTTCCATAATCTCCCTAACGTTTTCTTCATCTTGTTCTAGTTACCGGAGAGAAGCCTCAATTAACCCGCTGGGGTGGTTTTGAAAATCCACCTGTGGACTGTTCACAGGTGGAGTTGGAACAACTGGGAGGTACGGGATGTTTTCAAAACCCACCGGAAAGACATTTTCCGGTGGTGTTGAGTAAACTTCAGGTTCTGGTAGAGTTGGAAAGCTGGTTTCCAGCAAGTGATTTGGATTCAGAGAGCTGGTTTCCGGCAACTTTTCCGGACTTGGGAATTGATGGGAAAAATCTTTGCGAGACATTTTTTGTGTGTGAGTTGTGTGTGTAACTTGTGTGTGTAAGTTGTGTGTTCTAAACAACTCTGGTATAGTTGTATATATAGGCAGAGTTGAGTTTGAAATTGAATAAATCCCGCTCATATTTGATTTTTAAATTTCAAATTTGAATTTGAATTTATCCCGCCCATAATTGACCAGTATACTTTAAATTTGAATTTGAATAGGTTGAGGGGGTGTAAGTGAAAATTTATTTGAAATAGCTTAGGGGGTGAAATGGAATTTTTTTTTTAACGTGCGTTTTAAAAGCAACGCCCCCCTCCAATGCCCAAATAACGCCCCCCCCCCTCCAACGACATAACGCCCGTTAACGGCGTTATTTACCAAATAACGGCGTTATGCCGTTACTATTGTATATGCTCTTAGTGCAAGATACCCCTAGATACACCCATCTGAGCCATTCCTTTCATTTTTTTTATCCCGATATATATGTTTCGTTACACCCTTACACCTTAGCCTACCCTGTAGTCTTTATTTGTGATTGGGAAGTCATTGTTTACCTAAGTTCAAATTTCAAGTGGAAAGGTTCGGGAATCACGCTTTCATCGCAGACACATTTTTGAAGATCATTGAAGACCCCCCCCCCCCCCAGAATCTCATATGGTTCATCTCAAGTGGGGGGATGCTATGTTTAGTTGTTATGTTTGTAAAAAAAAAAAAAAAAAAAAAAAAAAAAAAAAAAAAAAAAAAAAAAGGTGATTCGGAAAAGAAAAAAAGTTATATTATTATTATTTGTTTATTGTAAAGTGCCAAATTATAAGCACTTTGTTTATGAGCTCATTATAGATTTAGTATCGAGGAGGCCACCTCGGTCACATTTGATGAATAAAGTTGGTAATCGCGCCAACAATTGAAGAAAAGGTTATGTGCCCATCATGACTTCCTCTAATGGCGCATCTACCTGGTATATCATGATCCGGTTTGTTAGCTTCGAAACTTGAACTTTAGATGGACGATAAGCGGTGATGACTTGGTTGTGGATTTAGACTATTTGTTTGTTATTTTTGTTTTACACCAATTATATCCCATGTCTTATCCTACCTTTTAGTCATGAAGCGTGTCTAGGTGATGCAGCGAGCAATCTTTGGTGTCTTGGCCATGGATTTGGTCATGTATCATTGATTTAGTCCACTTCGCCGTGACATGTTAGTAATGACGACTCAACCTTAACCTGTGTCGTGTCCACCCATCTTCGAGAATTGTTTAGTCCTTAACTCTAGTGGTGGAGATTTGTGTAACCGCCAAGCTTATGATAGAATACATGCTATGACTGTGCGTTGAGTGATCACCCCGAAATTGACACTTAGAATAGTTGAGAGATTTGAGTGTTTTGTTCCCATTTCGTGAGGTGTTCGGCTTTGTTTTATTCTAGCATAAGGGATTTGTAAACTTATATTTTCTAGGTAATGAGAGATATCTTTTTAGGAATCTATCTAATAAGGTCTACTTGAGGGCAAGTAGAGTTCAAGTGGGGGGATATTTGATAACATTAAATAATCTTGAATATTAAGTGTCAATTTCCCCCGATAATGCTCGTATTTTATATCATTTATATGGATTTACGCTTGTTTTCCTCTATATTTCACTTTCAGGTAAAATACGAGCATTAGAGCTAATGAGACGCGGATTTTGAGAGTTTATTGAAGATATATGATAGTATGCCTACTTTGAAGTAGTTACAGCGTAACTCCTCTATCACATTACGCCATAACAGAAGCGTGACTCAGAAAACCAACTCAACTGAAGATTACGGCGTAACTCCATCCTAAGATTACCCCACAACTAATTAGGTTAAATGAGGTTCCGCGCCACTACAAGCTACGCCGTAACTTTTGCCACAACTACGGCGTAACCAAGATTTATTGAAGATACGGCGTAACTCATTCCAGATGTTACGCCGTAACCAGCTTTTTCAGTGCAAAATACGAAGATAATGGTGTTACGTCGTAACTCTCAACTTAAGTTACGCCGTAACCAGATCTGGCCTATAAATATCACCCAAATTCCAGCATTTCTAATCATTCACTCCACACAACAATTTAGAGAACGTGGGTAGAAGATTAAAGGCTGATCGTGAGGAGCATACGGAGCCATCTCCAAGGGAGAAATCACTCCCCTACGATAAGCATTAGCCATTTATCATTTATTTTACTCTTAATTCATGTATTTCAATATGTTAAACAACGAATTGATTGTTTTAGTTAATATGAGCGGCTAAGCACCTCTGGTGCTAGCCTAGTTATGATTCCTTAATTGTTTTGTTTATGTTTACATTGCTTCCGTATAATTGTTTCTAGTGTATGCATGCATAGTTTGTTGGTAGCTACCCTTGTTTCGGTAGTTTTGAATGGCGGTAGTGGCTAGTTACTTTAGATATATGACCAACTGACCCTAAGTAGCTAGACTGAGTGGGAAGGGTAAGAATTGACCAATTGACGACCCTTCTTCGCTTGTGTGATTTGACCAACTGATCACCTACCGTTTGGATGAACTTAAGAAGTTAGGGATGAGTGTTTAAGATGCTAGCGCCCGGGCACTCATTGTTATGAATCTTGCATGTAGCGGAACTTAATCACTTGGCTTAGGGGACTAAAAACAACTGGACCTTCAAGGGGTTACCTATTGATCTCTGGTGGAAACCTTTGCTGATAGGTTAGGACGAACTGACCAAATGTTGTCCTAGCGACTTAAACCCCCACTTGAAGCGATTGGGAGTAATTAAACAAAAACGTAACTTGATAGGATGAGTAACTAGGTTAGCACACTTCTCCTCAACCCTCGCCTTTACTTGCTTTATTTTATTTTCTTGTCTTTAGTAGTTAATTAATTATTTCAAACCAATTAAAATCTGTGACACCTAGACTTAGTTAAAATCCGCACACATAGCTCTTGGAATGACCTCGGTTTTACCGAATACTACACTACACACGACCGGGTACACTGCCCGTTAGTGCATTAGGGTAGACCATAGGTCTAACGAGAACTTATAAATATTAGAACCTGGTCAGTAAAACTTGCATCAAGTTTTTGACGCCGCTGCCAGGGAGTTATATTAGGATTTTCATTAAGTCTTTCGTTTTTGTTTTGTTTTAAAATTTTTCAATTTCTTACGATTTCTTTTCGAGTTTCGGGTACCATGGAAGTTGTTAACATTGATTACCTCCCTCTTGAGGAATATTTGGCGTTGACAAAAGAAGAACAAGGGTCGGGGCTCGTAAGACCGGCAATTGGAGCTAATGTCCATTTCGAGATTAAAGATCAGTTTATGAAGGAGCTTCATGCTAACCCTTTCTCAGGAAACAGGGACGAAGATGTGTATGAACACGTTTAGAATTTCTTGTACATCGCAAGCCTTTTCAACATCCTTGGTGTGTCTCATGACGCTTTTATGCTACATGTGTTCCCCGTGACTCTTACTGGGGCTGCTAGAAGATGGATTGAAAGATTGACCGTCGGGGGAGTTGATACATGGGCTCTACTAAAAAAGCACTTCATCCAAAGATATTGTCATCCTTCGAAGATATCTAATCAGCTCATGGAGATCCATAATTTCAAACAAGATGACGATGAAACGTTGTATCAAGCCTGGGATAGATACAACGATCTCCTCTACAAGTGTCCTACACATGATCTGAACAACCAGCAAAAGGTCAACATTTTTTACAAAGGAATCAGCGCGACTACTAGACAGATGTTGGACTACCAAGGACCTATTTCGATAATGACTCCTACTCTTGCAATTGAAGCCATCCAAAAAATGGCTGACCATTCCCAGAAGTGGTACCATGGAGGTAACAAAAGAAGCCTAGGCGGAAGTCTTGATGGAATTGCCGCTATCACTAACAAGCTCGAAAATCTTTGACGAGATATGCTCAAGCTCAGAGAAAGTGTTCACGCCATCCAAGTAGGTTGCGAAAACTGTGGAAGAGGACATCTCACCAAAAATTGCCCTCTCAGTGACAAAGATAGCAAGGTTGCGAAAACTGTGCGATTTGATCAACTGATCACCTACCGTTTGGATGAACTTAAGAAGTTAGGGATGAGTGTTTAAGATGTTAGCGCTCGGGCACTCATTGTTATGAATCTTGCATGTAGCGATACTTAATGACTTGACTTAGGGGACTAAAAACAACTGGACTTTCAAGGGGTCACCTATTGATCTTCGGTGGAAACCTTTGCTGATAGGTTAGGAAGAACTGACCAAATGCTGTCCTAGCGACTTAAACCCCCACTTGAAGCGATTGGGAGTAATTAAACGTAAATTTAACTTGATAGGATGAGTAACTAGGTTAACACACTTCTCTTCTATTGATCACAACCCTCGCCTTTACTTGCTTTATTTTATTTTCTTGTCTTTAGTAGTTAATTAATTATTTCAAACCAATTAAAATATGTGACACCTAGACTTACTTAAAATCACATGGCTCTTGGGACGACCTCGGTTTTATCGAATACTACACTACACACGACCGAGTACACTGCCCGTTAGTGCATTAGGATAGACCATAGGTATAACGAGAACTTATAAATATTAAAACCTGGTCAGTAAAACCTGCAATTTACTCATTATAATTAGTAAAGATAAACAAGTCCAAACAATCCTTTAATGAATGAAAAATTTTCACTTTTGTTATATTATATTGTTTATTAACTGTATAAAAGGTTTTTAAGTCAATTTTTGAATCCATATATAATGATGTTTGTTTGATGGGTATTGATATGATGAGTTTCATTCTAAATAATGGTGTTAGTTTGATAAATCTTGATATTAAATATGACAATGATAGATGGATATATTCTATATTCCAAACTATTCAAACGGGCAAGGTATGAAACTTTCATACCTAAGGAGCCCACGTTATGCCTAAACTCATACCTATTGGGGTTCATGGTAGCATAAGTATTTAACACAATGGAATGATTAGTGTAACTTAACTTGTTGAGTTTAACATTTCTTTGCTTTTTTATGTATAAACGAGGAGAAAGGGTTTTCTCATATTCATATTTTGACTTGACTATTGCATGGCATGTATCTATTTGTTACCAGTTATATCACATCGATCAAAGAGACAAAATTTAGCTAGTTAGTATACAATTGTGTACATGGCACATATGTGTTGTGATTGCTATTATGTTGTTTAGCTGACATGAGTGTGATATAAACAAACATGTTAAATGCCACACCCCCAAATTACCTGTTTTGCAGCGGAATGGAATTCCTGGGGATTGACTGTCATAGCATCACAATCACAGTTATATTGAACGACCTAAAGTGTCGTTTGGAAAATACATCGTTTGATTTAATAAAATAATCAGAGTTTACAAAGATAGGTCCCAAATGAAAGTTACTATATGCGGAAAATAAGTTTGGTACAAGTCAAACGATGTTTTAAAGTATATAAAAACCCAAGTGAAACACGTCGTCACCACGACTCTATGATAAGTCCACATGCATGCCATAAAGTGAATGCCTTAGATACCTGAGATAAAACATGCTTAAAATTGTCAACACAAAGGTTGAGTGAAATCCATATGTTTAATTAATTCGTTTGAACACAATATTCGTAGTGTGAGTTACGTTATTTCACACTCATCGTTGAAAACAAAACAGCATTTATTTCACTAAGTTCATGACAACCAAAGCGTAAACCTCGTACCAATAGAAATTGGTAAAAATCGTTTCATCGCAGCCCTAATATGGTAAACTTGCCAATTTACCTTAATGATTCAAATATAGTGCGTTCGATTTCCCCTAACTGGGTCAATAAGAACGGGAGTGTTAATTCCAATAGGCCTATTCACAATATTCGCGCTCACTCGTAAGTGACTAATGGTGCATGATGTAGGGACTTCAAACATGGCAATTGATTACTTAGTGACAATAAAACATTTGGATATAGCATACAGTTCAAAGCATTTGTGTTCGATTAAAAATAGTTGAGCATGTATCTCCCCCAAGAGTTTGTAAAACAATTAAGTAATAGAAAGTGGGGCTATGAACTCACTTGGTACAATGATGCGATGACAAAAGTGCGTACACTGAAATGATGCGCAATCTCTAACTGCGACCCATTATGGATGATATGATATATAATAAGTCGTGATGTAATGTTATGCATGCAATTCGTATGATATCTATACCACTTGTGAATTTTTGAAGATAACGTTTATCGTCGAAATATATGTTTACAACATGTCGTCATTTTATAAAATACTTTACAAGTATTTACGTTGAAACAACCTCCTACGATAGTCGTTTAGTGATTTATTGTGAAATTATAACTTTTCGTCGTAAAATAATGTCATTGAAAATTTCATAAAAGTGACTAAACGGCCTCGAAAAGCTAGTCGTAAAATGGTGCACGTCGAGTGTTAGGAAACGAACTCAACGGTTTTGGGAAGCTTGTATCATTATCTCAAAGTTTTAGTGTTCAAGTTTCCATCCTAGAGGTCTCGAACATAAAGAAAAATAGAGGTTAAGTATGGTACTTATGTCCCAAAATATAGTTTAAGGATGGTTTTCGGCAAAGTTTAAGCGACCATAATTAATTCATTACAACTCCGCTAGACAAACGGTCGGACATTTTGATAAGTATACTTGGCGATCTTACTTTTACTAGAAGACATCACTTTATAAAAAGTTCTAAATCAATGTTAAAAACAACCTTCAACTTGGTCTCTAGTTTTGCCGTAAAACTTGCCTATTAGAAATTTAATAGTTTTTCTTATATAATAAAGTTACGACAACTTTTTGTAAACGTGTATAATTTAATCGTTACAAATCCGTTTTCTACGTTTTAAAGGTCCTTAGCTTTGTATCAAAGTATACTAACATATTTTTGACAAGTCGACATAATTTACAACGCCCAAGTTTCATTTTTGACTCGTACAAAATAAACAATACATGCTGAAATTCCAGAAAATTATAGTTTTCGTCGCCAACTTGAAAAATTCATAACTTCTTCGTTATAGCTCCGTTTTAATCCGTTCAAGCGGCCACGGTTTCGTTTTAAAGTATATTTTCTAAATATCTAGGCCAAAAATTTTTACCTACTGTCAGATTTTCCAGATTTTGAAAATAAGGACAGACCCTTTTGCAAACTTGTCGAAATGAGTTTTTCTCGCGCCAAACCTATTCTAACCCATTCAAAACAACTCCGAAACTATTCTAATCCTACCATACACCTTATTAGGGTGTCATGGGTTCCTAGACATCACCAAAAATAATATGTAACAAGGAGTAATTATAGGATGACTTATATATATATATAACACTTAAAAACCTTAAAAAGTGGTATAAACATCACATAACTTGCATGTTTTACTTGTGCATAATAAAAATGAACATAGAAATGAATATGAAAAATAATGATATGTATGAAATGCTTACTAGTAATTTGATGAGGTTTATGGACAAAGGATTTTTCCTAATCACCCAAGGTTTTTATTTCAAAACCTATACAAAGAGTGATACTAGTGTGTTAAATAACTTTGTCTTGAAAATTTTATGATGATCCTCCTTCTTGGTCTTGTGGCTGCCGGTTTTAGAGAGCAAGAGAAAGAGATATAGTTTTTGCCTTCACTTTGAAATTGAAATATGAATGTGTATGTTTTATGTTATGAATATAATACAATATTAAGTAGAGATATTATGTTAGATTTGAATGAGTCACCCTTGTTTGTCGACAAGGGTGCATTTCCTTGAGTAAATACATTTTTTTTTTTAACTAAGTCATTTGATGTAAAGTAGATGTAGATTAAGATATATACTTGAAAGTATAATTAGGTAACTAAGTATATATTTAAGCTTGTAAGGTAGCGTTAATTAAAAATAAATTTTAACGGGTCAAGATAAAATATATTGAGGTCATAAAAATTATAAAAATACATTTCTTGCAAAATTTAAGTGAAATAATAATAATCGTGTAGAATTTAAGAAAACCGTCGTTATTATATAAATATAACAATTTATATACAAAATAAATTTAAAACACTGGGTAAACTCATAATTTTATTTTTATAACTTAATATGAGTATAAAAATATATCGGGATAATTTTTGGAAGTAACGGATCAATTGTTTAAAATAATTAATTACGCGATAACGTTTATTTAATATGAAAATTATACGTTTAATGTAAAATGCAAAACCATGCATGAACTAATATGATGACAATGATGTTAATGAAATGTAGACTAAACTTAGTCTATATGAAATGTCCTTGATGATATGATCATGAATTCATAGCTAAACCATTACGGTGTTGGGGTGTTTAGCCCAGTAGCAGGGTTAAGACAATCAATGACAGTAGCAATACCACTTGGTGGTTACCGGATATCACTTGGAATCGTGTGATCACTTTCCAAAGTAAACTATTCGACCCTAATGCCTGGGTATCACGAATATCTACTTGGGATAAGACCAAATGCAGTTAGAGAATTAGGCACAATTCTATAACCCTTTCGCTTATAAGTATTTAGTGTTTTCTGTGTATTGCTCATGCATGTTCAGATCTCCTATATATAGGAGGTTACTCTTGAGCTATTCCAATGGAATTATGAGTATTAATTGGCCCATTAATAGCCTCATAATTATCCCCATTATAGCCGTTAGTGGTTATATGACCAATTAAACGTGGTCATAAAGAAGTTGTAACTGCCATTTAGCAGTACTTTCCATAAGCAGTACTTTCCACTAGCAGTACTTTCACTTGCAGTGGAAGTACAGCCTATCAGTGGAAACACTGCTTATCAGTACTTTCATAGCACTATCAGTGGATACACCACTTCAGTGGAAACACTGCCTATCAGTGGAAACACTGCTTATCAGTGGAAACCACAAGCAGTACTTTCCACAAGTAGTACTTTCACCAAGCAGTACTTTCACCAGTACTACCAATACAAACCACTATAAGAGTCAGGGTGTTCATGGACCTTATGGGTGTACACTCCGTACCTCCTAACCCATTACAAGGTGTGAACAATCCCACAAGTGCACTAAATTTTCCAACAATCCTCCCCAAATTTAGTTCACTTCCTTTGCATGAAAAATAAACATCAATCAAAACATGTGCATAAACGAAAATGTCCTGAGGATTGAATTTCCATCTTAGTAATTACACGTTCAAATATTCGAGAATCAGGGTGTTCTAAGAATTGAACCCTTCAACCCATTTGAATACCTGAAGATAACTACACACAAGTTTTCAAACACTTAAAAGCTCCTGACACTATACAAGCCATGTGTCCATATCCAAATTCATAAATGTTGTAAAAGCTAAAAGTCCAAAGCTTCCTGAAGCGGCAAAACTTCAACATTTACATAGGTGGTTCCTCTTTAGTCATGCTCCTGCCAAGCGCTTTTTCAAAGAAAATTAACCATTTAGAAGTAAAAACTTCATCCTCCTTTCAGCAGGTTCTGAGCACAACCTTGGGATGTAAATAAAACATGTGCTCCAGTCCACTGAATGTTCAGCTTTCCACATTGAACTCAGCTCCCAAGTTTCCTTAGGAGGGAGTTGGGTGTCCTAGCATTCTGTGACTAAGTTGGACTTAAACCCATCCCTTTAGCATACTTTATAACCAAGTCTCTAGCCAGACCCTTCGTCAAGTGATCAGCTAAGTTCTGTTAAGATCTCACAAACTCTATAGATACCACCCCATTCATGATAAGCTCACGAATCATGCTATGCCTGACACCTAAGTGTTTAGACTTACCATTGTACATCTGGCTATAAGCCTTAGCCAATGTAGCTGCACTATCACACCGGATAGAAATAGGTGCTATAGGTTTAGGCCACAATGGAATCTCAAGAAGCAGGTTTTTCAACCATTCAGCTTCTTTACCAGCAGCTGCTAGAGCCACAAATTCAGATTCCATTGTTGAACTGGTGATGCAAGTTTGTTTCTTGGATGCCCAAGAAATTGCACCTCCACCAAGTAGGAATACCCAGCCACTGGTAGACGAATTGTCCTCAGTGTTACTGATCCAACTTGCATCAATGTAACCTTCCAACACTGATGGGTAACCAGTATATGAGAGACTATAATCCATAGTTCTCTTCAAATACTTCAGTACCCTCTGAACTGCTTGCCAGTGATGAGCACTAGGATTGCTAGTATACCTGCTCAATTTTCCCACTGCAAAACCAATATCAGGCCTTGTACAAGTCATGGCATACATCAGGCAGCCAATTACCCTAGAATACTCAAGTTGAGATACAGCCTTGCCATGATTAGGCATCAGTTTCTCACAAGTATCCATAGGTGTACTCACTGGAGTACAATCAAAGTAATTGAATTTCCTCAGTACCTTCTCAATATAATGAGACTGAGAGATAGAAATTCTATTACTTTCATGTTTAATCCTTATACCAAGGATAACATCAGCCTCCCCCATGTCTTTCATGGAGAACCTTGATGACAAAAATTCCTTTGTCAGGTCAACCTGATTTTGGTCAGTGCCAAAGATCAACATGTCATCAACATATAGACAAATGATGACTCCTTTACCAGATTCATCAAATTTGCTATATACACATTTGTCAGCTTGGTTAAGAACATAACCACTAGACAAAACCACTTCATCAAACTTTTGATGCCATTGCTTAGGTGCCTGCTTAAGTCCATAAAGAGACTTAATCAGTTTACACACCTTGTTTTCATTTCCAGGCATGATGAAGCCCTGAGGTTGGTTCATATAAACCTCCTCTTCCAATTCACTATTCAAGAAAGCTGTCTTCACATCCATCTGATGAATCACCAGATTGTGAATAGATGCCAAAGAAATCAGCAGTCTTATGGTACTGATACGTGCCACAGGGGCATAAGTATCAAAATAGTCTATTCCTGACTTTTGTTTAAAGCCCTGAATGACTAGTCTAGCCTTGAACTTTTCAATAGTTCCATCTACCTTCATTTTCCTTTTGAAAATCCATTTGCAACCCAGAGGTTTGCAACCAGGAGGTAGATCAACCAACACCCAAGTGTTGTTGCCCATGATGGAATCCATCTCATCATTGATTGCTTCTTTCCAGAAAGCAATATCCTGGGACTTCATTGCTTCTTCAAATGTCTTGGGATCATCCTCAACAATGAAGCAATAGGAGTATTGGTCAGAGACCTCATCCCTTGTTCCTTCAACTAAGTATAGTTGAAACTCAGGTCCAAATGACTTTGGAGTCCTGACCCTTTTGCTCTTCCTGAGCACAGGTTCAGGTTGTTGAACCACAACCTCATCAGGGACCACTGATGGTGCATCATCAGGGACCTCTAATACACCAGTGTCATGAGTTCCATTAGGAATCCTCTGACTTGGTCTAGGGACTGATGAGAATCTATTCTCATCAAAATCTGCATCCCTTGATTCAATTATTATGTTAACTGAAACATGTTCATTAGGTTCAATAACATAGAACCTAAAAGCCTTGGAATGCTCAGCATATCCAACAAAGATGCAGTCAATGCCTTTTTCACCCAAAGTCTTTTGCTTTGGATCAGGGAGTCTTACAACAGCCCTACAACCCCAAACCTTGAGATAATTCAGGTTGGGTTTCTTTTTAGTCCAGAGTTCATAAGGGGTAACCTTGTTCCTTTTGTTGGGAACTCTATTTAGCAAATAGCAAGCTGTTAACATAGCTTCACCCCAGAACCCTTGACTCAGTCCTGAATAGGACAACATGGAATTAAGCATCTCCTTCAGCACCCTGTTTTTCCTTTCAGAAATACCATTTTGCTGAGGAGTATAAGGGGCAGTCGTTTCATGGATTATTCCAACAGACTGAAAGTACTGAGTATCCATGTACTCACCTCCCCTATCAGTCCTTAATCTTTTGATCAAAGACCCAAGTTGTAATTCAACTTCAGTTTTAAACACTTTGAATTTATCTAATGCTTCATCCTTGGTATGTAACAGATAGACATAACAAAATCTAGAAGCATCATCAATAAATGTCACAAAGTACTTCTTATTCCCCAAAGAAGGAGTGGCATGCAAATCACACAGGTCACTGTGAATAAGCTCCAAGATCTTAGTCTCACGACTAACACCCTGAAAGGGTTTCTTGGTTATCTTGGTCAACATGCAAGTTTTACACTTTTCAGTGTCCATGTCAAAAGCAGGGATTAAACCATCCCTAGACATATCTTGCATCCTTTTACAGTGAACATGACCAAGTCTAGCATGCCAAAGGTTAGAATCACTCTGATCATATGTGGTCACAAAAGCTGAAATAACACTGTCAGTGGTAATATTAAGCCTGAACATTTGATTACATAAATAACCAAAACCAATAAAAACACCACATTTAGAAAGAACAAATTTATCAGATTCAATAACTTGTTTATATCCATGATTATTCAAAACACTACTTGAAACCAAGTTCTTCCTGATATCAGGAACATGAATAACATTAAACAAAGTTACAATCTTTCCAGAACTAAACCTAAGATCTACATAACCACGACCATGTACCAAGGCTGTTGACTCATTTCCCATGTGAAGAATAGAACCATCATTCAGTGACTCATAAGTCTTGAACCAGCTTCTATCTTTACACACATGAACTGTTGCACCAGAGTCAACCCACCACGCAACATCATCATCCTGCACATAAAAAGATTCAGATACATATGTAACATAATAAATCTGAAAAGACTTATTAAACATATTATGACCTTTCAGTGAGTTGGCTGAACCACCACTCCCTGAACCATTAGTGTCTGATCCATTGGCTTTACCACCAATTTTAACACCCTTGCAGTCCCTTTTAATGTGACCTATTTTGCCACATTTCCAACAAGTAGGTGTTGCCTTCTTGTTTGGATCTGCCCTTGTGTTATCATGATATTTGCGTTTGCCTTTGTTGTCATTGTACCTGGTGGAGTTGTTATGCTCCACCATATTAACAACAGATGCACCAGTAGCATTGCTACTCTTTGGCTTGTCATTATCCTGCACCTTGAGAGATTCCTCAATGTGCAGATGACTGCCCAACTCAACAAGAGTTAACTCCTCCTTCATATGTTTCAAGGTATGCTTGAAATCTTTCCATGAAGGAGGGAGTTTGTCAATGACACACGAGACTTTGATAGCCTCATCCATGTTCATTTGGTGTTGTGTAAACCTTCCAAGTATTCCAAGAAGTTCATTGTATTGTTCCATAACTGGTCTTGAATCAGTCATTTTGTAATTTGTGAAATTACTAACAAGGAACTTCTTACTTGATGCATCCTGAGCCATATATTTGGCATCCAAGGAATCCCACAGTTCTTTGGAAGATTCAAAGTTCTGATAAATATCAAACAGAGAATCAGACATACCATTGAGAATAAGACCCCTGCATATGTAGTCATCATTCTCCCATTTGCTCTTCCTCCTAATCTGCTCAACCGTAGCATCATCCTTATCATCGGGAATTGGAGTAGTCAGCACATAAACCACACTCATGCTTGACAGCAAGAAGTGCATCTTCTTCTGCCACCTCCTAAAGTCCACCCCTTCAAACTTGTCCAGCTTAGCAAAGTTTGAAGCCATGTGTTTCATTGCAGCAGTTGCCATTGATTATCACAGAATAGTTTACTTTGATTGTTGGGGTGTTTAGCCCAGTAGCAGGGTTAAGACAATCAATGACAGTAGCAATACCACTTGGTGGTTACCGGATATCACTTGGAATCGTGTGATCACTTTCCAAAGTAAACTATTCGACCCTAATGCCTGGGTATCACGAATATCTACTTGGGATAAGACCAAATGCAGTTAGAGAATTAGGCACAATTCTATAACCCTTTCGCTTATAAGTATTTAGTGTTTTCTGTGTATTGCTCATGCATGTTCAGATCTCCTATATATAGGAGGTTACTCTTGAGCTATTCCAATGGAATTATGAGTATTAATCGGCCCATTAATAGCCTCATAATTATCCCCATTATAGCCGTTAGTGGTTACATGACCAATTAAACGTGGTCATAAAGAAGTTGTAACTGCCATTTAGCAGTACTTTCCATAAGCAGTACTTTCCACTAGCAGTACTTTCACTTGCAGTGGAAGTACAGCCTATCAGTGGAAACACTGCTTATCAGTACTTTCATAGCACTATCAGTGGATACACCACTTCAGTGGAAACACTGCCTATCAGTGGAAACACTGCTTATCAGTGGAAACCACAAGCTGTACTTTCCACAAGCAGTACTTTCACCAAGCAGTACTTTCACCAGTACTACCAATACAAACCACTATAAGAGTCAGGGTGTTCATGGACCTTATGGGTGTACACTCCGTACCTCCTAACCCATTACAAGATGTGAACAATCCCACAAATGCACTAAATTTTCCAACATACGGTTACGTGAATTTGATACTCGTAAACCTAGTTTACGATAAACGATAAATGATGAAGCATGAATAATGTTTTGAAATATGACCTGAAAATACGAATTGTCACATTAAACATGTTACCTCACACTCAAATTGGCAAACATCTTATATCGACTCTTTCAACTTTTTGTGAATATATGTTTGGTACCGTATTAAAAAACTTCTTGTGAATAAAATAAAACGAGAGTGGATACAGTTTTTGTACTATAGTAGGCAACAATAATCTTTTTGTGAATATATTTTTGGTACCCCAGTAAACAACTTTTTTTGAATGTAATAAGACCAAAGTTAGTTGTACAATTTAGGCTGAGTGTAGCAGTGGTGGTCTAATCCTCTTCATGTCAATGCCACATCAACATTTTTCCCGCCACTTTTATGTTGTAGTTCCAGCCTCCATCAATTCTAATTGCACACCCCAACCGTCTTTTTTTCCTTCTCTCCATGTTTTGGTCACTACACGATCGAGCAAAATTGTGTGGGTGTAGCAATGACACCCCCATGGTCCACAGCCCTTCACGCGTGAAGGGGTTGTTAGTCGATATATGTTTCAATGGTCCCTCTAATAGGGGTGTCTTAACACAGCCGGTCTTGAAAATCAATTTGAACAAGATGATAGTGTATAGACTTGTAGCATAGACTAGAAAATCAATTTGCTCCATTATCTCCCCTTCTCGTGAAGTTAAGATTTGGCACGTCATAATCTTATTTTTTTTAACTCAATCTTTTAGATTCATATGTACTTATAACAATGAAATGAGTGATGTAGATTAAACTTGTTTAGTATCTTGACCATTACTTGATTCTTTATGTATAAGCAATGTCTGAAAGCTGTTTTTTTATCGGCGGAGTTCAGAGTGATCAGATGGTTGGAACACAAGAGAGAAAGCATTTCAAACCGTGCCGTTTAAATTTGTGCTAATTCATACAGTAAAACACATGGTTAAACCTTATGCAACTCTGAGAATAACTCACTGAACATGGATCGAGTATCATTGCTATCACTCTTAAGTGAAAAGAAGAATCTATAACATATTGACTCGACATCATACTATAACATATCGGTTTTGCAGATGAGCAATGACAGATGCTTCATCCATTGTCTTGATGCATCTTTGAAAGGGTAGTAAATACCAGCAATGATTTGTTCTGGTACAAATCCGAACACTTAATTAGATACACGGCTTAATTAGATCATAAATTTACAAACAGAAAAATCAGTACATCTTATAGCAGACATTGAATTGCTTTCAACTAGACTGATCTTGGGCTCAATCAGACCAGGAATCAATGACCAACAACCAACCAAACTGTATGTTGCTGGTTCTAGTGTGACCTAGTCTGGTTCATTGATTTTGTCGGCTCAATCCACTTATTAACACCCAAATGCAATTAAACGTGAAACAAGAAAAGTAACCAGAAAAAAGAAAAACTCAATACAAAATGGCTGCAAATCTTCAATGAAACATACACCATTAGTACAAGTGCAGAATATTATCTTACAGCTTACATTACTACTTTAATACTTACCCCAAAATTCTCCCGATCCCCAATCTGAATACATAACAACAAAAAACAAAAGATTCATCGAAGGCTCGTTAAGTCTTGCAAGCAGATCAACCAAAATGTTGTAAGAGCAGATCTTTCATGACCATGCCCCGTATGTCACCAGAAAACCTTAGCTTCAAATCCAAACACCCCTTTAACTAGCAAAAACTACGAGATATTGCAGTATATGGTTTATAAGATAAAGGGTGAATAAAACCAAACAGCGATAGTTAGCATACATAGCATCTAATCTTAGGTTTTGTTAACTGTATGTTCTTTTACCAATATATATGTACGGTAGATAGCTATAATGTAGGACGCTACCTTTAAAAGATCAGGATCATTGCTCGTGAACGAGCTTGTTGAGTAGTAATGTCAAAAGGGCGTCTCTTCTTTCAGCCCGACTCTCTTCTCTGATCTTTCTCTGTTCTTCTTTCTCCCTCCACGACTGCTCCATTCTCATCCTCTCTATTTCCAGCTTCTCCATTGATTGACGCCATTCCTGGTCAAACAGCTGTCTTTCATACGCATGTTTATCCATTAATTGTCTCCATTGATCATCGATCGTCTGTTGTTGTTGGAAGAAATTTTGAAGAATTTCCTGGATAGAACTATTTCCCGAAGTCTGTGGCTTTGATGTTTGTGGATGTTTTTCCCTTTCGGGTTTTTTTCTGGGTGGCATGGGGATTTTTGTGATGTTTTTCTCGTCTTCATCTTCAGAAATTTCTTCGAGTGATTGATAAGAATCTGTTCTTGAGACTCTTTTCTTTGACTTTGATTGGCTAGAAGTGGCTTCAGGGTCAAAAGGTGTTTGTGGTGTGCTAGCTGATGTTCTCGTGAATAGCGTGTGTAGTTCGTCAAAGAATGGGAATGAACGGGTGCTGTCTCCTGATGTCTCCTTCCCCTGAATAATGATTTGAATGAAAACCATGAATGAGCCATAAATATAAGAGAATTATACACCATAAACATACACACCCTTTATATTTCTTTCTTAGACCTTTTAACCCGTTTATATTCACTGATTGATGACGGTTCTACACTAAAGCCTCTTTAGCTTTGATGTGTGTTCTCGCCAATAACACAAATCTTTTTGTATTAAGTAGAGCACAAACAAAGTTTTAAATTATATAATTCTAGGCTCCAAATACTAGAAAAAACTGAAGAACCAATAATCACATAATTACTCTTAGAAGTAGCAGCGCAATACAAGCATACCATCTGATGTAGGGCTGAGTAAAATCAACTGAAAACCGACCGACCCGATAAACGAGTCGAACAGGGCCTAACCAAACCAAGCCGACCTTCCGACCTTATTCGGTTCGGTTTTTGGTTTTGAGTAATTATTTCGGTTTTACTCGGTTCGGTTCGGTTTCGGGTTCAGTTTGGGTCAAAACACAACTATTCGGTTCGAACTAGCTAATCCAACCCGACCTGAATCGAACCGACTTTATTTGGTTCGGTTTCGGTTTCAATAGGTTTTACTCAGTTTGTTTCTCGGTTCAAGTTTTACCCTTAATCGGTTTTCCGGTCGGGTCGGGTTTGACCCGTAGCTCAGCCCTAATTCTGAAGCAACGTAATGGCCATATTATCAACCAAAAATATAAAATTATGTATCTATTTGATGCTTTTAAGCAATTGATTAAGCCTTTATCAAACCTATTCTCGAAGTCATATTGATCAATTGGCGCATCCAAACACCCCCTAACATTCCAGCAAATAACCAATAATGCAGGACGGTATTTGTAATTGCTTGTTTTTTCAACATAATTAGAAAATTCATTAATTAAAGAAAAGAAAAAAGTGTTTAAACCCTCCTTAACTAAACATTTGCCATTTTTATCCCCTCTAAAATCTGAATCTCTCCAAGCTTCGTGGAAGATGCTTATTGTTTGAAGCTGAAATGGCGATGACGTCGTTTCCATAGAGAAATATTTGGGAAGAAAAAAGCAAAACGCTATTTCCTTGTTTTGTTCAGAACTTTTTTTGAAAGACAAACTAATGATGTCACAACATTCACAAATATCCGACACAATTGTCACATACATGACTTAACCCGCAAGCACTTGGTTTGGGTGCATCTCATGGTTGCATCTGGGCTACAAGCCCTTTGAAGATGCACGAAACTTCTTTCCCGAAACGAGGGATGTTTGACTACGACTAAACACACCCTAAGCAACCCCAAACACCCTCTTACACCCAAATCGCAAAATGCCTAATAAACCCTAAAAGGCTAAAATCATATTCTGCAAATAACAATCAAACACAAAATCGATAAGAAAAACGACCAACCGTATACCTTATACCGCGTAACGAGATTCTTCCACTTACACTTACACTGATCACCACTCCTAGCATACCCCAACTCCTTCATCTTACTCCCCACCACTTCCCACAACCCTTTATTCCTTTTCGAAACCACGAAATCCCCCTCCAACTCCCCTCGTATCGCAATCAAGTCCCTCGTCTCCCTTTCGCTCCACGCGGCAACTCTACCATACTCCTCCACTTCTCCTACACCACCAGAAATGATACGTGGCTGTTGTTCTTGGGGCATGTTCATCATCATCATTTGGGTTAAGTGAGCTAAGGTTTCGTTGTTGTTGGGGTTCATGTCTGAACCTGTGTTGGTGTTGAACATGGTGATTTGTTTGTGGGTTTGGTATGATGAAGGGGATGAAGAGTTCTTTTGATAAGGGTTTTGAATGTTGGTTTTGACTGAGGTAGAAAGTCAAGAAAGTGCTTTTTGTTGGTTGACTATGGTGGGAAAACTAAAGTACAAAACATGACTTTGTTTCTCTAGAGAAT
The DNA here is from genome assembly GCA_019973895.1 of Chrysanthemum seticuspe. Lineage (NCBI taxonomy): Eukaryota > Viridiplantae > Streptophyta > Magnoliopsida > Asterales > Asteraceae > Chrysanthemum > Chrysanthemum seticuspe. The sequence continues at coordinate 33,242,621 of BPTQ01000001.1, forward strand.
CTAGTTGAAACGAGCTTATCCAAGCCTGAGCCTGAGCTTGTCTGAGCTCGAGCTTGACTCGTTTAAGTTTATAAAATTCAAGCGAGCTTATCCGAGCCTGAGCCTGAGCTTGTCTGAGCTCGAGCTTGACTCTTTTAAATTTATAAAATTCAAGCTTTGGCTTTGGCTTGGTTTTGATTTTTGTTTTTTTAAGCTTAAATTTGGCTCATGATATATTATAGGGTTCGAGTTCGGCTCGGGCTTGGCTTGTTTTTATGTGCGTTAGTGAAAATTTAAAGCTTTGGCTCGAGCTTGGTTTGTTGTATATCTATTTTGAGCTCGTTAATAAGCTCGCCTATTAAATATGTTTAATATTTCAAATATCTTAATGTCATTTAGGCTCGCGAGCCCAATCGAGATTTGTATATAAAGAACATGTTCGAGCTTGATTAATAAATGAGTCACAACTTAGACTCGAGCTCGTTCGAGCTTTTTACCGATCCAATCTCGAGTTTTTCACAAGCAACTTGACTCATTTTCACCACTAGCTAAATAATATACTGGTCTTTGTGATTTATTTCGCCTATCTCATGTATGTGGAATATGATTGGTGTGTAAAAAAACTTATGTTTAAAATCATGTCGAACAAATATAAAAGGTTGAGATAAAGAGAAATAAAATGACCATTACATGTGTCAACTTTTATATTAATTAGACATGTCAGTTAGTTATCTCTATCATTGCTTTATGTATATTTTTTATAAAATAATTATTATGAATAAAAATAAGAGTATGTTATGCATAATGAGATTTTTTTCGATCCGTTATTCAAATGAATAAAAAATATTAAGTACGCAGAACATATATATCACTTTTACCTTTTAAAAATTACTGCATTGAATAAACATTTAGCCACTTTAATTTTTCTAGCTTTATAAGTAGTGTAAGGAGTTAATTTTGAGTATATGGATACTCGGATAGGAATTGACGTTTATGTTTGGTTTATGGAACTAGGTTTGATGATACTTAGAAATTAGGATTTTTCCATACCCGACTAAACATTTCCCCTGCCCCAAAGGTTAGAAATGGTAGCCAAGAATCACCTGTCTTCAAAACCATATCTGAACTAAGTTAATAAACATCAATACCCATTGTGATTCATAGCGACAAACCAAAACCCATTCTTATATTCTCTTGAAATTGACGTCAGTTCAACTAAGTTAATAAACATCCTCTGTCTTCAAAACCATGTCCGAACAGCTCATGTGAAAGGTTAGAAATGGTAGCCAAGAATCACCATTCTTACCCAAATACCACCGATGCAAAACTTACCTCAAATGTTGCATGGCCTACAAAAACTTGATCGGTGTGAATGTTAGTCTTTATATGAAAGACAAGTGGCGGAACTTGACCATTTATTTTAGGGGGGCGAATTTATTTTGGGGGGGGGGGGGGGGGGGGGCAAATCGGAGATTTGTTTGTAACCTCAACTAAATTACCCCTAAAACCTATAATATTTACATTAGGTGCCGCAAATTTTGGAGGGGCCGGGACCCTCCCCTACCCCCAAAGAGTTCCGCCCCTGTGAAAGACTAACTTCACAACGTGGGTCGTATCCATGAGCTCTTGGTTTTATGCATATCTGTTTTATATGTTGCCATGCGTTGTATACCCTACTTTTATTTTTATTTTATTTTTTTCTTCTTACTTTTTTGATGATATGTGCTCTTGTCGGTTTTTTATTGTTTTATGCTTACATAGTTTCTATCGCCATATGTCAAATACTTTCATATATTCTTCTCACATGTAAGCTTGCATAATCATGCATTTACATATGTTTTTGAGCACTTTCACACTCATGTATACACCTTGTCGGAGGTTTACGTGGAAGCAGTCTCTTTATATTTGGGTTTACCCAAAGGTAGGGTATGACATTTCTACATTTTACCTCTCACATACTCTGCTCAGGCGGGATTGGGCATTATTGTTATTAAATATTTCATAGTCATAATTTAGGACAACATTTTTATAAAATAGTTATATAATTTTGTGTTTACGATATATAATAATTTTTAGAATTAAATATCATTACTAAAACTATTAAAAGATTGACATTATAAACTTATAAAAAGATTTTAGAATCTCCAATCTTACGATATCGATTTTGCAAACATGATCCTGAGTATGATTTCGATTTTGAAAACTTTGAAATTTTCACAAAGTTCAACAAAACCATAACTCTTCATACACAAAGGACCAAGGGTATGTTTGGCGCAATAGGCTGGGGCTTGGGCTGGGGCTGGGGCTGGAGCTAGGGCTTTTATTATAAGCCGAAATTGAAATTTGTATTTTGTTGACTTGTTTGGCAAATGGGCTGGGGCTGGGGCTTATTATTGCAAAATTACTAAAAAGGATATAATTAAATGAGTTTTATGGTATATGTTAGATATTTTGTGGGTAAATATGTAATTTATGGTTCATAAGCCCCGGGCTAAAGTTTTTAGCCCCTTTTATGGGGCTAAAGTTTTAAGCCCCTTTAGGGGCTTATGATTTTATAAGCCCGCATGACAAACAAGACTTATTTTATAAGCCGACTTATTTTAGAAGCCCAAGCTCCATAAGCCCCTAATAAGCCCGCTGCCAAACACAGCCCAAATCTACAACTTCTCCAATCCATAATCCTTATCCTAGTCACTAAAACACAGCAATACACGTTAAACAAAAACACAAACACAAAACACCCAACAAACAAAATCCAAGACAAAGAACTACCCTTAAAAAACACAGCAATACACGTTAAACAAAATCTAGGGCTTGTTTGTGTTCTTCCCCAAATTCAAAATTAACCCAAATCCCAATTCCTACTCTAAACCCTTTAAATTTCAATACCCAGATTTTAAATTTCATCAAGAATCAATAAAAATCAAATCTTTTTGCTTAATTAGCTAATATGTTTGATATTTTCAATACCCAATTAGCTTCTTTATCATATTTTGTTATAAAGTTTCAATCTTTATGCTTATTTGGACCTGGATTGAATCCCCATATGGCTAATTATTCTCGTTAGATTACATTTAAGGTTTTTTAAGGTTATTTTTAAGGTTGTTTTTAAGGTTGTTTGTGTTTTGTGGATTTGGGCTGTTTTAGAGGAAAGTGGGATGATGGGCGAGGATTGGTCGTTGGATTCGGATGGGAACCGAAAGCGGTTTAGGCGGTCGGTTAGTTTGATTGGTGATGGGAATGATAGAGATGATAGAGGATGGACTTTGCTTCATGTTGGAGCTCGAAAAGGCGATTATAAACAAGTGAGGATTGGTTGTATTGATATTATGTGAATTTGTTGTGCTATGTTTAGGTTTATAAAAGTTATTGAATTTTAAAGAATGTTTGGGATATATTAACGATAAGCTGTTTGTTTAAGTAGAACATGTGTACACGTTTTAAATGGTAGTATAAGCAGGTGCTAACATGTGTATTTAAGTGCTTAGAGTGTTTTTGGGATTGCTTATTTAAGTGCTTATTGCTTATTTTTGAAACACATAAGGAGTTCTAGCTGTATGAATACAAATATTATTAGAGTAAATTAGTAAGCAAGTAGTTTGGTACCTCATCTCTTTTAAAAAAGCAGGTAGGCATTTTAGATTAAGCAATCCGAAACTGCCGTTCAAAAAAAAAAAAAAAAAAAAAAAAAAAAAAAAAATCTGAAACACACCTTTAGAAAATGCAATAAGAGAGGAGTACTTGAATAGGCAATCAGAAACTCCCTTAGCTCTCTTTATTGCGTCTCGAACTCTCGATACAGCAATCAAATAGTTTCGAGGGTGTTCAGGATTTGCTTATTATAAAACTTTGTTTGTGACTGAAATAAGCATTTGAATAAAAAGTTTAAAGTTTTTTTTTTTTTTTTTTTTTTTTTTTTTTTTTCCAAACTGCTTATTTCAAAAAGAAGTTAAGTAGTTTTATATAAGCAATCCCGAACACCCCATTAGACAGTTTTGGAAAGTGATTACCCGATTATTGCGTTTTCAAGTTGTTTATATTCTGTTTTTAGTATATAGGTATAGTCTTTTCTATTCTGATTATGTGATCAAATATTCAGTTGTGGATAAAAGTTCGAGAGTAGTTGCAAGAAAAATGATACCGACTATCTTATTATCACAACTTTAAACAACACAAGCACATGCAAAAAAACGCAATGCTATACATTTCCTTATACCTTAGTTAACTGTTAACCTGAGTAGCCTTAATTTTGGATAGCTCGTTTTCAATGCTATTAGTGTTGGGGGCTATTTAATGTGAGTTTAAAACCATCATTAACAGCTGATGAAAGAAAGATTATATATACTTCGATTCTGAAACATCTCCAATTTGTAGGATCCCATTCTTCCTATGTTAAAGAAAAATGATATGTCTTGTTTGCTAGATTCAGTTTCTTTGTGGTAAAGCGGCTTATATAACATGATGTTCTAACTTATTTTGGTATTCTGTTGGCAGGTTAAAAGGCTTCTTAACAAGGGAATGGATGCAAATGTGGCCGCATTTGGTCCCAAATCACATGGTGTCACACCTCTACATCTTGCTGCAAAAGGTGGTCACGTAAAGGTTATGGATAAACTCCTTGGGCATGGTGCTAATATTGATGCACGAACCAAGGGGGCTTGTGGCTGTAAGTTCATTATAATATGCTGTCATATCTTCATGACCTACTGTGGTGCAAATCGGAGATTTGTTTGTAACCTCAACTAAATTACCCCTAAAACCTATAATATTTACATTAGGTGCCGCAAATTTTGGAGGGGCCGGGACCCTCCCCTACCCCCAAAGAGTTCCGCCCCTGTGAAAGACTAACTTCACAACGTGGGTCGTATCCATGAGCTCTTGGTTTTATGCATATCTGTTTTATATGTTGCCATGCGTTGTATACCCTACTTTTATTTTTATTTTATTTTTTTCTTCTTACTTTTTTGATGATATGTGCTCTTGTCGGTTTTTTATTGTTTTATGCTTACATAGTTTCTATCGCCATATGTCAAATACTTTCATATATTCTTCTCACATGTAAGCTTGCATAATCATGCATTTACATATGTTTTTGAGCACTTTCACACTCATGTATACACCTTGTCGGAGGTTTACGTGGAAGCAGTCTCTTTATATTTGGGTTTACCCAAAGGTAGGGTATGACATTTCTACATTTTACCTCTCACATACTCTGCTCAGGCGGGATTGGGCATTATTGTTATTAAATATTTCATAGTCATAATTTAGGACAACATTTTTATAAAATAGTTATATAATTTTGTGTTTACGATATATAATAATTTTTAGAATTAAATATCATTACTAAAACTATTAAAAGATTGACATTATAAACTTATAAAAAGATTTTAGAATCTCCAATCTTACGATATCGATTTTGCAAACATGATCCTGAGTATGATTTCGATTTTGAAAACTTTGAAATTTTCACAAAGTTCAACAAAACCATAACTCTTCATACACAAAGGACCAAGGGTATGTTTGGCGCAATAGGCTGGGGCTTGGGCTGGGGCTGGGGCTGGAGCTAGGGCTTTTATTATAAGCCGAAATTGAAATTTGTATTTTGTTGACTTGTTTGGCAAATGGGCTGGGGCTGGGGCTTATTATTGCAAAATTACTAAAAGGGATATAATTAAATGAGTTTTATGGTATATGTTAGATATTTTGTGGGTAAATATGTAATTTATGGTTCATAAGCCCCGGGCTAAAGTTTTTAGCCCCTTTTATGGGGCTAAAGTTTTAAGCCCCTTTAGGGGCTTATGATTTTATAAGCCCGCATGACAAACAAGACTTATTTTATAAGCCGACTTATTTTAGAAGCCCAAGCTCCATAAGCCCCTAATAAGCCCGCTGCCAAACACAGCCCAAATCTACAACTTCTCCAATCCATAATCCTTATCCTAGTCACTAAAACACAGCAATACACGTTAAACAAAAACACAAACACAAAACACCCAACAAACAAAATCCAAGACAAAGAACTACCCTTAAAAAACACAGCAATACACGTTAAACAAAATCTAGGGCTTGTTTGTGTTCTTCCCCAAATTCAAAATTAACCCAAATCCCAATTCCTACTCTAAACCCTTTAAATTTCAATACCCAGATTTTAAATTTCATCAAGAATCAATAAAAATCAAATCTTTTTGCTTAATTAGCTAATATGTTTGATATTTTCAATACCCAATTAGCTTCTTTATCATATTTTGTTATAAAGTTTCAATCTTTATGCTTATTTGGACCTGGATTGAATCCCCATATGGCTAATTATTCTCGTTAGATTACATTTAAGGTTTTTTAAGGTTATTTTTAAGGTTGTTTTTAAGGTTGTTTGTGTTTTGTGGATTTGGGCTGTTTTAGAGGAAAGTGGGATGATGGGCGAGGATTGGTCGTTGGATTCGGATGGGAACCGAAAGCGGTTTAGGCGGTCGGTTAGTTTGATTGGTGATGGGAATGATAGAGATGATAGAGGATGGACTTTGCTTCATGTTGGAGCTCGAAAAGGCGATTATAAACAAGTGAGGATTGGTTGTATTGATATTATGTGAATTTGTTGTGCTATGTTTAGGTTTATAAAAGTTATTGAATTTTAAAGAATGTTTGGGATATATTAACGATAAGCTGTTTGTTTAAGTAGAACATGTGTACACGTTTTAAATGGTAGTATAAGCAGGTGCTAACATGTGTATTTAAGTGCTTAGAGTGTTTTTGGGATTGCTTATTTAAGTGCTTATTGCTTATTTTTGAAACACATAAGGAGTTCTAGCTGTATGAATACAAATATTATTAGAGTAAATTAGTAAGCAAGTAGTTTGGTACCTCATCTCTTTTAAAAAAGCAGGTAGGCATTTTAGATTAAGCAATCCGAAACTGCCGTTCAAAAAAAAAAAAAAAAAAAAAAAAAAAAAAAATCTGAAACACACCTTTAGAAAATGCAATAAGAGAGGAGTACTTGAATAGGCAATCAGAAACTCCCTTAGCTCTCTTTATTGCGTCTCGAACTCTCGATACAGCAATCAAATAGTTTCGAGGGTGTTCAGGATTTGCTTATTATAAAACTTTGTTTGTGACTGAAATAAGCATTTGAATAAAAAGTTTAAAGTTTTTTTTTTTTTTTTTTTTTTTTTTTTTTTTTTTTTTTTTTTTTTTTCCAAACTGCTTATTTCAAAAAGAAGTTAAGTAGTTTTATATAAGCAATCCCGAACACCCCATTAGACAGTTTTGGAAAGTGATTACCCGATTATTGCGTTTTCAAGTTGTTTATATTCTGTTTTTAGTATATAGGTATAGTCTTTTCTATTCTGATTATGTGATCAAATATTCAGTTGTGGATAAAAGTTCGAGAGTAGTTGCAAGAAAAATGATACCGACTATCTTATTATCACAACTTTAAACAACACAAGCACATGCAAAAAAACGCAATGCTATACATTTCCTTATACCTTAGTTAACTGTTAACCTGAGTAGCCTTAATTTTGGATAGCTCGTTTTCAATGCTATTAGTGTTGGGGGCTATTTAATGTGAGTTTAAAACCATCATTAACAGCTGATGAAAGAAAGATTATATATACTTCGATTCTGAAACATCTCCAATTTGTAGGATCCCATTCTTCCTATGTTAAAGAAAAATGATATGTCTTGTTTGCTAGATTCAGTTTCTTTGTGGTAAAGCGGCTTATATAACATGATGTTCTAACTTATTTTGGTATTCTGTTGGCAGGTTAAAAGGCTTCTTAACAAGGGAATGGATGCAAATGTGGCCGCATTTGGTCCCAAATCACATGGTGTCACACCTCTACATCTTGCTGCAAAAGGTGGTCACGTAAAGGTTATGGATAAACTCCTTGGGCATGGTGCTAATATTGATGCACGAACCAAGGGGGCTTGTGGCTGTAAGTTCATTATAATATGCTGTCATATCTTCATGACCTACTGTAAAACACATTGACCTATTTGGTTGAGTGACATATTTCGCTTGATCACCTAAGCTTGGACTTAGTGGGCCGCGGCTCATTTTAGGGAAATTACTAATCTAACCTTTTTTTGTGGAGGATAGATAACAAATTATCCTACTATTTAGAATTTTATATAAAATTATCTAATAATTTGTAAAAAAATTGCGGATTCGTTCATAAACCCAAAAAACAGCTGTTTTCTAAAAAAATCCCGCATAATTTTTGCTAATTTGTGAATTCTTCATATACTTTTACGAGTTAATGAGTTATTGGGTTCTTTTTGTTTAAATTTGTATAGTAGGACATTTTTGTTTATCTATTCCACTAAAAAAGGGTTAGATAAGTAATATCTCTTTTATTTTGATACATAGACTGTTTGGCGACTTGTGGTAGTAGTAGTAGCAGCAGTAAGCATAGCTGTTTGTTAAAAAAACGTGTTTGGTAACTTAGTTGTAGATGTAGTTATAAAATGTAAAATTACCAAAAATGGCATATACACATTTAAAATAAAAAGCTGAACCTTATTTTTAAGGGTATATGTGTAATTTCATAAACAAAAGGTTGGAGCAGTTCCATAATGCTTGTTCAACAAGCATTTCAAATGGAAGTGGTTCGACAATATGTTAACTCTTGTTGCTTTGTTACCAAACAAGCTTTTCAACCAAACTGCTTACTGCTTGTGTTGTTTGTTGATCCTAATCATTCTTTAGATTATATTGGAGGTTGCAGTTGTGAGTTTTTAGTTTTGACCTTTTATACTCATGTATGGATTAATTTGCGTGAATTGTTCGGAACTCGAAAGTAGTATATAGTCTTTTTATAATGCATACAATTTCTTGAATCACTTTAAAATTAGAGTTGCAATAAAAACTTTAAATTAATCATCAAAAATTGCTTAATAAATTGATGATCTGTTTGCATTTGCAGGGACACCCCTCCACACTGCTGCAAAAGAGAAAAACAGGAGGGCAATCAGATTTCTAGTTGAAAACGGGGCGTTTTTGCCAGATAACATCGAGGACACGAGGTTTAATCCACCAGTCCATTACTGTCATGGTCTTGAATGGGCGTATGATGAGATGAAGCGTGTTCAACAAGAGAGTGGACCATCATCCTCGGGAGAGGGGTCCTACAGCTCCGATAACTAAGCCAGTTCGTATGTCTGCTGTTGTGTTACTGTTTGTAACATGATTGTATGTGCTGATTGCACAAGGATATAAACTTCTTGTTCACGGCTGTTATTAAACTTTTGGTTTTTTCTTGTGATCAAATGTTGGTGTGCTACATGGATTTGATTATAGTAGGTTTCAATAATTATCTTAAAGTGTTGATTTGGTGATCTTGTTTTGTTGAAGCTGGAAACTATTACTGACTTGCACAATTACTCATTTTGGGTTGTCATGAGATTCAGATTTTCATCTTTTTAGTTCTAGCATTCTGAAAATAGTTGAAAATTTTTGTTTACTTTAAGTGTATATATATTAGCGTTTAGGCCATTAAATAACAACAAACTTTTTCCAAAATACCATTTTGGTAAGTGAACTAAAAAGTGTTTCATTTTATGTTACAGACTCTTAAAAAGTGTTTCAATATGCATATTATAAATTTTTTTAATCGACGAGCCAAACGACGTCGTGTGCTACAGTGAAAACCCGAATTCAACCCGACTGCATGTGAGAGACGATTCAACCCGACTGCATGTGAGAGAGTGCACAGTGTTTATTCCCTTTTTTTGTCGTTTCGAAGGTTGGAAAAAGGCCTCATTTGTCGTTTCGGGTAACAAAGGACCCGCTTTACATCACAACCGCCTCATATCTGGGCGAAGAAAATAAAAAACGCAAACGTAAGAAGCTTCATGAACAACTCTTCTCTGACACTCGATCTACTGCATTTACCTCATCTCAACCACCAAGTGCATCCCGTGTAAGGTATAGCAACCATAGTTGTCAGGATCCCGATCCTGATCTTAGGATCTTACGATTTTACGATAGTGCAAAGCAAAAACGATCCGGATCCTACATAGGATCTTTGCAAGCTTAAGATCTTATAGAATCCCGATCTTGACCATACGATCTTACGATCTAATCCGATCCGATATTATTTTTCTCGGATTACAAACTAAAAAACTACAAATTTATGGGTTGTTTGTTAGTAGAATTCAAAAAACAACATGTTAATCTTTTTAAACATTTTATAATCATAATTTAGGACAACATTTATATAAAACATTCATAGTATTTTGTGATTATAATGTATTAGAATTTGTAGATTTGTATAAAATTACATAAACTATTAAGAAATAACATTAGAGTAGGATCTTAAGATCCCGATCCGATCTTACGATCACGATCTTGTAAAGACGAAAACGATCCTGGGTAGGATCCCGATCTTGACAACCTTGATAGCAACTACTCAATTTAATATGCTCATACACTTATCATTCTTTGTCTTAATTGCATGTAACACTGTTACTGTAGATGATCCAAACATTGAATGCATAATCTAATAAAGCAACTATAATTATGATAGGGTATTTAAGTAGAAAGATGTTGCAGATGCTAGATAAGAAACGATATGGTGTTGTAACTTATAAATTTTATGCTTTCTTATTTAGATATGCAACTAACTGAAACTCTTACCCTTATACTTTATTTGCCTATGTTTTTTGGTTTGCATATGGAACTAACTAAAACCCTTATTCGTATACTTTGTATGCTTAAATGTGTAGCAATTTGTTGTCTGCTAAATAAAATGAAAACAAAAAGAAAGTTAACACATGACAATAAGCCTAAATTTAATCAAGCCGGTAATGCCGATGTGGATAATGTTAATGCCGTTAGTCATAATATTGATGCCGTTAGTGTTATACCTCCTAATAATAGCAAAAAAAAAATGTATGCGTAACAACTATATGCAAAATAGCATAGAAAGTGAAAAACAGCCTACACAGCATTGTAATCGTTTAGTTACTGAAACTTCCAAATCGAACAATGTGTCATATGACAATGTTCTTGAGTGCTATGGCTCTGCAACCCCTACACCGTATACACTAAACAATCCACAATTACCTGAAAAAATAAACAACCCTTATGAAACAACGAAAAGGAAAGGCGTTTTTTTAAGACCCCTTATGGCGAATGAAAAGAAAGGTTCTATCTACTTTACAACATCTGCAAATGCAAAGACACCAGCAACAAATGCCGTCCAGCGGTTAACAACAGATTATCAGACTAAATGCCAAAGCAAAAACAGCACACCACTAGCCAAACAGATGTGTAAGTAACCATATGTCAACATCTTTTTATCTTAACAGATGATAGTTACAATTTAACTACAACTAACCACCTTGCTTTATTACTCTATTCTTTGCAGAAAATTTTGGTTTCCCACGTATGCAAATGGATTGCAACGTATCAACGGATTCTTTACATCCCAGAATAAGCATTCATAAACCTGATAACATTAGCCAAAGTACATAAGAAATAGATCTTGCAAAATATTTACTGCATATTTATTGTTATATTTTCTGTTATCTGTTTTTTACAATACGATATGCATACTCACAAAATGGCTAACTTTCTGTTACAGGTACCAGTATTCAAAACAAAGACCGTTATATGCATACACCATACAACAATAAGACGATGCATCAGGAACCTGAAAGTAAGTACTATACTTATCATAAGTTCCTATAGTATAGTTAAAAATGGATTACAGACCATGTTTAAAGGCAAGAAATGTTACACAAGGAATATACCATATACCATTTTTAAGAATTATTGAATATTTCTATATTAGTGGTTATCGTTACTAGAAGTATATGAATTTGGGAATTGGCATTTTAATATCTGTAAACTGCAGGCACACACACTAAACCGTTACTCAACAACACTGCGGAAAAACCGATTGAATATGACGTTCGGGAACATATGAAATGCAAAGGTCAGTTAAATCACGTTTTCCGTTTCAAATTATACATTTTATAGTTCACCTTCTAATGTATACGTAAACATATTTCAAACTCATGGTGCAGTTAAAGAAAAAAACAGCAACAACAAACAACGATTGCCTTCTCATAACTATAACGACATATACCAACATTCTAAAGGTAAGTTTTACATCCGATATGTAAACAAACTTAAAACGTCTACACAACTTTGCCTTAAGTGTTACAACTTTTTGACAACACATCCAGAGGTATCAACACAGAACAAACTACCATGTTGAAGAGTGAAAATGAAAACCAGAATTTTACACGCAATAGAAACAAAGGTTTGTATCACTTTTTAGACTTATTTGTTTACACTAACTCATTCATTTTTTAGAATGCTTTCTTATTTGTATTCTAAAATTGTGCAGGCCCACCTTTGGAATACGCACAGTTTGGAAAATGTGACCAAACACTGTGGTGCCAGAGTTTGGTATGAAGAAAGATTGGCACAACCGTACAAAAGTGCGCTACCTCGGTACCATAAATGTTGCTTAGGTGGTTACGTCGTTATAAAACAACACGAAGGATACCCATAGTACATCAAACAGTTATACAAAGACCGCCACTTCATGGAAAACATAAGAGCGTACAACCAGATGTTCAGCATGACATCTTTTGGAGCAAAGGTTGATGACTCAATTAACAAAGGAGCAGGGCCTTACGTATTCCGCATTTCAGGTCAAATATACCATAATATTGGGTCGCTTTGTCCACAACAAAAGGGAGCGGCCATGTTTTTTACAACTATACATATATGATACAGACAATGAGGTTGATAACCGTATGTTTCACTTTGACGTTGAAGAAAAAAGTGGACTGAAAAGGGACATCGTAGAAGGATTGATCGAGTTACTGGATAACCATAACGCGTTGGTACAATTGTTTCACACAGCAAGAGATAAAATCTTAGACACAACAATACAACAATACCACAGCAAGAGATAAAGCTGTATAGTGTAGCAGGCACCTGTCAGTATGAACTACCTACAGCAGAAACAGTTGGCGCAATAGTGTATGAAGAAAGTCAAGACGCAGCAGTCGATTTTGATATTATTATTCAAGAGCATTTGAGGACGGCTCAAAGGGTAAACAAGCTGCATCCGTGTTATATGTCTCTTCAATTTCCGCTGATATTTGTCTACGGTGAACAAGGATACCAAAAAGATATGCCGCTAAAGCTTCAACAAGGCAGCTCTCGCAAACAAAAGAAAATTTCCATGAAAATGTATTACGCATACCAGATACACGATCGTGTAAACCGTTTCAATTTACTGCCAAGAGCAGGACGGCTCTTCCAGCAATACGTTGTCACAGCCTATTGTGCAGTTGAACAGAGTCGACTTGATTTTATTCGTGAAAAGCAAAATGACTTTAGAAATGAATATCTTTCAGGCCTATATGACGCAATTATGAGAGGAGACCGTGATGGACACTATGTAGGCTCATGAATCATATTACCAGCGTCTTTCACAGGTGGTCCTAGATACATGTACAGCCATTACCTAGATGCACTAGCAATCTGCCGCATCCATGGTAACCCATCATTCTTTGTCACATTCACATGCAACATAAAGCGGCCAGAAATTACAGAATATATGAAAGATTTCCTAGAACTAACTGCTACAGATAGGGCAGACATTGTAGTCCGCATGTTTGAAGAAAAAGTCCAATATTTCATCAAGTTTCTCAGAGATACAAGAACCCTAGGCAGATTGACGGCAGGTATTCCCTAAAACTACCTTATTGTATATGCAAATTTCTTAACTGCCAAAAAAAAAAATTCTTTTTTTTATACAACTTAAACCTAAACTAAATTACTAACATTATTCTTGTTGGGAATTAAGGTAAACTACTGATTCTGCCGAAGATTCTGCCGAAGAGATTCTGCCGAAGAAGAATGGATTCTGCTGAAGTCACACTTCAGCAGAAGTGTTAAAGCAGATATCGTGTTGCTGCTGAAAGTGTGAATCCACGTAGGAGAGATAAGCTCAGTATGGAGTAAAAGTCAGCGCCGTATTAAAGATAGGTTGGCGCCGTATTATGTAGAGCTTACTCAGAATAAACAATATGATTAGTTGCATGCTTGTCTAGATGCATGCTTGGTCTATGTTAGTATTAGGAGCGTACATTGTAAACGCTCATTAGGGTTTCTTGCCTATATAAGAAACCATGATAGTTTGTAATAAATAAGTTTTTCTCAAGTCTTTCAAGTCTTGTAATATATCCGAAACATAGAGTTTCTATAATCAACAGATCCATAGAGGATCAAAGAGTTCTTAGTTATTATAACTTGTATTTACTTTCCGCTACAAAATACGAGTTGTAGAGATCTTCTATTAGTTTGCTTGTGATTACATAGGCAACACTAACGATCTCCGAGTGCTTAAGATCTATCAAGGTCTTTGTGTTTTCAACAATTCTTAATCTTTATGCCACATTTTTATATACAATCGAGTTTCAAAAACGTGGTCTTCCACATTGTCATACATTAATTTGGATCTCAGAGGCGACAAAAATACGGAATGACGAAGAAGTAGACAGATACATTTCCGCAGAATTACCAGACCAGACACAAGATCCAGAAGGTTATAGAGTAATTTCAGAGTTTATGATGCATGGCCCATGTGGAGAAGCCAACAAGAATGCTCCATGTATGCAGGGAGTTGAGACCTGTACCAGGAACTTCCCAAAACAATATTGTGAGAAAACATACATAGACATATATGGATACGTACACTATAGAAGACGCGATACAGGCATAACTACGAAGAAAAACAACGTTCAGCTTGATAATGCGTATGTCGTCCCATACAACAGATTACTGTGTATGCGATACTACGCACACCTCAATGTTGAATACTGTGGATGGTCAATGTTGATTAAATATCTTTTCAAGTATATTTCAAAGGGCACTGACCGCGTCGTTGCCAACATAACGAAAGCTGTTGAACCGTCATCATCTAACACACAACAGCAACGCATACGAATTGACAAAATCAAGAACTTTCAAGAATCAAGATTCATCGGACCCCATGAAGCATGCTGGAGGATCTTCGGTTTTGACATACACAGTAGAGACCCAGCTGTTCAAATACTTGCGGTTCATCTAGAAAACAAGCAACGCGTTACTTTCAGATCCACCGATAACCTTAATTCAATCATTTCTAACCCTTGCAATAAGAAGACAACACTAACAGAATGGTTAAACTATAATGCTAGATGGGAAGATGGAAGACACCTCACATATCTAGACTTTCCAAGTGAATTTGCATGGTGTAATGGCGATAACTATTGGCAAAGGCGACGGAATCTGAATAAGCTAGCAATTGGGAGACTAACGTACATACACCCAAGCCTAGGGGACTTATTCTATGAGAGGATGCTCTTATGCCATCAAAAAGGTTGTAAATCCTTTAAAGACATACGAAAAGTCAATAACCCAATATATCCAACATACAGGGTAGCGTGTGAAGCAATGGGTTTGCTTGGTGACGATAACGAATGGAAAATAGCGTTAGAAGAGGCTGATTTCCACGCAACTGCTTCACAACTAAGGGCTTTATTCGTACAGATTCTCATTTTTTGCGACGTATCTAATCCTAAAAACTTATGGGAAACTTTTAGGAAACGGATGTCTGATGATGTCCCCAACATAATTTCAAAAACTCTTGGGATTCGAGTTATCGAAAGAAATGATACAGACTTAGAAGCGTACGTTTTGTGCGAAGTAGAAGCAATGTTAAACAACTACTCAAAATCGTTACCAGAATTCGGTCTTCCTTTGCCGCCTAAACATCTGCTTAAGGCATTAAAAAACCGGCTTCTGATGGAAGAAAGGAACTATGACCGTGAAATGCTGCGGAAAGAAAGAGAATTGCTGATACCAAAGTTGAACAGTGATCAAAAGATAATTTTTGATTTGATTGTGGGTGCGATAGCAGAGAATAAGCAGCAACTTATCTTTGTATATGGCCACGGAGGCACAGGAAAGACATTCCTTTAGAAAACTATAATATGTACAATACGTTCGGAAGGCAAGATAGTATTAGCGGTAGCGTCATCAGGTATTGCATCACTACTTTTACCAGGTGGACGTACTGCCCACTAAAGATTCAAGATACCCTTTGATATAACTAATGAGTCAATCTGTAGCGTAAAAAGGGAAGTCAATGGGCAATTTTATTGGAGGAAACGGATCTCATAATATGGGACGAAGCTCCAAGGAATGATCGAAAGTGCTTTGAGACATTGGATCGCATCCTTAGGGATATCCTTGATGCACCAAACTGTTTGTTCGGAGGGAAAACTGTGATGTTGGGTGGTGATTTTAGACAAACACTTCCAGTGAAGAAAAAAGCGTCGAAAAATGAAATTATTTCATCTTCGATCACGCAATCATATCTGTGGAGACACTTCAAGGTATTCAGGCTTCATGAAAATATGCGGCTACTAAAAGAAGGATTACTTGAAAAAGAAAGAGACAGTATAAACAGCTTTTCAAAATGGCTACTTGCCATTGGAGACGGCAACATAGGTATACCAGATGATGATGACAACGAAAATAACTCATGGGTACATATTCCAGATAGCTTTTACATACCTGAATCTGACAATTCAAGATTAGAACTAATACGCTTTATATACGATAATGAAACATTGCAAAACCCAACAGCTAAAGCCTTACAAGATAGAGCAATTGTATGTCCTAAAAATGAGACAGCGTATTTGATAAATGCACAGGTCTTAGAAATGGTTAAAGGTCAGCTTAAAACCTATCTCAGCTCTGACGAAGCATTACCTAAAAGAAACGATGGTGGGGAAACTGAGCTTCTGTATCCTATAGAGTATTTAAACAGCCTTTCGTTTGGAGGTTTTCTACAACATAAATTGCAATTGAAAGTTGGAACACCGGTTATGCTCTTGCGTAACTTAAATTTATCGGGTGGATTATGTAATGGAACAAGACTCATAGTCACTCAATTGTTGAATAAAGTCATTGAGGCAAAAATTATCACAGGCACGCGTATCTTAGATAAAGTCTTTATTCCACGGATTCTGTTAATAAACAAGGAAGAACAAATGCCCTTTATCTTCAAAAGAAAGCAATTTCCTTTAAGAGTATGTTACGCGATGACCATCAACAAAAGCCAAGGGCAGTCGCTCAGCAAGATAGGAGTTTACCTCCCAGAGCCCGTTTTTTGCCATGGTCAATTATACGTTGCTCTCTCACGCGCAACATCTGCTGAAGGGGTAAAAATACTCATCTACCAACATCCTAACCAACACCCAAATAGTACAAAAAATATTGTGTATAAAGATTTTTTGTCACAGATTGTACCAAACCAGGTTTATCCATCATTTATTCTCATCACTTATTATATAGCAATAGAAAGTAGATAATACATGTTGTCTTTACCACAATGCCTTTAATTATATCCAATATGCTTAATGTACGTTGACAACCAACTATCTTTATCCATCAGATATATGTAGCATTTATTGTATAAGAATAGATATACTCTTTTTGCCACTATTATTTGGTAATCGATTTTTTATTCCTTATTTTTGCTACAATTGCTCCTTCATATAGATAGTAACTACTTATTATGATAAACCTTTAGTTTACCATAGGTACTAATACCACTTCCATTCATTTTTTTTTCTTAAACAGGCAACGACAATATGATTTTTCCCAACATGGAAGGATCAACTCAACAATCTCAAACCCCAGACGACAAAGGAAAAATGATAATGCCCCCAGCAGAACCAATCAAACTCAAACAAAATGATTGAAGTTAAAGTTTGTCGAAAATGGATTGGTAGGAACCCTAAAAAAACTGATCCTACAGGTGTGTGTTGTATACTGCTTGATAAACAGGTATGTAACAAAACATTTTTCATAACCAAATTTCATAAATTTATACAAAAACATTTGTTATAATGACTTAAAAAAGAGTAAAATATCAATCAGGGTAACGCAATTCAAGCAAACATGGCTGCCAAGGACATTCAGTATTTCGAAAGAAAGGTGCAAGAAAATATGGCATACAGAATTGCAGGATTCAGCTGTGAGCTATCAAGAACATGGCAACGCGCTGTCAGCCACAAAACGTCTCTCATCTTTGGACACGCAACTACTTTCGATGTTATTCCAGCTGATGATTTCCCAGAATATTATTTTGAGTTTGCTGCACACAATGAGCTTCCAAAAAGAGCAGACGTTAGCACAACAATACTCACAGGTATTCACTTATACATTTGTTTTCTTAGCATAACTGACGGTTACAACAAATAATAATGCCCACATGTTTTGCCTTTAGATTATATCGGAACGATTCAGCGAATAGACACTGTCAGACACGCAGGAAGCACAACATCAAGTCTCACACGATGGAGAGTCATAGACGTGCAGAACTTGAAGTAAGTTCACGTTTACAGATTAAAATAAACACAAACTAATATATTTCATATATTTTTCATTCCTTATTCATTTTCCATGTACATAACAGCGGCATGACAATAAAATTTAAAATGTGGAATGAAATGGCAATGGAGTTTGATGAAGAAGAATATAAAACACTTCAAAAACCAGTGATCATCGCCATTGCGTCTTGCAGGGTCACAAACAGATTTAATGGTAAATACTGTTATTACACTTTCTATATCCAATATCTAAAAACAAAACACATTAACGTCTAAAAATAAATGTCTAAACCTAATTTACTTACATATGTGCAGAAATCCAACTTACAGGAACATCTACAACACGCTACTTTCTGAATCCAAACATCCCAGAAGCAGAAGAGATCCGCAATGTGTAAGTAAAATGTTCTTTACAATATAAAAAACATTGTATTCATACACAGTAATGCATAACAAGTATTGCCAACACAGGTACAACATAATCCTTGATCTACCTCCTGCACTTACAATTGAGTCACAAAGGTTTGAAGATCTGGACCAAGAAAGGAATAGGAATCGCGTGTCGTTGAAAACATTGCTTGACATAAATCCGCAATCATACAGGGTAAACCACAAAATATATATATATATATATATATATATATATATATATATATATATATATATATATATATATATATATATATATATATATATGTATATATATATATATATATATATATATATATATATATACATACATACATACATTATAATTCATTGCTGTCATAAACACTTTGTTAACAACTATGTTACACAATAGTATGTCAGGTTCACTAACGAAGCTACGATCTTATCAATCAACCGTACAAGACCATGGTACTACAAAAAATGCTCTGAATGTCCTCTTAAAACCATTGAATAATTCCTGGTACCAAGATGCATTGATCATGGTTTTCAGCCTACTCCAACTTACGGGTACCAACAGTTCCTTTCACTTTTTCCTAGAAAATTACTCCTTCCCTAGAAATACTAGAAAACACTATTCATTCCCCAATATATGATTCATAGGTACTGTTTTAGAGCAAGGATTCATGATGGCACAACAAGAGTTACGTTAATCTGTTTTAGCCCTGAATCAGAAAGGATCGTACCTGAGTGCAACAAGCTATTGGCAACCCTTGAAGACCAAAACCCGTATCACTATCCACAGCCGCTACTCTCCCTTGAAGGTACCCAACATATTTTCCAATTGCATTTTATAAAAGAGAGCGTACAAGGGAATGTACAATTCGTATTGGACAAAGTCCTCGACCCCACACCATTAGCAGCAATCCCACATGTTGCTACATCCGTTGAAGAATGTACGTTTCTTCTTGGACCATCTGAACCATCAGAAGATGTAAACGAGCTACCACTTGCCATACCAATGCCACAACACTTACATCACAATCTGACGGAAAATGAAGAAGGTATAGAAGACCAGAGTACTGATGCTTCTACTCCGCCAACACAGGTGGCCATCACAGCAGTTGACAAGCAAACCGAACAGACGAATCCTCAAAAGAAATCAGCAAAAAGAGAATTGAAATTCTCATCAGGTTCTGAGGATCCATCTCAGATAAGCAAGAAAAAAGGGAAACAAGATTAGACAACATCAAAATCTGCACACACTTTTGTAACAACAATCAGGACACCTGAACTTTACTAACATTTGTATATAACTTTATTAGCATCGGACGTGTTGTAAACACTTATGTACAAACCGTAGGTAACAAATCGTAATCCATATGTACTATGTATAACATGGTAGCTAACCATGTCATCCCATGAAAATTAGCCATGCGATGTGACAACATCTTTTGTAAAACAATTATAACCTTTTGGGGATGAATATAATGTTATTTGCATCAACTTTTGTACACAACGAGAAGCAAAATAACTTTCAGCAACATGCAGATTCACAATCTTTACAGCGACAACAGAACTTACATTTATTTAACACTAGGCACAACAAATACAATCCCAGTCAAATGACAAGGGACTTAAAACCTAACAACACAACTACTTAAAGGTAGAGCACACATTGGCGAATAATAAAAAAGAAAAACACCACCCAACAAGACCGACAACCACATATTACAAGATCAGTTCTTACTAAAGATGCAGGTGATAAAACTCACTACACTTAGAGCTTACATTATGCTCAAAACATTTTCAACCTACATTACATTCTAAACACAATATCCTAAATGTGAAACAGACACCACATAAACTAAATAAACCATTACAAACGACGAATGCTGTTAATGTAACCCGCTGCAGCTCGAAGAGCTCTATGAGCCTCACGTAGCATTCCCTGAAATGTAACCTGCTTAAAATGTTCATGTGCACGTACTTCCCTTAAAAATGTAACTGAATTGACCACCACTGGATCACGTGGTTCGTCACAAACCTCTTGGATTAAATCATCTATATACCTGATACGTGCAACAATTTCAAAACAACGCACACGCACCATAGTCTCCCATTCACGCGCTGCGATCACTTCTCTCTCGAAAAAAAGAACCATCTGATCCTGGAGGGCATCACTATTACATGCAAAACCAAGTTCCGCAAGACAGGCAGGCCGTGACATAACAGCAACAACAAGTATACCAATCAAGAAAACCAAACACAAACAAACACAAGGGAAAGGTAATATTTATACCAAAAAAAAGGGAACATGCTCACACCATTATCAAAAATTTAAACCAGTACAAACACTTTGGTAAAAAGCAATCTCAAATAGTTTAAAGGCACAGACGCGTGCACACTTGAATAGCAACATTGGAAACTGACAAAATAATGTAAACCACTACCACATAATCAAAGCACTATCATCATAAAACTACAAAACATAACAGGAAAAAAAGAAATTGTTCACAGACTACTACCAATAATTTGAACCATTATAAATATGTATGCTAAAAAGCGATCTCAAATAGCTTAAAGACACATACACGTGGACACTTCAACAGCATACTGATATTGCAATGCCTCTTAACCATCATATTTAGCCATATTTAGCCAACCTCCCACTTCAACTAAGACCATGGAAAAAGAACAATGAAAAAGACGCAGATATACATAATCCGCAAACACCACTATCAGCATCAAATAATGTAACCATCACTATTGACATCACTATATAATCACATTTGTCAACAGAGATATTTGTCATAAAACAGCAAAAAAAAAAAATAAAAAAAAAAAAAAAAATAACAATTGCAACAAAATAAAGACAAAGGGTTTTTATATATTAATTGTCAATTACATCAATGATACCAGCATATGTGGCAAACAACAACATCAACAAAATCGTAATCCGACAATCATAAAACCTACCCATTAGCTGTAGTTACAATTTCCTTAAACCCATACCACCAAAACGGGGGGACAAATGATCATACACCCTCATCCAACATACTAACAACCTTACACAAACAGCTTAGGAAACTATCAAATATATACACAAAAGACAATTACCAAAAGACACTAACCATCGGACAAATCTTCGTTGGCCTCCATCAAAGTGACATGTTGTAGTTGACTGATCCCATCACGTATCAAACCCAAAGTTTCTTCCAAAGATTCCAAAATATCGCGTTCCACAACCTCCATCTGCCCAAGACAAGTAAAAGCATCCACCCCTTCTGGATGAAAAGGCCCCAAAGATTCCACCTCTGTTTGTGTCCGCTCAAGCTTCTCGATCTTTTCCCTAAGTTGTCCAGCCAATTCCTCCAACCTTAGCAAAAGATTAAGCGCCTCCACCAAATCACTGTTGAAAAAAAAGCTTGAAACATGTTGCAATGTTTTCGGATCCGGCAGCCGCTTTCAATTCATCGAGATTGGGAGTCGCAGCCATAAGTCTTGCATAACCTAGATCTTAAAAAAATTGGTTCACATAAGCGTATAAAACCCAAAGTAATATAAACCTTATATAGAACCCAAAGTACCAAATATTTACACATCCAAAAAACATTTAATACCAAAAATCCACAACAAAAAGTATGATTACAAAACATAACTAAAAACAGATATGTGAAAAAAATTTATGAAGTACAATAAAAAATTTTGATACTAAAAACTACAACAGCAGCCAAAATTTTATGCACAAGCCCCTATGGTATAACAATTGTCAAAATCTCCATATACTCACGCACACTTTAATATTATCACCAAAAACGTCTTAAAAAACATATAAAAAAAATTGTTACATAAATAATAATATGTAAAAATAAATTAGAAAAAGAGGAAATGAAATAAAGATAATACTTTTAAAAAAATACCTAAGTTCATAAAAATGACAAAAAAAACCCCTAATGAAACCAACAAACTCTACTCACGCACACTTTAATATTATCACCAAAAACGTCTTAAAGAAAACATATAAAAAAAATTGTTACATAATTAATAATATGTAAAAATAAATTAGAAAAAGAGGAAATGAAATAAAGATAATACTTTTAAAAAAGGGTTTTATATCAGATAGGTTACCCAACTTTCCAATTTTGTTCGCCTAAGTTACCTAACTATTTTTTTGTTCAATCGGGGTATTGGACTACACGGGGTTGACATTTAGGTTACTGAACTTCAAAAGTGTGTTCAATCGGGTTACTGAATGACTAAATTGACGAAAATACCCTTCTTTTCATTTTTGTTAAGTACATAAATGGTCCCTCTGGTTCGCCCGGTGTTACGGATTCAGTCCAGTTTTCAATTTTGTTACGTTTCCCATGTTTATTGTTCAAAATCCACATTTAAGCATAATAACACAAGATAAAACATTTTAGTTCATAGTAGTTGAGTGAAAACAAGTTTTCAATAGTGATTTACTTAATAACAAACGCATGTGGGTAACGATAGGCATAATTTGCAATCATAAAGATTTATAAAAGTTGTGGGTTCGAGTTAGGTTACAATGTTTGAAGTGTGTACGAGTGAGTGTAAAGAATCAAAGACCAAAACTCGATTAGCTTTTCCAAAATGTAGACCCGATAACCCCTTGCCTTCAAAATATTTAACCCGACTTCCTATGCTTTTTTAAAATCCGTTTTCTTGTTCTAGTCTTTTCCTTTGTCTGTTTGTAAGAAAATGTATCGTTTAAGCTTATGTGTGGATCGGGTATAAAGTGTTAAGCAAGAGAGGATTGCTTGTTAGGTTTTCCATATTTAATGCACCTTGTCCTTGTTGTACTTAGAAATCTTCAAAACTATGGACACCATCTTGTTTATGAAGGAAACCAAGAAAAAGGGTGGTGGAGTGTGAACCGAAAGAATTATGGGAGGTGATTTGTCTGTTGAGTGTAGCTAGGAGAAGTGAGAAAAGATTTTATCCAAGTTGACAATTTGTAATTATGCATGAGGTATATACGTTTGTGCATAACATGAATCAAGTGGTGTTGAGTCTTGGGTCGTTTAATGTGATATTCTATATCACATAATTGCAAGAGTTGTCAAATGAGGTTTTAAACTCGTGTGGTTTGCAAATATATGTGTTTGAATGAGATAGATTCAAAACGAGAAATGTATATAACAAAAATGAAAACTAGACTGAATCCGTAACACCGGGCAAACCACAGGGACCATTTATGTACTTAACAAAGATGAAAAGGAGGGTATTTTTGTCAATAGTAACCTGATTGAACACACTTTTAAAGTTCAGTGACTTGAATGTTAACCCCGTGTAGTCTAATACCCCGTTTGAACAAAAAAATAGTTGGGTAACTTAGGCGAACAAAGTTGGAAAGTTAGGTAACCTATCTGATATTAAACCCTTTAAAAAAACACCTAAGTTCACAAAAAAAAAAAAAAAAAAAAAAAAAAAAAAAAACCCCTAATGAAACCAAAAACTCTCATATAGCATAAAAAATTATATGCAAAAAACCCGCTGCAACGCGCGGGTTCCCAATCTCGTTTGAATGACGTGTCATACTTTGAAATTTGACACGTGTTGCTGGTTTTTTATGTTACACGACACTAAAATATGATATTGAAACTTGTTTTGAAATTTTGTAACATTTAGTGAAACACTTACTCAAATGGTACTTTGGAGAACATCAATTGCTATTTAATGACCTAAACACGGTATGTTCTGACATTCGCAAGCCACAATGTGTTGTACTATATAAACCCTCCCTATGGGGTCAAATCATAGGGAATATTCCTTTTGTCCCTTCACTTTTTTCAGTACAACACAGTTTTTTGTCAGTTTCTGTTCCGTATTTCTGACAGTTTTAAGCGTTTGGCTTATTAAATTTTATATTTATAGTTCCGCATTTTCAGGTTTATAGTTTTTTGATATAAACAAAATTATAAAAATAAAAAAAAAATAAAAAAAAAAAAAAAAAACAAAAAAAGTAGGGGGGTCAATCTAAAAAACTATGTACCGTCCCAATAACCCAGCCTGCCACAATTTGTCAATTTCCCCAAGAGTAGGCGTTGCACAGTTGTAGTGTATCCAGTGGCTAAACTTCTGAACTTAGTGGGCAAAATGTCAAAAGTTATGGTTACTGAAAGAAACAAACATATTCCATTTAAATTACCCGTACTTGTTAGTATTGTATAATTGACAAAACACGCTCCTGAACAAGAATGAGGTGTGAAAGAAAGCCAGTTTTATCCTCTGTTGAAAACACACAATTGACGTGATAAAAGCCAATCAACACGTCACATGACTCATGTTTAAAACATATTGAAGTTCGGTCCATAGCCATTGTAGGCACCGAGAAGGTTTACGAAGTACAGATAACAGACCACATGGATTGAATCATTGAACCATGTGACCACTTTCTAAGCAACACAAATATTTTAAGGGCAAATTGCACAAAAATGTACCCAACTTATACCCAATTCTAATTTAAGGTACTTTACTTTTTTTTTCCAATTTAATGTACCCATCTTATTTTTAGTTGCAATGTTAGACGAGTGATAGGTTACCAAGTCACCACCACTATACTTCATCTTCTCCGATCAAATTCCGGCCTACTTCCGGCTAGTTTTTCTTTTAATCTCATTTTTTTTTAATCTCACTTAGTAAATCAGAAGCAATTATAACTTATAAAAAGTAACATGCTAACACCCCTTCCTTGAATTATATCAAACACCGCCATGGTATATTATATAAACTTCGAACATCATTATGATATATAAGCATCATAATAAACTATTTTGTATTGCCCGTTGTTTCAATATTAGTGGCTTAACTGAAGCCAAAAGTTTGGATCGCTTTAGTTAACAATCTTCTACAAGTGAAATCATATGTGTTGAAACGAGTTGGATTGCCTTCACTTTGTCACATGTCATTAGAAAAGCAAAATATTTCATTAGCATATGCAACATTCTACATATTTAAAAGTAGTTTTAAACTTCTAAGTTTTGATTACACAAAACTGTACATTTTAACATGTTCCAAAAGACCAAACTATCACAGCCCCTCCAATTTTGTACATCAACCTTGGTGTGGTTTTTTGGTGTAAACCCGTTAATCCGTCAAATTACGTCGAGTTTTAAAAATATATTAACTCAGCCATGTTGAATTATATGGCTGTTTATTTTATAAGTTCGTCATAGTTTCATCATCACAACACCGATA
This sequence comes from Chrysanthemum seticuspe, assembly GCA_019973895.1. Classification (NCBI taxonomy): domain Eukaryota; kingdom Viridiplantae; phylum Streptophyta; class Magnoliopsida; order Asterales; family Asteraceae; genus Chrysanthemum; species Chrysanthemum seticuspe. Next base: position 33,268,622 of record BPTQ01000001.1, read on the forward strand.
AGCAGTGGCAGAGCTAGGGGAGGGGCTGGGGCTGGCCGGAAGTTAACAAAGTTGGCCGGAGAAGATGAAGTATGGTGGCGGTGACCTGGTAACCTATTAATCGTCTAATAATGCAACTGAAAAAAAGATGGGTACATTAAATTGAGAGAAAAGAAATAGAGTACCTTAAATTAAAATTGAGTATAAGTTGGATACATTTTTGAGTTAACTACATTTTGGGTGGTTTGCCGGGTATTTCATTTTTAGTTGTAAAGGCATTAATTTTGGGATAAGATCCCTCGCCATGGCCCGGATGTGCCCATCGGCATGTCTTGTTTGTCTTCAGGCTTGGTACTTCTTCCCGGACAGAGCACGTGTGTTGGTTGTGGGACTGTTTTGGATCCATTTCGAGTGTATGGTCTCTAACCATTTGAGCTAGAACTCCCATACGCTATTTAGGTTATTAGTTTATGCGACTGTAGATTATTGCCACTTAATTTACATCAAAGCCTTGTTTGTGCAACTGAGATACAAACCGTATTTCACATTACGTGTAGCTTTTTATTCACATAAACAGTTGGACATAGCAACACTTTTTAGTGTTTTTGGTTTTATAATATTAAAAAAAGGGGGAATTGCATATATCTCCCTCCAAAACCTCAAAATTACATATATATCCAACACAAACTCATAATTACATATGTATCCTTCTTAAACATTATAAATATCATATATATCCAAATAATTAATTTGTAGATATTTAAAACACAAACAATTATAATAAACAATACATTTACCATTATACCCTTAGTTTTCTTAATCTTTTATTAAGGGAGATACCAAACCACCATATTCTTATATGTTACTGTCACAAATCTGTATTGGTTTAATGGAAAAATCAATGTTATTATCCAAAAAATCCATTTCATGTATCATAAACGAGATAACGAAAAACTCATAAATGTCACTTGAGTGTCCATGTAAGCTTATTTCTCCAACCCCAGTTACAACTTTGATTGTGCATATTGTAGGTGGGTTTTTGGACAAGAAGTATAAGTATATGGGTTCAATTATAATATTTATAAATAAAAACTGTATCAATTTTTTCAACAACAAACATTTATAATCGATGATGGAAGCAATTGTAATGTCGTATAGTGGGGGTGATGTATGTGGTCAAGAAGATGAGCAAATATAAGGGTATAATAGTAAATACATGGCTAGTTATGAATTTTTGTGTTTTAAATATATTAAATTTAATTATTTGGGTATACATGATATTTATAATATTTAAGAAGGATATATATGTAATTATGAATTTGAGTTGGATATATATGTAATTTTAAGGTTTTGAAAAGATATATATGCAATTCCCCTTTAAAAAAATACATAAAATATCAATAAAAAACAATAACAAGATTTGTCATTAAAAACAAGAGTTAATTGCATTTTTGGTCCTTCTGGTTAGGCCAAATTGTAGGTTTGGTCCCTAAAACTTTGAAAGTGCAACGATAGTCCCCATTTTAAAGTTTGGATTGCATTTTTTGTCCTTGGACAAAGTTAAATGACCAAAATACCCTTTGTCTTTTTCAGAAAAAGACAAGGGCAATTTGGTCATTTACAATTTTGTAAAATATCAATTAAAAAAATAATTAAAAAAAAAAAAAAAAAAAAGAAAAAAGGAAAAAAAAAAAAAAGAAGAAACAATAGGCCAATAATACTATCTGTTGCACCCGGATCATCATAGGCTAGCTAATAGCATTTATTACACAACCAACAAATTACATAAAGAAAAATTCACTGAGTCTAAGCTTTTCGTTCTTGTTATTACATTCCAACTAACTTTAGAAAAAGAATCAGACCAAATAAAAACATGCAAGGATTTGCGATTAAGTTCCAATTCGTTCGCAACATGATATATGAGAGATTCCAACGTACTTTAAAGTTTGAAGTACCTCTAGCCTGCACTTAATCACTCCTACTTCTTTGCACTAGCTCCATGAAGTCTCTGGAACAAACGTCTAGTATATGAAAGTTAGTGATGTGAACGAGTTTTTTTTATATGATGTTGGATATTTTAGTGTAATTGGATTAACTTGTTTTGACCAATTTCATCATAATAATACATCATTTAGGTTTGGAGGTGCGGAGTGCACACCTACTTGAATTTATTATGATCTTAGGGCGAAGCCCCTAAGGGACGGGGGTTCGGGGGCAACGCCCCTGGTGGCAGGGTCCAAGGGGCAGAGCCCCTGGCTGGGGTCGAGCTTCTGCTGAAATAGTTGTGTTTCTGCTGAAGTTATGTTTCTGCTGAAATGGTTGTGTTTCTGCTGAAGTTATGTACATCAGAAACTAATTTTCGGAAATTGAGGGACAAAACTTGACAACTTAGAAACCCTAAAACTGCCTCTGGCAGTTATCCCGTATCATAGTTATATACGGTTTATTTGGTCATATATTTTCTACTGGTTCATTATATCTCAGACACACACATACAGAAAATTCTCATTCTCTGAATTGTATCCGATTGAATAATTTGGTAGAACCGCCGAATTGATTCGATCTGAAAGTGTTCACACGCCTTTCAGAGATTAAGCATATCCGTTGGTGTTCGTTATTACTACATATCCCCTACATATGATCAAAATAAATAAAGAAAAAAAAAGTTGGTTAATTAGTTAGTAACACTTGTCGTTCATGATCACTTTTATTTAGTCATAATCAATCATAAAAAGTTTGATGCATTTCTAACTGAAATTTTAGTATGAGATTTATTCGTACCTTTTTATCTTCATTCCTCACCTACGGAACGATATTAACTTGATCTCACAGTATCACACATGCTAAGTTCCCACGTAACTGTAAAAGAAATAAGTTAACAAACAATATTAATTTATCAAACTATTGTTAAAATAAGTTTAATTTCAAAGGCAATTATGTGTTTTTCGTACCTCTCTTTCTTTTGTCAACATTTCGTCTATTGTAGAACCATTTGCTTTTATCCCGTTGACCTGCTGGAGGTTGGGTGTATCATGGGTTCCATAACCCCATTTCTCCATTTTATCACATAATAAGATCTCCACCGTCACCAAAGAGGGATATTTGATTGTAGCATTCCCAGGGTAGAAGCTCGTGAGACTCTCCATACCGAAGAGCGAAATCTTGGCAAGGCGATGGAACACGATGTTTTTATCTAGAACAACCGTAACATTTTCACTTGTACTTGTTTCCCCATCCCTGTCTGAGATCACTTCCTTCAAACTTTTGCAGTACCCAATTGTTAGATCTTTCAGATTGACTAGCCCTTCTGCTACACTAACAGTGAATAGCTTTTCTAACTTGTGACAACCATGAATATGACATGTCACCAGGTTGTTAAGGCTTATATATTGATCTGGACAATTCCATATCTCTTTCATACTACTCAAGTCATATAACCTTAGTTGTTCCACTTCCGAAAGAAACCTTCTATTCTCTGATGGATAAAAAAACGGCATCTTATCCAAAACACTTGAATCCACCAAATACAAAAGATTGTCACAGCTAATGATATGAATAACCTTCAAACCGAAACCCTCACAGTACAAGATAGGCATTTTTTCATCAAGATAATTTATTAATGCAAGAGCTACACCATTGCATATCTTAATCAATTCTGTAACATGAGAGTGTGAGTTGATATCAGCATAATCAAGCGTGTCTAGAATTAAAGTTCTATTACCTGGGATAATCTCTAAAATCTTAGCATAATCACTATAATCTTCCTCGCCACCAAATTGAATGGAAAATCTTTTCAATCCCTTCAGATATTTAACTTCAGGGATAAGACAAATATGTTTGACCCATAAATTTAGAGATTTGAGGTTTGACAGTTCATCTATCTCCACAAGACTGTCATCTTTCCCCTTTTTCACCGGATTGTATTGAATACTCAACTCTTCCAGCCAACGAAGCTTTGGTAGTACACCTGGTTCAATATGAGATAGGTCAGGACACTGTGCAGCATCAAACAACCTTAATTTCTCTAACTTTCCAATCTCTCGAGGAATTTTTTTAATTCCAGTCTCATTGAGAATTAGAATTTCAAGGTCTTTTAACTCCCCAAGTATAGAAACATCACAGAGAAGTTTATTTCCACCTAGGTTAAGCATACGTAATCTTGTGAGATGATTCAGTGATTTTGGGAGAGACCTGATGTTATTATTCTCAAAATCTAAAACTTTAGCTTCTTTCATGGCTTGGGTGAATTCATCAGAAATTTCTGACAAATAGTTTCTTTGTATGAGGAAAATCTTAAGGAGTGGAATATCAAGCTCATAACCAGCTGGAAGCTTACAGATATCATTAAACATGAGTGAGATACCTGTGTAGCTTTCCAGACTTCCAATTCTTGGTTTCCATTCTGTCAGATTTTTCCCAGCCTCCACCAAAAAATTGTCATCTTTGGAAGCAATTAGCAACGCCACTTCTCGAACAACATCATGCATTTTGGTTGTAGATTCATCAATGGAACCAAATATATCTTTCACATCCAATAACAAGCAAGAGGATTTGAGGATTTTGACCGCACCGTGAACTTTATTTCTTGCATCCTCCAAATTATTGAGGTCTTTGAAAAGCTCCAAACCAACCACATAATACGCCAACTGCTCTAATGAGATACAAAAGTCTTCGGGGAACATACAACATAGTAAGAATATTGATTTTGCTTCTTCGCTTTCGAGGTAGTCATAGCTGAGCCTCAAATGAGCAAATGCTACCTTTATATCTAGATCAATAACCGAAGTTGCATGTTTTAAAATGCTATCAAGTGCTTTCTCCCATTCCATTAGGTTGTCTTCATCTTTCAGCGCTTTTCCTACCGCTTGAAGGATTAGTGGCAATCCACCACATCCTTCAACAATCTTCATTGCAACTTGTTTCAATTTGGCATCGGTTTCTACTCTTTCACCAGCCACACATTTGAAAAAAATCCATGCTTCTTCTCTTGGCAAAGAGTCTACACCAATTTCCCGAGCATTCATAGCCTTACACACACTTCTTTCTCTAGAAGTTAACAAAATCTTAAAATCCGGGTGGTTAGTTACACATGGAATGCCCACAGTATGTAACTTCAAACGGTCCCACACGTCATCGAGGATTATAAGAACCTTTTCACCTTTTATTATTCGCTTTGCTGCAACATCAACATCTTTTTTAATCTTTTCAGCATCCACAGGTCTCGAGACAGTTACAAATACAACAAGATCAAATAGGTCTTTCACTCTTGCAGCAACTTGAGTGGCTAGTGTAGTCTTTCCTACACCTCCTATTCCCCAGATTCCAGTGATTTGTGTACTTTTGACAGATTCAATGATCTTTTCAAGAACTAACTTATGGGTATCAAGATCATCAATATTCTCCCTTGGTAAGAGCTCTAAGATTCCTGGTGAAGGAGTAGGAATAGAGACAACACCTTCATAGGTCGCCCCATCTCTCTGGTGTTGCTCAAGGAAAGGAACCTTGTTTGTCGCCTCCTTACCGAAGTGATGGAGGGTGTTCAAGTTGACACACATCCGCAAGTTGAAGCACGTCTTCTTGGCATCAGCTTCTTCATGAAGAAATTCATCCGCCATGGTTATATGAGCGTCCGCCTCGTCAACCCACTTTTCCACACCAGCTAAGAGGTCATCACCATTATCAAGAGCTAGTTTTATTTTTTGCTCAACCCTCTCCTTCATATTCTTGAGCTTTCCAACTTCACTCCTTAACTTCTCAACATTTTCTTTGCAGTTCCACATGTAACCGATCTCTTTTTTAACCTTAGTAAACAATGAGCCCGCTACTTCATCAACAACCTTAGTAGAAACCACTTCTGCCATTGTAGATTTCTTTTTTCCTTTTTTCAATGTATGAACAAAACTTAAACCAAATGATTCAGAACAACAAAAGGATTCTTAATCTAACAGATTATACAGATTTGGAAAATCTCAACAGGTTTGATTATGAGCAACAGGTTTGGGTGGTTGTATGAAAGAGAGATTGAAATAAATCTTGTGTGATGATTGATTGCTACCTCAAGTCTCACACACTTGAATATTTAAAAGCAATCAACCTTTCATGTATTGTCACAAGCAGTCCTTACACTTCTATAATCTCCAAACTATCAATTATAAATCTAGAAATCTTGCAAAACATATACAGTACTATATAAAAAAAAGCTACAAATGTTTTCAAGTTTCACGAGGTATTTATGCATGTGTGCTACGACGGGAGTCTACAACATACATTATTTTATTAATTAGTATAAGGTTCTTAATGTTATTACCCCCCTTTTTTTTTTTACTTCATCATTAAAATATATAACTTACATACGCTCTTAAAATGGTTTGAAGTCGCAGTTCGGAGAAAATTAATTTATAATGACTATACGTTTTGTTTAAGTATTTAATAATTACATAATAGATACTCGTATTTGATAAACACAAAATATTTTATTGTTAACATTCACTTTTAAAATAAATAGAAGTATATGATTATATAGAGAAATTTTCAAATGCTTACTCTTATTTTGGTGCTTACCAAAAGACAAATCATCACCATCCATTTATTTTATTGTCTACTTGACTAAACGAATTCTCTTTTAGTGAGGATAAACCTAAGATTTAATATGGAAACCTAAGTTCATGTTTTTTTTCCCTTTTTCTTTGTCTTTCTTATTTATTAACATTTTTTTTCTTTTTCTTGAAATTCACGTCTTTTTTTAGTTCACTTTTTTTTTTTTTTTTTTTTTTTTTTTTTTTTTTTTTTTTTAAATTCACATTTTTTTTATTCAAGTTTTTTTTCGCTTTCATACGTTTTCATCTGTATTCATGCGTTTTCGTTCGCATTTATACGTTTTCGTCCGTGTTCATATGTTTTCGTCCATTTTTTTACGTTTTCATCTGATTTCAGACGTTTCGTACGTTTACATCCGTTTTCGTCCGTTTCATACGTTTTTGTACGTTTATATACGTTTTCGTCTGTTTTCAGACGTTTTTGTTCGTTTTCATACGTTTTTGTCCATTTTTAGACATTTTCTTCTGTTTTGAGACGTTTTCGTCTGTTTTCTTACGTTTTCATTTGTTTTCATACGTTTTTGTCCATTTTCTTACGTTTTCGTTCGTTTTCATACGTTTTCGTCCATTTCATCCGTTTTCTTTCGTTTTCGTCCATTTTTCATACGTTTTCATACGTATTCGTCTGTTTTCTTACGTTTTCGTCCGTTTTCTTACGTTTTCATCCATTTTTACACGCTTTTGTCTTTTTTTTAGGTTTTCATGTATTTTCGTCCGTTTTTAGACGTTTTCGTCTGTATTTTTACGTTTTCATGTATTTTTGTTCGTTTTATACATTTTCGACCGTTTTCAGACGTTTTCATCCGTTTTTTTACGTTTTCGTCCATTTTTAGACGTTTTTATCTGTTTTCAGACGTTTTTATACGTTTTTGTCCGTTTATATACGTTTTTGTCCGTTTTCATACGTTTTTGTCCGTTTTTATACGTTTTTCATTTGATTTTATACGTTTTTGTCCGTTTTCAGACGTTTTCATTTTGATATTTGTAAGTGACACTTATTTATCTCTTGTGATATAACACTGTAAGAAAGATGAAAAGTATTACATTCTTCATCATGTATGTGTTATCAGTTATGATACTCAACTAAGAATGTGATGGTTGTGTTTTTGAATATATTTAGAAAGATTTTTGTATTTTATGATATTATGAAATATTAGAAAAGTTGTTCAACTGAAAACAATAGATGTTATGATACTTTTGTTAGACTTGTGGTAGATTTTTTTATTTAATGAATACATTGTGCATGTTTCGATAGGTTTTATAGCGGGATTTGAAAATATCTATGGTTGAATCAGGAAACTAAATAAGCTATGGTTGAAGATAGCACACATCTTTATAAACAAACTGAGGAAGCTCAAACACCTGTGATATCGCAGGTGATATCACCTCACTTGTGATATCACACGTGATATCGTGTGTGATAACACCGGTGATATCATATGTGATATCATGTGTGATATTACCGGTGATAACATGTGTGATATCATAGTTTGTATCACTTGTGATATCACCAGCGATATCACCTGTGATATCACATGTGGTATCATGTGATATCACAAGTGAGGTGATATCACCTGTGATATCATGTGTGATATCACAAGTGTTTGAGCTTACTCAGTTTGTTTATAAAGATGTGTGCTTTCTTCAACCATAGCTTCTTTAGTTTGCTTATTCAACCATAGATATTTTTAAACCCCACTATAAAACCTATCGAAACATGCACAATGTATCCATTAAATTGAAAAATCCACCACAAGTCTAACAAAAGTTTCATAACATCTCTTGTTTTCAGTTAAACACCTTTTCTAATATTTCATATTTTTATAAAACAGAAAAATCTTCCTAAATATTTTCAAAAACACAAATAAGAAAAATAAACAGAATCATCACAGCAATATAATAAGTGATGTTTATTATCATTTCTTTCATATATACTTGGTAAAATACTAAAATCTTATCACATTTTGTATGAATTTAATATTTTACATTCTTAGTTGAGTATTACAACTGATAACACATAAATGATGAAGAGTGTAATACTCTTCATCTTTCTTACAATATTATATCACAGGAGATAAATAAGTGTCACTAAAAAATATCAAAATGAATAAAAAGGAAGCAAAGTATGAAAATAGAGACTTGACATATTCTTAAAATCAAACAAGTGTTGCATTCAATTAGCATTTTTTTGAATAAAATAAGAATTCACCGAAAGAGACTTTAACCATTTTATTTCTACTAAGCGCATTAAAAAAAATATGCGCCTGTCAATTGCGATGAAAGGCACAAAAACTATCTTGTAACTGAAAATTGTAAAAATATTAGAAAACATATAGGTGATAATATATAAAAATATACAGAGCAATGAAATATCTCAGGTGATATTAAAGGTTAAAAAAACATACTTGTATGTTTATGAAATATCACAAGTGATATTAGACATTAATTTTTTTTTTCATAAAATATCACAATTGATATTAGACATGTAATATAATAAAGTTTAATAATAAGCATGAAAACGTATGAAAATAGACGAAAAAGTATAAAAACTGCAAAAAACGGACGAAAACGTATGAGAACGGACAAAAACGTATAAAAACGAATGAAAAACGTATAAAATTGTATGAAAACGGAAAAAAGCGTCTGAAAACGTATAAAAACGGATGAAAATGGACGAAAACGTACAAAAATGTCTGAAAAAGAACGGACGAAAGCGTATATAAACCTATGAAAACGTAAGAAAACGGACAAAAACGTAAGAAAACAGACGAAAATGTAAGAAAACAGACGAAAAGGTATGAAAACGGACAAAAACGTAAGAAAGCGGACGAAAACGTAAGAAAACGAACGAAAACATATGAAAATGGACGAAAATGTAAGAAAACATGTGAAAACGTAAGAAAACGGACGGAAACGTTTGAAAACGGATAAAAACGTATGAAAACGGACGAAAACGTAAGAAAACAGACGAAAACGTAAGAAAACGGACAAAAATGTAAGAAAACAAAAGGTCCCTGAACACCTGGTAATGGGTCAGGAACATATGAAAACGAACGAAAACGTAAGAAAATAGACAAATACGTATGAAAACGGACGAAAATGTAAGAAAACAGACGAAAACGTATGAAAACGGACGAAAACGGATGACAACGGACGAAAACGTAAGAAAACGGATGAAAACGTATGTAAACGGACGAAAGTGTATGAAAACGGACAAAAATGTAAGAAAACGGATAAAAACGTAAGAAAACAGATGAAAACGTAACAAGACTGACGAAAACGGACGAAAACGGATGAAAACGGACGAAAACGTAAGAAAACGGATGAAAACGTAAGAAAATAGGCGAAAACGTAAGAAAACGGACGAAAACGTATGAAAACAGACGAAAACGTATGAAAAGCGGAAAAACGGACAAAAACGTATGAAAACTGACGAAAACGAAAAAAAAAAAAAAAAAAAAAAAAAGTTAAATTAAAACTAGTGATTAAAAAAAAGGACAAATAATGAGAAAATAAATAAGAAAGATAAAAAGACAAGAAAAAACATGGACTTAGGTTTAGACATATTAAATCTTAGGTTAATCACTACCATTAGATCAAGCTACATGAAAGGTGGGGATTTATCCCTTAGTATGCAAGGAATTTTGAGTATGTAAAATAAAGTGCCTCTGATTATGTAATATATAACTTTATTAATCGTAATTTTTATAAAATAATGTTTAAACAAAATCTATAGGTTGGTGTTTATCAAATCATTTTAAGGTACAAGATCTATTAAAAAGTGTATCAATTTGTAAAGTCTAATGGGTGATCTCCACCGTTGTATGAGATCTAGTCATTTTTTTTTAATTATTTTCGGTCAAAGGGATATTATAGTAATTTGACCCATTTTTTCTTTTACACCCACAAACTTCAAACGTACATGACTCATAAATGACAAACTTTTACAAAAAATCGATTTCATCATAATTTATAAAATTCAATCTTCTTTAATTTGGTATAATATTTGTTGGAAATTTCGAAACTTTTTTTTACCTATCAAATGAGTGTTTATTTTCTTATTTTTTGGGCATTTTCGCCCCTACTTTTACCTTCGAAAATGTCGAATCGTGAAAAACGTAAAACATGAAATTTATAGATTTACGTTCACTCTTTACACAGGTTTTTGAATCATTCAAATTCGATATAAAATGAGTGAGATATCGTACGTTAAATATTGCGTTTTAGTCATATTTATTGTAAACAAGGTGTTTGATGAAATCTCTAGCTTAGATTTTTTTTGTTAAAATTGCATTAAATGCTCTAATTTTTGTGCCACAATGCATCATTAATCATTTTATTAATATAAGATTCAAAAAGTGATGTTTTTAATCGTTATTTTTTTTTTAAAAAAAATGTACGTTTTGTTCATCAGTTAGTATTGTTTATCAGTTATTATTGTTAATCAGTTAGTGTTGTTCATCAGTTTGTCACCGATGAACAACACTAACTGATGAACAATAATAACTGATGAACAGTATTGTTCATCAAAATGTTCATCAGTTATGGTCACATTATTCATCAGTTTATCACTGATGAACAATACAAGCTGATGTACAGTATTGTTCATCGATTAGTGTTGTTCATCAGTTGATCTTGTTCATTAGTTAATCTTGTTCATCGAAATGTTCATCAGTTATGGTCACATTGTTAATCAGCTGGTTATTGTTCATCAGTTAGTCTATTCATCAATTAATAAAAGCTAAAAATAACAAAAGATGTATTGTGGTGCTCCAATTATTGCATTTAAATGTACTTTTATAAGAAAAATATCTTTTATGCATTTTATCAAATACTTCGTGTGCACTAAATATGATTAAGACGTCATCTTTAACGTGCGATATCTCACTCATATCGTATCATATTTGAGTGATTCAAAATGCTGGGTAAAGAATGGCCAAAAAGCTACAACTTTCATGTTGTAAGTTTTGCATAATTCGGTCTTTAAACTAGACAAAATTAGAGCCGAAAATTTTAAGAATATCAACACCCACTTAAAAAGTTAAAAAAAAAGTTGCGATTCATATATCAAAATGCATACCATGTTGGAAAATTTAGTGCACTTGTGGGATTAGTTCACACCTGGTAATGGGTCAGGAGGTACGGAGTGTACACCCATAAGGTCCCTGAACACCCTGACTCTTTTAGTGGAAAGTACTGCTAGTGGAAACAACTGCTAGTGGAAAGTACTGCTAGTGTTATGAAAGTACTGCTAGTGCTATGTAAGTACTGCTAGTGTTATGAAAGTACTGCTAGTGCTATGAAAGTACTGCTAGTGCTATGAAAGTACTGCTAAATGGCAGTTACAACTGCTTAATGACCACGTTTAATTGGTCATGTAACCACTAACGGCTATAATGGGGATAATTATGAGGCGATTAATGGGCCGATTAATTCTCATAATTCCATTTGACTAGCTAAGAGTAATCTCCTATAAATAGGATATCTGATTATGCATGAAGGACACACAGAAAACTATTAACACTTCTAAGCAAAAGGGTTATTGATTTGTGCCTAAATCACTAACAAACATTTGGTCTTATCCCAAGTAGATATTCGTGATACCCAGGCATTAGGGTCGAATAGTTTACTTTGGAAAGTGATAACACGATTCCAAGTGATATCCGGTAACCACCTAGTGGTATTGCTACTGACATTGATTATCTTACCCTGCTACTAGGCGAATACACACCAACAATCAAAGTAAACTATTTTTGTGATAATCAATGGCAACTGCTGCAATGAAACACATGGCTTCAAAGTTTGCTAAGCTTGATAAGTTTGAAGGGGTGGACTTTAGGAGGTGGCAGAAGAAGATGCACTTCTTGCTGTCAAGCATGAGTGTGGTGTATGTGCTAACCACTCCTATTCCTGATGATGGGGATGATGCTACTGTTGAGCATATTAGGAGGAGGAGCAAATGGGAGAATGATGACTACATATGCAGAGGCTTAATTCTCAATGGTATGTCTGATTCTCTATTTGATATTTATCAAAACATTGAATCTTCCAAAGAACTGTGGGATTCCTTGGATGCCAAATATATGGCTGAGGATGCATCAAGTAAGAAGTTCCTTGTTTGTAATTTCACAAATTACAAAATGACTAATTCAAGACCAGTTATGGAACAATACAATGAACTTCTTGGAATACTTGGAAGGTTTACACAACACAATATGCACATGGATGAGGCTATTTCAGTCTCTTGTGTTATTGATAAACTTCCTCCTTCTTGGAAAGATTTCAAGCATACCTTGAAACATAAGAAAGAGGAGTTAACTCTGGTTGAGTTGGGCAGTCATCTGCGCATTGAGGAATCTCTCAGGGTGCAGGATAATGACAAGCCAAAGAGTAGCAATGCTACTGGTGCATCTGTTGTCAATATGGTGGAGCATAACAACTCCACCAGGTACAATGACAACAAAGGCAAACGCAAATATCATGACAACACAAGGCTAGATCCTAACAAGAAGGCAACACCTACTTGTTAAAAATGTGGCAAAACTGGTCACATTAAAAGGGATTGCAAGGGTGTTAGAGTTGGTGGTAAAGCCAATGGATCAGGCACTAATGGTTCAGGGAGTGGTGGTTCAACCAACTCACTGAAAGGTCAGAATATGTTTAATAAGTCTTTTCAGATTTATTATGTTACATATGTATCTGAATCTTATTATGTGCAGGATGATGATGTTGCGTGGTGGGTTGACTCTGGTGCAACAGTTCATGTGTGCAAAGATAGAAGCTGGTTCAAGACTTTTGAGTCACTGAATGATGGTTCTATTCTTCACATGGGAAATGAGTCAGCAGCCTTGGTGCATGGTCGTGGTTGTGTAGACCTTAGATTTAGTTCTGGAAAGATTGTAACTTTGTTTAATGTTATTCATGTTCCTGATATAAGGAAAAACTTGGTTTCAAGTAGTGTTTTGAATAATCATGGATATAAACAAGTTATTGAATCTGATAAATTTGTCTTGTCTAAATGTGGTGTTTTTATTGGTTTTGGTTATTTATGTAATCAAATGTTCAGGCTTAATATTGTCCCTGATAGTGTTAATTCAACCTTTGTGACCACCTCTGACCTGACTGACTCTACCTTTTGGCATGCTAGACTTGGCCATGTACATTATAAGAGAATGCAAGATATGTCTAAAGATGGGTTAATCCCAGTATTTGACATGGACACTGAAAAGTGTAAAACTTGCATGTTGACCAAGATAACCAAGAAACCTTTTCAGGGTGTTAATCGTGAGACTAGCTCTTGGAGCTAATACACAGTGACCTGTGTGATTTGCATGCCACTCCGTATTTGGGGAATAAGAAGTACTTTGTGACATTTATTGATGATGCTTCTAGGTTTTGTTATGTCTACCTTTTACATACTAAGGATGAAGCATTAGGTAAATTCAAAGTGTTTAAAACTGAAGTTGAATTACAACTTGGGCCCCTGATCAAATGATTAAGGACTGATAGGGGAGGTGAGTACATGGATACTTTGTATTTTCAGTCTGTTGGTATAATCCATGAAACGACTGCCCCTTATACTCCTCAGCAAAATGGCATTTCTGAAAGGAAAAACAGGGTGCTGAAGGAGATGGTTAATTCCATGTTGTCCTATTCAGGACTGAGTCAAGGGTTCTGGGGTGAAGCTATGTTAACAGCTTGCTATTTGTTAAATAGGGTTCCCAACAAAAGGAACAAGGTTACCCCTTATGAATTCTGGACTAAAAGGAAACCCAACCTGAACTATCTCAAGGTTTGGGGTTGTAGGGCTGTTGTAAGACTCCCTGATCCAAAGCAAAAGACTTTGGGTGAAAGAGGCATTGACTGCATCTTTGTTGGATATGCTGAGCATTCCAAGGCTTTTAGGTTCTATGTTATTGAACCTAATGAACATGTTTCAGTTAACTCAATATTTGAATCAAGGGATGCAGACTTTGATGAGAATAGATTCTCATCAGTCCCTAGACCAAGTCAGAGGATTCCTAATGGAGCTCATGACACTGGTGAATCAGAGGTCCCTGATGAAGTGCCATCAGAGGTCCCTGATGAGGTTGTGGTTCAACAACCTGAACCTATGCTTAGAAAGAGCAAAAGGGTCAGGACTCCAAAGTCATTTGGACCTGAGTTTCAACTATATTTAGTTGAAGGAATAAGGGATGAGGTCTCTGACCAATACTCCTATTGCTTCATTGTTGAGGATGATCCCAAGACATTTGAAGAAGCAATGAAGTCCCAGGATATTGATTTCTGGAAAGAAGCAATCAATGAGGAGATGGATTCCATCATGGGCAACAACACTTGGGTGTTGGTTGATCTACCACCTGGTTGCAAACCTTTGGGTTGCAAATGGATTTTCAAAAGGAAAATGAAGGTAGATGGAACTATTGAAAAGTTCAAGGCAAGACTAGTCATTCATGGCTTTAAACAAAAGTCAGGAATTGACTATTTTGATACTTATGCCCCAGTGGCTCGTATCAGTACCATTAGATTGCTGATTGCTTTGGCATCAATTCACAATCTGATTATTCATCAGATGGATGTGAAGACAGCTTTCTTGAATGGTGAATTGGATGAGGAGGTTTATATGAACCAACCTCAGGGCTTCATCTTGCCTGGCAATGAAAACAAGGTGTGTAAACTGATTAAGTCTCATTATAGACTAAAGCAGACACCTAAGCAATGGCATCAAAAATTTGATGAAGTGGTTTTGTCTAGTGGTTATGTTCTTAACCAAGCTGACAAATGTGTATATAGAAAATTTGATGAATCTGGTAAAGGAGTCATCATTTGTCTATATGTTGATGACATGTTGATCTTTGGCACTGACCAAAATCAGGTTGACTTGACAAAGGATTTTTTGTCATCAAGGTTCTCCATGAAGGACATGGGGGAGGCTGATGTTATCCTTGGTATAAGGATTAAACATGAAAGTAATAGAATTTCTATCTCTCAGTCTCATTATATTGAGAAGGTGTTGAGGAAATTCAATTACTTTGATTGTACTCCTGTGAGTACACCTATGGATACTTGTGAGAAGCTAATGCCTAATAATGGCAAAGCTGTATCTCAACTTGATTATTCTAGGGTAATTGGCTGCCTGATGTATGCCATGACTTGTACAAGGCCTGATATTGGTTTTGCAGTGGGAAAATTGAGAAGGTATACTAGTAATCCTAGTGCTCATCACTGGCAAGCAGTTCAGAGGGTACTGAAGTATTTGAAGAGAACTATGGATTATAGTCTCTCATATACTGGTTATCCATCACTGTTGGAAGGATACACTGATGCAAGTTGGATCAGTAACACTGAAGACAATTCGTCTACCAGTGGCTGGGTATTCCTACTTGGTGGAGGTACAATTTATTGGGCATCCAAGAAGCAAACTTGCATCACCAGTTCAACAATGGAATCTGAATTTGTGGCCTTAGCTGCTGCTGGTAAAGAAGCTGAATGGTTGAAAAACTTGCTTCTTGAGATTCCATTGTGGCCTAAACCTATAGCACCTATTTCTATCCGATGTGATAGTGCATCTACATTGGCTAAGGCTTATAGCCAGATGTACAATGGTAAGTCTAGACACTTAGGTGTCAAACATAGCATGATTCGTGAGCTTATCATGAATGGGGTGGTATCTATAGAGTTTGTTAGATCTCAACAGAACTTAGCTGATCATTTGACGAATGGATTAGCTAGAGACTTGGTTATAAAGTCTGCTAAAGGGATGGGTTTAAGTCCAACTTAGTCACTGAATGCTAGGACACCCAACTCCCTCCTGAGGAAACTTGGGAGCTGAGTTCAAAGTGGAAAGCTGAACATTCAGTGGACTGGAGCACATATTATATTTACATCCCAAGGTTGTGCTCAGAAGCTGCTGAAAGAAGGATGAAGTCTTTACTTCTTAATGGTTAATTTTCTTTGAAAAAGTGCTTGGCAGGAGCATGGATAAAGAGGAACCACCTATGTGAATGTTGAAGTTTTGCCGCTTCAGGCTTTTGAACTTTAGCTTTTACAACATTTATGAATTTGGATATGGACACATGGCTTGTATAGTGTCAGGAGCTTTTAAGTGTTTGAAAACTTGTGTGTATTTTATCTTCAGGTATTCAAATGGGTTGAAGGGTTCAGTTCTTAGAACACCCTGATTCTCGAATATTTGAACGTGTAATGTACTAAGATTGAAATTCAATCCTCAGGATATTTTTGTTTATGCACATGTTTTGTTTAATGTTTGTTTTTCATGCAAAGGAAGTGTACTAAATTTGGGGAGGATTGTTGGAAAATTTAGTGCACTTGTGGGATTAGTTCACACCTGGTAATGGGTCAGGAGGTACGGAGTGTACACCCATAAGGTCCCTGAACACCCTGACTCTTTTAGTGGAAAGTACTGCTAGTGAAAAGTACTGCTAGTGGAAAGTACTGCTAGTGTTATGAAAGTACTGCTAGTGCTATGTAAGTACTGCTAGTGTTATGAAAGTACTGCAAGTGCTATGAAAGTACTGCTAGTGCTATGAAAGTACTGCTAAATGGCAGTTACAACTGCTTAATGACCAAGTTTAATTGGTCATGTAACCACTAACGGCTACAATGGGGATAATTATTAGGCGATTAATGGGCCGATTAATTCTCATAATTCCATTTGACTAGCTTAGAGTAATCTCCTATAAATAGGATATCTGATTATGCATGAAGGACACACAGAAAACTATTAACACTTCTAAGCAAAAGGGTTATTGATTTGTGCCTAAATCACTAACAAACATTTGGTCTTATCCCAAGTAGATATTCGTGATACCCAGGCATTAGGGTCGAATAGTTTACTTTGGAAAGTGATAACACGATTCCAAGTGATATCCGGTAACCACCTAGTGGTATTGCTACTGACATTGATTATCTTACCCTGCTACTGGGCGAATACACACCAACATACCAAATTAAAGAAAATTAAATTTTAAAAATTATGGTGAAATCGGTTTTTTGTAAAAGTTTGCCATTAGAAATTTAGGGTGAAATTTTTAAAAACAAGTCAAATGACCAATATACCCTCTAACCGAAAATATGAAAGGGGAAAAAAATAAGGAGTGGGGGACACGTGGCACTACCTTATTGGCTTTTTATTTTGTTTAAGGGATCGCACCTCATCATTTTAAAATAACTTCATAAGCACCATTCCTTTAAATAACATTCATGGGGCCTTCTTATGAATAGTGTTTTAGGTTTTTTTTTTTTTTTTTTTTTTTTTTTTACTCGGACCCTTTGGGTGGACCACATAGTTATATTTTTTTTATACCACCCGACCCAACCTATTCATCTTCACTCACACCTTTCGTTTACCTTTTAGATCCAAATGGGTATGCCTCCAGAAAATTATACGGGGATATTTTTATCCGAAGAAAATGCAATTCGTTGGTACTATAAACGATTGTGAGCGAGGTACAGTCAGATGTACCATGAAACCAATTTTTTTTATTGCGTTTGTGGATGTCTGTTTGCCATATGGCGATTGCTACAGGTGCGCTCTTCTTTTGGTCCACATCCTTTTTTATGCATCATATATCTTATATTTGTATAATTAGAGTTGGGTAGATCATTTATTCGTGATCCAAATAAACTTCAACAAGTTTAGTGTTTGGAAGATTGGATACTAGGTTTGATGTTTTTTCCTTTTGTTTTTGCCTAGGTTCATTATTGTGAGGGGTTAGGTTTAATTTTTTTTAAATAGTTCATACGAATCAGGGTTTAGGTTTAATTTAGGTTTTTTTATTTTCTAAAATTATTTTGGGCGTTTTCTAATTTCAAGTATGTAAATCAATTTAATGATGATAAAATTAATTCCTCTTTTCATAATCGATGTCAATTTAGTCTATGTAAAAAAAAGGTTCAGCCATGTGCATGTTGGTAAAATGGGATCTTATATCTTATGCTTAAGCAGTTTACGTGAATTAGATTTTACTGAAATATTATACCTTCTACAAATGTTTTTGGGTTTGCCATGTTTTCAGGTGCCGCTGTGGCGGGGTAGGCTTGTTGTATCTTGGTGGGCCATAACGATGTCATGTTTGCAGCCATGGCTGGTTGGATGCCATTTTGGTTGTATACCTTTGCTTTGTTGATGTTGCGACGCAAAATACAGCAATTTATATGGCGCGATCGCTTTGGTATATGTAGAAACATGGTTACATGCGGCTTTGTCATTTGTATTACGTGCAGTGTAGGCTAAGAAACCATGATATTTGATAGTTTTTGTTTATCTTGGTAACTGAAGTTTGCCGAAAAACATACCTTGGCGGGGTGACCATATGGTTGTAGCCATGCAGTTTTTCGGGTACCACTTTCATTGGGCTATCATGAATTTTTCTGCAAATTAACTCTTCCGTGAGTGTGGCTTTTGTTTTTATGTTACTGTTACACGCGAGCATTTGTTTTTTATGTTGGCACTGTTACTGACCACTTTCACTGAATGATGCTGTTACAGACAAGACTTTGGTTTTTATGTTGATGCTGGTGAAATGTGATTGTCTGAAACTTTGATTCATGATCGTGGGTTACAAATACAAAGAAGGCCTCATGAATGTTATTTTGTATAATTCCAGTTTTGGGGCTGGATACCCTGCTAAATGGTCACCCTTTGTATTCCTTTTTTCGAGGATGTGATGAATTGGGGTTTTTTCGGTAAACGTGAGATGACTCGTATCTTGGCAGGGTGACATACAACTGTTGCAGCCATGGAGAGTGTATCCTCTTTGCTTGAATATTCGCCCATCTGAGCCACCTGTCCAGCGACATTTCCACTTTTGTCATAAAACTGATTGTGGATTGTTCACCGTTAACCTTCATTGGTTGCACCCGCGACGAAAAAAATCTGTTTGGTTAAGGCAATGAGGATACCTGTATGTAATTAAATGTTTGTTCGCATAATCTGCTGATACTGGTATCTTGGCAGGGCAGTTTGGAATTGCAGCCATGGCTGGTATTTTGTTTCAGATTTTACATGTGCAAATTTGAGCCTTATAAATATTTGGAAAAACACTTATCCACATCAAATACATTTAAGAAAGATAGACAAGGTCACTTTCTGGCTCATGATATACCCTATCCAAGGGACATTTTGTAGTGTCTGTTGCACATCTGCAGTTATGCGGGTCTTTGGTATAATAATTATCATGCTTATAACTTGCTTATTGCGCTTTCAATCAGTGGTTGGTGGTATTCTTTGTCATGGGTGGGAATGGCTTTGAAGAAGATGAGGTTATCCGCATGTTGGCGAGGCAACCCATGATGGTTGCAGCCATGGTGGATGCATCCTTTTCTTAACATGTTACTTTGGTATCTGTTTGAGGTTACAACTACTGCAAGTGTAACTATTGTTTTCAGACTGTCGTTGCAACTATCTTCGGATCAAAATATCGCCGGATAATTTTCCGGAGGTATACCCGTTGGGATCTAAAAGGTAAACAAAGGGTGTCAGTGAAGATGAATAGGATGGTCGGGTGGTATAAACAAATACGACTATATGGTGGCTTTATCCCAATAATGTTGTGCCAATGAGGTATGAGCATAATATATATTATGTTTCCTATTTTACTTTGCGTTGCTCTGTTCATCAAAACACAATCGAATGTCGCAACCTTGCTTTATAACTTTTTTTAGAGTGGCTAAAGGCACTTGATGAAGAAGCTTAGTAGGAGAAATCTTGCTAATTGTTATGTATATTAATTATATATAATATATAATAAGGTCACTGACGCGATGAAGATACTTTTCTGCATTTATGTCTTTGGTGATCGTAGTTTATCAACTTCCGTCTCTTGGCATAGCAGCCAAATCCACATTGTGGTTGCAACCATAGAGGGTCTCTGGTACCACTTCCATACTGTCAGATACGAGCTTCTATATATATTAAAAGGATGATAATTTTTGTCGTTTTCGTCTGGCCTGTACATTGGACTGATAGAATGTGTTTTTGTTACCTTGGTCCAGTGCATGTTTGTTAATAAGTGCAATTCATGGTGTGATGATTATGTATGTATTCTAAGGTTACTAGGCCAATGACGATAGTTCTCTGCATTTATGTCTTTGGTAAGCATACTTTATCAACTCCTGTGTCTTGGCAAGGCACCCACATCCACATTGTGGTTGCAACCATGGCGGGCCCCTGGTACCACTTTCATACTCGCAAATCTGAGCGTCTCTATATATTAAAAGGATGAAAACTGTTGTCGGTTTCGTGTGGCCTGTACATTGGCCTAATAGAATGTGTTTTTGTTGCCTTGGTTCAAGGCATGTTTGTTAATAAGTGTAGTTGATGTTGTGATGATTATGTATGTATAAGGTCACTAGGGCGATGACGATAGTTTTCTGCATTTATGTCTTTGGTAAGCGTACTTTATCAACTCCCGTGTGTTGGCAAGGCACCCACATCCACCTTGTGGTTGCAGCCATACTGGGTCTCTGGTACCGCTTCCATACTCGCAGAGCTGAGCCTCTATATATATTAAAAGGCATGATAAGCGTTGTCGTTTTCATGTGATACCATGTAAGTAAACCATTTTTAAAACACACAATAAACCAAATACTATTTCTTTTTTTACATCCACTTCTCCTCCACAGATGAAAACAGTTTTGCTCACATGTGCCACTGTCAATCTATGCATTTTACTTATACAATATCTGACCTTATCATTCAAAACTAAAAGCCAAGTTTTTTACTATCTGCATATGTCCTTTTAGTTCACTCCAAACAGTGCACTGTGTTTCCATGTATTATTACATATGTTCATTTTTTGTTTCTTACTACTGTTGTAGTCACTCAAACAGCCATACGTGTGTCGTTACAGGCTTTTTCTGCTTTGTTGGTTGAAGACAATGGAAAAGATATGCAGCAGATTCTCTCTCAAATGGTATAACTTTTATCTATCTTTTATGTTCAACTATATACTGTACTAAGCTTTCTACCAGATAGAAAGATTACTAAAAAATGTAACTTGCGCACATTTACTTATGATCACAGTGTTGCACAATAAATATATGCACTTCTAAAGCATGTCCGTGCACCTACGCTTTACCAACATAAAATAGCCAGTGTCAATAAAATCGCCGATAATATGATTCACAATAGTCCTAGAATTACTTTAGAAATTTCAAATGGTTATACAACTATCTATGATACTTTCTTTTTTGTCTACCATCAGTTACTAACATAAGGATTTCTTTTTTGTCGTGTATACCTGATCATCAATCTAAAACAACAAAGACTTACATTTACCATATTTAACTAGCTGCCTCTATAAAAATTAATATGGCACCATAAAACTTAAATTCATTAGCTATTGAAACATTAAAAATAAAATAAAAATAAAAAATAAAAAAAATTAGATGTTCAAAGATCCAAAAACATAAACATTACCAAGTCTTAGTCAACATATCCCAACAAGCCTACCCATTTGCAACATTCCTTAAACCCAAAATAGATTTCAAAAACACCAAAATAAACCATATCAATACACTATCCCCTTCAGCTTCTCAATGAATGACAGAAGCTCATGTGCTCGCTTCTGCTTCTTCATGACATTCACCAAAATCACTGAGGCTTCGGTCAAATCTTCAGTTTGCAACTTGGTCAACTCTAAAATACTCTGCACACAAGAATCAAAAGGATACAAAAGCTCCAACTCTCCAATGACATAGTCCCTCTCAGCCACACGAGACCTAATGTCTTGGGCTTTTTTCATTAATTCTCCTTCATCCACCATAGTCACACTCACCTCCCTCTGAAATCGAACAACCATCATATCCCTAACAAGACTAGAACCAGCAGCAACAGCAAGCTCTTCACAGAAAGGCATTAATGTTTTCATTTTTTTTTATTCTAAAATAGATCTTATTTGCTATGTGTGTGTTTTAAAGAGCAGATTTTGGTTAAGTTATAATTGCTATAGTGTGATTTTACATAAATGATGAGGCCTTTGATTTGACTGTCACCCCAGAGCCACCAATTACAATAGAAAATAATGCTGGATTTGGCTTCCCTATAAACAACCATTAATTAGGCAACCTCTCACATACTCGCACTTTTTTTTCAAATGCACACCCCTAAAAAATCAATATGCTCTTATTAAAAAAACAAATCAGGAAACCAGATAAAAAAAGTATATGTATATATATGAAACCAAAAAAAAAAAAAAAAAAAAAAAAAAAAAAAAAAAAAAGGATAAAAACTGGAAACATGATAGTTGCAGAATTTAACCATTATAGATAAAGAATGAACACTAATATATCTTAGATGCACGCGAGTCGAACCAGTGCAGATCATTTCTTTACTTATAATCCAGCTTTGTTGATTGAATGGCACGTCAGACCTGGGATCATTTGTGCAATTTATAGATCATCCTAGATCTGGCATGCCATTCAATCAACAAACCTGGATTGCAGCTGAACAAACAATCTACAGTGGGTTACTTGGTATGCGTCATTATAGTCTGTCGGGTTATCAAATGATCTTATTTAGAAGCCTCCTTTACAGTAAGGAAACTGTAAAGCTCTAAGTTGTATAATTAGACAGCTACAAATATGTCCATTGTGCATAGAAACACAGTTGCACAGAAGGTTTAGAGGCTGAGATAGAAACAGTTAATGCTGGCCCGGAAATGCTTAATTTCAGTAATGGTCTACCTTACCAGAGAAAGGTATCTGACTTCCATTCCAAACATTGGAGTATTCTTATTTTTTGCAAGTGCGATATAGTCATAGTATTTGTGGTTTGTGTTTTTACCTTGCTACTCGACTAAATATGTATGTTCAGAAATGTATGAAACTGCCCAAAGACAACTAGAAACGACGTGAGCACGCGTTAAAACTGCATTTTTCAAACAGACCCAAACGCCACTTAAAACGATAAGAAAAGGATGTTTTATTATATCGTCTATTTTTTAAAGCTTTTGCATTTGTGATAATGTGATTGATTTAGGTTTGGGACAATCGGATTATAAGGTTTTATATAAAACGATAATTAGGATCACATGTCAAAACTGAATTTCTGTAACTAAAATTCTTTTTAAAGAACATGTAACCACGTTTTGTGGCCTTGTTGTTTTAAATTGATAAGCAAATTAGCCATTGTAAAAAAGTATAACCCAATTAATGGAATGATGCATAAGGTTGGGGGATTCAGCAAAAAGGTTGGAGGCGGTGATCCAACAACCTAGCGGCTCTATTGGTTGGAACAAAGTGTTCGCAGGTAAAATTTACTCCATTATTTGCTGCTGCAAAATGTTTTGTGTGACCGCCATTCATATGTGGTAAATGTGTAATTGAGAATATGTGCATACAGTATGTAATTGAGAATCTGTCATAGCACATTGACTGCTCTCAATCCTGCACTGCACAATTTGGATTCACTGTTTTTTTCACTGCATAGCACACTCACTGCTTCTTTTGATGAAATGAGAATCTTTGATTCACTATTTTTTTCTTCAACCATGCACTGCACATTTGTACATATTCCATTATTGAAATTTGATCATACAAAAACACTCATCTGAAGCTTGTATATTGTTCTGCTTTAATCACATCAAGCTTGTATACATTGACTGCTTTAATTCACTATTTTTTTCTTCAAGCCTGCACATTGTCTGTAGATATTCCATTCATAAACCAAACACTCATCTGAAATTTCATCTATAAAAAGCCTCTCCACCAAACATTCATTCACCAAACAATAATCTGAAACAAAACACACCATGAATTCCAACAAGAAAAAAGTTTGTCTTCTTCATGTCCATCTTTATATCAGAAGGGCACACCATGAGCACATAGACTGACTTTTTATTTATTTTTTATGTGCAGAAATCATCTACATTTCAAGCAGTGAATCAAGCTCAGAAGTTCCTGAACTTCCTATGCCATGGGAAGACTACCTTCCAATTGATTACAGTGGCTCAAGCTCCAAAAAAGAAGATGATAGGAGGAATAAAACTCCAAAACAGCTTGCCCAAAAAATGATGATATCATGAGTAAAACTCCAAAACAGATTGCCAAAGAGGCTTTTGATGCCAGGGTCAAGGTTCTTGGCCTTCCCAATGCTCATTTTTGTGAAGAGATAGGTATGAAACCATTTGCCAAAGATGGGTCAAAAGGGAAGGTGAAAAAAAACTAGGGGTTAGTCATGAATGATGTATGTTGGTGGTTTCTCTATGGCTTAAATGCCCTTCAATAAAATTGTTGTAAGCTTAGGCATGGTGGCGTTGGTGGAAATTTAATATGTTGTTGCTGTAATGCAATTTAGTTGCTTTTGGATTAGGAGTGATTTCATATGCAGATGCAAAATTTCATATAGTTTTGACCCATAGTTTTAGTGCACATATACAAAACAGGTGCACAAGGTTACAAGAGACCATTGTTTTAGTGCACACCAATAAGGCTGAGATATACAAAAGAAAAGCACATATTATACATTTACTTTAAATCTATTATGTCTGCATCCATCTTTAAGAAAACACACCGCGACAATGCGCGGGCTCACCACCTCATATATTGCCTAAGTATAAAATTTTGGCTTGCTCGGATATAACAATCAGTACCAAATATTTATGGAGAGCATTATATTAAGGGATTGTTTCTTTTCTTTTCTTTTTTCGTGTTTGGAAATGGTTTCTGTTTGGATTAATAGTACTGTTGCCAAATGTCCAATTTACTTTTGTCTTTATAAAATCAATGTATACTCTTTGTTTACCTGTGAGCCAGCTTAAAAGAATCAAAAAATTTAATGGTGAAAAGAACAGATACCTGCTTTTTTATAAGTGGTTAATTTTCACATGGTATGCCCATACATGGGGTTCGTTAAACTAACTAAATTCAATAATTTGATCCAAACATTTATTTTTCTTGACTTTTTGAATATTATAAAGGAAAATGATATGAATGCTTAACTTTTATGATTAAAAGTGTGCTCAAAGATTAGATGAAGACATGTGGTAAACTTAAAGGTAAATATTTAAAGAGAAAAAGTGCACATGACATGCATCAAGTGATGAATGAATTAGGCCTAACATTAATCATATGAGTTGGTCTTCTCATCATTACTTTATTAGAAAACAGTTGTTAAAATGAATTGTACCAAATATTTATGAAGATGCATTAAGTGCCTGACAGATTTGAACTACCAAATTTTTATTGCATTATGTTTAATCTATTTAGAAGGGGCAAAACGGGCAGGCCGGGCGGACACAGGCAACGGGCTAAACGGGCACGGGCTTAAACGTGTACGGGCTTAAACGGGCACGAGTCAAACGGGCTCATGTTATACGAATTAGGGGTGTTGATCGGTTCGATTATCGGGTTGTTCGGTTAGTTCGGTTCGGTTAATTCAGTTAAAAAAAAATTTAGGTCAACCCAAGAACTGAACCGAACCAAATTCAAATTCGATTTTCGGTTCGATTCGGTTGAATTCTAATTCGGTTCGGTTCTTGGGTTGACCCGAATAACCCGAATTTCACTATTTAAAAAAAATTAATAATTACATAAATATTTAGCAAAATATTGTATTTCTAGCATAAAAAGTGTTTTATTATACTATGATAACCTTTTAATAGTATTTATTTATATATAAATATACATAAAAATATATAAATATATAAAAAATATATATTTATTTATATGAATTTGGTTTTTGGTTCGGTTTTCGGTTCAAACTACCAAACTCATAACCAACCCGAGAACCGAATTAGTAGTTCGGTTCGGTTCGGTTTTAGCAAATTCGGTTTGGTTATTAGTTCGGTTCGATTATTTTTGGTTCGGTTCGGTTCGGTTTCGGTTTTCGGTTTATTCGGTCTTTTCGGTTTTTTCGCTCACCCCTAATACGAATCGCTTTAGAAAAGACCTAAAACGACCAAAAAGAATTCCTCAAACGTACCCTCATTTATATTTAAGTAACTAAATATACTATATCTATAAGTTTTTCAATTAAAACAATTTAATGTTCGAGAAAAACATGTGCCCATTATGCTCATTTAACTACTAAATAGGTAATACATGCCTATTTTTTTTTTTTTAAAATGGCTAAATATGCCAAAATCTTTTAAAAAGTTACTTATTTAGTCAATTTTTTTTATTTTGAGCACAAATTGCCACATCTAATCCATGG
Source organism: Chrysanthemum seticuspe (assembly GCA_019973895.1). Taxonomy (NCBI): domain Eukaryota; kingdom Viridiplantae; phylum Streptophyta; class Magnoliopsida; order Asterales; family Asteraceae; genus Chrysanthemum; species Chrysanthemum seticuspe. The sequence goes on from BPTQ01000001.1 coordinate 33,295,373, forward strand.
TGTACGCGCTTTATGGGCCTTAATTACAAACTTTTGTTGGTGGCTAATTTTCACATGGCATGTTTAATAAATGGGGTTCTTAAATTGACTAAATTCAATAATTTGATCCCAACATTTATTTTCTTGACTTTTTGAAATTACAAAACGAGTTATTAAAGTGAAATGTTCCATTCAGTATTAAAGGGTAGGTGTAGTAATGCTCTCAAGAGACTGAGTTTTTTCTCTCAAAAATTATTTCGTGACTAATTTAGTATAACAAAAGACCGAAAAATCTAAAAGAAACATATCTCAAAAAAATAATTAAAAACAACTCACACACACAAAATCTCGTCCCTTTTTTTTCCAAGTCGGTCACAATTCAACAATATCGTCAATGTGGGACACTTCTGATGGTCATCAGTGTAGCAAGGCGGGGCACGTCGAAGTTCCTAAGGACTCGGTTGACTATCCGTTACTACGCCCAGTCTAATATACCGATCCTGAACTTATGAACTTATGATATTATGACACTCAGCAAAAAACGATTGGCTCACACACAAGATCTTTGTAGGCGTAGAATCTTAAAAAGATTTTGATTTTGACCATGAAATCTTAAGATCTCGATCTGATGTTATATTACTTTGTTTGAATCACAAGACAAAAAAGCTAGAATTATATAGAAGTTAAAAAACCAAGAGGCTATAATAATTATTTAAGACAACATTTTTCATGAGATATTCATATATATTTTTTGTTTGATGTATACTTGTTGATACAAAAGTTGAGCGTTCCTTATTTGAGCTCCGGTTCTCGTACCAATTGAATATTGCTGCTTAAGACATGCGCACTAAGTGGACAGAAAACACCGTTAGGCTTATCGTGGGATTGTCTCCCACGATTATCCTCCGGCGTGAGAGTTAGTAATCGGTTTTTAGGGTTAATAGGAGAATTAGGGTTTTTAGATCGTACCTTTAATGAGGGATGGGGTCCCCTTTATATACACACGAAATCCTTGTTGGTTTCGTGTTCCTCAATCTTCGGCGTATCCCGCCTAAGTCGGTGGGTAAACGATTATCCCCAAAGTTAGGAGGTATCCGATATCTTATTCCGTAAATAACTTTGGACTTGGGCTTTCATGAGCCCAAACCGTTATTGGATTAGCCCATTCGTAATGGGCTTGTTAGTGGCGTTCATTGGTCGGGTTCGTGACCCGAATACGGACTATACGTCATCATGTCCCCCCAGTCTAGTATGCGCAGTAAACTAACTGCGGATGCTAGACTAAGAACTGTAGCATTTACATTCCCCATAGCGTAGCGAAGAAGTATCCCGCCTTGAAGAATATACGATGAATTTAGTCCAAATATCTTCAAATGAATGCCTCGTAATTCGGGGGAAAGTAACTGCCCCCGTGTCACCTCAACACATCCTAGCCACTTATTCAGAGTTAGTGGGATCCACGTGTCATGCATCGTGTGGATAACAAAAATTATATAACCGTCTGCCTTCCTTTTACTGTGATTATCACAGTAAAAAATTTCCGCCATTGTTAACAAACCTTCAACTTACAACCCAGAAAACTCGTATTATTCCAAAGGTAAACGCGCGTGCGCCATAAAAAACCATACCATGGTTCGCGTTTTATCTGATTTCACATCTGACATAACTGAGGACGAACTTCTAGAGTTCACCTCTGATTATTATATTCCCCTCGCGGTGCATCCGGAAGTCCCGGGTGCGCAAGCGTCAATTGCGGACTTCCCCGAAGGGAAAATAGGGGTATACACGCGTTTTTTCGAGTTCGCGAATCAACGTGTGCCCATATCTTTATTCTTGAGCGACGTGTTAAACTACTACCGCGTGCATATATCCCAGCTGCACTGCATATGTGCAGCTAAAATCACCAACTTCGAGGTTAATTGCCGCTTACTGGCAATTAACCCGACCATCCACCTGTTCCGCGCATTTTACCACACCACGTGGTCAAACGGGTGGGTATCATTTGCTAAGCGCGCTGGGCGACTTCAGTGTTATACTGAAAAATTAGACGCACTTAGGAATTGGAGAGAGACATTTTTCTGGGTCGACGACGCGTGCTTCCCATCGCGCTTTGACTTCTACACCCAGACTTCACTGCCGAAGGATGAGCGCCCCCTCCATGGATCCTACAGTGCGGAGAATGCCGATACAATAAACACCAATCGCATCCACATCAATTCCTACCCCGAGGAATTTTTAGTGCACATGGGCATTAGCCAAAATTATTTTGGTAGACCTGATGAGGTTCCAATCTTTTTAGGTGCGGATGGCCAGGGTGGGTGCTCATCCTTTTGCATTCCGTTGTGCTATATTACTGTGAGCTTTTTCTTTTCTTCTGTGTACTTGTCGTAATCTGTTTTGTTTTTTGTTTTTTGTTGCGCAGAAATGGACCTATTAAGAGTCGTGCAACTGGCTAAGCCGCGCCAAGTTAATGTGGGGACGCGCCCGCTGAGAGAGGGGGAAGAGCCCGTTCTAGATGCTACAGCAGGGCGTACCCTGGAAATGGAAATGGGAGAAGCGGGGGCTAGCTCATCTGTCACACTGGAAGCGACCCCACTGCAAAGCATGCCGAACCCTGAGGCGCCTACCCCATTAGTGCAGCCATCACAAGTAGTAGTGGCGGAGCACATGGAAGAAGAGGGGGAGGAGGATCCGGGGTTGAAGCGCAAGAGATCGCTTGGATGTGATGGCGTGAGCTCATCGAGAAAGAAGCGCCCTGTTGTCCTGGTTGTAGAATCGACATCCAGTGATGTTGCGTCGCCTCCCCCTTCGGCTGATACCACTGGTCCACAGTAAGTAATATCATCAAAGTAATTTACGCATCCCTTGCTTATGTGAGAAACAATAACTAATTCCCTTTCTTGTGTGCAGGTTTGAACATTCTGCGGAGTCGCCCCCCAGGGATAGTCCTGTACACTCTGAATTTTCCGAGCCAAACAACCGAAGCGCTGAGCCATTGGTGGCTGGAGATGCGCCAATGGATCAGATTGTGGAAGAGTTGGTACTGGCGGCCGCGCATCAAGCTTCGCTGGTGGAGAAGCTAAAGGCCAATCATTCTGGAGAAGGCAGCCAGGGCGCCCAAAAGGATCAAAAAATTGCATCGCTGGAGGCGCAGTTGGCTAGTGCCAAGGTTGAAGCAGAGGACCTGAGTTCGTACGCCCAAAAGCTTGCTGAAGAAAAGATGGCGATGATGAGTCAAATAAGTCAGGAGCGTGCTGCGTCATCGGGGTATAAGGCTTCGTGTCTCTGGGCGCTGAAGTATCTTGAGAAGGGCAAGGAAGAGTTGGTCTCGCAGTTGGAAAATTTTGGTGCCACTGTGAGCAGTTCATTGGAAGCGCAGGAGATGAAGTCGCGCAAGCTCAGCCTGGAGTATGATGAGGAGTTATATCCCCAACTCCTGTCTACTATCGCTGAGTGCAGGTGGCTCATCGGCCATGGTCTGCGACTTGCTGCCCTCAGCACCTTGGAGTCGCAGGAAGTAGTGGATGCTTTTAGGGGAGTTGTTCAGTGCGCGTTGGCGCGAGGTAAGGCAGAAGCTGTTGAGGAGCTTCAAGAGGCTGATTTGTTGAAGGTGCCTGCTGATAAGGTGCCCGCTTATAATGCGCATTCATACGATGATCTGGTGGCTGCTATGGAGAAGATGAAGTCTTTGGAGCTTCCCTTAATTTCTGAGTTAGAGCGCGGCCAGGATTATCCTATAGGGGTCATTATGGAGGGGCTGACCTTAGCTCGGCATCGCGCTGAAAATGCGGAAGCGCAGCTGGACCATTTTTTGAAACTTGGTGAATCTCAACTCCAAGTGCCTGTGTTTGCTCGCACTAAGGATATCTTGAATCCCTTCGCCCTGGAGAAGGAAGTGCCCTTAAAGCAAGTGTTGGAAGCGCATGCTACAAGACTTGCCAAAAAGGAAGGGATTAAAGGTAAGGCCATTTTGTGCGGTATCGGCGCAACTCATCTCCCCAGATCTGACGGGATACCGGTTAGCGTTGCCACGGTATCGCGCCAAGACTCCGACCTATTGAAGAAGCTGAACGAGATTGGGGATGCTGCAAGCTGTGTGGGGAATTCATCTCTTAGACGTTGTAGGAGTATGTAGATAATAACTTGTATTTGTAAATATCCTTTTTGTAAGAACGCATGGTATTTATTAAAATTCTCCTTTTGTTGAATGCGTATTGGTATTATTGCAGCTTGTAATGTTTGTACTTAGTTATTCGTCTTTGATTAAAAAACATACTTGTTGTCCAAGAATCAAATTGTTATATAAGCGCGAATAATATAGGAAGTTCATAGTCGTGTATGAAAATCACGGTATACTTAAAACATAATTTCTAAGTAGTCGTATCATAATCGTGTATGGTGTGATATGCAGCGTACTGTAAATATCATATCAAGGAGTCAAGTGTCTTGATTCCTAAGTTGTTAAACGCGCACAGTTTTGCGCACCCGTCGTGGGATGCGCACTGAACTTATTTCAACGTCTTGAGAACAAGGTGTTTAACAAGGATACGTGATCCAATGTTGATGGGTTTGCAACCCTCTTACTCAACGAGTTGTTTAGTAGGTTTTACTCATCCTTTTACCATCGTGGGTTTATTAAATGCATGCACGCCATATAGGCAAAAGATAAAAAAATGTTAAGACATAAAGTATATAGAAATAACAAATTGGAATGTGTCACGGAGTTAACTAGAAACCGCGATGTTTTATTAAGACTTGCAAGTTTTTGAGAAGGAAAATAAATAAGATATTGCCTAAGTAAAACAAGATGTAAATACACGGATAATTATTGGGCACTTCACTAAAGTGCGGGAATGTCCGTGTGCTGGGCCATAGCCATTCCTAGAGATAACATCGCTTAAGATTGCAAATGTTCCATGTGCGTGGTAGTTCATAACCATCCATGTCTCTTAGCTTGTACGCGCCTGTTCCGAATGCTTCAGTAACTTCATAGGGTCCTTCCCACTTCGGTCCAAGTTTGCCTGTGTCTTCTGCGTGGCTCGCATCATTGGCGCGGTATACGAAGTCACCTGGTCTGAATGAAACACTTCGCACTTTAGCATCGTAGTATCCCTTCATTTTTTACTTCGATCTTGCTTCACATATAGCTGCGCGCTCGCGTTTTTCTTCCAACAGGTCTAAGTCGATACGCCGCTCGTCGTCATTAGTTGCGACATTGACTTCAGCAGTGCGAATAGTTGGCATCCCAATTTCGGCTGGTATAACGGCCTCTGTCCCATAGACTAGAGAAAAGGGAGTATCTCTTGTGCTAGTTTTGATTGAAGTGCGGTGTGCCCACAAAACATGCGATAATTCTTCTATCCACCTTCCTTTGTGCTTGTCGAGACGCGCCTTAATTCCTTCACCCAGGCTTCGATTTGCACGCTCTACTAAGCCGTTGGTTTGTGGTGTTTAACCGACGCGAAGTGCTGCCTGATGTTAATACAAATAAATCGTAAAAACGTTTATTTATATTTTACGATCTTCTATTGTTTTATCGATAACAAACGTAAAATCATATGAACGAAACAAATAAAATACGTAAATGGTTTGAACTAATAGTTTCTAACATATTCACATTTTCACATAAAACACTAAAACAAGTATAAGTGATTTTATGATTTAGTAATACATATGTACAACAACTAGTGTTTACATACTTGGATAAAATATACACATAACTAGTATTTAGTATATTGGGTAATACAAATGGGTAGAAACTTAAGTATCACAACCCATTGGGCAAATACATTGAATGTAGTTAGGTACAACCCAAAGCCCATAACCCATGGATCTTGACCCATAACCCATTGCATGACATCATGCTTATATCACATATGGATAATACCCATAACCCATGGATCAACCCATACCCAAGTGACTAAGTGCTTTGCACTCAAAGATACATTGTATCTAGCCAAAGATCCATGGTTCAACCCATGACCCATGACCCATAACCAAAATACCCATGGGTAAAGAGGAGCGTTCCACGGATCCCTAGCTTTTTGCTAGCCGGATCCCAAGTGGAAGGGATCCGTGGGATTCGGGGAACAGTAGGATTTTTCCTCTATAAATAGTGAACCATTTCTTCATTATTTCTTATCCCTCTCTAACACACTTTCCTCCCTGAGTTAAATCTCACTAACCTTAGATCCAAGAGATCTATGTTTGTAGTTTTGTTTTTGTGTGATCTTTTAGGTTCCTCTTAAAGGCAAGATCACCACCTTTGAAGTCGAGCAAGCTCAAGTCCATGGAGTTGCCATGCTTCCTCATCATCAAGGCTACTGAAGTCTTCTTGTTGATGATTCCTTTCTTTCTCCAAAGAAGTGTAGTGTTGAAGACATTAGTGAAAGATGTCTCAAGTGTCAAGACGGAGATATTAGTGAAGGGTATCTATCGTCTATAGGACAAGCACTTGTGGTAAGTGCTTAGAAGTCAAGACAAAGAAGCATTAGTGAAAGGTGCTTAGAAGTCAAGACAAAGAAGCATTAGTGAAAGGTGCTTCGAAGTGAAGACACAAGACATTAGTGAAAGGTGTCTTGTAGATCTAGTCAAAGGCATTAGTGAAAGGTGCCTTAGATGTACATTCGATATAGTGTGTTTCGATGTACAAGATAGACTAGTATTAGATCCAAGGATATTGATATCCTTGATGATGTTGTAAAGGAGTAGATCTCCTTTGGGATTAGTCGTTGGTGTAGTGTGGTAGTAGTTCCTCCATTGCAATGGAACTAGGTGCTTAGCCTAGTACCTAATAAAGGGTAGGCGACATTGTGAAGGTGTAGTTCACCTTGGAGTGAAAGAACTAGGTACTTAGCCTAGTACCTTATAAAGGGTAGGCGACGTTGTGTAGGTGTGGTTCACCTTGGAGTGAAAGAACCCGGTGGTTAGCCTAGCACCGGAAAAAGGGTAAGCGACGTTGTGAAGGCTTCTCCGCCATAAGGAGATTGGTGTAGTGATTACGAACTCTCGAGTAGGTGACTCGGGGAGTGGAGTAGGGCAAGGAAGGTGTCATTGTAGCCGAACCACTATAAATACTCGTGTTGTGGTTTTGTGCTTCTTACTCTTATCTTTTCATTACTTACCTTTATATGCTTGTTTATCAACATCCAACACACACATCCAAATAGATTGTCATAAGTCAATCTAAATAGATTAAAAGGAAGTTTTAATTGGGAAAACTATTCAACCCCCCCTTCTAGTTTTCCACACGTGATATTCAACTTCTCGCACCAGTCCTTGAAGGGGTTGTCACAAAATTGTTTCCCATTGTCCGAGATGATTTCCCCAGGTAGTCCGAAGCGGCATAAAATATTTTCCCAAACAAAGCGTTTTGGTTGCCAGTAATCGTTACAACTGCCTTTGCTTTGATCCATTTGGTGAAGTAGTCTATGGCCACTATAAGAAACTTCAATCCTCCTGCTGCAACGGGGAAGGGACCTGCAATGTCGATACCCCACTTGTAGAATGGCCATGGCGCCGTAATAGGCGTTAGCTCCTGTTGTGGTTGGTGCGGAACGGGTCTATGAACCTGACAGTCGTCGCACTTTCTTATTAATTCCCGCGCATCCCGGTGCATGGTGGGCCAATAGTATCTCGACCGTAAAGCGCGCGCCACCACGGACCGTGGTCTCGAATGCATGCTGCATGAACCGGCGTGGATTTACCTGAGCACATAATTTGCTTGTAGGGGGCCGACGCAACGGAGCCATGGTTGCAGAAAGGAGCGTCGATATAGTACACCGTCTCGAAGTTCAAACCTCTGTGCTGTGCGCCGTATTATTCGGGCTTCTTTCTGTTCTTGGGGTAATGCGCCCTTACTTATGAATTCCATTATTGGTGTCATCCACGTAGGTCCTTCCTCCTCTATTACTGTGGATATTTCCATCTCCGAGATGGACTTGCTCTTCAGCGTTTCCACCAATACTTGTTTTGACAGGTGTGCAAAGCTTGTGGATGCAATCTTGCTTAGCGCCCTTTCGATTATCCCTCCTAGGGACTTGCTTAATGGTAAACCTGTCGAAACTTTGAATTAGTGATTTGGTCTTGTCTAGGTATTGGATCATGTTTTCTTCTTTAGCCACGTACTCGCCCAACACATGGTTGGCCACTAGCCGAGAATCCACATTTGCTTCCAGGTTGCGTACGCCCATTCGAGCTGCAATGCGTAGTCCGGCAATTAGGGCTTCATACTCTGCCTCATTGTTTGTCGCGGTGAATTCAAAACGCAGTGCGTAAGTGAATTCTATCCCTTCTGGGCTTGTGAGTATACGGCCTGCTCCTGACCCATCCACGCATGAAGATCCGTCCGTGAATAAGATCCATGGGTCTTGTATTGCCACCTTGCCTTGTGAAGATAAGTCTTCAGTATCCGGTTTTTCGATAATGAAGTCCGCCAGTATCTGCCCCTTAACTGCAGTACGTGGTCTGTAGGAGATGTTATGCTCACCTAGCAACACACTCCACTTCTGCAGTCGTCCTGACGCGTCGGGATTGGAGATGATTTGTTTGATCGGTTGGTCTGTGATCACTGCTATGGGGTGCGCCTGGAAGTACCTGCGCAGCCGTTTGGCGGCGAACACTAACGCCAGGACCAACTTCTCCATTGCGCTGTAATTAATCTCCGTTTTCTTAAGCGCTTTGCTTACAAAGTACACAGGTGTTTGTACTGAATTCCTATCCGTCAGCAGTACCGCGCTGACTGCTCCATGAGTCGCAGATAAGTACATAATTAATTCTTCCCCTGGTCGGGGTACGACTAGTGTGGGGAGCGTTGCCAGGTGTTGTTTAAGCTGTATAAAGGCTTCTTCTGCCTCTGTAGTCCAGCAAAAATCTCCCTTTTTTATACACTTCTTAAGTGTTTTGAAGAGAGGGAGTGACTTTTCTGCTGATTTGGACAATAATCTATTTAGGCCGGCCAGTTTTCCATTGAGAGATTGGACTTCCTTCAACGTGCGCGGTGATGGAAGTTCGATGACCGCCTTAGTTTTTTCTGGGCATGGTTTAATGCCATCTGGTTTTATCAGGTATCCGAGAAACATGCCTTCTGTAGCGCCAAAAGTTCATTTCTTAGGATTTAGCTTCATGTTGATCTTTTTGAGAGTCCTAAATGTTTCCTCAATGTCGCGCACCAATTCATCCTCAGTATGGCTTTTTATGACCAAGTCGTCAACATAAACCTCTAGGTTGCGGCCCACCTGTTTTTCAAATGCATTATCTACTAACCGCTGGTAGGTGGCGCCTGTGTTCTTCAAGCCAAAGGGCATTTTAGTATAGCAGTAGACGCCTTGGCTTGTATGAAAGGCCGTTTTTTCCTCATCTTCCTTAGCCATATGGATTTGGTGGTATCTTTTGTATGCGTCTAGGAAGCATTTAAGTGGGTATCCACACAAAGACTCTACCTTCCAGTCTATCTCCGGTAGTGGGTAACAATCTTGTGGACATGCTTTGTTGAGATCTGTGAAGTCCACACACATCCGCCAGCTACCGTCGCTCTTCTTCACCATTACTGGGTTGGAAAGCCAGTCGTGGTAGTAGACTTCTCGCATGATACCTGCCTCCACAAGTTTGTGTACTTCTGCTAGAATTGCTTGCGTGCGCTCTGGAGCTTGGTCGCGCTTCTTCTGGCGTATTGGTGAGTATCCTTGTCGGATTTGTGTTCTGTGATCGAGCGTGGTACTCCAGTCATGTGCTTTGGTTCCCATGCGAAGATATCCAGGTTATTTTACAAGAGTGCGCACACGGATGCCTTGCCATTATCCGACAGCGATCCTCCGATCGATATTTCTTGTTCTGGGTAATCAGGGTGAATTGCAACCTTCAGGTTTGGAACTTTGGTTGCGCGCCGTTCTGGAATGGGTGCCGTCTCACCTGTAATCGTGTTACATTCTCTATGTGGTACAGTGGCGTTGTAGAGAGTAACAATACCACCTTCCACTGGGAATTTGAGCATCCCATGTGCTGTAGACGGTACTGCGCGCATGGCTGATATCCCTGGTCTTCCGATAATGCCATTGTATGGCGAAGGGGATTTTATCACCATAAAATTCATCCAGGCTGTCGCGGAGTGTTCTTTATTACCCACCCTGACTAGTAGGCGTATTTGCCCCATAGGCCATATCTTTTCTCCTGTAAAGCCAGTCAGCGCTGTCATGACCGGGCTTAACTGACTGCGTATCTCAGGTCGCAGTCGCTTGAAATAGTGTTCGTACATTATGTCTGCCGATGCTCCTCCATCAACATACATGCGGTGTATATCGTGACCCCCCGCATTAATTTCAATGGTGAGCGGCTCTACCACTGAGTTGTCCGTAGTCAAGGTGGGGAAAGAGATTTCACTTCCACGAGAAAATTTCTGGCTGACCTTCTGCCTAGTTACTCGCTGCCATGATTGTATCATATAGATGGTGTCAGCCTTATCTTTGGGTGCTTCTTTCTTGCTCCCAGTCTTCTGCCTATCTTTTCCCTCCTTGATGTTCTTGACTAGGTGGTCCAATCTGCCTTCTTTTACCAGTTTTTCAATTAGTTGGTGCAACTGAACACACTCATTGGTGGTGTGGCCCTTCTGTCCGTGATAGTCGTAGTATCCGCTTCCCACGCGCCGATCTTTCGGGGTGCACATTGGTGGGAGCCTCAGGAAGTTTGCACCTTCTGTCACGAATATCTCTTTTGGAGTTTTGGTTAGCGGGGTGTATTTATCATTATCTCGTCCGCTTCCATGGCTGCGGTAATTCCTATTGCGGTTGCTACTCTGGTCAGTGGATTGTCTCCGAGGTTGTTCCTGTGACCTGTAGTTGGAGTAACCTTTCTTGCTATCTGCCGCAGCAGCTTCTCCTTGGATAAAGGACCTTGTGCGCTTCATAAGTTCATAAAATGTTTGCGGGATTTTGTCATTTAGCCTTTTGATGAGTTCTGGGTTATTGATCCCGTTCATGAACCCTGAGATCTTCAGTACTTCGGGGCATGCTTTGACTTGTATGCACTCATCTTTGAAGCGCTCCACATAGGCGCTTGTGGATTCCCCCTTGCGCTGTTTCACTCTAGCGAGTTCGACAGGGTTTTTAGCACACTTTTTCCTTTGAGTGAAGTTTAGACGAAACGCCTTCCGCAACTCTTCAAAACCATCAATGCTTCTGCGTGGAAGCTTACTGAACCAGTTTCGTGCGTTTCCCACTAGTGTGGAATTGAACATGTGGCACCACACAGGTTGTGGCCAGTTTTCGATAGTAGCAGCTGATTCAAAAAATTTTAGGTGATCGTCAGGGTCACCTATTCCATCATAGGTTTTCACATTGGCGGGCATGCGCCTCCTTTTATTTTCTGAGAAATCACTGACGCGCCGAGTGAACGCATCTACTTTTTGGCGGCGCCACGGAAGGGATATGTCTTCGTCCACCTGGTCACGATATTTCCTTCTGGACTTCCAGTGTCCAGTTTCGCTATCCTCGTTGTCCGAGGAGTTACCAGAGGACGAACTTTCCCTTTTTCGACGTTTGCGCCAACTGCCCCCATAATCTGCACTTGAAGGGCTTTCACTTGGGGAGTATCGTCGCCCAAGTCTGTCCTGGACCATGCGACTACCAAGCCTAGCATGGACATTGGTACGCCGTTCGTCCTCTTCACTTTCTTCCAGATGCTGTGAGTCAGCTGTCTCCTCATTCTCAACTCTCCTCCCAATTCTGTTAAACACTGGGGGTCGGCGGCTATCCCTCCAGCGCTTTTCTTTATGATGGCGCGGGGGAGACGTCTCGTATTCTGTATCGAAATTAAGTCGGGCGTGTAGGCTTCGACTCGACCTCTTTTTTGCTTCCTCTTGCATGAGAGCGGCCAAAGTTTTGTAATTTTGAGATACGAAATCTCCCGGCGCTAGTTCCGGTGCGACCCCTTCTAGAGCAAGGGTGCTTGTTTCTACCACTGGGCCCTTGTTTCTGTCAGGTGCATCTGGTGCCTTCGAAAGGTCAGTTTCTAGCACTGATTGGAGGGGAGTGGCAAAAAAGGTGCGCAGCGGATCTCCTACGCTAGTGGTGGTTGTAGTGGCCTGGGTTGTCCCCGAGCGTTGTTCCACCGTAGGGAAGACCAGGTCTGGGCTTGACCCTTGGTTTTTAGTGACACTGGTTATTCCAGAAGTCTGTTTAGAAGCTGATCCGCTTTGCAGCTTCTTTCCTGTAAGGTCTGTTTGCGATTGCTGATTTCCGTGCTTCGTCATTCTAGTTCTTAGTTCGGGTCCCACGGATGGCGCCACTTGTTGATACAAAAGTTGGGTGTTCCTTGTTTGAGCTCCGGTTCTCGTACCAATTGAATATTGCTGCTTGAGACCTGCGCACTAAGTGGACAGAAAACACCGTTAGGCTTATCGTGGGATTGTCTCCCACGATTATCCTCCGGCGTGAGAGTTAGTAATCGGTTTTTAGGGTTAATAGGAGAATTAGGGTTTTTAGATCGTACCTTTAATGAGGGATGGGGTCCCCTTTATATACACACGAAATCCTTGTTGGTTTCGTGTTCCTCAATCTTCGACGTATCCCGCCTAAATCGGTGGGTAAAAGATTATCCCCAAAGTTAGGAGGTATCCGATATCTTATTCCGTAAATAACTTTGGACTTGGGCTTTAATAAGCCCAAACCGTTATTGGATTAGCCCATTCGTAATGGGCTTGTTAGTGGCGTTCATTGGTCGGGTTCGTGACCCGAATACGGACTATACGTCATCAACAATAATTTGTAGATAATATATAATATTGCAACACCTATCAAGAAAACTAGTTATATACGACATGCATTGGACTTTGACATTAATCTTACTTATTGTGTTTTGACATACAATATATCTAAATTTTCGTTATTATTATATGACCAAAGTCCAATCTTTTATATGATAAAGGAATTACATCATTTCAGAGTAATTTTGTCAATTCATTCTTATTAAAAAACAAATGAGCCAATAGGAGATCTCGATTTCGTCACGTAAGCAAAATCGTGTGATGTGATTGGTTAATAAAAGTCAAAATTAAATTGATTTTGGTCAAACTTTAATAAATTTGGTGGAGAAATTTGGTTAATAAAAATAACACATAAAAATATAGGTGACAAATTTGTGAAAACAAAAACTTAAAAAAAGGAGATGTAATTAATAAAATTGTAGTGGTGGAATTTTTAAAAATTATATAGAGTTAAGTGTAATATTATAAGTCTGCATGTTTTTTAATAACTTTTAATTATAAACAAACACCCCCTATACTTTATACCATTTATACTTTATATCTTAAAAAATACAATATATATGTTGTTTTAAAATAAGAACATATAAATTTGCATAAGATTATAAGTATCAATTTTTTTACTATATACATTCAATAAGAACTCATTTATTTCATTTTTAAAAGTTTAACCTATGTGGACACGAGTTTACATTTTAAATACGGCTAAATTACTGAAAACGAAAATATAATTATCAAATTTTAAGCACGAGTTACTTTAATATAAAAATAAATATACGCGATTGTACTTATAATAATAACTCATGTAATTCTTATTTATTTATATAAGGATATTTAGAAAAACATTTTTAAAAAACCTTAAGGAGTATACTTTAACTTTATCAACGTTCATTATGTGCTATTAAACTTGCATCATGTGTACAACATAATATCAGTAGTGAAATTTAAATAACAACATCAACATATTTGTCAGCTAAATAAAATTAAATCTTGAGTTATCTAACATAAATTTTTACAAATATTTTACCAAATTCAAATGGATATTAATGCATAATGAAAAACTCGTGCATAAATATTAGTTGTACTTATATCACAATTTTCATGGGCAAATTCTTATATGTGTATATACTGAACTAAAATGTAAAAATAAATTTGATTTATTTGTAAACTTCAATTCGTACGTGCACGAAACTTATAACTATATAATTATGTGCAATTACCTTTAAAGACACAATATTTAGTATTAATACAAATTTTTTTTTTTTTTTTTGTCAAAACCCCGTACGTGCACGGGTATTATAGCTAGTTGTATAATATCCAATTTCAATAAAATACAATTGGTTAAAAATGTAACTTTATATCTCGTAAATTTCTAACTGTTAGACCATTCCTTATCATGGTATACACAAGTGGTGAAATGGGTACTAATTTGATACAAAAGTTGTTTTGCCTGACAGTTTGCATGCTAAAATACAAGTTACCGAAGTGAAAATGTCCCTATATGTTTTTTTTGAACGGCGGGATTTTATAAAAAACTAGCAAAAGCTAGGAACAATTACATAGAAGCAATACAAGCTAAAGGATTTTGAACCCAACCTACCCAACTAAACTTAAACTTAGGATTTCTAGATGAAATCCAAAGAAACGATTGAGAAACAATGGAATCCCATTGAACCGCCTTCTTAGGAGGAGGAATCGAGATCATGATCAACCGATTTCGGAAACTCCAAATAGACCATAAAAGAGTTCCCCCAACCCCTTCCAAAAAGTTCTTCGCCTTATTTGGTAAATGCGAGGAATTAAGCCACGCAACCCACTCCGAAAGATTGTCACAAACAGGAATGTCAAGCTCCCACCATCTAGCCGACGAAGCCCACAAATCTTTAGCCATCTCACAAGAGAAGAAGATGTGATTTGCAGATTCAACATCTTCGCAACAAATGGGACACAAGATTGAGCCAACATCAATACCTTTTCTATCCAAATTAACTCTTGTAGGAAGCTTATTAAGCATTAATCTCCACAAGAAGACATTGACTTTAATAGGAATACTACGGTTCCAACGAGTAGCATTAGATTCCACGTCTAGGGAATTGGCGTCAATCAAAGAACGAACGGATGCAACAGAAAAACCGGAAGAAGAATCTAATGACCATATCCAGGAATCATTATGATCTGATATCGAAACAATCCCAATAGCAGATAACAAGGCAGTAAATTGACTCGATTCTTCACCTCCTCTAGAAAGCCGCCTGAGAACAAAGGACCAATCACTAACCTGAAGCCGGTTCGCAACATTGCAACCTCTATCATTATCAAGCATATAAATACGTGGATATTGCAATTTAAGAGGGCGATCTCCACACCAAATGTCCTCCCAAAAACGAGTTGAAACACCATTCCCTATCTTCCTGACACATAAAGAAATTAAGTCCAAACCTTTATGTTTAAGTCGCTTGACGGATGACAAAATAGCACCCCAAGTGCTATGGTTAGACTGAATCGCTTCCCAACGGTATGTTCCGGGTTCGTTTAGATAATGAAGATATAATTCTAGGTCATGTTTCAGGAAAGATCCGACGTAGTTTTATATGGATACTGCCAGGCGATAGAGTCAAAATTGAAGTAAGTCGGTATGATTCAACCAGAGGTCGTATAATTTATCGACTCCGCAACAAAGATTCGAAAGATTAGGTGTTTCCCTATTTATTTCGTAGGAATACCATTAAAAATTGAAAATTTCAAGAAACTTATTTTCTTCCAAGAAGTAGATTCAAAATTAAAGTAAGGAGTGGCAAATATGAAAATAAGAGCTTCCGTTCGTAAAATTTGTGAAAAGTGTCGACTAATACGTCGTAGGGGACGAATTATAGTAATTTGTTCGAACCCAAGACATAAACAAAGACAAGGATAATAAGGCTCATTAAAGACCTGATATACAAATAGGGGATCTGTTTTGACATGGTCGTAAAGACCTATTAACCGCTGCATCTAGAGTCTTGCTAGATTTTATTCAAATGCGGCGTTCTAAAAAAGATGTTGCATTCTCGAGTTTGAAGGAAATAAGAAAAAAAAAAGGTATTTTGCGACCTTAAAAGTACATAACTTAAAACCCATATATGTTTTACAATTCACATGAATAACAAACCTGTAGATATGATCACACGAGTCAAAATAGGTATCTGCTAAACCAAACATTTTTCCATTAGTCAAAATAATAAATTGCGTTAGCCAACTTAAAAAATGACGAGTATTTTGGTAAACCATAATATTTTTAAAATTTATTTAGCAAAACGAGTATTTTTAAATTTATTTAAGATAATATAGTATTTTTAAAGAGGGTTAATATTTACACCAAATGAATTGTTTCACAAGGCTCGAATCATTCTCAGATGCCCCGAGAGGCATCCTTTCCTTGTTTGATTTGTTTATACTATTGTGCCCCTAAATACTTTTGTAAAATCCACTCCCGTAAGTAAATTATATTTTCCTAAATGGAAAGAAGCTTATGAGCTTGTGGATAAGATTGAAAACCGAATGATCCAAGGTAAGTAAAATAGATATTTCCACAGAATAGATACTAGTTATAATACCCATGCACGTACAGGGTTTTGACAAAAAAATGTAGTCTGTATTAATACTGAATATTATGTCTTTAAAGGTAATTGCATATAATTATATAGTTATATAAGTTTCATGCACGCACGAAATTTACACATAAATCAAATTTATTTTAACATTTTAGTTCAGTATATACATATATAAGAATTTGCCCATGAACATTGTGATATAAGTACAACTAATACTTATGCATGAGCTTTTATTATGCATTAATATCCATTAGAATTTGGAAAAATATTTTTAAAAATTTCTATTAGGTAACTCAAGATTTAATTTTATTTAGCTGAAAAAGATGTTGATGTTGTTATTTAAACTTCACTACGATATTATGTTTTACACATGATGCAAATTTAATAGCACATAATGAGCGTTGATAAAGTTAAAGTATACTCCTTAAAGTTTTTTAAAAATGTTTTTCTAGATATCCTTATATAAATAAATAAGAATTACATGAGTTATTGTTATAAGTACAATCGCGTATATTTATTTTTATATTAAAGTAAACCGTGCTTACAATTTGATAATTATATTCCCGTTTTCAGTAATTTACCCGTATTTAAAATGTAAACTCGTGTCCACATAGGTTAAACTTTTAAAAATGAAATAAATGAGTCCTTATTAAACGTATATAATAAAAAATTGATACTTATAATCTTATGCAAATTATGTTGTTATTTTAAAACAACGTATACATTGTATTTTTTTAGATATAAATTATAAAAGGTATAAAGTATAAAACGGTATTTGTTTATAATCTAAAGTTATAAAAAAAATGAAGGCTTATAATATTACAATTAACTTTATATAATTTTTAAAAATTCAACCAGTAAAGTTTTATTAATTACCTCATCTTTTTAAAATTTTTGTTTTCATAAATTTGACACCTATATTTTTATGTGTTTTTTTATCAACAAAATTTTTCCACCAAATTTATTAAATTTTGACCAAAATCAGTTTATTTTTTACTTTTAATAACCAATCACACCACACCATTTTACTTACGTGGCGAAATCGAACTCTCCTATTGGCCCAATTGTTTTTTCAATAAGAATGAATTGACAAAATCACTTCGAAATGATGTAATTCTTTTATTATATAAAAGATATGTTGGGAGTAATTTTCTTACGTCAATTTTAAAAGGCCACAATGTGATGATAATAATTAATTAGTTAAAAAACTAATGCTATGACTTAAAGTTTTAGAGTGGCCTTTTCTTTTGGATCTACCGCTACTGCTAGATGAACTACTACTATCAGAAAGCCTAAATTCCTTCATTGTCAAATCAGTTTCAACACCTTCAGGAGCTTCACCCATATGAAACACCTAATATTTCTTCATACCAACTCGTTTTATGATCTACAGACTACGGGAGTAGATTTTACAAAGAGTATTTAGGGGCATAATAGTAAAAACAATGAAACCTCCGTATGTGAAATAATTCATTCCGTGTAAATATCAAACCCCTTCAAAAATACCATATTATCTTAAATAAATTTGAAAGTACTCGTTTTGTTAAATAAATTTTAAAAATACTATAGTCAACCAAAGAACTAAAAAAAATGACTCCCTCCCTCTCTTCCTCCCCCCCCCCTCCCTCTAATCTCCCCAACCGTTTTCCCGCTAAAAACCACCATTTTCGAATAAAAACCTTCAGTTATTATCAATTTCATAGCCAATTACAGAATCTAAACCGATTGAAAGACTCTAAACAGGATTATACACATTTCTACTGGTTTAATTTTCTCAATTTCATTACTAATTGTAATTTTTAGGCATTTTTTAAGGGAAATTGTGAATTCTTACAATAATTAGGGTTTTGCCCTACGTTTTTGTGCAGTTTGCTTAGTTTTAATTGATTGTTAAGATTGTGCATCTGATTAGTATGTCGACAAGGAAAAAGTCTTCTAGGGCAATTAGGGTTCCACATAAATTTGAGGATTCTGTAATTGGGACACTAAAGAAGAATACTGATAAGAAAAAGAATAAGGATAGGGTTGAACAATCAAATACTGGTGATGAAGTGGAGGTTGCTGAGGGTAGTAATTCTGCTAAAGGGGGTGAGAAGGTTGAGATACCGAAGTAGTTTGTGGATGATCTGAATGGTGAAAGTTTCATGCTCTCAATAGTTAGGTAAATTGTCAGTCTATGAGCAAGTCCAATGATAATGTTGAATCTGATGAATTGGATGCTATTAGTAGTGATCATGCTTTTATTGGTGATTCTAATGTTGCTAATAAGAGTAATGAGTCTAGTGTTCATAAGGATAAATGTGATAAGCATGAATCTGTGAGTATGGTAGGTACATGTGTGAATAAGGATAAGCTTGTTGATATTGTTAATGCTTCAAAATTATATAATACTTTTCTTGTGATACCTACTGAGACTGATGACTAAGGAAATGAGTATGTAGTATTCAGTGATGACTTGATTGAGCAGTGTAGTGTGAAATGGAAAAATACAGTTTGTGGTTATTTTGTGGGTTGCCAGGTAGGATTTAATGAGGCAAGATATCACTTAAGGAGGATGTGGAACCAGTTTGGTTTAGATGATTTGATGGTTAATGAGGGGGTGTATTCTTATTTAAGTTTCATGATGAGGTAGGTATGGAAGAAGTTGTAACTAGAGGACCTTGGATGGTCAATAACAAAACATTGTTTGTACAAAGTGGAAGGTGGATTTGTGCTTAGACCAAGCTGAACCAGATACTCTGTCTATTTGGGTCAAGTTGGTGAATGTACCCATAGAAGCCTGGAGTACTAAAGGTATTAGTGCATCAGCTAGTAGCATTGGGAAACCACTGATAATGGATGATATGACCACTAAGATGTGTATTAAAGGGATCAAGGACAAATTGACATTGTGTATAAAGGAAGTTCTATTCAAGGAAGTTTGACTAAGACTATTAAGGTAGAATATGCTTGGAAACCACCTGTGTGTACACATTGTCAGGTTTTTGGACATGATGAGTTCACTTGTAAGGTGAGACCTAAGGAAAACATATAAGCTAATAATGGGAATGTGAATGGTTATCAGGAGATAGGAAAGCAAAGAATGATGGTAATACTAATGATAACAGATGGAAAGGGCCTAATGGGAACAATGGCTTTCAAAGGAATGTTGCTAGACCTTTTAAGGCTAATGTGAATATACAGAACAATGCAAGGACTGAGTTCAGGAAGAAGAATGATAATGGTAAAGGGAAAGGGAAAGCAACTGATGTTGAGAATAGTAAAGCAGGAAGTAGCAGTGATGGTAGTAATAGTAGCAATACTAACCAAAAGGAGAGTAACACTCATAAGAATGATGTTGCTAAGACTGCTAGCAATACTGCTGGTACTATGGGAGTTCAAGTCTTAAATGGTTTTAATGCCCTGGAATCTTTAGACAATGAGTAAAATGTGAAACTAAATGTTGATGAGAAAATGAAAGTGGATGTTATTCTAAGTAAGAATATGGATCCTACAGTGAATGAATGGGACAAGCACAAGCAGAAAAAAGCTTAGAAAACATCAGCTCCGCAAAAGATGCTGAAAATTTAGATAACTCGTTCAAATGATGTTGTATTTTCCATTTTAAAAGTAGGAAAGTGGACGTTTTTAGTTGCAAAAAAATAATGAAAACGTCAAAAATGTGTTTTGCAGTTTTGTTCAATAAGCTAGGAAACAGACATTTTCAATAGAGAAACTTTTGGGAAGAAAAAAACAAGACGCTGTCTCCTTGTTTCGGACAAAACTTTTTTTGAAAGACAAACTAACGATGTCACAACATTCACAAATATCTCACACAATCGTCACAACGGGACTTGAACCCACGAGCACCTGGTTTGGGAGCATCTCACGGATACAGCTCGGCTACAAGCCCTTTGGAATTGTACAAAACTTTTTTTCTTTTTTTTCTTCGAAATGACGGATGTTTGACTACAACTATGTTTATTGGCAAAGTTGCCAACCCAACCCACTCAAAATACATACAAAAATAATACTTTTTTAAATTTTTGTATACAATCTTGCTTCCAATCTTAGTCACTTGGCAATCTAGATCCCCAACCCACAATCTTACAAAACATTGTTTTATTGGCTAGTTTTTTCTTTGTTTTCCTTTTTTTTTTTTTTAAAAAATTTTTAATATTTTAGGTTGGGTTGTTGATAAATGGTAAAAATGTTGAGATTGGTTGTATGTATAAATCATATATGTGGATGAGTGAGAAAATAATATTTTAATAAAGTATTGGGTTGAATGAGATTGTGAATAAAGATAGTCTTATAGGGGTGTCAAATGGGTCGACCCGACCCGACCCGAACCCGACCCGAACCCGATAAGGCCTTATAGGGTCGGGTTGATTCGGGTCCAACTTAGCTTATCGGGTTTATCGGGTCAACCCGATAAACCCGATAGCCTTATAGGGTCGGGTCAACCCGATAAACCCGATAGCCTATAGGCTTGTTATTGGTGTACAACCCGACCCGACAAGACCCGAACCCGATAACCCGATTGCTTATAGGGTCGGGTTGCGGGTTATATTTCTAAAGGTCAAACCCGATTCAACCCGACCCGATAGAGGCTTATCGGGTCGGGTTGACCCGATTGACACCCCTATAGTCTTACATCCAAATCACAAAATGCCTAATAAACCCTATGGGCATGTTTGGTTGGGAGAAATGAGTCCAAAGAAATGGAAATAGATGGAATTCCCTTGTTTGCTAGTGGAGGGAAATAAAAAAGCGGAGAAATAGTTTTCTCTAAGAATTCAATTTACACATAAAATAATATCTCTAGATTCCTTTAGTTTTGAAGTGGAAAATGAATTCTCTAGACCCCGTGAGTTTCACATGATATATTTTTTTCACAAACCACGTCCAAAGTCCAGACCCAATTGTGCTCATATTCAAATTTGATATAAATGCACAAAAAACCTCAAAAAATAAGAAGGACGCACGAATACGAATTGTTTGTTCAGTTTTTTTTGCTATATATGACATAATGACAATAACCAATTTGTAGATCTTCTAATTTATGAATTGTTTTTTCCATTTTTTTTTCTTATTTTGTATTTTCTCATCAAACAAAATATTGTTATAACAATTAACAATTTTTTTTATTTCTCGGGTCAAGTCTCTATTGCTACCAAACAGTGGAATGCATTTAATTTCTTTACTGATTTTTATTCTCTGAATTTCTAGTCTATGGCTCATTTCATTTATCTGAATTTCTCTCTACCAAACATGCCCTAAAATCATTTTACAAAAAACCACAAAATCGATTAAAAAAAAAGGCCAACCGTATACCTTATACCGCGTAACGAGATTCTTCCACTTACACTTACACTGATCACCACTCCTAGCATACCCCAACTCCTTCATCTTACTCCCCACCACTTCCCACAACCCTTTATTCCTTTTCGAAACCACGAAATCCCCCTCCAACTCCCCTCGTATCGCAATCAAGTCCCTCGTCTCCCTTTCGCTCCATGCGACAACTCTTCCATACTCATCCACTTCTCCTACACCACCAGAAATGATACCTGGTTGTTGTTCTTGGGGTATGTTTATCACCATCATTTGGATTAAGTGAGCTAAGGTTTCGTTGGTGTTGGGGTTCATGTCTGAACCTGTGTTGGTGTTGAACATGATGGTTTGCTTGTGGGTTTGGTATGATGAAGGAAATGAAGAGTTGTGATAAGGGTTTTGACTTTTGAATGTTGGTTTTGACTGAGGAAGACAAAAGTCAAGAAAGTGCTTTTTGTTGTTTGACTATGGTGGGAAAACTAAAGTACAAAACATGACTTTGTTTCTCTGGAGAATCTAGTTGAAACGAACCGATTCGAGCCCGCGTTTGTCAAAGTTCGAGCTTGGCTCCTTTAAATTTTATAAAACTTAAGCTTTAGAAAAGCTTGGCTTGGTTTGAGTTTTGTTTTTTTAAGCTTAAGCTCGGCTCATGATTTATTATACAGCTTGAGCTCGTGGTTAAATAAGCCAATAAACGCTCCTACTCAAGTACCCTTATGCTTTCATCAATTATCATGGTTGAAGGATACTATGTCAGTCGATCAATTTAAAGTGTGGAAGAGATTCAGGGAGAAGAAAAACTAACATGATGAAAATGAGAAAGATTTTTAGCTACACATTTCAAATAAAAAGGAAAGTTTTAAAGAAAAATCATATACTTTTACTAGTGCATCTGAAATGTATGCTTGTAATTGTTATTTTTTCTTCTTATTTGATTATAATTTTATACAAGTAATATTAACTTTTACTTGTGATACGGGTTGTTACGGGTAATGTTCAAATTGATTTAGTTTTCGGACCACTTGGGACAGTGTCTAAAGCTTTAGGAACATGATTCTTGTGAAGTCATCATGTATTCTAATACTACTAAGTTAAGTGTTAACAAAACATTCTTTAAAGTAAATAATACATTGAATAAACATTTAGCCACTTCGATTTTTTTTAGCTTTATGACTAGTGTAAGAAGTTAATTTTGAGTGCATGGATACTCGGATAGGAATTAATACATGTGTTTGGTTTATGGAACTAGGTTAAATGATACTTAGAAATCAAGATTTTGTCATACCCGACTATAAGCATTTAGAAAACCTATTCACATATTCTCTTGAAATTGACGTCATTTCAAGTAAGAATGAACATCGTTTATCTTCAAAACCTTAACAAAATCTCAGCATGTTTGAACGAGTCATGAAAAAGGGTTAGAAATGGTAGCCAAGAATCACCATTCTTACCCCAAATACCATCAATGCAAAACTTACCGGAAATGTTGCCCCATCTTTTAAGACACATTGAACATAGAGAAATGACCAAATGACATAGTATGATGACTTTGAGTGACTCTGACTACCAGTAAGATGAACATAAACTATTAAAACTCCACTTTAAGAGCATATTTCCAAACGTGTCTCAACAGAACTTGATTTATTTAATCATCAATTCAACACGTGATTTATTGTTAGAACATTTGATTCTTAAAGCATTGTGTGTAGTCATTTGGCACCCACGCCAAGTTGACATGACGCTGCGTCAAGCCAAGCCACAACATCGGAACCACACACCAAAGTGCAAGTTAAAAAATTGGTGTGAGCCAAATTAGAGGGTTTTTTTTTTTTTTTTTTTTTTGAATTTGTATTTTAATTAGGTATGTTTGGTTTAAAAATAAGGTTTTGCCGTAAGTTACTGTGAGGGTGTTTTTGAATGCCTAAGTAAAACATGAATTAAAAAAAAAAAAAAAAAAAAAAAAAGAAGATAATTTGACGCTGACGTGACTGTTTAGTTTGAGCCACTGCCCGTGACGTGCTTACCCTTTAGCAAATTTTCACAAAGTTAACAAACCATAACTCTTCATAAACTTCTCAAACAAAAATCCTTAAAAAAACAAAAAATAAAAATACCTTAACAAAATCAAGGGCTTGTTTGTGTTCTTCCCCAAATTCAAACCCAAATCCAAAATTAACCCAAATCCCCGTATGAAACCACCAAACAAATCTCAATTCCTACTCTAAACCCCTTTAATTTCAATACCCATATTTTAGATTTTATTAAAAACCAATAAAAATCAAATCTTTTTGCTTAATTTGCTAATATGTTTGATATTTTCAATACCCAATTAGCTTCTTTATCATATTTTGTTATAAAGTTTCAATCTTTATGCTTATTTGGACCTGGATTGAATCCCCATATGGCTAATTATTCTCGTTAGACTAGATTTAAGGTTTTTTAAGGTTATTTTTAAGGTGGTTTGTGTTTTGGGGATTTGGGTGGTTTTTGAGGAAAGTGGAATGATGGGTGAGGATTGGTCGTTGGATTCGGATGGGAACCGAAAGCGGTTTAGGCGGTCGGTTAGTTTGATTGGTGATGGGAATGATAGAGATGATAGAGGATGGACTTTGCTTCATGTTGGAGCTCGAAAAGGCGATTATAAACAAGTCAGAATTAGCTGTATTGATTTTATGTGAATTTGTTGTGCTATGTTTGGTTTATAAAAGTTATCGAATTTTAGGGAATGTTTGGGATATAATAACGATAAGCTGTTTGCTTCAGTAGAACATGTGTACGTTTTATATGGTAGTATAAGCAGACACAAACGTGTGTATTTAGGTGCTTTAGAGTGTTTTCGGGATTGTTTACTTTAGTGCTTATTGCTTATTTTTGAAACACATAAGGAGTTCTGGCTGTATGAATACAAATATTACTTAAATGCCTGCCCTCTTTTAAAAAGTAGGTAGGCATTTTAGAATCCAAACTCTCCTTTAGAAAATGGAATGAAAAAGGAGTACTTGCATAGGCAGTCAGAAACTCCCTTATGTCTGTTTATATGTCTCGATACAACAATCAAATAGCTTCGAGGGTGGTCAGGATTTGCTTATCCAAAACCTTTTTGTGACTGAAATAAGCTATTTAAATAGAATGTTATAAGTAGTTTTATATAAGCAATCCCGAACACCGCATAAGACAGTTTTGGAGAGTGATTACCCGATTATTGCGTTTTCAAGTTGTTTATATTCTGTTTTTAGTATTTAGGTATAGTCTTATCTATTCTGATTATCTCAACTTTAACAACACGAGCACATGCAAACATCACTACCTGGTTTTTTGCTACAACCGAGTCACCTAATTACAAAAAATAAAATAAAATAAATAAATAAAATAGAAAATAAAACACGCAATGCTATACACTTCCTTAGACCTTAGGGCATCCACTATGGTAGTTTCATCAAAAGGTCTAAAACTTATATAAAGCTTTATCTTTTATTTTAACCATAGTGGTTATTTGTTTCATGTACATGTGGCATGAAGAGGTTCATATTCTTGAACCTATTCATAATTTAATGCATGTGTTATTATGAATCATTTGAAGAGTTGTAAAAAGTTTATGCATAGTGAACATAGGTTTATAACATCAAAAGGTTTATAATTTAATGATTATGGACCTATGTAAAGCTTCACCATTGTGGATGCTCTTAGTTAACCTGAGTAGCCTTTATTTTGGATAGCTCGTTTTCAATGCTATTAGTCTTAGGAGCTGTTTATTTTGTATACTTCGATAGCATCTCCAATTTGTAGGGTCCCGTTCTTACTATGTTAAAGAAAAATGATGTGTGTTGTTTGCTAGATTCAATGTCTTTGAATCACATTTTAGTAAAGTAGTTGGTATATTGAGGTAAAGCGGCTTATATAACATGATGTTTTAACTTATTTTGGTATTCTATTGGCAGGTGAAAAGGCTTCTTAACAAGGGAATGGATGCAAATGTGGCCGCGTTTGGTCCCAAAGCGCATGGTGTCACACCTCTACATCTTGCTGCAAAAGGTGGTCACGTAAAGGTTATGGATAAACTCCTTGAGCATGGTGCTAATATTGACGCACGAACTAAGGGTGCTTGTGGCTGTAAGTTTATTATAATATGCTGTCATATTTTCATGGCCTAAAACACATTGACCTATTTGGTTGAGTGACATATTTCGCTTTATCACCTAAAGCTTGGACTTAGTGAGCCGCGGTTCATTTTTAGAAAATTACTAATCTAACCTTGGGGCTATATAATAAATTATCCAATCATTTGTTAAAAAAAAAAAAAAAAAAAAAAAAAAAAAAAAAAAAGGTTACGGATCTTTTAAGTCCATAAACCACCCAAAAAACTTCAATCGTTTTTAAAAAAAAATCCCGCATAGTTTTGCTAATTTGTGAATTCTTCATATACTTTTTACGAGTTAATGAGTTATTGGGTTCTTTTTGTTTAAATTTGTAAAGTAGGACTTTTTTTGTTTATATAATCCACTAAAAAAGGGTTACAGAAGTAATATCTCTTTCATTTCGATACATAGACATAATCATTTGCAATTGTGAGTTTTGAGTTTTGACCTTTTATACTCCTGAATGGATTAATCTGCGTGAATTGTTCGAAACTTGAAAGTAGCATAGAGTCTTTTTATAGTGCATACAGCTTCTTAAATCACTTTATACAGAGTTGCAGTCATAATAAAAACTTTAATTAATCATCAGGAATAGCTTAATAAAACATTTTCTATAAGAATTGGACCAAAAAGTACTTGTGTTGTGATGATCTATTTTCAATTGCAGGGACACCCCTCCACACTGCTGCAAAAGAGAAAAACAGGAGGGCAATCAGATTTCTAGTTGAAAACGGGGCGTTTTTGCCAGATAACATCGAGGACACAAGGTTTAACCCACCAGTCCATTACTGTCATGGTCTTGAATGGGCGTATGATGAGATGAAGCGTGTTCAACAAGAGAGTGGATCATCATCCTCGGGAGAGGAGTCATACAGCTCCTATAGCTAAGCCTGTTTTTATTTCTGCTGTTTCGTAGCAATGTTTGTGACATAACTTGATATAGACTTCTTGTTTACTGTTGTAATGAACTTTTGGTTGTTTCTTGTGAGTGATTTGCTGATATTTGTTTTGTTGAAACTGGAATCATAACTCGCACAATTACTTATATTGGGTTATCATGGGATTCAATCATTCTTGAAAACCGCAGTACTTGAACTTGTTAAGAATTCTATCATTTACAAACAAGATCCTGAACAAGAACGAGGCGTGTAAGAAAGCCAGTTTTTTCCTCTGTTGGAAATACACAATTGGTGCGACAAATCCAAAACAACGTGCCACATGACTCGTTTAAAACATATTGAAGTTCGGTCCATAGCCATTGTAGGCACCGAGATGGGATCTTTCGAAGTATTACGGAGTACAGATTACAGAGCAAATGGATTGAACTAGTTTGTTTCACTTTCTACAAGTGCATCGTATTTGATTTTCACATTACTCATGTGAATATCTTGATCACCAAGCAAAAAATCTTTGTCGCCATGTATTACGTGGTCAAACTTTAATCCCATATCACTTGCACATGTTTAAAAATCATTTTATTGACAAATACATTTTTTTAACCGACAATAACAAGATTTGTCATTCAAAAATAATTTTCATAAAATATCATTAAAAAAAGCAATAGGCCAATAATACCATCTCTTGCACACGAATCATCATAAGCTAGCTAGTAGCATTTATTAAACAACCAACACATTACATAAAGAAAAATTCACGAAGTGTAAGCTTTTCGTTCTTGTTATGACAATCCAACTTATATTTAGAAAAAGAAATCATAGACAAAATAAAAAAATACAAGGATTTGCGATTGAGTTCCAATTCGTCGCCAACATGATATGAGAGATTCCGACGTACTTTGAAGTACCTCTAGCCTCCACTTAACCACTCCTACTTCTCCGCACTAGCTCCATGATCACTAGTCTCTAGAACAAATGTCAACAACAAAAGGTTTTTAATGTTAGCCCATATTGTTGTGTATTAGTATTGTAACGGGCTCAAGCCCGCATCTAGATCCTTCCTCATTGGATTATATATGTGTACATTCTGTCATTGTTTCTATCAATCAAAATCATCCTTATCTCACAATACCGAACATGGGATCAAAGCCAACTTAACATTTAAGGCTAAACTTTAGTGATTGTGGACGTATGGTCCGGACTGGGCCAGGAATGGGTCAGGCCCGGCAGATGCGGCCCACTCTACGCCTAAACCCTAATCTATCCCCTATAAATACATGACATGTTATCTCTAACCCTAACTAACTTTGATATGCTACATCGCATACTAACTTAACCGTCGGAGGTGGACCCCGGGGCTACGGCCTCGGGTCCACTCCTAACGGGTTTTCTTTGTTGACAGGTCTACTAGGGCTCGAGAAGACGACTAACGGCCAAGGAGAGTCGTTGAATCTAGTCCGCGCCAGATTATGCATCAACAAGTTGGCGCCATCCGTGGGACCACGAATAAACTATGTTTCGTGTTCTCATATTACCGAAAGCAGAAATCAATTTCTAAAGTCGGTAACTCTAAAACCTTTATTCCGATGCGCACAATTTAGCTGCGTAAATATTTTATTAACGAGATAACAGCTCGTAAACCTTTATGGTATACTGCTCACGCAAGCCATCCGTGATAATTATAAAAATATTATCATGTATTTACTTTTGTTTAATTATCATGTATTTACTTTTGTTTAATTATCATGATGCGTACAACTTGTTAATCAAATATACATTATCATGATGTTATTATTTTTATAATATTATAATTATCATTATTAGTTGTTTAATTCACGTAAACCAACATCTAATATCACATGTATACGATTCATGATTTTCTTTACATAAGATACTCGAAAAGAAAAGTCCGCACGATCGGACCTATTTTTTATCTTTTAGTCCGCATGATCGGACCTATTTTATCTTTTCGTCCGCACGATCGGACCTAAGAAAATATCCGCACGATCGGAGCTATTTTATTTTTTAGCCGCGAATTAATTCGCGCGAAAACTGTTTTTACGCCTGTTCGCGCTTGAACAGCGCAGTCGCGATAAATCTACCCGCGTTAGGCCGTGCGTTCAGACATCTTCCCAGAGAACGCGTACGCGCAAAAACCACGATGCTAGTCAATCGCCATGATGCGCACTGGACAAAGGCCGTGGTATATACATCTGCGATCATCCACAAACGTTCGAGTCTATGCGGTTACGATAAAATCCATCTGCGTCTATTAGTCGCGGTCACGGTACATCCATCCGAGTTTTTATTTTATACATTAAAAAAAAAAAAAAACATAATTAATTATTTCGTCGGTACGCATCCCACGACGGGTGCGCACTACCACTTCTCTTATATATTATTCATGCTATGTGTTGTCTATTGTTTCAATTAATTAGGTTTTATATGCTGCGATTCACGGCATATACTTTTAATCTTTGCATTCAGTGTTTTTCGCAGATTAAATAAGTTTAATGCTCCTACATGAGTAGCACCATCAAACTTGGGGGGCTACCAGGGTACATCCTACCACTGTTTCCGTACGCATCGCGCAGGTATATTTGGAAGCAGAACGCAAGCTCGGTACAAAGACGGATTTAAATATTCGCACGCATCTTTGCCGCAGGGGAGACGTCCTCTGTCGGTTGTAAAGACGGATGTAATGCGCGCATAAGCACGTCTTCTGTCGCACCTCTTTGTCGCGCACAGCGCGCACTTCTGCTACAGAAGCACGTCTTCTGTCGCACCTCTTTGTCGCGCACAGCGCGCACTTATGCTACAGAAGCACGTCTTCTGTCGCACCATGCTGCGTCGCTACTGGTACAAAAGGTACGCCCTTACCCATGATGCAGCATACGGGTTCCACTTTCACCTACGCGGCCATGAACAGAACTTAAGTCTAGCATAACATAGCCATGCGCTATCTCATACCAGACTTGGGGGGCTTGTGGACGTATGGTCCGGACTGGGCCAGGAATGGGTCAGGCCCGGCAGATGCGGCCCACTCTACGCCTAAACCCTAATCTATCCCCTATAAATACATGACAGGTTATCTCTAACCCTAACTAACTTTGATATGCTACATCGCATACTAACTTGACCGTCGGAGGTGGACCCCGGGGCTACGGCCTCGGGTCCACTCCTAACGGGTTCTCTTTGTTGACAGGTCTACTAGGGCTCGAGAAGACGACTAACGGCCAAGGAGAGTCGTTGAATCTAGTCCGCGCCAGATTATGCATCGACAGTGATATCATTGAGTTTTTTAAATTTAATACGATCACTATAGATAAAGGAAAAAAAAAAAAAAAAGGCAATATGAAAATTGGTTAATTAGTTAGTAACATTTGTCGTTCATATAATCAATCATTCATAAAGCATTTATATAAATCTATGGCTGTCTAATTGAAATTTTGATTTAAGATTTATTGGTACCTTTTTATCTTCATTCCTCACCTTCGGAACTCCAATTAAGAGAGCTGGGCCCCTCCTCAGTTGAGACTAATCGTTGATCGTGCCATTGTTTTTCCCGTAACTCCTCGGCCTGTAAGAGAAATAAGTTAGCAAACTATTGTTAAAATAATATTACTTTCAAAGACAATTATGTGTTTTTCGTACCTCTCTGTATTTCGCCATTGCTTCGTCTATCGTAGAACACTTTACTTTTGTAAAATTGATCTCCACAAATTGGAGGTTGGGTGTATCATGGGTTCCATAACCCCATTTCTCCATTTTATAACCACGATAGATCACCACCTTCACCAAAGAAGGATATTTGATTGTAGCATTCCCAGGGTAGAAGCTCGTGAGATTCAACATATCTTCAAGGTAAATCTCGGCAAGGCGAGGGAACACGATGTTTTTAGCTGGTACAACTATATCAATTTCACTTGTACTCGTTTCCTCATCCCCGTCCGAGATCACTTCCTTCAAGCTTTCACAATTCTCAATTTTTAGCTTTTGCATATTGACAAGCCCTTGTGCTACACTAACAGTGAATAGCTTTTCTAACTTGTCACAACCAATAATCTCACATGTCGCCAGGTTGTGAAGGCTTATATATTGATCTGGACAATTCCATATCTCTTTCAAACTACTCAAGTGCTCTAGCCTTAGCACTTCCACTTTTGAAAGAAACCTTGTATTCTCTTTCACCCTTTCATGGGTTTCAGATGGATGAAAATTCTGCATCTCATCCAAGACCCTTGAGTCCACCAAACACAATAGATTTTCACAATGAGTTAAATTAATGTTCTTCAAACCTAAACCCTCAATAGACATCATAGGCATAAAATTATCAAGATTATTTATCGATGAACAAACTACACCATCGCATACCTCAATCAATTTTCTAACATGCATCAAGTTTGAGATATCAAGATAACCAAGCCTGTCTAGAATCAAATTTCTATTACCCGGGTTATAATGACCACCTTCTTTACCAATTTGAAAGGAAAATCTTTTCAATCTCTTCAGATAATCACCTTTGGGGAAAAGACAAATATCTGAGACAAATAAATTTAGAACTGTGAGCTTTGACAGTTTACCTATCTCCACAAGACTGTTATATTTCCCCTTTTCCACCGGATAGTATCTAATTCTCAATTCTTCCAACCAATGAAGCTTTAATAGTACACCAGGTGCAATATGAGATAAACGACAATATGCAGCATCAAACAACCTTAATTTGACCAAGTTTCCAAACTCTTGAGGAATTTCTGTAATTCCAGTCCTACTGAGAATTAGAATTTCAAGTTGTTTCAGCTCCCCAAGTATAGAAACATCACTGAGAGATTCATTTCTACCAAGATTAAGCATACGTAATCTTGTGAGTTGATTAAGTGACTTTGGGAGAAACCTGATGTTATTATTCTCAAAATCTATAACTTTAGCTTCTTTCATGGCTTGGGTGAATTCATCAGAAATTTCTGACAACTCAATATTATTTTGCATGAGGAAAATCTTAAGGAGTGGAATATTAAGCTCATAACTGGGAAGCTTACGAATCTTATTTCGCATGAGTGAGATACCTGTGTAGCTTTCCAGACTTCCTCCTCTTAGTTCCCATTCTTTCAGATTTTTCCCAGCCTCCACCAAAAATTTGTTATCATCTTTGGAAGCAATTAACAATGCCACTTCACGAACAACGTCGTGCATTTTGGTTGTAGATTCATTTTTCCCATCCAATAACAAGCAAGAGGATTTGAGGATCTTGACCGCACCTTCAACTTTCTTTCTTGCAGCCTCCAAGCTACTGAGGTCTGTAAAAATTTGCAAGCCCACACAATAATACGCCAAACTTTCTAATGGGATGTTAAAGTCTTCTGAGAACAAACTGCATAGTAAGAAGACTGATTTTACTTGTCCGCTTTCGAGATAGTCATAGCTTAGCTTCAAACGAGCAAATTCTACCCTTAAAGCTCGACCAGTATCCGAAGTTTCATCTTTCGCTATGTTAGCAAGTGCTTCTTCCCATTCTATGAAGTTGTCTTTGTCTTTCAACGCTTTTCCTACAGCTTGAAGGATTAGTGGCAATCCACCGCATCCATCAACAACCTTCTTCGCAACTTGTTTCAATGCATCAGTTTCTACTCTTTCACCAACCACGCGTTTGAAAAGAGCCCATCCTTCTTCAAATGGCAAAGATTTTACGCATATTATAGTTTGAGCATTCATTGCAGTACACACACTACTGCTCCTGGACGTTAACAAAATCTTACAACTTGGGAAAGTTTTTCCACATGGAATGCCCACTTCATGTAGCTTCACTTCCGTCCACACGTCATCGAGGATTATAAGAACCTTTTCACAGTTCTTTATCCGTTTTGCTGCAATTTCAACCTGTGTTTTAATGCTTGCAGCATCGACACGTTGTGAGACAGTTACAAATACAGCAAGAGCAAATAGGTCTTTCACTCTTGCAGCAACTTCAGTGGCTAGTGTAGTCTTTCCTACACCTCCTATGCCCCATATTCCAGTGATCTGAATGTTTTCATCTAAGACAGATTGAATGATCTTTTCGAGTAGTGACTTATGAGTATCAAGATCATCAATATTCTCCCTTGGATAGAGCTCCAAGATTCCAGGCGAAGGAGTAGGAATGGAGACATCACCTTCATAGGCCGCCCCATCTCTTTGGTGTTGCTCAAGGAAAGGAACCTTGTTAATCGCCTCCTTACCGTAGTGATGGAGAGTGCTCAAGTTGACACACATCGGCAAGTTGAAGCACGTCTTCTTGGCATCAGCTTCTTCATGAAGAAATTCATCCGCCATGGTTATGTGAGCGTCCGCCTCATTAACCCATTTTTCCACACCAGCTAAGAGTCCATCTCCATTATCAACAGCTAGTTTGATTTTTTGCTCAACCCTCTCCTTCATATTCTTGAGTTTTTCAGCTTCCCTCCTTAGCTTCTCAACATTTTCCTTGGAACTCCACATGTAACCGATCTCTTTTTTAACCTTAGTTAACAATGAGCCCGCTACTTCTTCAACAAGCTTATTAGCAACAGCTTCTGCCATTCTAGATTTCTTTTCGTTTTCAGTAGATTGGAGATACTTAAAGGGATTTTTTTTATTTTTATCTTTATTTTTGGGGAAGGAATTTTATAGAATAATGGAAGGATATCAAATAAGAACAGAGAGATTTATTGGATGTAAAAGGGAAATCACTAAAAACAATGTGATGAACCAGCTATGGATCTAAGAGAACTATTACAAGCATAAGGGGATAGATTGTTTAATTGGGAGATGTTAGAAATGATACAACGATCGAAGACTTTATATTTAATTATAATCAGAATTAAGAGTTATTTTTTCTCTAAAAAAATCCTAGTTGTATTAGTTTATTTTTTTCTAACAAATCCTAGCTGTATTAGTAACATGTTATTTTAAATTATTGTAACAAACCAAGAAATGCTGTGTTTGGGATTTGCGTCTTAAAAGATGCCTTTTTTCGGCTTAAATTATACCGTTAATCCATGAACTTAGGGCGGATTGTGCATTTGGTCCTCAGATAACGGGATTCGTGGGAATGGTCCCATTGTGGACTCTTTGGATCCCGTTTGGTCCCAAGAGCCCTGTTTGTGGGGATTTTAAAACTACGTTAGTCAAGTAATGCATACGAGTACGCAGCGGATATGGATATAGTTAAAGCAATTAGGTTAACACGTATCTAATAAACAATGACGTATAAAAGGTAAATAAGAAAACTAACATTTGGCGGCAATTGAACGCAAGTGAACGAACAAAGAAACCAAAAGAAACCCAAAGTATCTAAAGTAGATACCTCTACGAGTATCACACACAAACACGAAAACTGAATACGTTCGATAAAGAGCTAGTCGCGAACGTATTACACAATCAACCCTTTGATAATCACTTGAATAACTCGAACAAGAAAACCACCAAGACAAACTTGCTTCTGCCCGAGAACCACTACTGTTCGATGAACAGTAACACCAAACTATATACCCGATATCGGATAAAAGCTATCCGATATCTTCCATGTGTTTTGTCTGAGAAGTAAGCCACGACCAGGAAACAAAACCACCTCTTGCTGCTGCTATTCAACTGGGAAATCAGGAACAAGTAACCTCCAATAGATCAACACCTAAACACTTGAATTCATAGCAAGTTTAGGAACAAGAAAAACCAACAAAACCCTAAACGACTTAGGAGCAAGTCGCATGGGATTTTGACAGGGAATTTGATATCGGTTGGAATAGGTTTATAGGGTATTGATATATCATACATGTTGAGGTAATAGGTGTGGTTATATAATCAAGCAAACCGACCCTATAATGGGTTTGTTTCTTGATCGACAAGCAAAAACCCAACACCCTCCTTTTGCCCGATCAGTTGGGATAACTAGGCAACTCCAACTTCGACCCACTTTAGAACTCAAAGCAAGCCCATGGGTCGTTCATATTGATCGGGTCAAATATATGCATAACATGTATATATATATTCAAGTATCAAATACGTTCGACACGTATTCTCATGTTTATCGTGTGTGCCCCCATAGGCTCACACACTCTTAGTCATTTACGTGTGTTTTAAACTCCCACAAACCAACAACTCCCACTTGGGAGTTGGAGTGTCGAATGGCACACAAAACTAACGACGGAAACGCCTAGCAACGCTCTCACTCGCTTTTTAACTAAAAGTGTTTGAGAGAATAGTTTCATAAAAGTTTCTCAGTAACATGGTTATTAATGTCTTGCTTTTAATCATCCTTTGTTATAGATACCGTTAAACCATGGATATGGATCCGAACTCATTCCATATAGTTTAACCATTTAGATTCTCGTTATAGAACTTAATTAGATATACCAAATGTAATCAAGTATCATCTTGCATTACCCTTTGGCTTTGGCCAAACAATTATCTGATTAATTCTGGAGAGGGCCCATGGTATCTTTCTGCACATATCAAGTGGAGTAACAAATCCTTTATTGACTACAAGTGTTGTGGATGCTGCTTCACATCACTCCGAAATATAGCCTTTATAACTACCTTATTCAAATAGCGTTTTGGGTATACTTACAAAAAGTAATATACACACATAACAGAACTTGCTTGTATCTCAAGTCTAAGGACGATTTTAACAAACTATTTTCAATATTTTACTTATGACAAGGATACAAAAGTAAATGTTTGAAAGTTGAAGAATCCAATATGCATCCCTTGTGAATGCACATGAGTTTAATCTACATTATCGTTAGAATATAACCAACACTCACATTTGCCTTACATAACAATATTCCCATATTGTTAACCGACAATAGACATATTTAGAACAATAAAATTATTCAAGGATTAAACATGCAAATATAGGATAACAATTATTATATGAATGAATAACAAATACCAAGTATCTTTATTCATCATAAAGTAAAAATTGTCTTTCAATCCCAATTATCCAAATACTAAAACAGATATGCATGAAACTCATTTAGTAAGTTGAAGCCTAATGTTTCCAACATTCTCAACCTTTCTTTAAAAGAAAAACTAAATAGTCATCTGAGTAAACTTTCCGAATACTTGTTTCAAATTTCACATATAGTGAGGGACTTGAAATATAAGATGAGTGTCTTATCTCATATGCTCATACTATTGCAAGAATCATAGTATGGAGATGCCGCCCTACCTTGCATGAGGTATTAAAAATCAACGACATACTGACAGTCATCTTTACAGTTTCTAAAAGTGTAAAGTATTCTCATTCCTTAATGTGTAATGCAACAATGCTCTATGTTGAGCATAACTAGTTAGCAGATTTATCATAAATGATAAAATCCTACTACAACTAGTATTAATAATCCTCTAGCATCATTTGTACTTATACAACACTATGCTTTATAATTCGTAAACATCTATATTAACAATAATCTAAACACTCTCAATTAGATATTGTTGTTGTCAGCTCATCTTGTTCTTGTACAAAAACAACAACTAGTTTTAAACACAATATAATATATACATGATAAATCCTTAGTTAAAACAACATAAGGTTTCCATCCATGTAATAAATTACTCCAAGTGAGATATACCATTTAAGACTTGCTTGAATGATATATTGCATTTGTGTTAGACTTAATTTTCCACATTTGTTTATTCCATATAAACATCTATTGCAAGGTTGTTTGTTTTATTCTCTAAATTCCAAGTGAAGTTTCATTCCAAGCTTAAGGATCAATATCTAGCTTAATTATAATGGTATCTTCAACATGTAATTTCAAGGAAAAACACATTGCTCCCACTTAATGTCAGATGTACTTCAAGAGTTGTCTTAATATAATCAGAATCATATTATAATTAAATTCAAGATCTCAGCTCCTAGATGCATGATCCAATCCAAAACATGGATTGCTCAAATTTTGTATACTACATAAAGATAATATAAATTCATAACCCTTTTGATTACACACCGTCCTCGCAAAAGGTAATCATACAGAAAGAGTTATAAAATCTAATTGCCATATTCCTCATACAAGAAAACATGTATGACAATTAATTATCTTTATATCATTAATGCGTGTATATATAAGAAAATTTAATCACAGTCAATTGCTTAAGTATGATTAAAAACTTCTTATTAAATGCCATGCATTAATATGTATACAATTTTGTCCTTGCGAGTCTTTTTTCAAAAGAAACTCATTCCAACCTCATAGGGCAACTGTTAGGCTAAATAACAATCAAGCTCAAAACTTGATTTGCCTTTTAATGACTGCTTCTTATCATTCATAGTTCTAAAACATTTATCAGATTCAAGACGTGATAATATATTTTAGTAGTTAGCTGATTTACAATAATCTTCTAACTTATATCCCTCAACATTGATACTAAAATATCACTCAAGTGATGAGGTATCCTTTCGGATTTATGAATGAGAGTAATCATTATACTTCGTTCGACATTTTCATGTTTAACCTTAGTATGACATTAATAAGTAGATTTTAGAAGGTTAAGTATTTTGTTTTCAAAAACTTTGAGATATGTATATACTCCCACTTACTTTTATAAGCAGAGACTATTCTCTAAATACTAAGTATTTAAGCAACAATAAATTGTTCTTTATTGGGAACCACAAAATATATTTTAAGTTCTCATCTCTAGATTTGTTAATTAAATGCTTCATAAGATTTAACAAATTCAGAACTTAAATCAAGACATAATGGAATTCCTTCCAACAACTCAAATTAGGGTTTATAGAAAAACTCTAATTTAGTATCACTCTTTAACCAAAAGTTCTAGCAACAGTTTTGTGTTTCGTCAAGCTAGGAAGAACATCAAAACTACAATCTTTAAGCTAGGAAGTGTAGAATAATCAAAAATCCAAAAAGATTTAGGATTCAATTGGTTTGAGTGGAAAACCTAAAATCCCTAATGAATTAGGGTTTTCTGTTATGTGTTGTCTTGAATACCTTCTAGGTTTGAACTATATTGAGTGTATCCATGACACACTCAATTTCTAACCTTGATATGTTTTGGAGGTAGAGCAATTAAAGCTATCATGAACCAAACAATATAAATAAGGTTTGTTTTATCACATTAGACATACCATAATGAAGTGGTATTCTATGCGTATTAGAATTGTGAAACTATATCAGAATAACATAGATAACTTAATTCTCTTTGGACCAAATACTTGTCAATTGGGTCGAGCCAAATTGCTTATAAAGTATTTACGAACCAAGTGCATGCAATAATGTATATTCATTGAACAATACAAGAACCTTATGTTCACATGTTCACAAGAAGACAGAACTGTTCAAGAATTATATGTTCATGTGTTTACAAGAAAACAAAACATTTCAATAATATATTATAAGTCTTTGAATAATTCAAAGGCCTTATGTTTATGTGTTAAGTAGAAGACATGACAATTTTACTATATATACTTTAGGGAAAATTAGTCAAATAGACCAGGCGCCCTGAGGCTTATCACTTTCCGGATCACGCCTTTTTTTAATTTGAAAATAGACCGGTTGCCCACCGATTATCTTGGACCCAACCAGGGGCTGCAATGTGTCCGACAACTTATGACACAAGTACGTATTTTGAAAGTATATTTCATGTATTGTAACGTATTGTTTTTTGGGAAACTTTATTGTTATTTGGGCATCTTTATATTTTTTGGGCAACTTGTATTTATACACGAGGATAGTTTGGTCATTTTACATTTTAAATTAAAAAAAAAAGAAATCAAACGCCCACACAAAACACAGACTCACACAGTCACACACCTCTTGTCCTCCACATAAACCATCACAACTGTTAATACAAATAAGCCGTAAAAACTTTTATTTATATTGTACGATCTTCTAATATTTTGTCGATAACAAACGTAAAATTATTTTAACGAAACAAATAAAATACGTAAATAGTTTGAGCCAATAGTTTTCTAACACACTTACATTTTCATATAAAACACTAAAACAAGTATAAGTGATTTTATGATTTAGTAATACATATGTACAACAACTAGTGTTTACATATTGGGCAAATATATACATAACTAGTATGTATTATATAATGGGTAAATAACTACAACCCGTGGAGAATATCTATAACCCATGGTATTGAACCATACCCACTTGACTAGATACATTGCACTCATTAGATACATTGCACTCATTAGATACATTGTATCTAAAGAAATAACCATGGATCAACCCATAACCCATGACCCATGACGCATGACCAAAATACCCATGGGCAAAGAGGAGCGTCCCACGGATCCCTAGCTTTACGCTAGACGGATCCCTTAAGGGAGGGATCCGTGGGATCCGGGGAACAGTAGGCATTTTCTCTCTATAAATAGTGAGCCATTTCTTCATTTCTTCTTACCCCTTTTCTCACATACTTTCTCCTTGAGTTAAAAAATCTCTAACCCCAGATCCAAGTGATCTATGTTTGTAGTTTTGTTTTTGTGTGATTCTCTAGGTTCCTCTTAAAGGCGAGATCACCACCCTTGAAGTCAAGCATGCTCAAGTCCATGAGTTGCCATGCTTCCTCATCATCAAGACTACTGAAGTCCTCTTGTTGATGGTTCTTTTCTTTCTTCTAAAAAGTGTAGTGTTGAAGACATTAGTGAAAGATGTCTCAAGTGTCAAGACGAAGACATTAGTGAAAGGTGTCAATCGTCCGTATTGTAGGCATTAGTGAAGGGTTCCTAGAAGTCAAGTCACAAGACATTAGTGAAGGGTGTCTTGAAGACCTAGTCAAAGGCATTAGTGAAAGGTGCCTAAGATGTACATTCGATATGGTTTGTTTCGTTGTACAAGATAGATTATTATTGGATCCAAGGATATTGATATCCTTGATGATGTTGTA
Source organism: Chrysanthemum seticuspe (assembly GCA_019973895.1). NCBI lineage: Eukaryota > Viridiplantae > Streptophyta > Magnoliopsida > Asterales > Asteraceae > Chrysanthemum > Chrysanthemum seticuspe. The sequence goes on from BPTQ01000001.1 coordinate 33,334,920, forward strand.
ATAAGGAGTTGATCTCCTTTGGGGTTAGGTGATTGGTGTAGTGTTGGGGAGTAGTTCCTCCATTGTAATGGAACTCGGTATCTAGCCTAGTATCGGATAAAGGGTAGGCGACATTGTGATAGGATTGGTTCTCCTTGGTGTAAAGGACCCGGTGGTTAGCCTAGTACCGAAAAAAGAATAGGCAACGTTGTGAAGGTTTCTCCACCATAAGGAGTCGGTGTTGTGTAGTGATTACGAACTCTCGAGTAGGTGACTCGGGGAGTGGAGTAGGGCAAGGAAGGTGTCCTTGTAGCCGAACCACTATAAATACTCGCGTTGTGGTTTTGTGCTTCTTACTCTTTATCTTTTCATTACATATTTATATTCCTATATGTTTGTTTATCAACATCCAACACACATCCAAATAGATTGACATCAGTCGATCTAAATAGTTTAAAACGATTTTTTAATTGGTAAAACTATTCAACCCCCTTCTAGTTTTCCACAATTGGCATCAGAGCTTTGTTACCAAGTTTCTTAAAGTATATTGTACTTCAAAAACTTGATACGATCCATAGTTAATTGAAAACTACAAAGAAGGTTTTTCATAAAAACAAACACCATGTCTTTTAAAACTCTTTGTTTTGATGTTGATTAGATGACAACATTTTTCTTATTATTTATTCTTCATTTAATTGCACTAATCCTCTTTGTCATGTTGCTTAGTCAAAGCTCATACCTACCAAGCCATAGGAATCGCTTGGTAACAAGAATACCTTCTCTAAGAAGGTATCTTAAACACAAAGGAGCTAGAATTGTCTACTGACATTTGTTGTGTCATTTGTAAAGACATTCCTAAGTGCATTAGAGGTATGCCTTTCTACTTATCTCTAAATGACATTAGCTTGATAATTAAGTATGCTTACATAGGTATTTATATGATTATCTTTTGTGCATATAAATGTATTACATGTAGCTTCATTAGGAAGCCTTTTCTCACATACGTGCTACTTTTTCGTCTAAAGTCGTCGTATATAAAACTTGTATTTTATTTCATTTAATCCAAAAATCATATCTTTCTAATAATAAAACAAAATACAAATCTAAAAAATTCCTCCTTCCCCATAAATAAACCATCCGTTGTCCACTATATCAAATCACCACTTTTTCAAATCTTCCATTTTCAAAAACTTACCTCTCATTCAAAACTCCATCTTCCTCTCATCTCATCTCATCTCAAACCAAAACCAAGAAGGTTCGTCATCACCATGGTTTACATCGCCCTCGTGCTCATCGACTTAACACTCGTCGCTCTTGTGTTCCTGATGCAGGTTTTACTGACCAGGTTTTAATATTTATAAAGTCTCGTTATACCTATGGTCTACCCTAATGCACTAACAGGCAGTGTACCCGAGAGCTATGTGTGTTGGATTATTACTAATTCTAGGTGTCACAGATTTAATATTGGTTTCGATAAGGAATTAATTATTAAACTACTAAAACAGAATAAAGCAAATAAAGGAAAATAAAAGGTAAATGGTAAATCAATAGAGGAGAGTGGTGCTAACCTAGTTAATCCTCCTAGCTAGCTATGTCTACGTCTACTTACTTCCAATTACTTCAGGTGGGGTCAAAGTCGAGAGGACAGCATTTGGTCAATTCGCCCTAATCTATCAGCAAAGTTGCCACCACAGGAGAAGTCAGGTGTCCCGTCATAAGTCCTGTTGTTCCTGGTCCTTTAAGCCAAGTCATTAAGTACCGCTACATGCTAGATTTATAATAGTGAGTGCCCGGGCGTTAGCAACTTAAACACTCACCCCCTAATTCTTAAGTTCATCCAAACGGTAGGTGATCAGTTGGTCAAATCGCACAAGTAGAAAGAGTCGTCAGTTGGTCATATCTTACCCTTCCCGTCTCAGTCCCCTCACCTAGGGTCAGTTGGTCATATCTCCTAGGCAATTGGCCTCTACCGCCATTCAAAACTACCAAACCAAGGGTAGCTACCAATAAACTATGCATGCATACACTTAGAAATAATTCTACGGAAGTAATGTAAACGCAAACAAAACAATTAAGGAATCATAACTAGGCCATCACCAAGAGGTGCTTAGCCGCTCATATTAATCATACAAACCAATTCAATATTCAAAGGTACGAAATACGTGAATTGAAAGTAAAGAAAATATAAAATGCTAATGCTTATCGTAGGGGAGTGATTTCTCCCTTGGAGACAGCTCAGGTATGCTCCTCTAGACCTGCCTTGAGCTTTTTCCCACGTTCTCAGGTTGTTGTGTGTGGAATGGGATGATTAGAAATGCTGGAATTCGTGGGGTATTTATAGGCCAGATCTGGGTTACGGCGTAACCATAACAAGAGTTACGCCGTAACCTTAAATTCCTTCGTATTATGCACTAGATCTGCTAGTTACGGCGTAACCTTATAAGTGGTTACGCCGTAGTCTTCAATAAACTTGGTTACGCCGTAGTTGATGGAATAGTTACGGCGTAAGTAACAGCGGCGTGGAACCTCATTTGACCTAATATAATTACGTCGTAGCCTTTGGGAAGAGTTACGCCGTAACCTTCTGATAAATTGGTTTTCTGAGTCACGCAATAGTCACGGCATAATGTGAGAGATGAGTTACGCCGTAACTTCTTCAAAGTAGCATACTGTGATAAATCTTTTGATATTTCTCCAGTTCCGCGTCTCTTTAGCTCCAATGCTCATAATTTACCTGAAAGTGGAAAACAATGGAAAACAAGCGTAAATCCATATAAATGATATAAATTACAAGCATTATCGGGGGAAATTGACACTTAATATTCAGGACTATTTGATGTTATCAAATATCCCCCCACTTGAACTCTACTTGCCCTCAAGTAGACCTTATTAGAAAGATTCCTAAAAAGATATCTCCCATAACCTGGAAAATATAAGTTTACAAATCCCTTATGCTAGAATAAAACAAAGCCGAACACCTCACAAAAGGGGAAAAGAACACTCAAATCTCTCAACTATTCTAAGTGTCAATTTCGAGGTGATCACTCAATCGCACAATCATAGCATGTATTCTATCATAACCTTGGCGGTTACACAAATCTCCACCACTAGAGTTAAGGGCTAAACAATTCTCGAAGGCAATATGGGTAGACACGACAAAGGTTAAGGGGTGACTCGTCATTACTAACATGTCACGGCGAAGTGGACAAAATCAATGATACATGACCAAATCCATGGCCAAGACACCAAAGATTGCTCGCTGCATCACCTAGACACGCTTCATGACTAAAGGGTAGGATAAGACATGGGATATATAAATGGTGTAAAATAAAAAACAAGCAGGTAGTCTAAATCTATAACCAAGTCATCACCACTTACCGTCCGCCCAAAGTTCAAGCTTTGAAGTCAAGAAACCGGATCATGAAATATAAGGTAGATGTGTCATTAAAGGACGTCGTGATGGGCACACTACCTTTTTCTCCAACTGTTAGCATAATTACCAACTCCAATCTTCAAATGTACCCGAGGTGGCCACCTCGATACTAAATCTATGAAGCTCATAACATAGTGCTTATAACATTGCACTTTATAATAACATAACAACTATTTTTTTTTCAACATAACAATAATAACTAAACATAATATCCCCCCACTTGAGATGAACAATGGGAATTCGGAGGGTCTTCAATGATCTTCAGGAATGTTGTCGATGAAGGCATGATTTCCGAACCTTTCCACTCGAACCTTGAACTTAGGCAAATAATGACTTCCCATTCACAAATAAAGACTTTAGGGTAGGCTAAGGTGTATAGGTGTATCGAAACAATATATCAGGTTAACAAAATGAAAGGAATGGCTCAGAAGGGTGTATCTAGGGGTATCTTGCACTAAAGGTGAGTGCAAAAAAGGGTTTCACATGGGGGTCAAGAAGTCGAGGTGACTAATCGATAGACACACAATGGTAGGCTATTTGGGTGATAATCCTATAATATTGCCTTCTAAAACTGAAAAGTCCAAATACATCGAGCTTACTCAACATACCTCGTCTGTGGTCTCGAAATGATGTAAAGGACAAGTTCTAAAGTTTACAAGCTACCGGCACACTCATAATTTGGTGGATTTGGGGTAAAAAATTGGAAACGGATAAGGCTAATCTCACCATAATATATCAAGGGTTGTATGTGCTCGGCTAAGGTCTAATCTAGTTAGGTTAAGAAAAACATGTCCAAATTTAAAAAATGGCATAATTTTTCAAAATAAACTAGAAAACGAGGGCAAAATAATGTTCAAGAGATAATTCTACTCCCGTCCCCCCACTTGAATTGTACAAAGTCCATTTTGTACTAAGCATTAAATAAAGGTGAAGAGAAAAGTAGAATTAGAGCGAGAACTTCCTTGAAATTTGCTCCAAAAAGAAAGAAGGCCCACGAAAAAGAGACGTGCCTTCGTATAAGCATCATGAACAAACTTCAATCCCAGAAATCACACTACCAACAAGCATAATTCTAAAAAGAAAAAAAATGAAAAATGAAAATGAAAAACAAACCTAACTCACTTTCGTAGGAATTACGGTTGCATTTAGCATATGCAACAAGCCTTTTAAACCACTTGGTGTCCGAAGTGGACGAGTGAAGTCTCGTGAGGGTTTACAGGGAACACACCCACAAAGTTCATTTAAAATACTAATACAAAGTTATTGTGTTTTAAAATGAAAGAATTAAAGTAGAGGAAGGTTACGTCGTAACTCTTTTGAGGGAGTTACGCCGTAACAAGCAAAACCTAGCATCAGCTGCAAATCAAGTGGTTACGGCGTAACCACAGAGATGGTATTACACCGTAATTAGTAATGAGTCAGGAATTCTGCTGCAAAAAGTTGGTTACGGCGTAATCACAAAGATGAGTTACGCCGTAACTCTGGTTAGATCAGCAAACTGCAGCAGCAATTACTTCCTCGTTTCCTGCAAAAATGGTTAGAAAACACAAAACCCTACAGAAATGGAAATAAAACAAAAGAAAGGGATAATTCGGGTTGTCTCCCGAAAGAGCACTTTTTCTTTTATTACGAGTCTTTATGTTAGACTCAGAGCCGCGGGGCTACTATGGGGGCCTTTGGACTTCCCCGACCTCTTCAATGTCTTTCATCAAGTTATGCCTTATCCAGGCAACATTCGTGGCAGTTCGGAGGTATTCATTAGTTTCGATTTTCCGGATTTTGCAAATTTTTTCCTCCGGTCCCAAGTGGTAGCGAGTAGGACTCGTACTTTTCGACAATAATTAGTGGCGGTCTCTTGTAGGGAATCCCAAGGAGTTTGTACCTCCTTTGCTCATAAGCTTCATCGTTGGGATCAGTAAACTCCTCATTCCCTTGCAACTCAAGGTAATCTAGGATCCCTTCAATGTCATCGTCATCAAAAGCGGTACCTTTAAACCATTCTTCATCGAGCAGATTCTCCACTAGTACACGCTTGCATTCTTCTTTTTCATCACTAACCAACTCCTTGCCATCTTCAATCTTTATTTCACTCGTGATGTTAAGGCTTTCGTTGTTTGAATTTTCTCTATCCATGTACTCCTTCCAAATCTTCTCTTTGGTTAACGTATCAACATGTCCATACTTAATCTTCACCCAACTATCGAATCCCAGGTTGTCCAGCCAAGGCAAACTCGTTCTCTCCTCATCGTTGGTTGAGGACCAAAAGAATTCGTCTTTTCCTATTCTCCTTGAGCTGCTTCCCCCGTTACATATATCGTTATAAGGGTTACATGACGCCCAGAAAATTTCCCTATGAGACTTTATTCTTTCACACCAGTGACTGCGTATTTCTTTGTTGTCAGTTTCACTTAAATGCTCTTCCATACAGTAGATGTCGTTATTAGCCACTTCCTTTTTTCTGATTGTGCTCCTTGTAATCAACTTTTAGCTTCTTAAGAAGATTCGGGTTAATCTTGGCATCCCCGAACTGTATTGCGTACCAATCATCAAATGCTAAGTCACCGAACTTTATACAATGTCTTTCAAGCTCGTGAGGGCATGTCCACTCTTCCTCTCTTTCACTATCCCCGCCGTTGCAATACTCGCGGAAGGGGTTACATGTAGGCCATGCTCGAGTGGATTCATCGTCAGTTATGATAATCGGAGTACACCAGTGAGTGATAAGCGGCTCTTCTTCATTTTCTAGGGAGAGTTTCTCGAGTCTTTCATCATCAGTAATGCAGGCCACATAAATTTGTTATGGTTGATCCAATCCTTATTGCTTCCTCCGTCGCAAACATCATTTCTCTGGTCACACAAGGCCCAAAGATCATACCAATCTCCCTTAGCAACGGGTATCATTTTGCACCAGTGATATTTCTCTTAGATTTAGGCAGAGGGCACAAGTTAATGTCGTGGGACCAATCATTAATCTCAGATGTTCCTGATTCGTCCACTTCGAGGAATTTTTCGGCCCACGTATCCCAGTTACGCCGTAACTGAGATTCTTGGTTACGGCGTAACTCGTTAGAGTCGTTTTCCTCAATATTCTTCATAACCCCGTTTGCTGTCAAAAACATAGTTACGTCGTAACTCATAAGGCGGGTTACGGCGTAACTCAGATATGTCGACGGGATCAACCCCTGAATCCGTATCATTAGCCTGAACCTTCGAGTTATCATCAACAAAAAGCACTTTACAATCCATAGCGCATTTCGATCCTTTAGGTTTATTGTTATTCACCCTAACTTTTTCACTGAGCTTTTCCACCATAGATTCTAGGTTTTTTAGGGTTGTGTCGTGCTTGGAAAGGTTTCTGGTAGTGTTTTCCTGGAATTTTTTTAACCACTCATCTTGCTCCTTTTGTCTTTGGGCTGAACTCTCCAGGAACTTGTTAATTGTTTCTTCAAGACTGGCTTTCTTTCTCCATAAGGCCCACGGTTGTAATTTCCACGATACCCGTTACTATTTCGAGTATCTCCATAAAACGGTCAATTTTCTCCATACTTGGCTTCTTCAATAATATTTTCTTCGTCGACGTGAGGAAAATTATTCGTTAGGTGTCCTCCTCCACAGCTTTCACAACCCACTTGGATGGCATGAACGGTTTCTCTGACCTTCAGCATATCTCGACTAAGATTTTCAATTTTACTAGCGATTGCTGCAATTCCGTCAAAATTTCCGCCTTGGTTTCTTTTACTTCCTCTGTCGTGCCATTTTTGAGAGTGATCAACCATATTTTGAATGGCTTCAATTGCGAGAGTAGGATTCATGTTCGGGATAGGTCCTTGATAGTCCAGCATTTGTCTTGTAGTTATGTTAATTCCTTTGTTGAAAATGTTAACCTTTTGCTGGTTGTTCAGATCATGTGTAGGACACTTGTAAAGGAGATCGTTGTATCTATCACAGGCTTGATACAACGTTTCGTTGTCTTCTTGCTTGAAATTATGGATCTCCAAAAGCTGGTTAGAAATCTTTGATGGCGGACAATATCTCTGAATAAAGTGCTTCTTAAGCAGAGCCCAAGTATTAAATGCCCCGGCGGGCAATCTTTCGATCCATCTTCTGGCAGCTCCATAAAGAGTCATTGGGAATACCCTTAGCATAACAGCATCATGAGACACGCCCGGAATGTTGAAAAGGCTAGCGATGTATAGGACATTTTCAACATGCTCATATGCATCTTCGTCCCTGTTTCCTGAAAAAGGGTTAGCACGAAGCTCCCTCATAAATTGGTCTTTGATTTCGAAATGGACATCCGCTCCAATTGCCAGTCTTACGAGACCCGACCCTTGTTCCACTCTTGTTAACGCCAAATATTCCTCAAGAGTGAGGTCATCGATGTTAACAACTTCCATGGTACCTGAAAACTCGAAATATGATCGTGAGCATAAAAGAAAAGTTTAAAACGAAATGAAAGACTTAATATTAATCCTAAAATAACTCCCCGGCAGCGGCGCCAAAAACTTGATGCATGTTTTACTGACCAGGTTTTAATATTTATAAAGTCTTGTTATACCTATGGTCTACCCTAATGCACTAACGGGCAGTGTACCCGGTCGTGTGTAGTGTAATAATCGGTAAATCCGAGGTCGTTCCAAGGGCTATGTGTGTTGGATTATTACTAAGTCTAGGTGTCACAGATTTAATATTAGTTTCGATAAAGAATTAATTATTAAAATACTAAAACAGAATAAAGCAAATAAAGGCAGATAAAAGGTAAAGGGTAAATCAATAGAGGAGAGTGGTGTTAACCTAGTTAATCCTCCTAACTAGCTATGTCTACGTCTACTTACTTCCAATTACATCAGGTGGGGTCAAAGTCGAGAGGACAACATTTGGTCAATTCGCCCTAACCTATCAGCAAAGATGCCACCACATGAGAAGTCAGGTGTCCCCGCATAAGTCCTGTTGTTCCTGGTCCCCTAAGCCAAGTCATTAAGTACCGCTACATGCTAGATTTATTATAGTGAGTGCCTGGGCTTTAGCAACTTAAACACTCACCCCCTAATTCTTAAGTTCATCCAAACGGTAGGTGATCAGTTGGTCAAATCGCACAAGTAGAAAGGGTCGTCAGTTAGTCATATTTTACCCTTCCCGTCTCAGTCCGCTCACCTAGGGTCAGTTGGTCATATCTCCTAGGCAATTGGCCTCTACCGCCATTCAAAACTACCGAACCAAGGGTAGCTACCAATAAACTATGCATGCATACACTTAGAAATAATTGTACGGAAGTAATGTAAACGCAAACAAAATAATTAAGGAATCATAACTAGGCCAGCACCAAGAGGTGCTTAGCCGCTCATATTAACCATACAAATCAATTCAATATTCAAAGGTACGAAATACATGAATCAAAAGTAAAGAAAAGATAAAATGCTAATGCTTATCGTAGGGGAGTGATTTCACCCTTGGAGACAGCTCCGTATGCTCCTCTAGACATGCCTTGAGCTTTTTCCCACGTTCTCAGGTTGTTGTATGTGGAATGGAATGATTAGAAATGCTGGAATTCGTGGGGTATTTATAGGCCAGATCTGGGTTACGGCGTAACCATAACAAGAGTTACGCCGTAACCTTCAATTCCTTCGTATTATGCACTAGATCTGCTAGTTACGGCGTAACCTTATAAGTGGTTACGCCGTAGTCTTCAATAAACTTGGTTACGCCGTAGTTGATGGAATAGTTACGGCGTAAGTAACAGCGGCGTGGAACCTCATTTGACCTAATATAGTTGTAGGATCGTAAATAATATGTTGTTTAGATGATTCGGGTGGTCTAGGATTATGATGATATAAGATTGTCATGTTTAGAGAGATGAAGAGAGGAGAGGGTGTTTTCTAGAGAGATAAACAAACAAGTGTAAGGTTAGATTAATGAAAAGTACCACCCTTCCTTTAGAGGGAAGGGTATTTATAGTTACATACTAAACGACCTCCTGACAGCCTGTGGATCAGGTATACAGTGTGTAAAGACCTGTCCTTCCTCCACGGTGTTATACTAAACTATTCTACGCTACTGACTAACTAATTGACTACAAAATAAAGTAACAAACGATATGTCTACGAGCTAACTTATGCTAGATTATATTTGGGGTGACTGACACTTCATTATGGAATTTCCAATTCCTAACAATCTCCCCCTAAGGGAGGTCACCCCATGATTTACATTTTGCATCCTAGCATTCTATTTTATCTTCAATCTTGAGCTCGTAGACTTCAATTCTTCAATTTCCGCATTCTTTGTGCTTGAGGAGTGATTCTTCAAAGTCCGACTGCTTTGTACTTTAAGTGGAGGTCTTTAACTGATCCACATCTTTGATGATCTTCGAGCTTACTTTGAGATCATCAGCCACTGTTAATCTCTGGATCACCCTTTGTTGTGTTGCCTTCATGTGATGTTGTGACTTTTGGACCGACATGCTCACACTTTCAGGATCATGACATCTTTCCATCAGAGTAGCGGAAGCTTTACTAGTTCATGATATTTGAAGCAGCGTAGCAGATGCATAGTATAAAAATATCAGAGCCAGGTTATGTAGATATGCACTAGTTCTTCAATTAAGTGTAGATGTTGTGAGCATACGGCTTTGGTTTGACTTCTCAATTCTGATCAGTTGCAACCGTCCAAATGTAACTGCCAACAACAGTTAGAAATAAAACACACGAAAGTGTCTTTGATCACTTTCGTTGAATTAAGGTACATGGCCCACGGTTCCCCGTTGATCAGTACAAGTACTGCCTGTGATCAGGTATAATTCCGAAGAATATCCTTGACAGGGTTTCGCAGTTGTTCTGGCTGTTCTCAAACCGGAACGTCTCAAAGAAGACAACACGGAGTGAGTGAACCAGCGAATTGAGATTCACTAATTGATGAAAATTTGATTTGAAAAACAATCGCGTATTGCTTAGAAGAAAGAATTTTTCAATACGACGAAGGTTTTATGAGAAAGATCAATTTTCAATCAAAAATACTTTTTGTAATTGAAAAGAGTACACATTCGACGTGCTAGAGAAAAGAAGAGATTCGCACATCGAACGGTTTTTCCAAAAGTATTTTTTCAATCAGAGATACTTTTTGTGTTTGAAATATGAATACACATTCGATGTGCTAGAGAAAAGAAGATTTGCACATCGAACGGGTTTTCCAAAAGTATTCGTCAATTCATTTCCTGGACCAAGGTTGATTCAAGAGTGAATCGCCCTAGCGTTTCTGTCCAGTTGTCACAAGCTTGATCCTTTCAAAAAGATCTCACATGTCACCCACCAAGAGCTTGTTTGATGTTGGCTCTAGAAGGATTTCCATCTTCATCGTGAATACTTTTACATATCACTCGGATGTTCTGGCAATACCACAAGGATAATGCATAGGACTCTTAATATATTCTTACTTTCCACATTGTGTGAAACAGCAAGTCTTCATTAATTTTGTGTCCTAATGAGATATTGTGGATGATCTCTTGGCTCTAGACTCAATAGTGCACATTTGGTTCCTATGTCGGAGACTAGGGGGAGGGTCTCCTTCTTCAATATCAACTATCTGTAAGAGATAGTCGATAGATTATGTAGGTTCCCCGTGAGAATGAAACAAGCCCTTTTAAGAGGAACTTGAGTAGCTTGGGAAGTTGTTGTGTAGTGCGTCACTGGGTCCATGCCGTCTTGTCTTCAATACCGATGTTACCTTGGTAACCACCAGTAGCATATGAATTGAACCCGGTTTCTGCCTTAAGGTTGAATTATTGGAGGGCTATTTCTTTTCACCCTTTTTCACATTCATTTCTTTTTCATTCTTCAACCCCTTCAGTGCTTACCGAGACTTCATAACTAGAACCTTGTTGGGTTTATTCCAGTTCTAGCTCTATCTCAGTCCGCACTCTTCCCATATCTCACTTTTCTCCTCTTTTTTTCATCATACCTAAGGACTCTACACTATTTAGTGGATTGTCCCTGGGTAGATCCCTCCGGCTCTGGCGGGATCGTGGGAACGAATACCTAACCTAACCATCTTTATAACACCATGCATAAAGTAAATTGGTCGGTCTTTTGGTATTGTTCTTTCCTTCTCGAAACCAATTGAGAAATCATTTGGAAAATCAATCAAGGTACTTGTGATATAATATCAAAGCATTTTGTACCTTAATTGTTTTTGATCTTTTAGAAATGCTCCCCCTCAACATGTGCATATGATTTTGAAATTGTTTCGCACATGGAGGCAAGAGGACTTTGAAATCTTTTCTTGATCATAATTTCCATGGAAAAAGCCATTTGATTTTCTTTGGTAAATTCTCCCCCTCAATATGTGCATAGGATATTTGAAATCATTTAATCATTTTATCACATAAAGGAAGGAGTTCTTTTGAAGCACATCCACGATCACAAAAGCCATTAAGAAACCATTAGAAAATCAATCAAGGTACTTTATGTTGAAACATAGAAATCTTTGTACCTTGAAAGTTTATTTTCTTTTTGAAATGCTCCTCCTCAATATGTGCTTTGATATACGAATAATTTTAGCACATATTAGAGAGAACTTGCACTTTGAATCAAAACGAACATCTTATATCAAATTTCATATTAAATCACAAATTCTCCCCCGATCAAAAATATCAAAGCCTTTGAGATTTTGGATCCCAAGTGATTTAAATAGGTTTAGAAAAACATGGGAGAAAAAAGTGTTCAGTTTAATTTAATTCTGATAGCGGAACAAATTTAGACATTTAAAGATTGTTAGTATCAGGTATGATAGTTTTAAGAGATCTTTTAGTAAAATAAAACAATTTCACAATTTCACAATCAAACAAGAACAGAAAAAATTTCTTTTTGAAAGATCTATGAGTTTTAAAGAAAAATCATACCATGACATAACATTAAATCTTTAGATCACCACATATTTTGTACAACCGGACTTGATAGATAAAATATCGCTTGAAAATATTTTATTTTAAATCACTCTCCCCCTCAATCGATGACCGTAGTCGACGGTTAAGTGACTTAAGTTTTGATAAAATGAAGTCCGGTGATTTTCAAAATTAAGTCCAATTTATTTTCAAAACCAATATTTTTCCATTTTTCAAAACAGTATTTTCAGAATGTTTTAAAAATGTTATCATCCACTACTTGTCCTGCACAAAGATACGTTGGGTGGTTGAGCTGCTTTTGTTGTTGTTGCTGGAGGGTTGGAAGAAAACCATCTGCTGATGCAGTTAGACCTCTTACGTTGCATTTTTTCATGCCAACTCTCCATAGAGGTCAAATTAAGCTCCGTTTCTTCATTTGATGATGAAGAAAACCATCTGCTGATGCAGTGAGACCTCTTACATTGCATTTTTTCTTGCCAACTCTTCATAGAAGTCAAATTAAGCTCCGTTTCTTCATTTGTCAACCCAAGATATAGTTACCCTTGCCTTTCGGCATCCAATCATCTTATTATGTGGGATCCGGATAGGGAAGATTCTTATATACCAATATACCTGCATACTATAGTGACCACACATACAAATATATGGTGGTCGACATCACCCAAACAGCAATCGACTAATAAAAGTCAATCCAACGTATCAATCAGATCATACAAAGGCATGAGAATTATGTGTTTATCAAACTCTAATCATCTAATCCTAACAATCTTATCCTAGGCACCTAGTCCTTCAACGTAGGTTAACATCATTTTTCTCAGTTAAGCATTTAGGATAATTAGATAAGCCCGATAGATGATATAAATTTGAAAAACATTCTCCCCCTCAATCAATGACTCATTTTCTGAAAAGTTTAAAAGCGCTGAAGTCATTGATTGAATTTGTAAATTTTATAAAAACTCTGATTCTGATTGATTTTTCAAGCAACTCATTTTCCACCAGCTTGAAATACAACAAATATTTTTCTGAAGAATTTTTGGACGGAAAAACATTTGTGTAGGAACAGCAGTCCTTCGACATACTTTCCTCAATATATTTAGGATAAGTGCACGAAAGTTTTGAAAATCGTTTAAGCGTAGCACTTTCCTTCTTTGAAAAACGGGTTGCTATCTGAAATAATAGCAAGCCATAGTTTTAAGCACGGGTTACAGTCTGAAGTAACTGCAAGCCATGGTTTTAGACATGTTTAGAAAAGAATATTTACACCTTCTGCTCGAACTTCATCTATGGTCACGTGCCATTTTGAATGACATTTCTAAGACCGTAGATGTTATCGATACCAGAAGACATGTCTTGAGAAAACATATTTTTGGTATTTTTTCAAATTTTCTGATTTTTATGGGTTTTTGTAGGTTTTATAATTTTCTATTTTCTTTTTGTTGGTTTTATATTTTTGTATTTTGCTTTTTGATAAATATATACACAGATAGAGTAGATGATATAGTTTAAGAGGATGATGATACGAGTACCGAGATAAGAATATCGAACAGCACGTCGTAGAAGATAGAATTCGTCATCTCTTAAACTTCCACCACCAAAGCTTCCGAGGCTCCAGAATAGAAGATAGAACATGAGACTTTGAGATAGAGAGACTTTGGCAGCTTCCCCCCAAACCGAAAATCCTTTTGTTGAGCAGATTCAAAGCTCTATTTCAAGCCTTCTTTAGCCAGGTGCACAAAGAAGCACACCATTATCATAAATCTTGCTGCTTCTTTTAAGAATAATCATCTTGATTCTTCGTTTGGGGTTATATCATCAAGTAGAACAGCAGCGTATCATCCCACACATAAAATAATCTTAACATATTTCTTTTCTACTGATGTCTGAAGCGATCCATACCAAAAAGTTGTCAAGAGACCACTTTCCGCCAAGTAGATGAATTGATGCAGTCAGTCTCTTAGACTAGAGCTCACAAACCCGAATACACATATACCCGAAGACAGAGAAACTTATACCATCAAAGTAGCAGATTAAGTCCGATAGCCAAATAATAACCCCGATGTATACTTTTCTCTCCCCTGATGATAGTGTATGAAGCTCAAGAACTCGAAGTACCCGAATGCCCAAAGAGAGAATAACCGATAACATTGAAGAAGCAGGCTGAATCACTGATTATCTCTGCGGATGACTATATCTGCGGATGTCAACTCCGGAATAAGTGATTATATCTCTGAATCACTGATTAAGCACTCAAGTGAAACAACAGAGCGTCCCCAATGTACACAATCTCTCTCCCCTGATGATTGCGATAGCATCAAAATCATCACACACTTGTGTACCTCTTTTATCACCAGAAACTAACTCTTCCATCTCTTCCCCCACATAGTTGGAATAAGAACACTAAACGCCATGAGTCAAACCTTGAGTGTCACTGCGGTAATGACATTTGTCTTCTCGGGATATCTTCAATCACTTAGAAGTATTAAGTTCATCAAGTTTACTCGCGTTTAGATACGTGTCTCCTTCCCCCTTGCTGGTTTTGATGCTTCAGAATCAGCAACACATTATACGCCCATATACTGGAAATCTTTTGAGAAGAACATCATTAGCTCAGATGTATCTGTGAGAATCAACTTGCTGAAGAACGTGAGCAAATCTAATTGGGGATTAACTTTGGCTTTTCACTCTCCCCAAATTAGTGCTCTCCCCTAAACTGAATATCTTTATGATGAATGCTTGAATTAAGAAGTCTTTAAATCGTTAAATGCAACTCGTCTTTAGTCTTCTAACATGTACCAAAAAATGTAGAACCGACTGTAGACTCGACCTTCTTCAAGATTGTCCAATTAGGGTACAAAGAGTTAATATCTTCTTCTCACCAAATGCATTCCCGTTAACTTTTATATAGCAAATCCCCTTAACTCAAATCCCTCCCAATCAAACAAGAACAGAAAGATGTTCATCAATGAAATCAGCCCCGCAACAGGAAGCACTTTGTCATTTAATCATATCAGCCCGTGTAAAGATGTCAACCAATGGCTCATAGAAGAAACTCCATGTGAAGATGACCCGATAAGAAGAAGCTCGGTTCTTACACGAGTTAGGAGCCGTATGACCTTGTATTCTCAGAAGTGACTCAACATGCATAATTATCACACTTCTTCCCCCCTCAAGAATTGCATACGGAGATGCCATTCTTGATTAAGCAAGTGAATATCTTCAACAAATGTAGTCTATTCACACTTCTCCCCCGTAAAATTTGCATATGATGTTGCCATCGCCATTATAATTGAGCAAGTGGAATAAGAAAACAATCAACGGTAGACCGGTTCACTAGATAATTGAAAGCGCATGGAAAAAGCATGAAGCATGTTGATGAGAATGGTCATAAGTGAGAAGATTTCTCTTCTTCCGAAGATAATGCGCACTGAAGCGTACACATTTCTTTTCTTTGAGGAACGAGGCTTGAACTGATGTGTTCAAACGTCATAAGAAGATTTCTCTTCTTTCAAAGATAAAGCGCACTGAGACGTACACTTTTCTTTTCTTTAGAGAACGAGGCTTGAACTGTTGTGTTCAAACGTCATAAGAAGATTTCTCTTCTTTCGAAGATAAAGCGCACGAAGACGTACACTTTTCTTTTCTTTAGATAAAGAGGCTTGAACTGTTGTGTTCAAACGTCATAATCTCTCTCTTTTCATCTACTCTTGGCAAATTTGTAATCAACCCATTATCATTCAGTAGGCTCTTTGTCGTGACAGCTGATGGAGAAAACCCAATATGATGAATTTGACCCTGAAGTAAAACAACCCGAACTTGTGACTTAAACGTGCACACATGTAACAAAGAGCGGTGCCGAGAGTTCATCCTCCATTGAATCTCTAAGTACTCTATATTCTTCATCCAACCAATCATCAAGTATAAGACGTACATCACCTCTTGAAAATCCACAATTAAATGTGACACTGAGCACTACAAGGTAACTCCTTAAAGTGATAGTTATTTTGTGGTGGCAAGAGCCCAATTCCCCCAAGTGGTAAAAGAAAAGGAAAAAGTCACCCAACAATAACTAGATTTCCAAGTCTTCGTTTTTGATAATAAGCTCGAACAAGGATCTAGAAGAATCTTCATCCAACCATCCCCGATACCTTCAGATACTAAGTACACTCGCCCGTGATATTTCACTTCAACCTCAAATAAATAATAGTGAATTAACCCCGTTGTCACATCTTCTAGTTAAAAGCTCAAATCTAGCCTCCTTTGACGTCTTAAGCGAACTATGATAATGGTTTTCATCCCGACCATGGTTAGAAGCACATAACCTCGTAAAACCATGTAATAAACAAACTGCCATGACGAATATCCAAACACACATCCAATTCATGAAGTACACCCTTTTATCCCTTTTTCGAAGTAGAAATTGTAGCACCAGCATCAGATAAGACCTCGAAATACACTTTCCTTTCTCCAGGATGGTTCCATCATCACGAGATTTTACAATTATATGGTTTAAACCGAGAAATAATATCTTTTGCGGGATTTTACAAGACCAAGAATAAACCATAAGATAGATCCGGAAATGCGCTTTACTATTACCAGGATGTTTCCATTGTCACGGGATTTTACAAGTCTATGATTCAAACCGAGAAATAGATTCTTTCGCGGGATTTTACAAAATCAAGACAAAACCGTAAACAATGTCAGCTTGAATGTGTTATAACAACTTTGGTTTCGTTGAATATATGTTTTAGGAGAACATGCAGCGGTTCATTATCCAACATCAACAATCTCATCAACATTTCTTTACCCATATGTAGATAACTTCACAAACCATACAAAGTAGAGTAGTATACACTACATCCCCCTGAGGTTACCGAAAACATCAAAGTACACGTTTTCCCCATGATGGTTTCGAACTTTCGGAAGCATCATTGACGTGTACGATCATTTGCACGAAAGGTTCTTTGTTATAAGCAAACATCTTGAAGAATCATGGCTGATATTGAAGATTTTAGAAAGATTTTGCTTAGACTGTGAAGTATCATTGACATTCAATAGCATCGAATAATATATGGGAATTGCTGATCACATCTCATCCAATCAACTTTTTGATAAACACATCTTCCATATATTCTGTCGACTAATGTTGTGACCAATTTGGTGAAGTAAACCCGATATACCCAACTTGAACATGAAGTAGAATTCCCCATATTTGTTACTTAAGCTTGTACTAATCCTTGTGAAAAAGAAACGGTGTACCCAATGTACAAAACCCCTTGACGTATCCTCAACTGAGTGAGACACCGAAGTGAACGCCCAAACAATGAACGCGAGAAAGAATCACAAAAGTACGTAAATAACCATGTCTTTATCACACTCAATGAACGCCCAAACAAGTCATCTTTGCGGAAGGGTAGAAAGAAAGAAGACGAAAATAAGTAAACGCGCCCGGAAAACTTCACCGCAAATCTAAATAAGAAAGTAGTCAACATTTTCCAATAAACATTTCAGGCCGTGACATAATATACTTTGTGAAAATGTATATATCAAAGTTTCAACCCTCATAACACAAAGAATCTCTGCATCATTTCCAAGCTCATAAGTCAATTCTCGACATCACAACACATAATATAACAGCTCGCATCCCATGAACAAGATAATAATACACGAATCAGGAATCTTAGAATAAATCCGATATTCTCAAGCCCATTTTTGTTAAGATTGTGAGATTGCAGATATCCAATCCTGAGTATTAATCACGAGGCCCAATCTAGAGTCCAATGTCCAATCCAAGTCCATGAAAATAATTCCAGCACTCAAAATTTCAGAAAGCCCACATATCTCATGAATTCGGCCCAACAAACGTCTTATCCAAAAAAATATCTTGTCCAAGAAGCCCAAGATTAGACTCGTCAAAGAAGTATAATTGTCCGGCCCCAAGTCTATTTCCAAACACAAACACACGGCTCATTTTCAATCCTTTGTCCAAGACTAATCCATCCAAATTAATACCCGATTGAATACTCCATTATCACAAAAAATTTAGTATACTAAATTTATTTCATTTTGAAAATCACACTAAAAGTATTACTCGTTAAGGAGATAACGCTTTTTCATGGACCCAACAAAAAGAATGAAATTCACATTGAGGTACACAGCCCAATTTCATAATTAGCGTACATCATTCAAGGCCCATCCAACAAGTTGAAGCCCAATCCTTACTGAGAATCATGTCTGGTTTTGAAGGCCCATGCGTTTTGTCATCCAACCAACCCTAAAAATTAGAGTATAAAATGCCACTTAATCCCATTTTGACACTAATATTCAGGAACCCTAAAGCAAATACCATCCGCCTCCTCTTGTTTATCAAATCGTATCTCAGAAAAAAAATCTTCCCTTTAATAATAATAATACCAATCCTTGAGCACTTTGAGAAGCTTTCATGATAGCACCTCGCCACAGGGATGGCTCGAGGAGGTGGCCGGCTTAGAGATCAAATCCACGGATTTAAGGTAAGATAAATCTAGGTTAGAGTAGTTTGTGAATTGTTTTAAAATGAACTCAAGAAAAATGAGTTAACATAAATTGTTAAAATCATTTCTTAGTTCGTATATTATCATGGTTGGATTTATGATGAGATTCGTTCATTTTAACAAGATTTTAGATGATTGAGACAATGAACGATTCTGAGATCCTTTAGATGTTTTCTTGTCATTTTGATTCTGAGATTTGGTCAATGATGAAAAGGGTTCACACAAACAAACGATTGGACACAATTTTGAACCCTTTCTGAGATCCATCAATTTTTCAGATTTCGTGTATGTATGAGTCTAGATCTGTGATGATGTATGTTTCGTGTTGACCCTTGAATGAATGAGAATAATATCAATACACACGAAATTGAGTCTGAGATCCATTATCATTTCGTTTTGATTTAAGACTCTAGATAGATCTATGAGGTAAAATTTCTTTTGTGTATAGGTCTTGTTAGATCTATGTGTTTTGAGAACCACACACAAAAAGAAACAAAGCTGAGATCAAAAACTTTTCTCCATATAGATCTGTGATAGATTTTATCGTGTGTATGACCAATGATATCGAGATGTTTTACAATGAGTAGCCACGATGATACTGAGATCTTTGATATCTTTATATGTTGATACCAATTGTGATTGGTTCGGTTCATGATGTCTCATATGTTGATGTTGGTGTAAGGAAATACAACTGATGATGTATGAATTAGACTGAGGTTGTTTTTGTGTCTAGTTGAAGTATAAGTCTTGAATGATATGGTTTTGAGTCTTTCTTTCATCATCTTCTCTTACTTTTCTGTCAAGTTGCTTTTTGTCACAAGTCGCTTCTTGTCACAAGTCGCTACTTGACACAAGTCGATACTTGACACAAGTCGCTACTTGACACAAGTCGCTACTTGACACAAGTCACTACTTGACACAGGTCGCTACTTTACACAAGTCGCTACTTGTCACAAGTCGCTTTTGACATTATTTGACTCAATAGTCAAATAACCACAAATCGCTTTTCCAAAAACAGGTACACAAATCGCTTTATGAAAAAAAAAGACAAGTCGCCACTTCAGGTACATTGCATCTGGACAGTTTTGACAAACCTCTACGAAGAACTTAACCACAAACCGCTTCTTGAAACATGAAAATTTGATTTTTTCCGGCGAGTATTCCGACTATGTTTTCCGAGCAGCTTCAAATAAACCCAGAAAAACATTTAAAGTGCTCCTTTTTGACCAGTTTGACCACTAAAATGACGGTTTGACCACATGATATTTCACGGATAATGGTAACAAAAATGTCTAAAGAGTAATACACTGTTTGGACAAGATTACACATAACAGACATATGCAACAATATAAAAGCACAAGACTTTTGTGACCAAAAAGATACATATAAGTGTTTAAAAGCTGTTACCAATAAAGATAAGGAAAAAAAATTTCCAGATTCAAAGAGATTAGGTAAAAACAGCTACAAAACACTATACGAACCACACAAATCAATAAACACAAACAACCATGGCTCTGATACCAATTGTAGGATCGTAAATAATATGTTGTTTAGATGATTCGGGTGGTCTAGGATTATGATGATATAAGATTGCCATGTTTAGAGAGATGAAGAGAGGAGAGGGTGTTTTCTAGAGAGATAAACAAACAAGTGTAAGGTTAGATTAATGAAGAGAACCACCCTTCCCTTAGAGGGAAGGGTATTTATAGTTACAGACTAAATGACCTCTTGACGGCCTGTGGATCAGGTATACAGTGGGTAAAGACCCGTCCTTCCTCCACGGTGTTATACTAAACTATTCTACGCTACTGACTAACTAATTGACTACAAAATAACGTAACAAACGATAAGTCTACGAGCTAACTTATGCTAGATTATATTTGGGGTGACCGACACTTCATTATGGAATTTCCAATTCGTAACAATAGTTTTTTGGGTAAAGGGGAGTAATCCTGCACCCTGGTAAATAAATTAACCAAATAAATGTTTAAGTACAATGTATATGAGTGAGATCCCATATATCAGCCCGTTACATAGGCATAGAGCTTACATAACAAGATACTTCCAATTATCTAAACAAGAAACAAAACACTACTCAAATGATAACATATGACACAACGAAATTATTTCCTAGGACCTTGAAACGTTGTGCCATACATGGCATTAAAGACATCCAAATTCCCAGGAAGATCACGAACCTGTTTCGAATAGTCATCGAAGTCATATTCATCATACTCATCTTCATACCCTTGGCCACCACCAAATAAATTAGCAGACTCATCAAATGGATTAGCAACAACCTCATCTTCAGAGTCAGACACCTCAATCTCTCCCACTTTAGAAAAAGGGTTAGCTCTCTTAATAGACGAGGTAGACGGAATAGGTTGACCATCATCATCATCGTAACAATAGTTACGTCGTAGCCTTTGGGAAGAGTTACACCGTAACCTTTCGATAATTGGTTTTCTGAGTCACGCAATAGTTACGGCGTAATGTGAGAGATGAGTTACGCCGTAACTTTTTCAAAGTAGCACACTGTGATAAATCTTTTGATATTTCTCCAGTTCCGCGTCTCTTTAGCTCCAATGTTCGTAATTTACCTGAAAGTGGAAAACAATGGAAAACAAGCGTAAATCCATATAAATGATATAAATTACAAGCATTATCGGGGGAAATTGACACTTAATATTCAGGACTATTTGATGTTATCAAATATCCCCCCACTTGAACTCTACTTGCCCTCAAGTAGACCTTATTAGAAAGATTCCTAAAAAGATATCTCCCAAAACCTGGAAAATATAAGTTTACAAATCCTTTATGCTAGAATAAAACAAAGCCCAACACCTCACGAAAGGGGAACAGAACACTCAAATCTCTCAACTATTCTAAGTGTCAATTTCGGGGTGATCACTTAATCGCACAGTCATAGCATGTATTCTATCATAAGCTTGGCGGTTACACAAATCTCCACTACTATAGTTAATGGCTAAACAATTCTCGAAGGCAATATGGGTAGACACGACAAAGGTTAAGGGGTGACTCGTCATTACTAACATGTCACGGCGAAGTGGACAAAATCAATGATACATGACCAAATCCATGGCCAAGACACCAAAGATTGCTCGCTGCATCACCTATACACGCTTCTTGACTAAAGGGTAGGATAAGACATGGAATATATAAATGGTGTAAAATAAAAAACAAGCATGTAGTCTAAATCTATAACCAAGTCATCACTGTAACCATATGCAAACCTCCTCGGAAGATTTGAATCGTATAATATGCTAACCTCGACCATATTACTCCGATCCAAACATTATCTTTACACGGGACATCCGAGAAGGGTAAAAACCTCTTGCACTCATCCTACGTGAAAATGTTTGGAGTTTTAGGGGAAATCGAGAAATCCTTCTCGCTTGTTGTGCTCACATAATGTATTGTTTGCTAACACAACAACCATACAATCTTGCCTACTTCTTCGCAAGGCGAATTGTAAATCTTCAAGGATCCAAGAATAAACTCATCCCTTATGTAATGTTCTTGACGCGCCTCTATCATAACATCATGCACTTCCATCCTCAATTTCCAAGTCCGTCGTACGTACTCGTGAACAAGATGATAAAACCTCTAAATGCATCTCTCATGAAGACTTTCTTCATTCCTGAATTGGCAAACACTCATCATCCATTTGATGATCCATCTAGCGAAAACACTCAAGGAACTTAGCCTTCTTCCTAAATAGGGTCAATCCTTAGTATCCATGCTTTATCAATGTAATCCAATTTCTTTCATGAAATAAAACATCTTACATTTGATATCTTAGTGTTAGAACCTCTTAAACTAACTTTGAAATATGATGCATTGAAAAAACCCTTGCATACCTTTAGTAAAGGTTCTGCTTAGCAGATAGACGGATCCCAAAATTTGTGCTTGACGGATCCCTACTCTTAGGAAACTGTGGGATCCGGCGAACAGAAAATGCAATTACAATCATTGTATTTCAAAACATGTCTTTAGATCACTTCACACTAAGCTAGACATAGTGCCTTAAGACAAATTGAGCTCTTTTCAAATTTGAGTAAATTCATATTCATGCACAACTCACTTAGATCACACTCAAGACACTTGCAGATCTATCGTTTTACTTAAACACATTACTCTTCCGCTCTCAAGCTCACTCACATGATCCCTCACATCTAGCTTTGGAAATCTTTCAATTATGGAAAAATTGATTATAATCATCCTTACCTCAAAATTGGTCGAACTTGATCAAATTCTAGTTTTTCCATCTTAAGCCTTTAGGATATTCTCCAAAACATTATCCTAAGTCACTATCTGATCTCTAGGATCATTTAGCTCCATTTGACACTCCCAAAATCTTTAGTGTCATCTTTGTTCATTCATTGGTACTCATGAAAGTTCCAATTTCTTCCATAAAAGGCAATCATTAGCTACATCACTCATACCCTTATGTACTTAAGCTCCTCTTCAATTAAGACACTTAGATGAACTGAAACACTCAAGAAGAAATAGGCATTAGACCTTACAAAACATCAATGCATCTTTTCCAAGCTGTTGAGAGACGGATCCCTAGGATTAGCCTAGGCGGATCCCTCACAGGAGGGAACCGTGGGATCCGTATGACAGACTCATGCCAACTCTAGCTAAAAAAATCATTTCAAGCTCATCTTACTAACTTAAACACTCCATCTTATCTTAAATGAGTTCCTTGATCAGTACAACTCTAAAGTTGACTCTTGTGTATGTTAATCATCACATTCCAATGAATTTTAGTGGCTTAAGTCTTGAATGCACTTGCCAAATCCCTTGCTTTATAAACCACATTGTTAGGACTCCTAAAGTCATCATCTTCATCCTCATTTTCAGCACTTAGAAACCTTTACAAACCTCTTGAAATCATCTCATCATGAGGAAATCTCCGAGTGGTAACTCATCCACCAAAGAACCACCCAAGAAAATTGCTCGTGTTGTACACGAAATCTCTTCAACCGAATCTTCTCCGGTCAAATCCACAAATGCATGGATTTCTCCTCCACCAATCAAACCAATCCCTAAAAGGATAGTTCCCACAAAACTACCTATGCCAAACACCACCATACCTCCTAAGCCAAACAATCCCATCTCCACTAAACCATCACCATTGGTTCCTAGAGCTATCTCATTCACAACTCCACTCTCATCACCACACCTTTACAATCTAGAGGATTTACCTCCTAGGCCATCTCATCCTCCTCCTCCGGCAACATTCTCCTCATTAGGAGGAATAATGGTACAAAATCAAAGTGTTGAGTCAACACTAGCTCCTGCTTCCTTTTCGCCGTCACATTCAAATAATCCTATTTGGATTATGAGAAATTATCAAAGTCAACCACTCGACCATATGGAAGTTGACACTTCTCTACCACCACCATCATTTTTGGTCGAGCCATCTTCAAATGCGCCTCCACCAATCCCTCCGTCGTTTGAGGCTCCTCAACCCGCTTCACTTGATCCTTCGCATAAAGCAATTTTATTTCTTCGACCACCACTACCTAGCCATGAAAAAGATTGTTATCATTGTCAACATGTTGAAAGTTTGATACATGAAGTACAGGAAGATCAAAGTTTCATGTTCTATCACCTCCTCAAACGTTTCGACGAGATTAAACCTAAACAAAATTAAGCTAGAGGATGTTAAGTGGTGTCCTAGTATCAAGCATTACTTAGATAAGTCTAGTAATTCCAAGTCATGTATCGTTCATTTTCTTAGTTTTTGGAGTCATGTATATCATACCTCTAGTTTTATTAAATGAAATTACATGCTACTTGCTATTTTTCTAAGTATATGATTAATTTTTATAATACATATCTCACTTTGATGTTAACATTATTTGTTATATCACCATTGCTGAATTCAGTCATCAGCCAGACGGATCCCTGAAATTTACCTAGACGGATCCCTACAAGGAGGGAACCGTGGGATCCGTAAGACAAAAAACTATTTTTCTACTAACTTGAGTCATATTTGCAGGAAATTATGCATTATACTTGTTTTCTAATCTTTGTTTTGTAGTTATTCAATTTACAAATGAAGACTTTGACACCCTAAAGCTAGGGGGAGCTTTGTGTCAAAGCAATACATCGCAAAATTCCTTGCAATATTAGGATTACATTTCATGACGTCCCTTTGCAAAGTTGCAATCATCAAAGGGGAGCACATTCGTCACATAGACGAAATCTTTTGCAAACTTAGTTACAAATAAACTAGCTTAGTATTAATTTTCTTGACGCCCTCACATAGGGATGGACTCGTCAAGGGGGAGTTAAGACGAGATCCTTTCCCGTTACTTGCTCTCTACCTTTTCTTTCTTTTCTATTTTTCACATGTTTTTCTTAAAACAATGTATTAGTTTCCTTTCGAAGCTCTTCTTGTTTCGAAAAAAAAGGGGAGAAAAAAGTAAAAACTACAAATTCAAACTTTTATGAATTTTAGCTTTTCCTTAAAATAATTTTATGTTTTGTCATCAACAAAAAGGGGGAGATTGTTAATACAAATAAGCCGTAAAAACGTTTATTTATATTTTATGATCTTCTAATGTTTTGTCGATAACAAACGTAAAATCATTTTAACGAAACAAATGAAATACATAAATAGTTTGAGCCAATAGTTTTCTAACACACTTACGTTTTCACATAAAACACTAAAACAAGTATAAGTGATTTTATGATTTAGTAATACATATGTACAACAACTAGTGTTTACATATTGGGCAAATATATACATAACTAGTATGTATTATATAATGGGTAAATAACTACAACCCATGGAGCATATCCATAACCCATGGTATTGACCCATACCCACTTGACTAGATACATTGCACTCATTAGATACATTGTATCTAAAGAAATACCCATGGATCAAACCATAACCCATGACCCATGACCAAAATACCCATGGGCAAAGAGGAGCGTCCCACGGATCCCTAGCTTTACGCTAGATGGATCCCTTAAGGGAGGGATCCGTGGGATCCGGGGAACAGTAGGCATTTTCTCTCTATAAATAGTGAGCCATTTCTTCATTGCTTCTTACCCCCTTTTCTCACATACTTTCTCCTTGAGTTAAAAACTCTCTAACCCTGGATCCAAGTGATCTATGTTTGTAGTTTTTTTTTTGTGTGATTCTCTAGGTTCTTCTTAAAGGCGAGATCACCACCTTTGAAGTCAAGCAAGCTCAAGTCCATGAGTTACCATGCTTCCTCATCATCAAGACTACTGAATTCCTCTTGTTGATGGTTCTTTTCTTTCTTCTAAAAAGTGTAGTGTTGAAGACATTAGTGAAACATGTCTCAAGTGTCAAGACGAAGACATTAGTGAAAGGTGTTGATCGTCCGTATTGTAGGCATTAGTGAAGGGTGCCTAGAAGTCAAGTCACAAGACATTAGTGAAGGGTGTCTTGAAGATCTAGTCAAAGGCATTAGTGAAAGGTGCCTAAGATGTACATTCGATATGGTGTGTTTCGATGTACAAGATAGATTAGTATTGGATCCAAGGATATTGATATCCTTGATGATGTTGTAATAAGGAGTTGATCTCCTTTGGGGTTAGGTGATTGGTGTAGTGTTGGGGAGTAGTTCCTCCATTGTAATGGAACTCGGTATCTAGCCGAGTACCGGATAAAGGGTAGGCGACGTTGTGATAGGATTGGTTCTCCTTGGTGTAAAGGGCCTGGTGGTTCGCCTAGTATCGGAAAAAGAGTAGGCAACGTTGTGAAGGTTTCTCCACCATAAGGAGTTGGTGTTGTGTAGTGATTACGGACTCTCGAGTAGGTGACTCGGGGAGTGGAGTTGGGCAAGGAAGGTGTCCTTGTAGCCGAACCACTATAAATACTCGCGTTGTGGTTTTGTGCTTCTTACTCTTTATCTTTTCATTACATATTTATATTCCTATATGTTTGTTTATCAACATCCAACACACATCCAAATAGATTGACATAAGTCGATCTAAATAGTTTAAAACGAGTTTTTAATTGGTAAAACTATTCAACCCCCCCCCCCTTCTAGTTTTCCACAACAACTAACACCACCACAACCACCCAACAACCCGATGCCACCACCATCCGGCCGCACCTCCACACATGCCACCACCATCCGGCGATACCACCACACAATTGAACCTTCTTCTGCAGTGGCATGTTCTTGTTACACGTAATTCAAATCACTTGAAGAAATCTTTTGTTATTATCTACTTAAGTGTCAAAAAATGAATCCTCTCAAAATTGCTCGTATCCAAACACAATCTTTTATTATTATCTACTTAATGTGTTTTATCTTCGATTTAATCTGTAATTTCAGTTAAATTTGCATTTGTGGTTGTGCCCTTGATGAAAGTCAAAATTAGGGTTATCACCCCTAAACCGAAATTCAGGTTTTGTAAATTTCTTAATTTGATGCAATTATGTTCTGCTAAAAAACATATGAATCAAGCTCGGTATTGATTATTGTATCTAAATTATTATATCTTCTTTTATACTATAGATTCAGGCTCGGTATTGATTATTGTATCTAAATTATTATATCTTCTTTTATACTCTAGATCTATTTAGGAGGAATGGTGTTCTGAATGTGAGACATTGATTTGCAAATGGAGCAACTATAGCTTGTGAGGACTTCTTTTCTATGATATTTTAAGGTATTGTTTGAATTTATTTTCTCTAGCATACAAGTACTTCCAACCTTTAAGCTTTTATATCTTATCTTAAGCTTTTCAAGTTGTTGTTGAAGTTTATATCTACTATTTTCAGTCTAAAAGGGGCTTTTGGACGTACTTTTTATATGTCCGCAGCACTTGGATGTATGGGTTGATTTGATGTGGCTGTTTAGACCAGCCGATGCAGATTGGGCTTTGGCAGGGTGTAATTTATGCACTCAAATCCTATATGGCAAAATGCCTACCACTTATTCAGATGGCACAACATACCCTGTGGCTTGTCGAGATGTTGAAAAGGTCAATTTGACAGACTCTTATCGTACAACACTACAGTTACAAACAACTTATAATATTCTGTATTTGTTTTATATATCAAGTGTAGTTTCCTGTGAATGAAACTGGAAATCACTGGGTACTCGCTGTGCTCCATATCTGCACTGGCGTTGTTTACCTTTATGACTATCTCCGGTCAGCCGGAAGAGGTGCACGGTGGTGGCGAGGTTTGAAGAGAAAGTTACAAACACAGCTTAAATTGTACCTAACAAAGGCTGGGGTACTGCATAGTAAGGGCATATCACCGGGGGATTATATAATCACATACCAGTGTCCAAAAGTCCCATAACAATCAGACTTATATGGCGATTGCGGAGTATGGGTGTGCATTATTTTGTACAGATTGCTCCGTAACCAGCCTCTGGAAGTAGACGACGCTCTTGAAACAGCGTTAGCTTACCGTGAACGGATGCTTGAATACCTATGGAAGCACAAGGTTGAATACACAAACTGATAGCTGTCTTTCAAGGTACGATCCTTAATGTCCGTTTGACCCATAATTATTGTCAAATGTTCACTTGTGAAGTCTTTTTCTTTCAACTTTTACTATATGTATTTTTACTTGTGTTATATATTAGTCGATTATTATATATTATTTTAACTCAACGGCATTTTGATAACATCAAATAGTCATGAATATTAAGTGTCAATTTCCCCCAATAATGCTCGTTATTTATATCATTTATATGGATTTACGCTTGTTTTCCATTGTTTTCCACTTTCAGGTAAATTACGAGCATTGGAGCTAAAAGAGACGCGGAAATGGAATCATTACTAAAGATTTATCACAGTCTGCTTATTTTGACGAAGTTATAGCATAACTCGTCTCTCACATTACGCCGTAACTATTGCGTGACCCCGAAGTCCAACTTATCAAGAGGTTACGGCGTAACTCTTCCCGAAGGTTACGACGTAACTCCATTAGGTCAAAAGAGGTTCCACGCCGCTGATACTTACGCCGTAACTACTGCATCACTTACGATGTAACCGAGTTTATTGAAGACTACGGCGTAACCACTTATTAGGTTACGCCGTAACTAGCAGATCTAGTGCATTTACGATGAAATAGAAGGTTACGGCGTAACTCCTCTATTGGTTACGACGTAACCCAGACCTGGCCTATAAATACCCCACGAATTCCAGCATTTCAAATCATCCCATTCCACACACAACACTCTGAGAATGTGGGAAAAAGCTCAAGGCAGGTCTAGGGAAGCATACGGAGCTGTTTCCAAGGGAGAAGTCACACCATTACGATAAGCTTTAGCATTTATTATTTCTTTTACTTTCTATTTATGTATTTCGTACCTTTGAATATTGAATTGATTTGCATGATTAATATGAGCGGCTAAGCACCCTTTGGTGCTAGCCTAGTTATGATTCCTTAATTGTTTTGTTTGCGTTTACCTTTACTTCCGTACAATTATTTCTAAGTGTATGCATGCATAGTTCTTTGGTAGTCACCCTTGGTTCGGTAGTTTTGAATGGCGATAAAGGCCAATTGCCTAGGAGATATGACCAACTGACCCTAGGTGAGTGGACTGAGACGGGAAGGGTAAGATATGACCAACTGACGACCCTTTCTACTTGTGCGATTTGACCAACTGATCACCTATCATTTGGATGAACTTAAGAATTGGGGGGTGTAGTGTCTAAGTTCCTAACGGTCGGGCACTCACTATTTAGAATCTATCATGTAGCGGTACTTAATGACTCGGCTTAGGGGACCAGGAACAACAGGACTTATGACGGTGCGCCTGATTTCTCCTGTGGTGGCATCTTTGCTGATAGGTTAGGGTGAATTGACCAAATGTTGTCCTCTCGAATTTGACCTCACCTGAAGTAATTGGAAGTAGGTAGACGTAGACATAACTAGCTAGGAGGATTAACTAGGTTAGCACCACTACTCCTCTATTGATTTCCCTTTACCATTTATTTGCTTTCATTTTATATTCTGCATTAGTAGTTTAATTAATTAAATACCTATCGAAACCATTATAATTCTGTGGCAATTAGACTTAGTAATAATCTTTCAACACACATAGCTCTTGGGACAACCTCGGCTTTACCGTTTACTACACTACACACGACCAGGTACACTGCCCGTTAGTGCATTAGGGTAGACCATAGGTATAGCGAGACACTATAAATATTAAGACCTGGTCAGTAAAACCTGCATCAAGTTTTTGGCGCTGCTGTCGGGGAGCTATTTTAGGATTTCATATTAAGTCTGTTTTTAATTTTCTTTCTGATAATGTCAGGATGCAAGACTCGCAGCTCTAGGCCCTTTCTGGCTACCCCATTTGTTGACCCGGAGAAGCAATTTCGGAAAATGAGGATCTATTCTCCGGTTCCTATTCACAACATCTTCTCATTTTACGAATCAGACCAATCGGACACAGAACCGGAGGTCATCAATGAAAATAATGTCAATGACCTAACTATGGAGCTGTATTTGGTCCGACCAAACACAACGAAGCTTCACTCAGGATTCTCCTACCGAAAAATACTCCATCCCAGATCATATTATTGGAGAGTTACATGAGCTTAAGTTTTCTGGAGACGAAGATGAGGACGTTCAGGATCGTGTAGATGAAGTTCTCCACTTATCCTCTCTTTTCAACGTCAGGGGTACTCCAAGTTATTCAGTCACTGCAAGGATTTTTCCTATGACTCTCACTGGAACAGCAAAAAGATGATATAACAAACTTCCTAGTAAAAGTAAAGAAGCATGGGGAAAACTAAGAAAGGATTTCGTCCAACAATTTTGCCCTCCTTTAAAAATGGCTAAGCTTCTCGGGAAAATCTATCAATTCGTTCAGATTGGAGAAGAAACATTGTACCAAGCATGGGAAAGATTTAATGAGCTTCTCTATCGATGCCCTACTCATGATTTAAACAAACATCAGATCGTATACGTCTTCTATCAGGGGATTAATACGCAAACACGAGAACTCCTCGACTCACCAAGACCTATTCCTAGCATGACTCCCGATCAGGCCTTGTAATGTATTCAGCGGATTTCTGAACATTGCTACAAGTGGCACATGGATACAGGATACGGACCGAGAGATAACTTCGATCATAAGGTAATGAAGACAATAAGGAAGCAAGAATACAATTACGGGGAAATTTTTGAAAAACGAAGGTTGGAAAGAGAAGCTGAAGCGTGTAGGGTTGAGAAGGTTAAAAGTGTATTTGAGACCAATACCGGGAACAATCTTGAGAAAAAGATTCTTGACCACATCAAAGAATCAAGAGAGCGCGATGATAGGATAGAAAAGATGATGAAAGCATTCATGGATAATACAGTCTCTTCTATTAAAATTCACGATGATAGGATAAAGAGATTAGAGAGAAGTGTTATTTCATGTTCAGAAGCCATCTCTGATTACCTAGCAGCTCGGGAGGAAGAAGTTGTCCACACTGTAGAAACTATCCTCGAAGAACCTTTGACCTTTTCAGAAAAGGTTAAGCGACGGATCAGCTTGGAGAAACAATCACTTTTGGACCAAACTTTGCTGGTAAACCCTCCTACTAATGATTTTGATTATACTAATCGTCATGATATTTCACATGAATTAAGTTATGATAAGACTGTTCGTCTCAACGAAAGATGCTCAGCGGTTTTGAGGAACGAGCTACCACAAAAAGAAGAAAGATCCTGGATGCTTTACTCTCCCTTGCTATATCGGGAGCCTAAACATGTGTAACGCCCTAGCAGATCTTGGAGCTAGTATTAGCATAATGCCTCGTTCGATGTTTTTGCGTATGGGAATTGGCAGCTTAAAACCGGCCAAGATGAAAATTGAAATGGCTGATCGATCCATGCAATCGCCATTAGGAATTGTTGAAAATGTGTTGGTGAAGATTAAGAGATTCCTTTTCCCAGTAGATTTGTGATTCTTGACATACCAGAAGACAACAGTATACCAATCATTTTAGGAAGACCCATGCTCGCCACTGCTCACACTAAGGTAGATGTCTTTGCCGGAAAATTAACTCTTGAAGCAAATGGAGAAATCGCCACCTTCGGACCTAATGAACATTTGTCTACTCCGGAGAAGGTATGTGCAATTTACCCGGTAGGGAATTTTGGTGAGGCATTAGAAAATTTTCTTAGCGACCCCCCGGATCCTGGAGAGATTGACTCAGGGAAGGATTTTGATGTTTTCGTAAATTTTGAGGAAGAGGATGTTGTAAACTCTCAGACCTTGACAGATCTTTAGCACTCGTGGATCGTTAGTGTTGCCTATGTAATCATAAGCAAACTAATAGACATTCTCTAACACTTGTATTCTATAGCGGAAAGTAAACACAAGTTGTTATAACTAAGAACACTTAGATCCTCTATGGATCTTTTTATTAACTGAAACTCTATGTTTCAGATAAGTTGTCTATTACAAACTATTTGGTTCCTTTTATAAACAAGGAACCCTAATCTCTTACTACTCAATCGACTAAACATGTTTGCATGCATTTAATGACTAAAACATTAAACAAAATATAGAGTAGTCTAATAATACTGCACATGCAACCTTGGGCCGTTCAAAGATAATAATGAGTGAGCATTTAATTCATAGGCGCATGCTGATCCTAGTCAGCTTTCACCCTTCAGCAGTAACACGGCAACGCTTGTACTCTTCAGTAGAATCACCTCTTCAGCAGATTCTGCTTCTCCTTCAGCAGAAACCATCGGCAGTAATGACAGCAGAAATCCTACTTCACATAATTCCCAACAATCCTCCCCTAAACTGGAATTTGACTTGGTTAAGTTCCAGTTTCCTGACCTTGAAAGATCTTTTGATACTTCAGTACTAGAGGATTGTTTTCACACATCATAAGCAAAGAACCACTTATAATTTCATCTCTTTGATGACCAGACTTTGAAATGCCAGGTCTTTGCAGCAACAAAAGACATAATGTACATCAAAACTAATTAGTTGCATACTATTCTCATCACTTCCAGGTGTGTGAACTCCTGAGAGAGGTGAATCATTGAAAATAATGGATTTGATGTCTCTTTACCAATAGCCATCACTACTGGAGTAGCCAGATGTTTAAGTCCGAAAACTATGGTACATTGATAACCATCTGATTTATAGGCAAACCAGAAACCATATAAACGGATTTGAGGTGTCTTTACCTGTAGCCGTTTGCTCAGGACTAGTCAATTCTTAGAATTGGTGAATTGGTAACCAAATATGGAGATAGTTGCCTTTACCACAATCCATATACTTGTGGGCTTGCCAATTCTTGGATTCCAAAAAGGAATAGACCATGGTGAATTGATGACCATACAACTCTCAGCAATTAAGCATGGGTGGTTGCAGACCCTATGATTTTGAGCAAACCATTACAGCTATCAACAGATTTGACATGTCTTTACCAAAGCTGTACCCTTTGGACTAGCCAACTCTTTGATACACACAAGGTATATCTGGTAAGTTAAAAACCATCAAAAATACAACAAACCTGTAAAAGAAAGTTAGTATTTTTTTTTTTTTTTTTTTTTTTTTTTTTTTTTTTTTTTTTTAACTAAGAAACAAACAAGCAAAGAAAATACAAAACTAACCAATAAAACAAAAATTGTAAAACAAATAAAAAGGTACCCTTATTGAGAAGAAGAAGCAGTCTGATCTTGCAGAAGTTGGGTCTTGATTAAACTAACCAGTTGTTCAGCATTTAGCTTTTCATTTCCCACTGGCTCTGGAGGTATCTCCAACTTCTGACAAAGCATTCTTTCCATAAGTCTCTTGGGCAATGGATACTTTCTTTCAGCAAACATGCAGACTGTGATTCCACCCTTAGTCTCAAGCACATGCACACGAGGGAGAGGATAGAGTCTCCAGGACACAACTCGCCATAAATGTGAGTTCTCCCAAATGGAATGTCCTTTACTATTGAGAGAATGAGAGTTAAACAGTACGTGAAGGTCTCCTAACAAGAACATCCCAGAACCTTGTGGTGCTTTATTGCAGTAATGTTTGGTGACAAGAGTGTATAGAGTTAGTAAATCTGCCCTGTCAACCAAGTGTAGGATTTCCTTCAGAAAGGTGAATTCCATTGAAGTGTTATCCTTTCGATGAATGACATTCATCTCTTCATCCTTCAGATTCCAATTGATCAGTACATTTTGATCTCCTTCAGGAAAATCAGTAGCAGAACCTTCTATTATGAAGGTTGAATCATCAGCCTCAAGATCCAGGGAAGTGATTTTGGCCATCCTCTTCTTCCTTCTTCCAGGCTTATAGATTCCTAAAGATGGTGTATCTTCACGAATGGCATTCATTCTTACTAGCATGTTTCTAGCCTTCCTGGTTTTTATACTTGCTATATCAGCTTCTGAGCAAACAGATGCCACAGATGGAGTGGGAGCTGGTACATTAGGTGCTTCAGAAGAAATGGTAACTGGTTCAGAAGATGAAGTTTTGTCAGGTGAGCTAGCAATCTCTGTAGGAGTTTCAGCAGAAACCATAGATGGTTCAGCAGAAAGAACCTTGTTATCTTTCCTATCCAAAATATCTTTTTCTGCCTCAGCAGATGCTATAGTTGGGGTGGAAGAGGACATGACTATTGCTTCAGATGAACCACCATGAGATTCAGCAGATTGAACTGCTTCAGTTGAGTGTGTAGTCTTTAGAGTAGCTTCAGTAGAGACTTTGGAGGAACATGATATATCATCAAAATTGTCCACAATCTCAGCTGTCTTTGTCCTCTTAGCCTTAGGAGCACCTGAAATACCAGCAATCCTTTTTAAGCTTGAAGCGTGCGAAGAAGCATGCTTCATGATCTGATTATATTTGCGAATCAAAATATGATCGGGGAATGCCTTGACTTGCTTCATTGACAACCCAGAGTTATACAGAGATGAGCTCTGGTTTTTCACCACAAGCCTCATTTCAGCTTTAGTAGGAGGTCTATCTTTATTCCTTTGAGCTTTGATGGCTCTCCTCTTTTCAGCTGCTTCTTTCTTCATTTGTCTTCCACGAGCCATCATCAAATCCACAAAATTTCCACTGTGGAAGTCTGCTCCTAAGATACTCTGAGCAAGTGAAGGGTTTGTTATGACTTGCTCAGTGTAAGTATCCCAATGAGTGTCAGGAAGCTTAGTACGCATTTCATCGAGCTCCCTTTTTCTTTCAGGAGGTAAATCAGACGTAGGAAGAGCTGCAAGCTGTTTAGCCATTAGTTCATCTTTCTTTCTCTCATTACACTCAGCAAGTATTCTGTCTTGTTCTCCTTAGCACAATAAACATCAGCAATATCGATAACAGGAATCTCAGTAGAAACACCCAAGTCTGTTTCAGAAGAAACATGTTGTGAGGGTGCTTCAGCAGGAGTGGACACTGAAGTTTTTTGTGTGAGTGAAGATTGACCAAGTTCAGTAGTGACATCCACCATTGGTGTATCAGCAGATGCAGCATTGACAAACTCTGGTTCCTTGGATACTTCAGCAGTTGCTTTATTCAAGTACGATCTCTTTTTCCTTTTGTAAAGAACAGGTTCCTTCTCCTTTGAAGATGCTGTAATTACTGATGAAGGATCATTAAGGGACACATCAGCTAACATATCAAGAGACCCAAACTGAGGTTCATCTTCTTCCTCCTCAGAAGAAACCACAAACTTCCTTTTGGTTTCCTTTTCAAGTTTGTTCTCAAGGTCCTTAACTTTACTCTGTAGATCTTCAATCTTACTACCAAGAGTAGACTTGGTCACTGCAAGTTCCTTTTTCAGACTGGACACCTCAGCTGCATACCTGTTCACAAGATCATATACGGATGTGAGAGTAATGGGGTCCTCAGCTCCACCAGCAGATTGCTCTGTGGTAATGGGAGCTTCATTGGACCTTTCAGTGGAAACATGGTCATTCTCAATATGAGGAGAAACCTCATCAACAGGTACCCTTAGAGGACTCGGTGTGGTCATCCTGTTCAGATCAGACTGAAAATCATCAAGAGGATCAGGTGCTGGTGGAGGACTTGGACACTGTGCTAGAATAGGTGTTGGTGGAGGCTGCTCTGTAGCAACATGAGAAGCTTCAGCAGAAAAGGAGGGGCCCTTAACAATATTGACTGATGGATTGCCATCAGTAGCAACAGGTGAAGAGGGTGGGATGTTGGCAACATTCTCCTCATCAGCAGCCACATTGCCTTGAGGCAACATAGCTTCTGTCAAGGGAAAATGTGCCCCCTCAAAGTTAGTTCTCATAGAGGCAAAAAGTTTGGCTGACAGAGCTCCTACGGCATAAAAGGATTGGACTTGGGTAGAGGTGTCAAAAACCATTTGCAGAAACCTAGGGTACATTAAAAACTTATTCTTTTTCCTTTGAATATTTTCAATCATGTTTTCAAAAATAAACTTAGAAAAATTATAAGTTACCCCTTGGGAAAGGCACACAATACCACATCCCAGTTGGGTAGAGAACTGGTCCCATCCTCCTGACTTGTTGCTTATGCACTGAAGCAACGTGTGAATCAAGAACCTCCACATTGGGCAAAGATGCTTCTTCAGCCAAATGTCAGTCCTCGTACCCCGATAGCCAATCGCTCTCAGCCCAGCAAGTACCTCCATCTGTTTAGAGTGATATACTCCATCAGCATCTTCCAAGCGAAGCTTCCTCCTTATCATCTCTTCCGTAACCACATGCTCTGTTCCGTCAATCGTAGCACCAATCTCTGTTTCACTTCGTTTTGAAGCAGTTGCCCAAAACTGAGTAACAAGCGATTTAGATATTGCATTCGGAGAATGTGTTAGAGCATAGCAAATCTTGGACCTTTTTAAGAATTCCACCATTGGTTCATACAACTCATTATCTTTAGCTTTTCCTAGAAAAGCAACTTTGTTGTGATCTTTCTTAAATTCAAGTGCCATGTGATGATTTGAGATTTTAGGGTTATGATGCTTGTAATGTAGTGTTATAGGATGAAGGAGTGAAAATCGGTTTGTTTTGAAGTGGAAGAATGTAACTGGTGGAGTGGTGGTTGTTTGCCCAAGTTATAGTCAACAGAAATAGACCGTTTGGTTGACCGAAGCTTACGTGTATTTCAACTTGACTAAACGAAAGTGTAACGCTTCAGCAGAAACAGATGGTCAAACTGCTGAAGTTATATACTTCAGCAGCAACCATCTTTGATAAAAATATCTTCGGTAATATTCTAGAGAGTTACTGTGCCAACCACTCGCATTAATTTCCATTGAACCTCAAATCCGTCTATAAAATGATCCCAATGCACACATAACTCTTCATCAAAGATCCCCAAATACCAAAACAAACCCTAGTTTCTTCAATGCTCAAAAATTAATCACAAACAACCATGAGTAGATCCAACCCAATCACACTTTCTTCAGATGACAACGAAACCTCCATAAGCAGTCTTGAGAGGTGGAAGAAGAATTATTTGGCAAGCAGTCCAAGGGGATCATCCTTAAGTTCTTATGTATCACCTTATGAAGACTCAGATGAGGAAGCAACTTCAAAGAGAGTGAAAGAGCCTCCCCTTGCTGTTGTGAATGAGCCTTCCCTTCCCGTTGATGATTCTGATAACTCCTGTAAGGAGAGAACCACTTACTTCTAACCTCCAGCACCTCAGCCTTCACGTAGGCCACGAGCCCAAAATCCGCCACTCCCTAAGGATATAGAGGTGGTTCTTGGTCTTTCTGCACCAGGTTTTGGTGCATCAACACACATCGTATAAGGGAAGGGCTTAAGGAGGGTGGATGGATTGCATTTTGGTTGAAATAAATAGATGAAGCACAAAGGACATATTATTTTTCTCCATCATCATGTGTGGTCATCGTCATCATCAACGTTTGCATCAATCCATCCTCTCCATTTTGATCCTTAGCACCTTCGTCGTACTGGTCATGCATATCCATCCATTAATATAGAAGGAATGGGTGGTTATGCAAGATTTCACAAACGCATATCCAGCATCTAGTGTGAAAGATGTGAGCGATCATGCATATCCAACATTATGTTAGATGTTGGAATAGATGATATGTACTAGATTAGGATAAGTAGAATAGCTCTTTTCTTGTAGTTGCATTGAAGTTGATTATAAGCTGTAGGCTGTAAGCTGTACTTTGAATGAATGAATGAACAATTTTAACTTCAATACTTGTCTCCAGTATTTTATCTTCAGTGGAAACCAATTTCCCACTCCATTACTTAGCTTTCAGAGGAAACAAGCTTTGAGCGAACTAGACCATATACCAAATGACCATACTTGATGAATTTTAACTGAACAGGGCATTCTGCAAAACAAACTCAGAGAAACACAAGGACAAAAACAGAGACAAAACAGACTAAAACTATGAACAAACAGGTGTTAGCAAACAACATATACACAAAGTTTACTATGAAATCCTCCCCTGAGGCATATGCCTCCCCTGAGGCATATGCCTCCCCTTAAACTTTGCAGTTAAGGGAAGAGAAAGATCCACCATTGTTCTTGGGTTTCCAGTAAAATTTTGG
Organism: Chrysanthemum seticuspe; assembly: GCA_019973895.1. Taxonomy (NCBI): domain Eukaryota; kingdom Viridiplantae; phylum Streptophyta; class Magnoliopsida; order Asterales; family Asteraceae; genus Chrysanthemum; species Chrysanthemum seticuspe. The sequence goes on from BPTQ01000001.1 coordinate 33,373,274, forward strand.
TCCTTTATCCTTCCAAGAACAACCTGCTAAAGTTTTAACAGTAGTGCACCAACCTCCTTTAGTGCCCCAACATCCTTTCCCTTTATTCACAGAATCAATATATGCAGGCCAATAACCATGTTTAAAGTATGGGCTAGTAGGTTGCACATAAGGTCTATCTGCTGATCTCCTCCAAGGAGAGTCAGTTCTAGCTTGTGGGACATAAGGTGGAATATTGTTAACATTGGTCCACACTAGTCTTGGTTTCTGCTGATTAGCACAATCACCGAATCTTTGCTCATAGAAAGCACAATCCTTAATAAGATGAAATTTATTTCCACACACAAAACAATGTCTTCCTTTTGGAAGAATGTATTAAACAAAGAAGAATGTTCGATTGCATGTAGAAGTACTTAAAACAGGAAGTATTAAAGGAATTGTTTTTGACAGACATATTATGCAAAGAATTGAAAGACAAGTCTTTAGGGGAAACAGGCTTGGGAGGTGGATTCCTCAGCAGCTATCCTAGAAGGCTTGTAGAGAGTCTTGGGTGCAGGCTTGGGTGTAGGCTCAGGTGAGGGCTTGGACAAGGTCTGACTTATCACTTGAATCACAGTTGTAAGTAGATCCTTGATCCGATGAATTGTCACTGTCAGAGAAAGAGACAAAGTCATAAGATGAAGCATCTGAGTCTGGTAAGTCATTTGACTTTCTGCCATACAAATGGTGTGATCCATCAAAGTCAATAGTGATAGATAAGTCAGTGGGCATGAATTCACCTCGAATAGGTCCAGGGACAGCATGTAAATCACCTTCCTTTCTAAAGTGTTCTAAGCCTGCAGGTGTAGATTTACGCCCATCTTGCCTAGCTTCCAATCCTACATACTTCTAAAAGCCTAAACCTATTCCTGAGTTCACTGACTGACTATTATAGAGTTCTCTAGCTAGATTGTCACCAGAGATCAACCATTGTTTATGTCTAGCTATTTCCTCTGCAAGTTTCTCTTTAAGCTCTAGATTCTCAGTGATAGTATCAGCTTTTTCTTTTTCAGTGCGTTTAAGGTTAATATTAGCAATATCTAAATCAAATTGAAGCACCTTAATCTTTTCTTCATAAGCTATCTGATTCTTTTGAAACCAAACCTTTTGTCTTTCTAATGTTTTTAACGAGAGTTTATAAGCTTCATTATCAACATAGCATGCATTGTACTTAGGTTTCATAGTATCATATGCTTCTTTCAGTTCATTGTATCTTTCACTACAACCAATAATACAGTTGTGTACCTGAGAAAGTCCCATGAAGGCAAACTGATCATGCCTATCTTCTGATGTACATCTGGCCAGCAATCCAAGCTTCTCTGCATTAGCAGCTTCCTCAGTCACAGGTTCATGAGCAGCCCAGTTGACCTGTTCATCCATGGTGACTAGAGCTGCTGAAGTGCTAGCTCCTTTCTGATTCTGCTGATAGGAATTGTAGCTCGTACTCTCTCCACTCTTCCTGTCTTTGCACTCCCTTGAGAAGTGACCCATCTGATGGCAGGAGAAGCACTTGACCTTTCTCCTGTCAAAGCGAGCTGGATCCTTTCCCTTGAACCCAAACTTCCTTCCAGCCTTCTCTTCAAACCTCTTGATGTCTACTGAAAGCATGGCCACCTGCCATTTCAGCTTCATCTCCTCCATCTCAAGTGGGTCCACCTGATCAAAGTCTTCATATACCAGATGCTGTTGAGTATCATAATCTGCAACAAAAGAATGAAGAACATCCTCCAATATACTGCCAGTTCTGGCTTGAGGATATGAAGGAGTGGGACGATAAGATGATGATGGTAAGTAAGATGGACTTGAAGTATGCATCATCATATTCGAGTGGGATGTCCCAACAAAGGCTGAATGACCAGAAGAGGCAGCACGGTAGGGAGATCTGACATCAGGTTCAAGAGCTCTGAGTTTGTTGTATAGCTCATCAAAAGTGAGCATGTCCAACCCACCTTTAGCTTTCAGGGCTATGCTCACATGTAACCATGATGGAGGCAAAGATCGAAGGAACTTTGAGTTGCTATCATCATTTTCAGGCTTTGCATTCAGCTGACTCAGAATCTTGTGAAACCTGTCATATCCCTTGTGGATACCTTCTTCCTCAAAGATGTTGAACTCTTGGAAGTGTTGTCTCAGCATAGACTTCCTCATCCTCCTGGACTCTTCATTCCCACCAAACCTTTCTTTCAGAGCCATCCAGATATCCTTTGCATCAACCATGTGATGAAAATCACCCAAGTGATCTTCAGGAATAGATTGAAGGAGGATGGTTCTAACCTTATGCTCTCTTTGTACTGCTAGAATCTCTTCAGCAGTTTTGGGAGGAGCAATAGTAAACTTACCATCTAGATCTGGGATGGTCTTCTTTAGACTGTTACCATTCTTCACAATCTCCCATAGATTCCAATCAATATTGGAGATCCAGTTCTGCATCTTCATGGTCCACATATCATACTCTTCTTTCTTTAGGTAAGGAAACTTACCATTACTGTTGGAGAGACTCAGTTGTTGCATACAGGTGGTGTTGTTTTTGGTGTTGTTGGTGACTTCTGATTCATCATCAGTTCCAGGCATGGTGAAAAGGTTTTTGGTTGTATGTGGGTGAGGTAAATAAGGTTCTCAGTATCGTAGAGACTCTCACGAGGCTCTGATACCACTTGTTGTAAACTCTCAGACCTTGACAGATCTTTAGCACTCGTGGATCGTTAGTGTTGCCTATGTAATCATAAGCAAACTAATAGACAGTCTCTAACACTTGTATTCTATAGCGGAAAGTAAACACAAGTTGTTATAACTAAGAACACTTAGATCCTCTATGGATCTTTTTATTAACTGAAACTCTATGTTTCAGATAAGTTGTCTATTACAAACTATTTGGTTCCTTTTATAAACAAGGAACCCTAATCTCTTACTACTCAATCGACTAAACATGTTTGCATGCATTTAATGACTAAAACATTAAACAAAATATAGAGTAGTCTAATAATACTGCACATGCAACCTTGGGCCGTTCAAAGATAATAATGAGTGAGCATTTAATTCATAGGCGCATGCTGATCCTAGTCAGCTTTCACCCTTCAGCAGTAACACGGCAACGCTTGTACTCTTCAGTAGAATCACCTCTTCAGCAGATTCTGCTTCTCCTTCAGCAGAAACCATCGGCAGTAATGACAGCAGAAATCCTACTTCACATAATTCCCAACAGAGGATAACTTAGGATTTAGTGCTGAAGACCTCTCAAGTGATGTCGAGATGACCCATTGGCAAGATAAATATGGAAAAACATTCGTGCAATCGGACCAACCACAGTTTTATGAGATGGGGGCACGAATCCATCATAGGAATCCCCACTATCTGAAAATCTCATGCAAAATTGGGTTCATTGATTTTCACCCATTTATCGACACAGATTCCCCAGTCAACATTATCTCTAAGAAATGCTAAAACCAGGTTATGGAAAAGGAGCTTTATTACAAAGGAAACAACTTCCTCGGGATAGCAACAAACATACGAGTTTTTGTAGGAACACACTCGTTTCTAGTCGAATTTGTGTTTTTGGATGATGTTAGCGAGTTCGTGGCAGATGGGCTGACTGGGGTGATTTTCGGAAAACCCTTTAAAGAAATATCTGGGCTTGATAAAAACGAGAAGGAAGGACTGGTTTGGTTAAAGATTGGCGATGATAAAACTGTTTTCAAAATGCCAAGGACTGTCAAATTTTTTAAAAATTGGACTAAAAAATAGTTAAGTTATGCTAGGCCGCTGCTTGGTATTAGTGAAGAAGATAAGGCCAAAGGTTTTGATCACCCCTACCAAAAGATCAATTTTTTTTACTTAGGGTGTTTAGAACTTGGAGATGGATACAAACGGGATGAGAATTTGATCAGCTGGCTTCAACATGGAGATTGCCCAGTCCACGAGATGACGGACAAGCACTGGTAGCCCACGACTAAGAGTCTAACTTAAAGACTCGTAAATAAAGAAAAGTGCTCTTTTGGGAGACAACCCGAATTATCCCTTTCTTTTGTTTTTATTTCATTTCTGTTGGGTTTTATGTTTTCTAACCATTTTTGCAGGAGACAAGAAGTAATTACTGCTGCAGTTGCTGATCTGAACAGAGTTACGGCGTAACTCATCTTGGTGATTACGCCGTAACCAACATTTTAGCAGCAGAATTCTTGATGCATTACCAATTACGGCTTAATACCATCTCAGTGGTTACGCCGTAACTATTCGCTTCACAGCTCATACCAGGTTTTGCCAGTTACGGCGTAACTCCTTCATAGGGGTTACGACGTAACTCTCCTCTGCTTTAATTCTTTCATTTTAAAACACAGCAACCTTGTATTAGTTTTTAAATAAACTTTGTGGGTGTGTTCCCTGTAAACCCTCACGAGACTTCACTCGTCCACTTGGGACACCAAGTGGTTTAAAAGGCTTGTTGCATTCGCTAAATGCAACCGTGATTCCTATGAAAGTGAGTTAGGTTTGTTTTTCATTTTATTTTTTCTTTTTATAATTATGCTTGTCGGTATTGTGATTTCAGGGATTGAAGTTTGTTCATGACGCTTAAACGAAGGCATGGTTCTTTCTCATGGGCCTTCTTCTTTTTGGAGCAAATTTCAGGGAAGTTCTCGCACTAATTCTACCTTTCTCTTCACCTTTATTTTAATTCCTAGTACAAAAGGGACTTTGTATAATTCAAGTGGGGGGCGGGAGTAGAATTATCTCTTGAACTTTATTTCGCCCTCATTTTTCTAGTTTATTTGAAAAATTATGCCTTTTTTAAAATTTTGAGATGTTTTTCCGAACCTAACTAGATTAGACCTTAGCCGAGCACATACAACCCTTGATATTACATGGTGAGATTAGCCTTATCCGTTTTCAATATTTTACCCCAAATCCACCAAATTATGAGTGTGCTGGTAGCTTGTAAACTTTAGAACTTGGCCTTTGCATCTTTTCGAGACCATAGACGAGGTATGTTGAGTTAGCTCGATGTATTTGGACTTTTCAGTTTTAGAAGGCAATATTATAGGATTATCACCCAAACAGCCTACCATTGTGAGTCTATCGACTAGTCACCTCGAGTTTTCGACCCCCATGTGAAACCCTTTTGTTGCACTCCCCTTTAGTGCAAGATACCCCTAGATACACCCTTCTGAGTCATTCCTTTCATTTTGTCAACCCAATATATTGTTTCGTTACACCCTTACACCTTAGCCTACCCTGTAGTCTTTATTTGTAATTGGGAAATCATCATTTGCCTAAGTTCAAGGTTCGAGTGGAAAGGTTTGGAAATCACGCTTTCACCGACAACATTTATGAAGATCATTGAAGACCCCCCGAATTCCCATTGTTCATCTAAAGTGGGGGGATGTTATGTTATTATGTTATGTTAAAAAAAATGATGATTCGAAAAAAAATGAGTTGATTGAGTTATGATATTGTAAAGTGTGATGTTATAAGCACTATAGTATGAGCTTTATTGATTAGTATCGAGGAGGCCACCTCGGTCACATTAGAAGATTGGAGTTGTAGGTATACCAACTGAAGAAGAAAAGGTAGAATGCCCATCACGACGTCCTCTAATGACGCATCTACCTCGCATTTCATGATCCGGTCTCTAGACTTCTAAACTTGAACTTTGGGCGGATGGTAAGTGGTGATGACTTAGTTATAGATTTAGACTACCTGCTTGTTTTTCATTTTACACCAATTATATATCCCATGTCTTATCCTACCCTCTAGTCATGAAGCGTGTCTAGGTGATGCAGCGAGCAATCTTTGGTGTCTTGGCCATGGA